>OZ010798.1:38754643-39954643 GCA_963932465.1 Maratus speciosus
TTTAACGGAAAGATATAAAATCGGGAGGCCTGACTATGGAAGCGATTTGGAATCGAACTGTGTTTTCCATTTTTGATAAATAAATTACCTATTGAGTTATAAACAATTTTGATCATGTGACTATGACCTCCCTTGAGTGGTTATTCTTCTTTCGCACAGAAATTTGGTTCAAAACGCCCACTTTCAGAATATTTTCTGAAAGATATATTGTATTTGCCAAAAAAAAAAGCACAGTTCCATTAAATAGGTTCTGAACAACATCATCTGCTAGTTTCATGCATTTCCTAACAAAAATAAATTAAAACTTATGTCATAAAGTTGCCCTTTTGGATTTGAGAACAGTCTTAAAAATAAAAAAGAAACTCAAGATATGAAATCGAATAAGAGGACATGTTTACTTTTAACTAAAATATGCAATATAGATATATTTAAATCGTCTATTGCATTATCGAATCCACTATTTAGATCTGACAAAAAAAAAAAAAAAAAAAAATCGAGATAATGTTTGCTTGAGCTTGAGACATATAATAGAAAAAAGTCTCATAAAAATGCCTAAAAAGATATAGTATTAATTTTTAGTTTAGACATTTAAAAGTAGTATGTAGTATAACATAGCTTAGAAAAAAAGCCTGTGTATTAAGTCTGATGGCTGTTTAAATGTTTTAGTGGATGACAACTTTTATAAATCTACTTTCCATTTTAAGATCAATGTTTTCAGTAGCAGTCTAAAAAGCTGGTAAATAGGTATTTCTGTTTATTTAACTGCCGCCTTTCTTTTTTTTCTTTTTTTTTTTCCTGGCAGTTTCTCAGGAGAAGTGTCAAATGGCAATACACAATACTTCTTGAAACGTGTAAAGACTCTAATGCTAAATTCAAACCATTTCAGGAATTCTTTATAAAAAGCTTTACTTTCAATAAAAGATAATAATTGTTCAGGTAGTGTTCTAACAGAAAAATCAGATATCTCAGATTGCAAATATTTCAAAGAAATTACTTTGAATAGCCATGGGAAAGTATATTATATTTATGAAACTATATCATATATTTATTTATAATACTAGTAATCAAAAGATTGTTTATTAAGATTTTCAAGGTATCGGTGTTTCACTATGTAGAGCATTTTATTCATGGAACATATGACATAGCTTTTTTTACTAAAAATGTTTCAATTTTAAATGATTTCAATTTTTATATAATTGATTGCAATTATTTAATTTAAATTATTTTTAAATGAAGTTGTATTACTTATATATCTGAAAATGTTTATTTTTATCAATAAATGTGCATGTATATGTAATAGGAAAATATAGTTAAAAATCCCGGTTTAAACCAAAAAAGCCGGGTTAAACAGCCTAAGATCCGTGTCATTTTTAAAGTTTTAATTATTTTATTTCAAATATGACATGTTTCAAAAGTGATTACTATAAAATTTTCTTCTTCTATATTAAAAACTTTGATATGAACAAACCGAAACTAAGCCCATATTTGTGTGGTAAATCCTGGTCAGTAATTTTTCAATATTAATCCTTGGTATTTTATCTATTGACCCGTCTGCCAAGAAGGGTTATGTGTTTCACACGTATCTGGGTATGTTGATTTCTTTATACCCTTGAAACATCCCAACGGCTGGATGGATTTTAATGAATGAGGTCTCTGTCGATTCGTTTTAACTGTCCGATGGTTATAGGCTAGATTTTGTTTTTAATTCAAAATGACGGCCGTAAAATGCAAAATGGGGTAAATGCAGGGAAAAATTTTTTTTATGCACCCTATTGAGTGGCATATCATTGGATAGGTCTTTGAAAATGAAGACGATGCTTCATTGACTATTTTAGTCAGAAGCTCCATTTAAATATCACACAACCTGAAAGTGGTGTAGGTAGGAACTCTAGCTTTACTGCAACTCTAACCATCATAGATACCTATCGGCCTCATCAAAACCATGTTTATAGATAGGAACTAACAATTAAACACAATTTAAAAGTCATCAATACAAGTAAATAAAAAAAAAATAGGTAAGTAATATAAAAATAGTTTAACATTGAAGAGAAATAATTATTAGTTCGCTTTTTATGCAGTCGGGTTTTTTGATTTTTTAAACTTGATTTTTACTTGTTTAACTGTGCATTCTAAAAGCATTACAACTATTTTTTAACCATACCTGTAAAGTATCATCCTTAATTGTAACTGTAAAGGAGGAAGACAGTAAATGCTTTAAGCGTAACACACTATTTAACTGATCAATTAATAGAAATACTACTTCATTGCAAAATGTCAAAATAGTGCTTTAAAATATTACAACATTGATTCTGCTTACCGTATTTTATGGAAGAAACGCCGCACTCCTCAAATTGGCCTGAATAAGCTTTAAAATATCATAAACGCCGCATCCATCGGAACGCTACTTTTGTCGACAGTGTCACATTCACCTAGCTTTAATCAAAGTTTTCTGAGTAGTGTAGGATGCCTCGTTTTTAATATCTTAAGATGTCTGAAGTTTTATTTAAAATATTTAAATTCGATTTTAAATATTTTTAAGAATTTTTAAATTAAGGAAACTCAGTTGGAATTTTAAAAATATCGTAAACGCCACACTTGGGAAAAATTAACTTTTAACTCGTAAACGCCACGGCGTTTCTTCCATAAAATACGGTATTTTGTTACTCAGTCCTGAAAATTTAATTTTACTATTTTATTTACATCAAAAAGTATGTTGGCTCAGATGTTATATATGCCCCATATTGGCGTGATTTTCTTCTGACGCCAATGTCATATACGCAACGGGTACTTAACTTAACTGGCGTCAAAGTGTCATTATTTTGCTTGATATGGTAACCCAGATGTTGTTGATGTCTTCGCCAAATTGGCACTGGAAAAAAATCGTGCCAATATGGGACATATATGACATCTGTGCCAGGCATATATATATAGGGTAGATGTGCCAGTAATGGACACCCTTAACGAATTTCTTTAAAAATTATTTTTTATTAATAGTTATAATTATTATATTCCAATTTTTTCAATATTATATTAACCTATCAACAATATTTAACCATTTCTATAGTCACATTTCCCAATATGAATCGAAATTTAATTTTAAATAACAGAAATATATCATAACATACCCAAAAGCCCAGTAATGGACACCCAATAAAATGTATTAAATATAATTGTTTGTATGACTGTATTTAGAACCAGAATTTAATGAATACATACTAATGAAACAAAATAGTTATTTTCAAATAAATTTAACAATTAGGATACCAGTGATTAATAAAATATTTGTGATAATCAATTACTGTTTGCATTAATTACTGTAATCATCAGAAGATCAATGTTTTAATTATTTTACGTGGATAGTTTAAAATACTAAATATCGGGTAATGACAGCTATCAAATTATTGAAACAGTGTGGGATTTAAAAGGTACTAATTAAAAGAAAAAAGTTTGGAATATTAGTGCTTAGTTTTGTCTCACTATTTTTAACAATTAATCTTCCAGAGTAGTATACTTGATATATCATTTATAATAATTAATATTACAAATATGAAACAAATATTGTGAGCTGAATATTTTAAATACTAAATAAAATAATTTTAGTTTCGTGGATATTACCTATAACTTTCATTAATATTACTTTTTTTGGGGGGGGGGGGGAACACTACAGACCAGCATTCCAACATACGTCCATTGTGCACCACATTGTCAATCATCTAATTTGCATATTTCTTGTGCTAACATATCAGCGGAAGTGCAATTTTGAGTTCAATAGTATTTAAGTAACATAAATAATTGCATGATTGGGCATTGGTTGCAACATTAACTTTGTGAGCATATTTTTTCTCATTGTCCTTTAATTTTGATGACTGGTGTATATCATCAGTGACATTACTTATTTGTATTATTTAACTTCTAATTTTATAAAAGATCTGTTTTTCTCTAATGTTTTACCTTTTTAATCATTTACTGTGTCTTTTCAGGTCTTCGTGTTTGACACTTTCACTGAATTCAGTTAAAATGTCATCTGCTGCGAGTCCTTCTTCAAAGATGTCTTGTTTCTTTGAATCACCCTTTTCTTCCTCCCTGCTTGGCTTTCCTGATTATCTAGGAGGGCTCTCCTATGCCGAGGTGGTGGCGAACCGAATTGATTCAAGGGTATATTGGCGATCATCAACCAAGTTTCAAGACAAGGTAGGAATATCATCGAACATCACTGCAGTAGATAAGGGTATGTATAATTCATCTCATTCTAACCCTTTTCTTTCCCCTTGTTCTAATTCTATTCCATCATCTCACACTAACTCTCTTCCTCCATTTCGCATGAACTCTTTACCTTCATCTCACACTGGCTCTCTTCCATCATCATCTCGCTCTGTGTGTCCCATTATTCCAGGTGTAGAGCGCGGCTTGCTTAGTGTATCTGAGAAGGCAGAAGTTCAAAATTTTGTTAGTAAGCTTAATGTTAAAGGCTCTAGGGTGGGTAAGTACGTAGCTAAACGTTATGAGTGGCTTTTTGCAGATAGGAGTTATAGATATGGGAGCAGATTGATTGAGCCATGTGCGGCCTTCTCAGAAGTAGGACATCTGTGTGAGGGGGTTGTTAGGGATTTGCAGCTAGCTGCACCTAATGCTTGTCTGTTGGTATACTATCCAAGAGGGTCTCCAGGTCTTAACCTCCATAAGGATGATGAACCTATCCACGCATGTGACCAGGTCATTACCTTATGTCATGGTGTTGGGGCTACTCTTGTGTTAGCAGACAACAGTAAGCAAGAGGTTGCACGCAAGTGGTTGAAAGGTGGGGATTTTTATGTCTTCAGGGACCAGAGTTCGTTTCACCATGGGATTGATGGTGTGGAATCTACTGGCAAAGGAAGGTGGGCTTTTACTTTTCGTGTATTTAAGCCATCATCGGAAAATGTCAAGTTTGTTTCAACACCTAAATCAATGGAGTCGATCTCTGGGGGTTCTTCTTCTGCTCTTCATGTCGCATCTCCCCCTGCTCTTCCCGTCGCGTCTCCCCGTGTTCCTCTTGTCGCATCTCCCCGTGTTCCTCTTGTCGCATCTCCCCGTGTTCCTCTTGTCGCATCTCCCCGTGTTCCTCTTGTCGCGTCTCCCCGTGTTCCTCTTGTCGCGTCCCCCCGTGTTCCTCTTGTCGCGTCCCCCCGTGTTCCTCTTGTCGCGTCCCCCCGTGTTCCTCTTGTCGCGTCTCCCCGTGTTCCTCCTGTCGCGTCTCCCCGTGTTCCTCCTGTCGCGTCTCCCGTGTTCCTCCTGTCGCGTCTCCCCGTGTTCCTCCTGTCGCGTCTCCCCGTGTTCCTCCTGTCGCGTCTCCCCGTGTTCCTCCTGTCGCGTCTCCCCGTGTTCCTCCTGTCGCGTCTCCCCGTGTTCCTCCTGTCGCGTCTCCCCGTGTTCCTCCTGTCGCGTCTCCCCCCGTACC
Source organism: Maratus speciosus (assembly GCA_963932465.1). Taxonomy (NCBI): domain Eukaryota; kingdom Metazoa; phylum Arthropoda; class Arachnida; order Araneae; family Salticidae; genus Maratus; species Maratus speciosus. The sequence goes on from OZ010798.1 coordinate 38,760,081, forward strand.
TCTTTTCGCGTCTCCCCCCGTACCTCTTTTCGCGTCTCCCCCCGTACCTCTTTTCGCGTCTCCCCCCGTACCTCTTTTCGCGTCTCCCCCCGTACCTCTTTTCGCGTCTCCCCCCGTACCTCTTTTCGCGTCTCCCCCCGTACCTCTTTTCGCGTCTCCCCCCGTTCCTCTTTTCGCGTCTCCCCCCGTACCTCTTTTCGCGTCTCCCCCCGTACCTCTTTTCGCGTCTCCCCCCGTTCCTCTTTTCGCGTCTCCCCCCATACCTCTTTTCGCGTCTCCCCCCGTTCCTCTTTTCGCGTCTCCCCCCGTACCTCTTTTCGCGTCTCCCCCCGTACCTCTTTTCGCGTCTCCCCCCGTACCTCTTTTCGCGTCTCCCCCCGTACCTCTTTTCGCGTCTCCCCCCGTACCTCTTTTCGCGTCTCCCCCCGTACCTCTTTTCGCGTCTCCCCCCGTACCTCTTGTCGCGTCTCTCCCTGTTCCGCCCGCCACATCTTTCTCTGCTGTTCCTGTTGCGTTGCCTCCTGCCATGACAATGGTAAATGTCTCCCTGGTTAATGCTTCTTGTAATCATGTTAAAGGGTCTGGGTCTTATGTTTCTAATGCTGTTTGCGAAATTTGTTTATTATCAGTTAATGTTGTTGGGAATTCTGTTAGGTCTGATAGCAATGTGAATAAGAGTTTTTCTGATACGTTTGTGTATAATTCTAGTGCATCTTCAGTATTTAATTATTTATATCAGTTTTTTTCATATTCTAATAACCTGTTTCAAATTGAAAGTTCTTTGTCTTGTTTAAATGAATGTGTTTTAGTATCTTTTAATAGGTCTAATTCTTCGAAGCCACGGAAGGATATCGCTGGTTCATGTTCTGCTTTTGTAAGTAAGGTTCCAAATTGTATGGAGATTAGTAAAACAAAAGTATTGCCTTATGATAAGCTCAACAAAGCTGATTGCTCTACAGTGGGTGGTGGAACTGAAAATTGTGAGAATGGGTATATAACTAGTAGTAATATAAGTATGTATCCCAGAAAATGTAATGACTGCTTAAAAATTTATAAAACAAAACAATCTTTTAGTCAGCATAAATCTAAATGTAAGCAACCGAATTCTAATGTGTCATTTAGGTGTGATATTTCTTAAAATTTATAAGTCAAAAGCATCGTTTTATAACCATAAAAGTTCATGTAAACCAGTTAATAGTGAAAAAAAAATTGAAGTAGTAGTATTATATCCCCGTAAATGTGATAGATGCAGCAAAATATTTAATTGTAAGCAGTCATTTTATAGACATACAAAATCTTGTTCAAAAACTTTAGCAGTAGATACATGTCAAAAATGCAATTTATCATTTCATCACAGAGAATCATTTCTAAAACATTCAATTAATTGTTCTAAATTGAAATGTCCCCAGTTTGATTGTATGTTGGGGTGTTCATTGTCATTCGGAAAATTTTCATCTTTAATTAAACATTTACTAATTGTTCATGAAGTTGGTTTCATAAAATATTTAACCTTTGATTCAGTTAGTCTTTTTCAAAATTGGTTTGAATGTGAAGCTTCATCAACTTTTACTTTTTTTAAAAAATATACAGGAACAAAGTATAGCATGTCTAGTAAATATTATTATTACAGCTGCCAGTTTGGAAGGCCTCATACTAAATTCGCGCCAGCTACTAGTAGGAAAAATAAAAAAGGAACTATTCCAAAAAACATAGATTGTCCTGTTAAAATATGTGTTTCAGAAAAGCAAGGAATTGTTAATGTGGTATATTTTTCTAACCATAATCATCCCCTAAAATTTGAAAGCGCCAAACATCAACCTTTAAAACTTAGTGTAAGAAATTTGGTTAAAGCTCATTTAAGATTGTCTGTCCCTATTTCTAAAATTAAAGAGATTTTACAACATACTGCTGGAATGAGAGATAATAGAGATAGTTTACCACACAAAGAACATTTCATTTCAAATAGGGTAATTAGTGCTTATAAAAGACATATGTTTAAGGCATTGTATCCGGAGAGTGATGCAATCTCTGTTTCATCTCTGGTTGACAATTTAAAAAAAGAAAAATATGATCCCATTTTAATTTATAAACCTCAGGGTATGACAACATTGTGTGGCCCCTCTGATCTAGATGTTTTACCAAACACTAATAAGTTGTTTGCATTAGGAATTCAAACATTAGAACAAAAGAATATGATGATAAAGGGCTGTCAAGACATCCTTTGCATTGATTCAACTCATAAAACAAATCAGTATGATTTCTACCTTATTAACTTAATAGTTCCAGACGAGTTTGGGTGTGGGTATCCTGTTGCGCATTTCATTATAAATTTTGCTGATATTGATACAGTTTCATGTTTGCTTAAATCTATACAATGTAGAATTCCCGAACTTAGTATTAATTGTATAATGACTGATGACGATAATGTTTTTTTTCCTTCTTTTGAAAAAGTTTTTGGTACAGGTATAAAACATTTATTATGTTTGTGGCATGTTCGACAAACATGGACTCGACAGCTGCATAACAAAGTAAGGGTGAAAGCGTTAGAAGATGAAATGCTTTTGAAATTAACAGAAATACTTTACGAAAAGTCTGAGTCTAAATTTCATTCTCTACTCAATAAATTTTTAAAAGATTATTCAGCCATAAGTTCTGCATTTATTGATTACTTTCAACGTTATTATTGTAATAGAATTGAGGTCTGGTCTACAGCTTATAGAAATTTCCCTCATGCTGCTACCGATACTAATATGTATTGCGAATCGTTTCATAATAAGTTGAAAACTTGTTATTTTCATCGTAAATTCAATAAGAGAATTGATAAACTTATACTGACTTTGTTAGATATTGAGCGTAACACTTACTTAAGTCATCAGTATAAATTATTAATAGGTCATCCCAAGAAAAATGTTTCTATTTGTAAAGATCGGCATAAAAGAGGATTACGAATTCCAGACTCTTCTATATCAAAATTATCGAATAGCTCTTGGTTAATAGCCTCTCAGTCTGTGAAGATGCAATATTACACAGTAAACAGAGTAACAGATACATGCTGTTTTGATTTGTGTTTTTATAAATGCACCGAAATGTCATGCAGCACTTTATGTAACCACCTATACACTTGTGATTGCCCAGATTCTGATGTTCTTTGTAAACATATCCATAAGATACATTCATATTATAATAGGAATATAGATTTTGAAGATAAAATTTTTGATTTTGAAGATAAAATTGATAATAATGAAAATTTAGATTTTGAAGTACAGCCAAAACCTCTAACATTTAAAAATCCTCATAGTGTTGAAAAGCAAAAACAGTCTTGCAAAGATTTAGCATCAGAATTACTAATTTTGATAGAAAACCCTACCGTGCAAAATATTCTTCTCAAAAATATACACACAACTTTAAATTCGCTAGTTTCAGAGTGTAGAGGTGTCATACAGTGTGATAAAAGTGAACAGATTCTAACTTTAACTAATCATAGTGTACCCCCTAATCAAAAATTAATTCGCCAACCTAGACTTTTCAAAACTAACAAAAAACGTAAGGTAATTGATTCAGGAGATGAAAATATAAATTCTAGTTTAATTAATTATGATGTAGATGAACCTCCATTTAAACAGCAAAAATTGAATACTCCAAAAAGTAAAATAATAGAGTATGATCATAATATCTCTGTTAATTCATTTACATTTCCACTAAGTAACTTTCAAGATTTTTCAAAACCTATTTTTGAAGTTAGTTGTTATAAAGTAAACATAACAGACCTAAAATCTTTAGATCCTTTTCTTTCTGCCTCTGAAGAAAAATCAATCAAGTTGCAATCACAGGATTTCCAAAAAGGTTGGCTTTATGATTCTATAATAGATTTTTATTTTTATAAACTTTTGTTTAAAAGAACGGACATACATTTTGTAAGCTCTGCAATTTCATACAGTATACACTCTGGCATTTCAGAAGCATTGGATCTCCCCTATCCTATCTCTTCAATAAATCATTTGTTTATCCCTCTTTGCATTCAGTCTCACTGGATTCTTTGTGTGGCCAACCTAAAGGAAAAAAAAATATCTGTGTATGATTCATCACCTAATGATGTCAGGGATACTTGTAACTATAATTTTAAAAACTGGACAAATATACTTAATACTATATTACAAAATAACAATTGTTGGCAGATTGAATATCCACCTCATGTAATGCAAATAGATAATAGTAATTGCGGTGTTTTTGTGTGCTTTTATGCACATCAGATAATGAATAAAGGTAGTGTGATTCATCCGTTCAGCACTATACTTTTTCGAAAACACATATATTATTGTATAATTAATGATTTTGTTAATTTTTCTTCATATAAACTTAAACAAACAGTGTTTTTTGATATGAATTTGAAAGATTTTAGTAATAAAATGATGACATCACCTTATGTAAAAATTAATGATATAGAATTGACAGCTTATATGTTAAAATCTCTAGATCCTACTATAAGTGATGAAGAGGAAAAGTTATTGAAATCGTATTCAGTGGTATTTAAACGGGGATGGTTATATGATGCAATTATAGATTCATTTTTGTTTAAACTTTTACATGGCCGTGATAATTATATGGCTATTTCTTCATTTTTGGTTTCTGAATCTAAAGAGATAAATAAAAAAATCTTGGATAGTATAAGATGTAAAGAATATTTGTTCATTCCACTTAATCTTAAATCGCACTGGATGTTGATTGTAGTTGATTTAAAAAAGCATAGATTTGAATTTTATGACCCATTACATTTGCGTTTTAGCGATTCTTCTTATGAAGCTGTTATTCAAAAATGGTTCAACATCTTAAAAAACTATTTTAATTCATTTGATAAATGGCCAATATATTTCCCTCCACATATTTTACAAACAGATAATATGAATTGTGGTGTTTTTGTATGCTATTATGCATATCAAAAAGTTCAAAAACTGAATTTAAATGATCCATTTGATCCCAGAATTTTTAGAAAATTTATTTTTGAAAATCTAATATTACAAGTGTAAGCACTAATACTTAAATACCAAACATCATTTAAACATTGTTACATAGGACTGTGCTTTATCATCGGTTATTTTTTTCTATTCCTTTCATTTTTATTGTTAATCTGTACATGGGTGTAAATGAGAACAATTCTGTGTGTATACTTGCCAACTTATGCACTTTCTTTTTTTTTAAGTTTTTGTCAAGTGCGATTTTTCTTCTCTTAAATTATTAATTACTTTGAAATTGCTTTTAATAACATTAAACGCTAAATTATAACAAACTTTTAATATTGTTAACAAAATATGTTAGTTTCATTGTATGGAAAATAAAGTCATGTTTTGAATGCAGCCAATTCCACAGAAAATAATCATTTTTTTGGGGGGGGGGGATAAAATTTATAATATGTTTAATTTAAGGGTATGATTGGGAAAACTTGATATTTTAATATTCTATAATAAAATCCTAATAAAAAGGCATTGTAAATTACTGTTTACAAACTCGATTAAGTACCATTATTCTCTTTGTAAAGTCGTAATATTATGTCAGTTACACGTGTAAATGCAATTTTTTTCTTTATTCAGAAATTAATTTAAAAAGTTGCTGTAATAATTTTGCATTACTTCATGTTATTGAGAATGTTAAATCACTTTTTGTAATGGGATAGTTTTGATAATTTTAACTGTTCAATGAAAGCAGAAATTTTTTTTTTATATTTTATGTTATGTCAGTTACAAAATTTTGAATTGCAATTTTTAAGACTAAAAGAGAGATTGTAATAATCTGCAGGTGTTTGTGTATTAAGTCCTTAGTAAGAAATATTTTAAATTGTAAAAATTTGTTCTAGTTTTATTAGTAAATTTTCTACATAGTTTTGAAAACAAAATTCGATTATCAAATGTTACGTCAGTTACGATGGAATTGCCCATATGTTTTTGCTCACTTGATCTTTAAAAAACAGAAATTAAATTTTAATAAAAGCTATGTGTATGCTTTGATAACTAATTTCCTAAATAGTTTTATCTACTTAAACAGCCTAAATATGTTTGTTACTTAAAAAATGGAATCGTATTTCTGAAAAAAAAAAAAAAAAAAGTGTTAAGTATTTTTTCTTTATTTCCATTTTCAAAATTTGGCAGGTATGTATGTGTGCGTGTGTGAATGCAACTCCGCCAACGCCGGTCCCAAGCCCGGGTGCAAAAGGAGGAGGGGATTTAATTTTTAATATTTTCCATGTCATACAAAATGTGGTAACATCGATCTGAGATCAGATAAGTGTTTTCAGGGGCTATCAAGATTTTTTGAGAGACCAACAGATGAATGTTTTGATGCTGTAATAAAAATGGAAAAAGAATTTAACCAATTTCGTTGAACTTTTATTAACCAACAACCGAATGTTTTTCAGATGTTAAAAGATATAATAAAAAGTAAATATCCGGTATTTGATGACTTTGTAGTCATGACATTTGTAAGAACCAGGACTTTCATTAGAATGAAAGCCTTGAATAAATGTAAAATTAAAAATAATTTTAAGTTTAATATGAACCAACAAAGAAAAAAATGTGAAGAAAATTCTACAGTAGTGTTTAACGACAATATTCATAAAAATTCTGTTTTTAAGAAATGTATATATGTATATAAAAGAAATTCAATAATGTATGAATCAACTCAATTTGTAAAATATGTATATAATCTGAAAATATTAAGTTGTGTCGAATACAAGACATATAATAGTTTCGTTTGTTCAAGATTAACGAATTTTAGTTTACAGAAGGGGTCATTCCATGTCAAATCAACACAAAAAACACACTTAATTTAACTTGCGCATTTTCTTCATCAGTATCAATCACACAAGCTATCCACCACTTTTTATCGTATATAGCAGTGACAGTTAATCTAAAATTTAAATAATTAAATCCATATTGTTATATGCGTATAATATAACAAGAAATTTCTGAACTGATTATACTTGCTATATTTTGTCATGTAAGTTTATAAGAAAAAATAAATAGACAATACAATTTTTATAAAATATTCAAAGTTCATAGCAATACTGTATGTTAACTGTATAACATTTAATTCCCCAAACCTGCCTGTCACTATTAAAAACATCACTTCTATCATCTTAAATAAATAATTGCCAGGTGCACTAATCGCTAAATATTAAACAATTATTTTTTGCCAATAATTTTATTTTGCATGATGATCTCATTAATAAAAGATGATTTAAATAAAAGCTGGCATAGGTGTACAAATATTAAAAATAAATACAAAATTTTAACAAAAATCCATTTTTATATACATATAGAATGAGTTCGTGAACTCATTATATATGAATATATAATTTAATGCAAACATTTTGTATTTTGTTATTTATTTTATATATGATCCCATTTTGAAACTTTGTACACATCTAGTTAAGGCATTTTAGTATTCAGAAAAAAAAAAAAATTATGAAAATTGAAGAATTCGTTTTTTAGTAATTCAAGGTTAAAGGTCAAGCGCCATGACCTTGTAACTTAAAAAAAGAAAAAAATGTGTTTGGTATCATATAAAAGGTCATTTCAAATGCTTTAAAGTGATACCAAGCCCATGTCTGTATGTTAATTAGAACAAGAGTTATGATGATTTTAGTGTTGCCATCTGACAGTAAATTTGTCTTAGTCGGTCATCTTTAACTGGCTATAATTAAAAAACTAATAGCCTTAGAAATCTGAAGTTGCAGATTTTTTATTTTCTCAACCAGTCTAACTAGTTCACCAAATTTTGTAAAATTCGGAGATGGTGAGGGAAACGTCTGTGTTGATTTGACATGGGACCCTAAGGGTTTTTTCCGTATCACAAGTCTATATGGCCTAAGCTTGTGAGAGCCTCTTTCCCTTTTTTTTAAAAAAAAAAAAGAGTGACCTACGAAATGGTGGAAGAGGTTGACGTTCCTTCGTAGGCTTTATACAAACAATCCACCGGCCATTAAAGAAAATCAAAATATGGTAATAGAAAAGTGAAAATGCGTATGATTTTTTTCTTCTTTTTGTTTGCCTACTCGGTTTAGAAGTTAGTGTATTTGCGTAATAAGATTTAAACTAGCACAGAAACGGGAATATTCAGATCCCTTTGCCTTGAAAAGTCCAACCCAAAATAGTTCTGCCAAGCAACATGTTATTTATCTAATAAATCATCCAAACTTTTTTTTCTAAGCGATCAATGAGTCTGTCAATATGCTTTTAACATATTCGTGAAAAAACGAAAATAATCTTTTAATGTAATAAAGTTGTCATTAAAATTTTGCTTATCGCAATGTTTTACTATTTAAAACTAAATTTGTGCTGCTTTAATTGATAAGCAATAAACGTACATTTTATTTCATGATATAATATAAAGTATTTAAGTCGCTTTATATTAATATATATATATCTTGTATATATATGCATATAAATATAATTATTCAATTCCTTGAAAATGCACATAATGGGAAAAATGCATGCCGCACAAAACGTTTCAAAGGCCATGGATCGTGCCCTATATGACCCTAGGGCAGGGGTCTGTCCAGAATTTTCTCTCGGGGTCCTGTTTTTGTGAAATTGTAAAAAGCTTTTTTACATTTGTGAAAAATATAGTCCTAATTTTGTTAATTAAAAATGATCATTATATTCAGGTTCTTTTTTATGTTTTTAAGAAGATGTATGTATGTAAAATACATATATTTTCTTTATATATGTAATAGAGTCCGGCCAGATTTCACTTCTAAATGATTAAATTTGCGAAAAGTTTAGATTTCATCTAAAAATTTTGTACATGGCCTATTTTTCAGACAGAGAATTTTGTGAAGGGTCCTTAGGTGAAAAGTTTTGTGAAGGGTCCTTTAAGGACCCAATTTCTTCTTAAAGAGATCCCTACCCTAGGGTGCCCAGGATTTTAACTGAATTCTACCAATGGGGGGGATAACTAAATGGAAAAGTGGTTCCAGATATGAAGATTGGATTAAAAGGGAGAAATTTATTAACAATTTATGGTGCAAAAACTTCAAGAGGCTCTGTATTAGGCCCCAAAGTGCCAGGGGGGCATTCCACATCAAATCAGGCAGTAAAATATCAATATGTAACCCACTTTTTAAAATCACAAACCATTCTTTTATTAGTCTGGAACTCGCTAAGTATGAAGATCTTGCCAAGGAGTTGTATGAAAAATTGCACTGCTAAGGTCGAAGCGATTGTTGCTGGCTCTCTTCTATCCTGGAACCCTTCAAATGATAGAGTGTAGAATGTGTGCTGACAAATATGCTTAAGTGATGAGACGAATAATAGTCAACGAAACTATCTTCTTTTCACAGGATGTCTATTTTGAACACACAAGACGAATTTTCCAGGATTCAGGGGGCCGTCAAATATATCCAATATCCACTGTTCAGCCAGATAATTTGCATTTTTTAACTTTATTGTGTTTTAAACCCATCGCTTTTTATGTGGTGTAGTTTGTATTTGTATTTTTGTATTGTTTTTTAAATAAAGTTTGTTGAATTCACAAGGTTCTGAGATAAAGAACCGCAGACTGACTTAGGCCACATGGACACACAAGTTTTATAAGCACGCTTAATATAAACCTCCAGGCCCACATTGTTTAACATTTTCCGTAGTTTCCCATGACAATGAAAGAATGACGTACAGAGGATAGATGTGTCCTTCAGAAGCCTATTGAAATTATATGGAGTATAGATGGGTCATGGATGCGTGCAAGGCAGGGCAATTACCCTGCCCTGGATTATCAAATTTAATTAACCAGGTTTACTTTTTCTCTCATGATTTTGAAAAAAGAAGAAACGTTTATTCTTGAGTGATTTAAAATTAACACTAAAACAGTAAGGAATAAGAATTTTCCCTTAATCTCCTGTGGAATAATTTTGATTTCCTTGATATGTTTTTGTGTTTGTAAATTATCTTAAACCGACCCGACCCTCGGGTCGGGTTGACCCGCTTTTTTAAAAGAATATGGAAAATATTTTTCCCATTATAAGCCTATATTTTCTGTAGTTTCCCATGACAATGAAAGGATGAAGTAGAGGTGTCCTTCAGAAGCCTATTGAAATTATATAGAATATAGACGGGTTATGGGTGCCTGCAAGGCAGGGCAATTATCTTGTCTTTCATTATCAAATTTAGTTAACCAAGTTTTCTTTTTTTCCATGATTTTGAAAAAAAAAAAGGAAAAATTTTTTGTTGAGTGATTTCAAATTATTAACACTAAGACAACAAGGAACTAGGAATTTTCCCTGAATCCCCTGTGGAAGACAATTTTTAGTTTTGATTTCCTCTATATGTTTTTGTATTTTAAACCCCATCACTTTTTATGTGATGTAGTTTGTATTTCTATTTTTGTACTTTTTATTGTTTTTTTAAATAAAGTTTGTTGAATTCACAAGGTTCTGGAATAAAGAACCACAGACTGACTTAGGCCACATGGACACACATTTTTTATAAGCATGCTTAATATAAACCTCCAGACCCACATTGTTTAACATTTTCTGTAGTTTCCCATAACAATGAAAGCATGAAGTAGAGAGGGTAGAGGTGTCCTTCAGAAGCCTATTGAAATTATATGGAGTAAGTTGATCTGGTGTAGCAGCGGGTGGTGTATCCCGGGCCAGTCGTTGCGCAAGCATGGACCACACATTTTCGATTGGCGATAGATCGGGAGAACAAGCAGGCCATGGAAGCAATTCAATCTGATGGGCAAAGAAGAACTCTTGAACATTGCGTGCCACGTGTGGTCGCGCATTATCCTGTTGGAATATGGCTGAAGGCAATCGCTGAATGTATGGGAGGACCACGGGCTCCAACACCTCAGAGATGTAGCGCTGGCTGTTCAGTGTACCGGCAATACGTACTAGAGGTGTGCGGCAGTAAAATCCGATACCACCCCAAACCATGATACCGGGTGCAGGACCAGTGTTGCGATGCATAACGCAACAGTTCAGCAGCCTCTCACCACGGTGCCTCCAAACTCGAATCCGACCATCGTGATGTTGCAGGCAGAAGCGGGATTCGTCAGTAAACACAATGTCGTTCCATTCCGTTGTCCATGTCCGCCGTTCCTCGCACCATTCACGGCGCAAACGCCTGTGGTTTCCAGTCAGGGGTAAACGAAGCAATGGACGCCTTGCGGACATTCCACTCTGCTGCAAACGGCGTCGAATGGTACGAGCGGACACCGAATGATGCGTAGCAGACTGAATCTGTTGTGCTATGGTTCGTGATGTGGCTGCGCGATCCATCACTGCCATGCGCACAATCCGCCTATCATCACGGGCAGTGGTGCAATGAGATGGGTGCGATTGGCCCCGTCGGTCCGTCGTTCCCTCCTGCATCCAACGATTACAGATCCGCATCACAGTTGCTTGGTTTCGTCCAACACGTTGACCGATTTCTCTGAAGGATAATCCGCAATCCCTATAGGCTACTATTCTTCCTCGGTCGAATTCCGAAACTTGGTCAGAAGACGCTCGATGTCTTCCACGAGGCATAGGTAAACAGCTTACGCAAAAAAAACGCACGAAAACCAATTACCGTACTTCAAATCGCCAATCTGTTCTCCCCTTATATAGCGCTTTCGAGTGGCGCTACGGTCGTCTATGATGTGCGTCTGCGCTGCAATGCTAATGATTTGCATATTTCATCGCCGCAAATGCATGATGTAAATTTCACATGAGTTGCATACTTCCTTCCGGGTGTTGCATTTTGTGTGGCCAGCAGTGTAAATAGATCCTTATTAGGGTTGTGTGTATACTGCCGAACGTGCTTCGCTTTTATGCTTTTTGAGTTGTGAGTTTTGGTGGCGGACATATAAGAGGGTAGGTGTCGAAATAAATTATTTGTTTGAAAAAAGCAGTACTTATATCTCTTTTTTAAATGCACACAATTTGACAAACCTATACCTGTAGAATCCTCATGATGAGCATAAATTGTCATTTAATTTAAGCATTGTGATGGCGTATTTTGTAGAATTAACATGCATGTGTGTGTGTCATTTATGATGACCGAGGGATATAGGCCCAAAGGGGAGTCCTTCTAAAGGAACCTAAACTGTATTTGCGCAAGGATATGCAAGGCCTGAAGAAGACCACGAAAAGCTCCGAACTATTAAGCCGACGGGTGCGTCTGGTTGCGAACCAGAGATGATTCTGTTTCGAATTTTCTGAAATTTTAAGGCATTCGGTTCCAAAAATTAAAAAAAATCAGTCATCAGTCCGAATATTCGGACATAAAAAGATCGCGAATTTCGGCAAATGGTGACCAAAGAAAATCAGTTTCGTCAATATTCTCAAGAAAAAATCGTCAAAGGATCGCGGGAAAAACACGAATTTCGTCAAAGGATCGCGAAAAAAATGAAAATTTCGTCAAAAGATCGCAAAAAATGCAACTTTCGTCAAAAGATCCCGAAAAAAACCTCAAATTTCGCCGGAAGATTGCGAAAAAACGCGAATTTCGTTAAAGGATCGTGGAAAATGCGAATTTCATCAAAGGGCTGCGGGAAAAACGCATACTTAGTGTCGGGAGGGTAATCCGCCTCCTTCGCCCCTCTGCTGTAAGCTATCAGAAAGTTTAATGTGAATTTCAGGAAAAAAATTTCTGCTCAAAATTACCCCTGTTGCGAACCCACCACCTCCCGATTAAAGGCGAATACCATATATGTATGGTCAAATGCAATTTTTTGGACACATAGTTTCATTTTGGGCAAAAATTTTTGTCTTAGCAGCGAGTTTGTGATAGATCTAGTGAGGTAAGTTAAGAAACATTAGCTTGGCGATAAAAGCAGGATCGCCATAATACTTCGAGTTTCGCTAATCAAATTTTATATCTTGTAGTTGGTTGTTTGTGTTTATGACGGTCAATTATCAACACGAGGGATATGGGCCCAAAGGGGGGAGAGTGCCTTCCGTGGGGGTCTTTCTAAGGGAACCTAACCCGTATTAACGCAAGGCAATCCAAGGTTCGAAGAAAAAGACGGAAAACTCCGAACGATTAGGCCGACGGGCGTGATTGGGTTCGAACCCAACCACTCCCGTCTACCAGCTTCGAGAACAGAACCTCTCGGCCACTTTATATCTTGTATGTTACCACTCTCAGAAAAAAGGTATCCTATTCAGATCAGTACCGCCTAGTTCTAGAATGTAGGTTTGTAGAATGTCAGCGTTTGGTCGGCGCGTGAATAGTTCTAGAATGTCAGCGTTTAGACAAAAATTTCGGCGAACATGCGCAAACAAAATGAACTGAGGGTAAAACAATCTTTCCCGGCAAAGCGAATAGCCGCGAAGCGTTGAGCCTTCGTCCAACGACATATGCTTAAAGAGCCGTAACTACGCAGGTAAGGCGAGATCAGCGTTGATTTCAGGGGGGGGACATCTCATTGCTCCGGGGGGGAATGTCCCCCCCCGGAGCAATGAGATATCCCCCGGAAGATTTGAGATTTTGCGTTTTCAATGGTCAAAAATTGCAATTCCCCTCCCCCGGAACTCTATAGTGCCCCCCCCCCCCCCGGAGCTGCAGAAATCCCTTCCGGAGAAAAGTATCTGAATTCAACACTGGGCGAGATGGTCCGCGTGCACCCGCTAGCATTTGTGTCCCATGGACAAAACCACGTGAAGTCGCTAGGAATAACCACTGTCATCAAGGAACATGCGCTTCCCCTCGCATGCTACATGACCTGAGCACCATGCACCATTGAATGTCTGATCATCACGAACAACAAAACTCCCAGCTTCAAGAGGGGAACGGTTCTGAGTTTGACCCTAGCCTCAGGTTGTCCGCCCATTCAAAAGGAGACCGGCCTGAGACTGTAAACCCGAGGTTCCCCGGTGCGCAGTTTCCGAGCACTCAGATGCTTCTCCCCCGTGCAATGTGCCCCCTATCAGGAAACCGTAGATGCTACGTAGTGATCCCGGAAGTCCACGGAGCTGACCGACCCACCAGCCAGTGTAACAGTTCATCGGGAAAGCAGTAGTAGCTTCCTTTCTTATCAGTTAGAAGTTCTTTGGGTAAATTACCGGTACCACGTGACTTTTTTCATCCTCGAACCCAGATTGGAATATAGTCCATTAGTTGCGTTAAATCACAGCCTCGAACCCAAAGGGAGAATAGGGTCAATATCCTTGTGCTACCTGGGCAAGAGATCCTGCATTGCGTTCCTGCGCACCGTGTCGACACTAGAGAGTTTCTGAGTCTTGCTCTACAGAGTACACAATGCTTCACTATTCGCCGGCCGCTATCTAGGAGGCTGGGATTCGTACATATCCAGCCACGACCAACGGCAAAACAAGACCAGTTCATGACTTACCAATCACCGTGTAAAGATGATCCACTTCGTGTGACGTTTTAAAAGTCATGAACTGGCCTTGTGTATCGTTGGTCGCGATCCGGCGCCTCCGTCAAGTTGAAAGCTCTTCCGGCCTCCAGGTTCTCTTCCCCACTCAAGGGGTCGATTACGGACAACCGGGAGGGGACGAACTTCGTACTAACAAGGACTTATCTTAAAGAGATTAGGTATGAGAGAAGTGACATATGCGGTATCATATTTGGGATAGGATTATGGTACTTCGTTAGTTTAAATCTTACGCTCGTTCGTAGGATAGGCGCACTTACGATCTATCTTAGGGCACTGCAATCTCATTGATTCTGATTGTGAAAAAAAAAATGCCTAGGTTTGCAATAGTCTGAACATCAAATATCGCCATTCTTATATAGGGTCATGCACAGACTTCTCATATAAGTAGACTCAGAACTGGTCACCTTTTCTTAAGGCATACATCTCTGCCCACCGTTACGTGATGGTGGGTATGGGTGCAAGAAGTCCATCCAAGACAAGACTGAAAAGTTTTCCGAGTACTATTAAAATAACCAAATGAAAGTGGGTTAGAAGTTTTCTATGCGTTGCATTTTGGCTAAAAATTGATCTCCTGCAGTAAAAGAAAGTGATTAAAAGTTCTTGATGGTAAAATTGCTATTATTTAAGTATATAAAGTATAATTTAGTATCAATCAAAAATCTCTACAAGACTGAAATCAGTCCTGAGACTGAAGGTCTTGTACCCATGATGATGGGCAGGGGAAGCGCGCCAAACCGATTTTTCTCCTGCAAAAGTCTACTCGTAATTTCCCCTCCGGATTCTGGCCGAAAGTTTATTGCGTCAGCATTTCTCTTGAGTTGCTGCACTTTTGCTTTACTTTATATTTTCCGGCCGTGTGTACTTTTAACACAAATAAACTCCTGCAGTAGTTAACAGCACGACAGCTCGACAGCTCGTAGTTTCACTTTCGCTTCTATATTTACGGTTATTTTATTGCGAGAATGTAATCTGAAAGTTCATTTATTATAGGAACCGATTTTAATTTCTCGAAAGAATTCACGAGCCGCCATTGTATGGTGCACCATTGTTCAGGTCCGAATGGATGATTCCTTTTCATTTTCCGATTCCAAAAACTGATTAACATCGTCTTCCGTTGACGGAGGAAACGCAGTCAACGAAAAGATAGGAAGCTGTAACCCATCACTTGTTCTAGATCTCGATCAATTTTTCACAATCATCTTGATCTTGTTTACAGCGCTTTTATAAGAGAATGGAGACATAGGCACAGAGCCCATCACGGGCTCTGTGCCTATGTCTCCATTCTCTTATTCTATGTCTCCATAAGTTTTTGTCCAAAATATCGCAACTCACAATACAGAACTTACCATACATGCATAGGCGTAGCGTCGGGGAGGAGGTGGCGCATGTGCCCCCCCCCCCCCCCCCGTTTGGTACAATTCTTTTTTGCATTACTTTTGGTGCAATTCTTTTTTGCAACCAACCAAATCCATTCTTAGAGGAGTAGAGCTTGGGCGACTGCTCGTGATAATAATAATAATAAAAAAAAAAACTCACCCAGCGCGCCATGGCTAGTAAAAGCCGCAATTGTCCCTGCCTTTAGTCTCCCAAATTATTTTTCTCGTCCTTTTACCATTTCTAAGTAGGCACCAACTGAAAAATTCCGCCTATGGCCTTTTACTAAAGTTACTTTTTTTAATATCCAGATCCAGCCTCAAAGGGCGTGAGGGCCGGCCAATGACACTAAAGACTAAGGGGTGAAATATATGCAAGATAAAATAGTAACCCTCTTTTTTTTTCTTTTTTAACAGTATAATATTTGTAGAGGGGCAGGGATGGACATTCATAAACTCATTTCCATTTCGAGTAGCGTTCTCTCTTTTCCTAATTCGAAGCAGCTTGATTTAACCTTTTCGAGGGCGGTGTCCTTAAAAAAGGACACATAATTTTAATTCCAAAACTGACAAACGGCACCAAGAATATTTAATTAAAATTTTCCTATTGTAATATACGTAAAAATAAGCAAGCTCGTATTTTCTAATAAATTCATTTATAAATTCCGGTGTCAGTCCATTATTTCACCAGTTTATAAACAGCATTACTGCGCGCCAGTAAGGGTTAAAGCGGATTACTAAATGGATCCGTCTTATAATTGTCAGCCTTCGAATTCGGAAATCACAAGACCAACTTTGATGTTATTTTATAAAAAAAAAGTCTGAATTTTTTAGAAAAAAAACCTTATTCTAAACAAAATCATAAGACGAAATGCAATATTTCAGTTTGATTGTAACTTTATTCTATTTCATAGACTCGATAAATATACATAGATGTCGGATAATCGGGAATCTACTGTACCATGATTATGTTTTAAGAAAAGGGTTTCTAGTGTGATATTTGCTTTCAAATCGTTGTAAACTTAAAAAAAAAAACAAAACAAAAAAAAAAAACTCCTTGTTATTAAAAACAAGTCTAATATACTGATGATAAAACAATTTTATTTTTGTAAGATGGATTAATGTATCCATTATCATAGAGATTTAAAAAAAGGAAGCATTATTAGATTAAATTTTTTTTATTAAAAGTAACTAATATTAACCTCATTGTAATCCCTGATAATTTTAGGAAGAAATGTTTCTTATAATATTCTTATATCAAGATGAAATACTCTGACTCATTTTTAACTGTAAAGACATTAAATTTACAGGCTTGACTATTGAAGCGATTTTGAATCGAATAGCGTTTTCCATTTTTTTTTAAATAAATAAATTACTTCTCTAGTTATAAGCGATTTTTATCACGTGACGGCAGGTTTTTCCCCTTTACCAGTGCTATTGCGTCTTGAAATTCGATTCAAAACACCAACTTTGACAGTATTTTCTGAAAGATGTTTCGACTTTAACAAAAAATGGAAATAGCCTTTCGATTGCATAATTTCTGAATAAGAACACAAATATATTTTTTTTTGGGGGGGGGGGGTTGTGCAAAATTGAAAATTTATTCCGGGCACAGTTTTTACTTCGCACGGCCCTGGTGCCCCCCCCCCCCATTCAAAGTTTCTGGTCAAGCTAAGCTTATGCATACATGCTTAAACAAGTAAAACATGTAAACAAACATTAGCTTGGGAATTTCCAAGCAAGTATTTACAGATTTTGATTCTGTTTCTCAGTGCTGTAATTACCGCACGATTCTTTCGCGACATGAAAAACCAGGTTCCCCGAATTTTTCTCTCGCCTCTTACACCTCTATGCGCCCTCCGAGAAAAATGTAGTCCCAACTAACAACACACACAGACAGACGTTTACCAACATTAATAGTATAGACTAGCTGGCTTCGCCCGCTAGTGGGCCCCTCCTTTTTTGTAAAATCTCGAAGCGAACGAACCTCGAACCGTGTCCCTGCTGACTACGGCACCGTATAGCAGGGGTGCTGCGCACGCACTGCGCGGACCCTCCTTTAAAACGAATCTGTAATGTATACGTAAATCTCGAACCGAGTCACCGCTGCCTACGGCACAGTATAGCAGGCGTGCTGCGCGCGCACGCACTGCAAAAATCTTATAATCCACATTCCAGGGCTTTCCAAGGATATATCACATGAGGGTGTCTACAAAATTTAGAAAAATGCTCCCCTTGGGCAGAAAATTGGGGGGTATGGACACTGGAGTTGCATATTATGATTAAGCGGTCACAGGCTTTTCGTACGATATATCACATGAGGGACGTCGGCTAAATTTAGAAATGTAGCCCCCTGGGGGGGAATGGACACCGGAGGTCCATAACATGATTCAGTGGTCACAGGCTTTTCCAACGATATATCACATGAGTGGTGTCGGCAAAGTTTAGGAAAGTGCTCCCCGGTAAGGAAAATGGGGGGGGGGACACCAGTGGTGCATAACATGAATAAGTGGTCACAGCCCTTTCTAACGATATGTCACATGACGTGTATCATTAACATTTCAAAAAGTGCACTCCCCGGGTGGGCAAAATACGCTTCCCCTCCCCCTATTTTTGATGCGGCCTCATTTTTTAAATTTTTGTTATGTGTTATGATCTATTTTAAAGTTTCAAACAGATCGCCTTGTTATAATTCCTAATTTCTTTCACCCTCCTCCCCCTCCCCCCACCCCGAAATATGATGCGCTATTATTTTTTATCATGTTTTATAAACTATCTTAAAGTTTAAAACAGATCGTCTTGTTTGATTTCCTAATTTTAACAAAATCGTGTTCTGTTAGTTCCACATTCCACCACCACTGTATTCTTAACAAAACTGTACCTGAACTAAACTCTGTTAAACAACTTATCAGTAGACATGTTACTCGAGGGGCTTGCGGTCTTAAGCAAGAGTTTAAGATATTTGCTGAAATTACTATTCTAAAATAGTGGTAGCTAAACTTTTGACATTTTTATATTTAATAAGTAGCATTTATCTCAGGACTCCATAAAAAAACCCGCACCTAAACGGTAAGAAACGCTATGGTTTAAAAAAAAAATTTCTAGCATCCTCCCCCCCCCCCCCCTTACCTGAAATTTCACGTGCCATTCTTTTAAAAACTTTTCTTACGTGTTATAAACTATCTTAAAGTTTCAAACAGTTTCTTGTTTAGATTGCCTACTTAAAATGAAATCGCAGTCTGTTAGTTCCACATTCCACCAACAGGTAGCACACTCTATTTTTAACAAAGGTGTATCTGAAAGCAAAACCTTTAAACAAACTATCCGTAGATGCATTCGTCAGGCGGTGTCGGTCTTAACCAAGAATTTAAGATATTAGCTGAAATTACTATTTTAAAATAGTGGTAAGAAATGATCCAATTAATGATGTAATGATAGCTGATATAATTAGTCATCACAATCTTTTTAGCAGATACTTTTTCTTCTTCAACTCCCCCATTTTTTTCTTATTTATTTATTTATTTTATTTATTTATTTATTTTATTTATTTATTTATTTATTTTTTTTTTTTTTTTTGCTGTAAAAATTGGCCCTATCAAAAACTTGTCAACATAAAAGTTGTAGATAGTATTAAGAAGATTTATAATAAGTAAAAGTGAATTTGATATCTTAAGAATTGATGAAGTTATGATTTTTTTTCTAAATAAAATCCTGTTTTTTTCGCCCCTTGAGCCCATTTTTAATTTTATCAAAAATTTGTGATACATAATTTTTTTTAACATAAAAATTTTAACATAATTTTTTTTTTACATAAAAATCCTTTCCCTAGAAGTAATAATAACTTTAAACTGATTTGATATGTATTATAACTAAGAAGCTATGGGTTTTTTTTTTTTTTACCTTTTCACAAAAACCCCTCCCTATTTCCACCCCTTTGGTCCAATTTTGCCCATTAACGAACTTGACCAAGATTTTCTGCCCATTGATTTTATATATCAGTTAGGAAGATATTTATGCAGAATTGTGGAAGTTATCGTGTCCATAAAAAAGTGATATAGATACACAGATAAAGATTTGAACTGTGGGTGGTTTTGGGTTCTTGGGGTCATGTATCTGCAAAAAAATTTCAGAAATTCCAACATAGGGGAGAATGTAATCGGTAGTATTTCTTACGAAATCTACCTAAAAAGGAATAATTCGCAGCTATACATTTTTATGAAAAAATGAAAGAAATTTACAGAAATTAATATTTATATTCTGAAGAATCTAACAATTTTTTTCAATTTCCTATAAAAGGTGCATATCTTAAATTGTAGTCGATTACTTCCACATAACAATCTTTTGTGATGAGCCCCTGAAAATTAGATTAAATTAGATATTTGACACTATTATCGGAAAGATTTGATGCTTTTATAGAAAAAGGGGAAACACTGCTCAGTTGCTTTCTATCAGAATATGGCAATTATTTCTACTTAGAAATGAAAAGGATTTCGTAAATGTGCAGAGCAGAGCTTTAGCAAGGGCAGCGTTCATGATACAAAATAAATAGAAAAATCACTAACGTGATTTTTATTCTCGTGCGCAATAGAAGACAAAAAAACCTCGAACAAACAAAATCTTGCTACCTAATAACAGAATATATTCTTTTCAAATTAGATAGTAAATTAAAAAAAATAAAAATAAAATTATCCTACTGTCACAAAAGAAAATCGAACTGAAAGCAAATTCATTGTTCAGTCTCTTGAGTGGCGTTGTATCAATGCGCGCTGACATAAATTTGCAAATATTATTAGAATAGAAAAATAGGATTTCTGTTTTCCCTTCATTTTCATTCTGATCAAAATAGCATTAACATGATTTGAAATAGAATAGAATACGTAATTTTGAAGGAGGAATTTTTTTTTTCTATATTTGAATAAATAAAATTTTTAAACAGAGCTGGGCTCCGGCGCAAATTAATCCCTGGTTCCATCTCTAGCAATTTCTTCACAATTAGTTGTTTGATTGTTTTTTCTCACTTTTTTTTTTTTTTTTATTTTTTTTTAGCCTCCACTACATCCTGCTTTGGCGTTCTTAGATACATCATAACTGGAAATTGCATGAGCTATTACATTTTCACTTTCACTTGAGCTAGATGATGAAACTGCATGATCATCTGGGACAATAAATTCAGAACCGCTAGATCAATGGTTCCCAACGTGGGGCGTATGCCCCACAGGGGGCAATATGACTTTTCAGGGGGGCAATTTCAAATTTCTTATTAACAAAATTTCTGTCATTTTTTTTCCCTAATGAGAGGCCCTAGTCTAAAAATAGAAATAATAGATGAAAAAATTTGAAAATAACTGTATAAAAATTAATTTTTGAAACTTCAAAATACACTGACACCGGAATAGTTATGAGATTTTTTTTACATATATTATATATATATATGTTATATATATATAAGTATATATTACATATATTTTTTTTTACACACTTTTATCTATTAAAAAGGACACTTAAATTTTTGTGGTTGTAATATTATTTTAGTAAAACACACCTCTTTTTATATTATGATTTTTTTAACTTTTACATCTATTCATAATACAATATACTCCGTGAAGGAACTTCCACATATGAAATTTTGTAGGATATATCTAAAATTGACTATTTGGACATGTTTAACCTAAAAGATAGCCCCACCAGTGGCCGAGAGGTTCTGCTCTCGAAGCTGGTAGACGGGAGGTGCTGGGTTCGATCCCAATTGCGCCCGTCGGCCTAATCGTTCGGAGTTTTCGTGGTTTTCTTCGGACCTATTTCCAAGTGTAAATACGGGTTAGGTACCCTTAGAAAGACCCCACGAAGGGCACTCCTCCCCCCTTTAGGGTCTATATCCCTCGTGTTGATAATTGGCCGTCAAAAATCAACCAACCTAAAAAATGTTTTGAATTAGCTAAATGAGCTACTACTTTTATGAAATTAGAAAGTAAGCTTCTTATGGTTCATCTGCAAACCACATACACAATATATAAACATGATTCATGACATATCCATTTTAAAATTTAAAATCGGAGAAAACATGGTGTCCAAATAATAATAATGGAAAAAAGAAAGCCCGCTATCAAAGAAGCATGCCGCTATCAAAGAAGCATGTTATGAGGAGAAAGAAAAATAGTTACTTAAAATGGCATAAAAGCGCGAATCCTGAAATGTTACTTGTGAATTATGTTATCCAGACAGTCTTGGTAATAAACAAATATCACTTTTTCGTAATGAAGTACTAAAATCCATTATAAAATGTACCAATTCTATCAGATGTAATACAAAATGTGAGAGAGATTTCAAGAAATTTTACGAAGATTAAAATGTAGACTATTTATCACTTTTAAATTTGAGGTAAGATGAAAAAATAAATAAAACTTTTGAAGATGTAAAGAAGAAGATCCATGAACTCATTGAATAATAGAGTTATGATAAAAACATACTTGCAATAAAAAATATGATTTCGATAAATTAAAGAATATGAAATCACTTATCAGTGTTAATGCTATTTTCAAATTCTTCCAGGAAAACAGAAGTTTATTTTTGATATAAAATTAAGATTTATATGATAGAGAAGTGAAGGGGGAACATCATGATTTTACAGATGCTTAGGTGGGGTGCGGCCAAAAAAAGGTTGGGAACCACTGCGCTAGATGTATCACCTGCTTCTTTCTCTATAACATTATTATAGGTTTCAGACCCAGAATTGGAATCAGACATCTCTTGCATCAATTTTCAGCTTTTAGATTTTACTTAACTGTTTATTTACAAATGGCATATTGTTGAATTTACAAAATATTAAAAACAATTAAGTTAGCAACAAAGAATGAGATTGAAAATTTACATTAAAAACCTGGGTAGTTACTTGCTTTTAATATTGTAACATAGTCTTTTTAAGTCAAAAACTCATAGGTTGCCTGCAACTAAAAAGATTTATAGCAACAAGTATAATGCAATGATTATTCCATCTAGTGGAAGAGTCATAAATTAAAAATAAAGCTTATTTTAAGAATTATTGCAGGTGTCCCATCCAGTGGTGTAGTCCTGGAAAAAAAAGTGGGGGGACGCTCGTAGTTTTGAACGTTAGGGCGTATATCACCCATAGGCAGATACTTGATTTTGAATCTTGCTTTTCATTTTCAACTGCATGGAAATTTAAATGAAAAATTTAAATTTAATTAAAATTAATTTAATTAAAGTTCCTTTATTTGTTGAATAGCTTACTGTAGAATTAAAAAAAGAAAAAAATGTTTTTCATGTTTGAACAAAAGAAAGAACAAAAGTGATTTTCGGTCGTGTCAGTGAACTAAATTACTGCACTTTTTAAATATCTTTAAAATTTGCGGTCCTGATTAGCTGGTCAAAAAATTGCCTATTTTGGTGCCTATTATTACCCCTGAAAGTTTTTTCCATTTTGCTATCCTGTTTTCGAAAAAGCAAGAAAATGATTATTTACTAGACAATGCTCAAGAACTCGCATTTGTATACAGTATTGAATTCAGGGGGAGGCCGTGAGAAATCCCCCCCCCGGAGCCACAGAAATCCCTCCCAGAGAAAAGTGTCTGAATTCAACACTGTATTGCACATAATTAATTCCTATGAAGGTTGCCATTAATGGTTAATTTTCTTAAGTGAAACTTTTAAAACAGCAAATAAATAATATAAAAGCATTCTCTTTTATTTAAAGATGATTCTATCTAATTTTTCTGAATATCTTTATTAATTGACAGTTAAAAGTAGAAGGTGTGTAAGGCTTTAAAAAATATTTTTAAGAGGTTTTTTAAGAATTCGGTTTGGCCAAATAGTTTGATATTCGGCCTAACCGAATATTCGGTAGTATGGCAGAATATCGAATAGATACCGAATATTCGGTGCATCCCTAGTTTCAATAGTTTTATAAATATGTTCTGATTAATTAAAATATTTATTTTTTAACTTTGTGCAATTTAATTCGGCATTTGTCATAAAAAAATGCAACAGCTGTTACTACATTTCCATTTAGTAAAATGAATAAGTATTGCGCCTCCTAGAAAGCACTAATAACACATGTTACTTCAATTTTAATTTTAAATATCGTATTATAGATAAGATTTTCTTTAAAAATTTAAAAAAAAAGTACATATTGTTTATATAAATAATTAATTTTTTTTGTACGCATTTATTCAAAATGAAAAATAAATTCATTAAACGTAATTTATGTTACAACTATTTTTTTTTCTTTTACTCCAAATACAACTTTAACTATAATGAAAAATCATGCGTCATACATAGATTAAACATTTTCTAATGCTATCAAGAACATTCTATTATAATTATTTTTTTTCATACCAAAAACAGTGATATGTAAATAAATATCTTAGAAAATACTTAAGAAAGTTAAAGCCTTTTCCAGTAATTACTGTCTACAGACATTAAGGGACTATTTCACTCACAGGAACTGAATCCGCTTGCTAATGCTAAACCTATGTGAGAATTTTTTTAAAATATCTTGTTTTACTTTGTGTTTTTAAATTATTATTTTTTTCCTTAAATAGATGAAGCCGATCTCTACAATGCCCGTTTTTTACTTTTTCGATTTTGTTCGCAGTCTTTTTTACTTTTTTAAAAATTATTTATGAGGATACGTTGACTTTCGAAACCGGTTCCGAAAGCGAAATTATCAAACTTGAAAAAAAAAAGTGCAAACAAAATCGAAAAAATACGTAGATATCGGCCTCATCTATTTAATGATAAAAATAATAATTTAAAAACACAAAGTAAAACAAGATATTTAAAAAAAATTCTCTCATAGGATTAACATTAAAGAACGGGTGTTTTCGCGTGAGTAAAGTAATCCCTTAAGGCTGTTCTTAACTGCTCTGCTCAACAAGCGCAAAACGTTCTGACACATTTACAAATTCATTTTTTAACAGAAAGGTATAAAATTGGAAACCCTGGCCATGGAAGCGATTTGGAATGGAATTGAACTGTTTTTTCCATTTTTTTATCAATAAAATTACCCATTGAGTTATAAGCGATTTCGATCACATGACAAACCCGTTTTTCGCCCGCTCTTGAGTGATTTTTCTACTTTCGCGCGGAAATTCCGTTCAAAACGTCCATTTTGACACTATTTTCTAAAAAAATCTATTGCGTTTGTAAAAAAAAATGGAAAAAACAGCTTGATGACATAGTTTCTGAACAACAACACCAGCTAGTTTCATGCATATTCGAACAAAAATAAAGTAAAACATATGTCAGGAAGTTGCCCTTTTGGATTTGACAACAGCCTTAACATGCAATTCTTTAGTGTATAATCTTTGTATTTTATACATACCACCCAGAAACCTAAAAGTCTAATTAAAGCGGAAAATGCATAAACCAACCAAAAAAAGTTTTTCTGGCAATTACCATTTATTGACGACAATAATTTTGTATCCATATCTTTTGTGAAGTGCAGTCCTACATCTGAATTTATTTGTACTATATTCGCACAGTAAAAATTAGTTGCGCTAAGAAATACATAACACTCTTAAAAATGCATTTTCTTCTAATCCCGCACAC
Source organism: Maratus speciosus (assembly GCA_963932465.1). NCBI lineage: Eukaryota > Metazoa > Arthropoda > Arachnida > Araneae > Salticidae > Maratus > Maratus speciosus. The sequence goes on from OZ010798.1 coordinate 38,785,397, forward strand.
ACAAATTAAATAATTCGAATTGTTGCACTACATATGCTTTATAGAATTCATTTTTCATAATGTAATAAAAATTATTTAAGATTGAAAACGCACATCATGCAGTATTGCTCATACACTATTAAAGAAAATTGATATACATTCTCTATGTTTTCTGTGGATGACGTTAACTCCCTCCTCAATAATGTATATCAATTTCACAAAACGCCTTTCAAACAATTACTATATACCGAGAGTAATGCAATGTAATTTCTTTGAGTATCCCTGTAAATAAACGATAGAAGCTACACAATTCGTATTCTATATTAATCATATAGTTATGCATTACATTTATATCAATTTCATTATGTTTGAAGTAGTGTAACATCATTAAAATACAATGTAAAGAATTTTCTTTCCGTAGTGCATAATTTAATGGAATAGTGCTATGTATACCTGTAAACGAACTACAAGTGCTACATACTTAATTTTCTTTAAAGAATCTCTATTGTAAATAGTAAATAACGATAATATATATAGATAGTGTGGCAATCAAAAATTAAAATGTTTTATTTTAATCTTGTACTTTTTATGCTGCTGTGAATTTTATAGAGATTGCAGGCATTCTTAAACAATATTGCAGTAATTTCAATAAAATCTGTATTTTATTAAAAAATATAATTTAGAAATAAACAAATAAGATGTATATTAAAAACCCAAAATTAAATTTCTATTAGTTTTTCTACAAAATAAACTAGTGAAACAGACTGATTTTTTTTTCTTAACACCCGATGTATTTTAATCGTGTGTTTAGAAATAAAATACACAAACGTAAAAGAAAAACAGAACTAAAAATAGTCTTTTACGGGGGCTTCAGGGAGATAGACCCTCTCCCTGATGAATAATTCTTGGTTATCCTTTCTTTTACTGTTGAATTACTTTAAATCCTCTGAGAATAACAAAATTTATTATTTTTTGAAAATTTCGAGCGAGAAAGAAAATTAAAAAAGGGGCAATTCTGTTCAACTACCATTGCTTGCGCCCATGTTTCTTTTTCACCTTTTCCTTTCCATCCCGTTCAACAACAGACATAGTTATATAACACTAAATTTAAAAAATCAAAAAACCCGACAGCGTAAAAAGCGAACTAATTAATTATTTCTCATCAATGTGAAACTATTTTTTTTATATTACTTACCTATATTTTTTATTTACTTGTATTCATGACTTTTAAGTTGTGTTTAATTGTTAGTTCCTATCTATAAACACTGTTTTTATGAGGCTTATAGATGTCTATGAAAATTAGAGTTAAAGTAAAGCTAGAGATCCTACCTACACAACGTTCAGGTTGTGTAATATTTAAACGGAACTTCTGATTGTAAAATAGTCAACGAAACATCCTCTTCATTTTTAAAGACCTATTCAATGATATGCCACTCAATAGGGTGCGTAAAACATTTTTTTCGTCTCTACCGCCATTTTGAATTTATAAAAATAAAACCTCGCCGATAACCATCGGACGGTTAAGACGAATCGATAGACACTTCATTCATTAAAATCCTTCCAGCCGTTGGAATATTTCGAGGGTATAAAGAAATCCACATACCCAGATACGCGTGAAAGACATAACCCTTCTTGGCAGTCAGGTAAAAACATATTGATATTTGGAAAAAATATAACCCTTATCAAAAATTCCTGTTATAACGTAGCATACAATTCAAAATATTATCGATCAAAACTCAAAAGATACTTACAATTCTCTTGGATCGGATTTTTGATTTTCAATTGCATCTGTTTCTGTCCGAGAACGTTTGGAAGAAATTATAAAGCTTTCCAATTCTGGCTGCCTATATCGTTTCATTGTTTTTTCCATAAGTATTTGAAATTATGATACAAAATACTTATGACTAGAAAAAAAAGAGTTAACTCAGAGGTACTCGATACTGGCTAGAATTTAAGGTAGTCCAATTCTTGTAGTTTTTTTCTGTCTAAAGAGGTAATCCTTGTATCTAATCAAGAAATAATTATCAATGTGAATGATAAATGGAGATGGGAGAAGGGGGGATAATGGTTATGGGGGATTCTCGCACTCCACAGTATATGGAGTTGCTGGTCTGCATTGATGTCCTTTTTGGTGATTTATTCGGTATTTGACTGCCGACACCATACCAGCCATCTGAGGACCCCTACTAACCAACAGTATGTGACAGCTATGTCAATTACCTTGAATGTCTTTAAAGACCCTTTTTACTGACTAATGGAAACATGCTGTTGTTAATTGTCATGTGAGAAAAACATGACCAGGTTTTCAAAACTGAAACATTTGGATATTTTTTAAACTGAGACTGCGGTGTATAAAGATCGTTTTCGGAGAGCTTGTGTGGTTTTTCTGTTAGGCACAAGAGGGTATTAATAGTTTTCGATTAGCGAATTCCCTGTAAAAATAATGTATGCCTCCGAAGGAACTAACGTTAGCGCGGTATTTCACTACTGATAATTATGGTAGATAAGAGCAAGTAAACATCCCTTTCTCACCAATTCCTTTCAACTTGTTTTTTGAATGCCCCTTGTTAAAGAAAACTAAAATAGTTTAAAAAAATCAATTCTTTACTTCATAAAATTGTTAATTTATCAATATATTTTTTTTTTAAACATTTTATAAATCAAGAAAGTCTCCGTCCCTTCGCATCCTTAGCATCCCCCTTGAAAATAAGAAGTAAGGGGACGCTTGAAATAAAATAAAAAAGTGGGGGACGCCGTCCCCCCTCGACTACACCACTGGTCCCATCCCACCCTAGTCTCCCATACATAAATTGATATGTCTAACTTAAACACATATAAAGCAGAATGAGTTATATTTAAAGCATTCATTTGGACAATTTATTAAAATATTATCAGGATATGAAGACAATATTTGTTCTTAAAAATAATTTTTCTCACTGTGCTTCTCTGAAAAAAAAATTAAAAAAAAATGATTAATCATTTAGTGGAACATAGTAAGCCAACGAAATAACTACCAGTTTTACTTATAATTGATGTGCATAAGACACATACTAGCAATTTAGAACTCATTGAATGAACTAGAGCCAGTCATGTGCATATTCTTGCCAAAGCTTGTTCCAGAAAAGGTGGAACTGAGTGAAATAAAGAATGGGGGATTTTCTCTTGAGTCACACTCAGATTAAGGTCCATGTAACTAAGAAGCAGTTTGTTAGTAAAATGATTTAGTTACCTCACAAAATGCATCATATTTTTTTTTGTTTAGTTAAGTTCATGCGACCACACAGACAAAAAAAGATGTTTATGTGTGGCCTATAACTGATGATATAAGTCTTTTATACTATACAGAGATACAGGAAAGGTGTGTAAAATGGAAGAACTCAGACATGGACAGATTTGTTTCTTATGTGGATCAGCATAATTATCACAGAACTGCAAAAAATCATGTAAAAAAGCGAACTTGTTTATATTTCACTTTGCCCTATATTGGGGGAGGGGGGGGGGGGTAAAGTGATAATTTTTTACTATTATGTTACATCTTTAATAATACATCACAGAAACTCAAGAATAAAAATTCGAAAAAAAAAAAAAAAAAAGTCAATTATTATAAATTGTGTAGTGTAAAATTTCATATAAAATTTCGGAAAATTGCAATTGTCTTTAAGTACTTCACTATGCCCCCACATTTCCCAACTACAATTTCTATTTTATACAAGCAGTTCCATAAAAAAGCAACTTTTTAAATTAAAGAAAAAATATATATATTATCATTTGATACGAGTTTTTACTGCTTTTAAATTGTGTCACATTCTAATATGAGAATGGAGAAACCTTTATCATAAATAATTCAAATAGCTAAAAATATGTACATAATACATAAATTAAGTATAATTAATATATATGTATGTGATCAAATATTGATTTTTCTTCTAAGCGATATCAGTTTTAAATTCATTTAATAAATGTGAAATGAGATTTAATAACAAACGCAATATGGAAATGTAAATAAAAACATATCTTGGTTTTATCTGGTCGAATTCGAATAAAACAGTCGATTTGGAACAAAACGAATTTATTAATTTTACATAAACAAAATACGTTTGCGCCAAAATAGCGATTCCTAACAGTATCTATCAACCCTACTACCTTACTGCTGCAGCCCAGTTGTCATATAGATTATGGCAACTTCTCGAGGTAACTAACCTACCGGGTAAACCTGTATTCCTATAATGTAACGGACTCATTGATCGATGTTGTCCGATGTTGGATTTGTGACATTAAAACTTCTCGAATCATGAATATTTAAATTTTTTATTCACATATTGTACTTTTTGTGGGAAGGTAGAAAACAGGAAACAATTATAACATTTTAAGTTCTGTAAATCTATGTAGAAAAACTCACATTGACCAATATTGCCCGATATCGGGTTATATCGGGAGCAAGGATGTGCCAGCCAGCCAACCAATCAAATACAAGACAAGTACCCAACATGGCCGCTCTATTTTCTCGCTTTCTTGCCGTATATCTACCCTACCTTCATGGCTGTTGCAGATTAAAAACGAAAATATTTATAGTGATGGTAGTATGGAAAAGTGAGGTGTGTCATTCTTGAAATCCGAAAGTCACATCTTTATGTGAAACGGGTAAGTGCTCTTTATATTTCATATAATGTTTGTTACATATAATCAGACGCATTTCATATATTCAAACTTGTTTTTTAAATATTGTTTTCTGTTCACATTGGTATTATTACTTGATTAGTTATCCATATTCTTGTGTAGTGTGTATTTTCTGTTCATATCATATTTATACTTGTCTCGGAATGTATATTACCTTTAAAGATTTTCGTCACTAATGATTGTAAACAATGCATATGAACTTTTGGTATAGTGTTTGAGTCAGTATATTATTTAACCGTTTAAGTAACACCAAAACACTTTTTCATTGTTTATATATTAAAATTTTCCGTTTACTTTATTCTTGAAATAATTATTTATATTAAAACGTGATTTTCTTTTTTTATTGTACGTAACTGAAACGATTTACTTACTTAAATGGCACAAGTACAATTAAAGTTGTGAGCAATTTATATAACCTTGAGGTCCTTTTTATCAGAATTTGGAATAAATATTTCAGATATCCTAATTCAAGTGTGAGAAATTTTTTGGGTAATTCGCAATATACTCTCCTTCGCCAATCTCCTTCGATAACTGCGCCAATGTGGTAATCGGGCTGCTCCTCGGACACGTCACAAAATATGGCAACCCTAAGATTTCTCCGGAGAGAGTTGATGGTTAAACTCCTTGTTTTCTAAGCTGCTTTCTAATTGGACCGAATTGGAAGCTTATTTTTTTTGTAAAAGGCTTTCTTATTGGACAAAGAAGAGAATCAAGGAACATTTTGAATTTGTTTAGAAAAACGTTGATATTGCTGCAGTGGATTTTCCGTTGAAGAGTTGTCACTTTGTGTCGCAGTCGCGTGTTTTTATTATTTGTTTTCTCAATCTTGTATATTTTGAAACAAGTACTTATCTGGATAAATGATTGATAGGTGAGAATAAATATTCGATCAGTTATTTTTCTTTTATTTTTACCTGTATTTTTGAGCATTGATTGAATTATGTACGAAAGAAAGGTTGATTGTTCCAAGCTATGAATGACTAAAAGTGACAGATTGAGTGATGCTTTTGAATGACATCCTAGAGCACAAGGTAAAATTATGAATAAAAAAACGGGGGGTTCAGGGGGGCGGTAGCCCCCCTGATTGAAAAAAAATGGGCCCTCTGATTAAAAAAAAAAACATTGTTTTGCTCCCATTACTGTTAACAAACGCTCTTTTTTAATAATTTGGGTAAGTGAAAGTTTTGTTTTTAGGTATATTTTATAAAATGTGTTTTAAAAAATATGAAATGTATTTTTTTTAAATGTATTTCGAAAAAATTTGAAATTTTATGTATTATTTTTACTCAAAAAGACAGGTTAAAATAAGAGAAAAATGACTGATCGAATATCTATTTTCACATTTTAAGCATTTGTCTAGATAGGTACTTGTTTCAAAACATACGAGATACGAGAAGAGAAAACAAATAATAATTTTGCGTACTCTCTCCCGGATGTTGCAGCGCTCCGGGAGTTAGTACGCGAAAATGTGCCAATTTGGCGATTTTTGAAAATTGCGCCAAGAAGGAGAGTAAACTGCGATCGCACCAATTTTTTTTCTTCTTTCGTTATAAGGGAGAGGATAGAACTTTTTGTTTTTGTTTTGTCATACTTGCTACTTTAAACTTAATTTTCCAAATATAAAAATCGTTAAAAGACTCAAGATCAGTCATCAAACAATTACAATCAAAGGTTATTTATTCTTTTTATATTTTCTTTGTTATTTATTTATTTATTATTTTATTTTTTACTCCATCCAAAAATAAAAATTTGATACAGTTAAAGCTGATTCCTCTTATTTAAGTTTAATCATTTGTGATTTTTTAAAAAGATTTCTACTGATAAATTATCTGGTGTGTGTGTGTATGGGGGGGGGGGGTAAGATTTCAAGATTCTGTATAATGCTTCTTCCTACCACCAATACAGTTAAAAATCTTTAAACTCCTTAGTATTTTGTTTATCTTTAATTTGCATAATGTTTTCTTATTTAAGTCATATACAGAAATTTAATCATTTGGGAAGAGTTCCCTATCTTGTGCACTTGGTGCGACTGGCAAAAAAGTAAGCAATGTTGTCAAAAGTCTGTTTAGCATCTTACCAAATTTTTATTTTAATTATATTTTATTAATATTATATTAATATTTGTAATATCTTATTTTTAAATTTACCAAATTATCTTACCAAGCGCCAAAAGACTGCAACAACCACATCCTAAGCAGTTATCGCCCAAAATAACTTTCAAAGTTTTCTGGCACATGTTATGGAACTCTTGTCATGAATTTTATAATGGCTATGTTAAAGCACTATTATTTATCTGATGTCTATTAGGAAACCATTAAAATATGCAAATTTCCCAAAAATGTAAGGTTTTTTGAATAAACTGTTTCTACCTGTTAAATTCCTGTTGGGCAAAATAAATGTAATAAGTTCATCATTGAATTTGGGTTAATTTGAATTCGTCTTCTATTATGTAATGTTATTTTTCACAAAATTTTGTTTCACATTAAACGGGCCAAAAGAGGAAAAACCTTGCATTGACCCTTGGCACGGAAATGTTTTTCTTATGCAACCTCCAATTTTAGTTATTAAGTAATAATTACAAGAAGAAAAAATTTGTCAACTGATATTGAAAAATTAAAAGTGTATAAGATGCTTTTTGTGTATAAAGTTTGTTAATACAGTAGACTCCCTCAAATTGAATAATTGAAGGAAAATGATCTCATTTTTTTTTTTTTTTTTTTTTTTTTTGTGCATATTCAAATATGCATTATTAATTATTTACTTGAACCTTACTTTTAATACTTTAATCAGTTTTTAAATTAGCTTACTTTTTATCCTTTTAGTTTATTACTTTACTTATTTTAATATTTTATAATATCACAATCATTCATTATAATTTTGATTGCATTACTGCATTAAAATTACTGTTTAAAAAATGTAAACAAAGCAATGGCCAGAAATCCGCACAACTTCTGGTCTCAAGCTGTGTGGATTTGAAGGAGTCTACTGTATTATATTGAAACATGTCAGTTTTTTAATCATTCATACACATATTTCCTGGTTTGTGTGGGGACAGAGGGGCTTCTGCCTCTGTGCTGTCTGCCGGCGATGCCCTCAAAAATGGTGTAAGATTGAGTATTAACGCACATAGCATGGGTCTCTATATTGCAGTCAATGTTGTATTTTTACACTCTTTTATTTAGCTTGGTTTTTATATGTAAAGAAGGAATTTTGTAATTGATTTTTCACTCTTTTCTTGATATTCTAGAATTATAAAAATTATGCCTGTGTATTTCTAATGACAATATGCCATTTTAATACTTTTAGAACTTCATTATAAATTGATTTTAAGGCATTTTTGTCGTACCTAGCCGCAGGTGATAAATCTCCAAATAATCTTTATTATTACAACTATTTATGAGTTACAAAACAATGCAGTTAATTATGCACCAAACCATTTGCATTAAAATATGTTTAGGGGCTGTGAAACTCCAACAGTGAAATATTTGGAACAATAAAAATTAAAAAATATGAAGAATATAGCTTTTTATTTTTTAAGTTTCCTAATTTTTATTGATTATTTTTAATTATTAATAATAATTTATTTTATTAATTTAATTTTAATATTTCTTTAAAAAAATCCTTGTTTATAATTTATTACTGTATATACTCTCATATTAGTCAACCCCAAAATTTGAGAGATATAACATGTCCATCCGTTTGAATAACAATCTATATTATAAAGGACAAACATATCTGTGCGTAACGCATACGTCATTTTGCGAATGGCAACACTTTGAAATTTGAAATAAAATTTTTGTTTGCAATTTTCGCTACTGCAAATTTTTAAACTTCTAAATATAGCACATTTTAAATTTTTACACCGTCGTATAAGGAAAAAAAGGCTTTTTTAAATGCAATTCGTTTGAAAGCTGTATCTCAATTTATTTTTGAGATATTAATTTTTTTGTAGTTTTTAATACCATTTTTTTTTATCGTGGCAACAAAAGTACCCCATTTCATTTGAAAGTCAACGAAAATAGGAGATACTGTATCTTTATGTTGCCATTTTTTCATAAAAACTGAAAAAAAAGTTGAAATTGAAATATGGGCTACATCAAGAATATTGTCTGTTATTCCGTGATAATGACGTCATATGCATACTTTTCTATAGACGAAGTTTAAGACTGGATTGTAAAAGTGAATTGCTTTAACGGATGCAAATGATGTCATTTTATAAAAAACCATGTATTTTAATTCATAAACCTGAATTATGTTTTGTAGAAGTGCGTCATTTTCACAGACCAGCTGCTTTGAAATTCTTCACAGGTGAAAATGCTTCACTTTTCAAAGTAATTTAATCGAAATCACACAGTAATAAAACGCAATATTTTACAAAAATTTAGAGTGTCTTTATAGAAGAGAGGTGACATGCAAATAATAGCGATTTATATTACAGAAATTGATGATCCTTGCCTGGATGGATTTGCTTCGCCGAGTTAGACAAGCCAACAAATAATCCGTGGTTTAAAATAATATGTTCCTGAAGTTTTTGTCCAAAATTCTCTCGAATAATGAAATTTTAATGCTATTCTTTAGGACATTCTACTATAATTTTATCAAAATAACATAATGTGCTTAATTTAATTTTTCCTAATTTTATATAATCTATATATTTAAAACACAAGTGTGTTTTTTAGTCATCTGCCCTGATCTTTCTGCTGAACCAATTTTACTAATATATATATTTTTTAAACTGAAAGCTCTTCGTTTGTAGATGTGATTGGACTATCTGTTTTTTTTTTTTTTTTTTTAAATAGCCCTACTTTTATATTTTAATTTTTAAAGCATTTTATTAAATGTCTTCAAAATGGTGAAAATTAGATAGCTTTCATTATTGCAGACAAGAGAGAAATAATGAGGTATTTTTATCTTTATTCATGTTATTTTCTAATAAAAATATCAAATTTGTTGTATAGGGTTTAGTGCCGCAAAATCCCATTAGGAGAAGAATATTATATTAGGGGCGCAACATGCGCAAACAACATTAACGCAAAATGACACACTTCTTTTGAAAACGCGCATTTTTCCTCATAAATTTTTAATATTGCTTTTTCTTCTGCATGTGTACTGTTACTAAGTTTCAGACACTAGGCGAAATGCTTATTTAAGTGAAAATCAAGTCATATTTAAAAGAAAACAATCATTTTCTTAGATAAAACTAAACATCTTAACACAAATGCGTCTAAAAACATAAATTACGGAAATTTTTACTCTCCGGAATTGAGATTAGAATCTCAAGTAAAGGGTGCGTCTGTTCACATAAAAGCTGTTGCTGACAATCGTGACTTCAAGTTTTGAGTTAAAATGATTTTTAAGTGATCAAACAAAATACAATTTTTTAAAAAATGATGATATGGATATGAGAAGTGCGTATGATATTTTGAAAAGGTGAAAATTGCTGTTTTTCATTCCGGAATACATAAGAGCAATATCCGAAGCATAAGAACCTCAGTTGATAACCACATCCTAATAACTGATCTTTAATATATTTTACTGATTAAGTATCTATACCATAAATAACAAACGTATTTGTGCGTAACGCTGACGTCATTTTGCGAATGGCAACACTTCACGATCAAATGTCGGTCTTGATATTTTCGATACTGCAATTTTTTAATCTTCTGACCATCGTGCATTTCCAATTTTCGTCGCATAGGGGGAAAAATTTACTTTCAAATGCAATTTGTTTAAAAACTGTATCTTAATTGATTGATGTATTATATTTTCTAAAATAATTTTTAAGCATGTTTTTTTTTTTTATTTATTTATTTTTTTTAATTTATCTTATCACGTGCCGGTTTCAATACATAATAATAATAAACATTTTGCACATAAAGCAACAAACATTTTTCAGCATTTGTTTCTGACTATTTTTGCATAACGAATATAATACTTCCTTTATAAACAAATAAAAGAATAATATGAAAAAACCCCCACCAATCTAACATATTTGTGAAAGACAAATTAACGAAATTAATACTTCTTTTGTAAACAAATAAAAGAATAATATTGTAAAAACTCAAATCTAACATATTTGTAATTGTACAATTGAAATTTTTAGGTCACCAAATAGGATTTTTTTTTCAAATGGAATTTGTTTGAAAAGTTCATCTCAGTTTACTGATTGTCTATGGTTTTAAAAACTATTTTAAGGCATGGAATATTTTTTAATTTATCTATATCTCGCGGAGCTCGATTACGAAAGATTAATCTGTTTGCCCTTAAAACAAAATAAAGAGTTCATCATTTTCTTACGGCTAATATCCATTAAAAAAAAACTTCCCTATGAATAAATAAAAAAAAAATAGCAATTTATCAAATTACAACGACCATTTGGAAAACGATTTTTTTAAGACTAAAATTTAAGACATAAAAAATCGCATGGCGTTGATCATACATTACGTACGCCATGAACTGAACATTAATAGTGTTATTACACGTAAAAATTGCAAGCCAAAAATATCGTCTGCGACCCGTTAGATTTCATGAAACTTAAGTATTATCCACCTGAAACTTACGTAAATATCCAAGCATTTCATTGGCTGTTCGGGAAAAGGCTTTTCCATCGTCAGATTTCCAAGAAATCTGACGGCCAATTGTAAATTAAATTTCATTCTTAAACTTCCAAACATCCGACAATATTACTTTTTACACCGTCGGATAGAGAAAAAAATGTACTTTTAAATGCAATTTGTTTGAAAGCTGTATCTCAATTTGTTTCTGAGTTATTATTTTTTTTGTAGTTTTTATTACTTTTTTGTCATAGTGGCAACAGAAGGTATCCATCGTTGTTGAAATTAAAGGGAAATACAGATTACTGTATAGACCAATCATAAAAAGAATAAAATGCGGATTAAACCAATGAAAACCTCCAGATATGCTTTTAATTTCCCATCCTGACGAGAACAATAACCATTTTTCCAAATGGTTAATAATATATATAAAGCACAAATTTAACAGACATGTATAAGCTCGGAAATTATCAGAATACAAAAAGATGCCATAAGTAGCAAAATCTTGGTCAAATAACTCTTAGCATGTTGCTAATAAGTCGCTAATAAATGTGGCTAATAAATATCGCTTTTGATAAATTTCAAAAATTTATTTGATTGTATAATTCGTATTTTCCATATAAAAAATGCTTTTTTAATGTAAGTGGGCAATCTAAAAAATTTATTGCATATAAAGAAATTATTAGTTTTTAATTTAAAAAAAAGTTTTCACCTATATTCTTTAACCCGGGAAGCCCGGGTACGATCCCCCTAGTATTTAATAATAGACAACAACAATAGATAATAACAATAGTAATCTAGGTTTTAATTTAATTTTAATCAAGGAAGATTAATATAAGTTCTGCAATAAAATAGGACAATGAAAACTATTCCAAAATACTGATAATAAAATGGAATGATTTTCATCCCTTTAAAATTTTGGTGTTTATTTACATGTGAGTACATATAGTAATTAATTTATGATTATATGTAAAAAAAAATAGTTTAGAAATCCTGTATAACATTTTAAATAATAATTTTTTCCCCTGTTACTATATTTTAAAAGATAAGTAGAACAAATATTATATTTTAAATAAATTCACATATTCATGCTATTTATCAAGTAATACATCAGAGCAGTGATTTTTCAATAGTTGGGCTCTTTGTAAAATTAATGCATTGTAACGGATTTTTTTTTTATTTTTTTTAACGACATAAATTGTAGTCATGAAATTTGGTGTGATTCTCAAGATAAACATTGAATGCTTATAAAAGTGTACTTTTTTAGAAACTATTTTTACTTTTATTATTTACGGAAAGAGTTTTAGTTTTAAAAATTCACTTTAATTCGAAAATGCATTTTTGAATATTATGTTCAAATTTTGTAAGAGGAAAAAAAAAACTGAGGTAAAATTTTAATATTGTAAGTTGGCAGTTTGTAAGTTAAGTAGTTGGTTCGCAATTTTGTTTTCTGATTTATAAAACCATTAAATAACAAGTTGTGAGTACTGTGTGATTTTAGCACTAACTATTGGATACAGTAGACTCCTTCAAATCCACACATCACCTAATATGTAAACAATGGAACTTTCAGTTCAGATGTAGGGACAAAATTAGACTTTTTTATTTTTATATAATTCCATATGTAATTCTTGTTAATGTGACTAAACTCTTGCTTGTTCATGAAGGAAATAGTATAAATTTATTTCTGAAAAATTCAAGATATTGCTGATGGCATTGGTAATTGCAATCTTTTTACCAAATATATTTATGTATTAATCAAGCTTTTTTGGTTATTAAGTCTGGCTAAACCTGAAATAAAACTTTCTTATTTTATGATTTTGATATGAATTAGTAGTGTACTTTTGTGAGGCAAGTTTCGTTGAATAATTCAAGAAAAATGTATATAATCTTTATTATGGACTATTATTTACTTGATGTTTACGTTTAATAATTTAATTATTTTTTAAATTAACTTAATTTTTATTATTTCAATTTATTATTTTACTTAATTATTTTAATATTTCACTTAAGTAAGCATTCATTATAATTTCGATTGCATTATTACATTCAAATTATTGTTCAAAAAATATAAATAAAGAAAGCAATGACCAGAAATCCGCACAACCTCTGGTCCCAAGCTGTGCGGATATGAGGGAGTCTACTGTATTAATATAATGAAGTAAAAATATTTCATTTTCAAGCTGAAACTTTGGCGAATAAATTCAAATCTCCCATTTAAAATTTGTTTATGAAAAAAAAAAAAAGCTATAGCAAATTATAAATTGTTAAAGTACTTGGTCGGATTGTAATTTTGGTTCATTGTACTTTTCTAGCTAGTGTGGAAATGAAGTTTGAAGGAACAGAAGCCACTGCTATCTCTAGTTGCATTGGAAAGGTCCTTGCAGAATTGACGAAGGGGATGGAAACACTTTTCAAAGGAGAAGAAGATGACCAACAAGAAATTGATGATTTGTCGAAAACATTTTTGTTAAATAATAAATATGATTAATAATAGTTTGTAAATAAAAAAAAAAACATTCAGTTCTTTTTGTGATTAATAAATTTTGTTTGTTATACATGGTAAGTTTTTATTTAAATTCTAAGAATTGACTTCTAATTTCTGTTTTATCATTTTTAAAACTAGTATCCAATGTTTAAGATATTTCAATAAAATACAATTTATAAAATAAATTTACAAACTTTTAAAATCACCTTGTAAAGTTTCTTAGAGAAAAACAGTTGATAAAAATGGACTCCTATAAAATCTATCTAAAATTAGAATTTTTAACGAAATATAAATTATGATGATATTTAAATGCTAAGTTTTTAGATTTCTAATTATTTCAAATGCCTTACTTATGTGCACTTGAGAGAATCTATCAATTTAAATTTATAAAATGTATTTTATAGCTTCCCCCCTCCCCCCCCCGACTCAAAAGAGAAAATATATAAAGAAAATAGCTATTTTGTCCTTTTTATCATTTCTGATATTTTCTAAGTATTTTTAATCTATTAATTTTTTTGAGGGGGGGGGGGGATGTCCTGAAATATGTTTTAAAAAGTTTCTACCTTCTATCAGTCAAAATTTCTTTCTGCTTACATCAACTAAGTAGGTATTGTAAATTCTGAAATGGAATTTCGATAGCCTTAATGTCATGTTAGTCTACTTTTTGTAGGGTATTTTGTATAATTTCTAGAAAGATTCAAATGTTGGGGAAAAAAGCATTTTTCTGTAATTTTTTTTTTTTTTTTTTTTTTTTTTTTTTTTTAACAAATAAGAGTTTTTTGTTGCAAAACTTTCTTTGAAAATGTAAAATAATATAAATTTATTGAATATACGTATGTACATTAAAAATAGAAAGATTTTATTTTTACTTCATATGAATACATTACAAATGGAAATATCAAACTTACTATTAAAATTTTAGTTCCAGAATAGATTTTCTCGCTTAGTTTAATGACATTGTTTGTAACATACTTTTTTATTCTTTTAAATGGTCATTTCAGTTGCACTTTCAATTTTACACTGCCATGAAAACTTATAAATTTTGCTCAATATTTGCTGGCAATTGTTTTTTTTTTTTTAATGAAAATATTCCATCAAAGTGTTTATCCCCCAGTAGTATAGCTCAGACTCTCATTCAGAATGAAGGGAGTATAAAGATAAAATGTAAATTTTGTTTTAAATTAATTGAATATTTAAAAATTTTGAAACTAAAAATATAAATTAATGTTTTACTAATTTTTAATATAGGAGTAACTAAAATAAAGTTGGTTAAATGAATAAAAAAACAACAACAGTGGATTTACTGTTTTCAACCAAATTTCGCTTGCATTTTTTGGTACTTTTTGGTTAGCCGGGCACCAGTGTTATTTTTACATACATATATATGTACACACGCATGCGCATATATGTGTATGTAAATATAACACTGGCACCTGGCTAACCAAAAAGTACCAATTTTTTTTTCAGGTGTGGTGGAGAGAGGGAGTAACATTTCATTTATACAGAAGATCTTTATAATCCTATATAATGCACAGTTTCTGAGATGTAAGCAATGAATTTTGTACTTACGAAGCACCTGTAATCCGTATTGCAAAAATATTGACACCTTTTAGAGGATTAAATTTCAAACATTATTTCATCTTTATCTCCTTAATTTAGATTTTTTAAAATGAAAATATCGCTATTATTAAATGTAAAAATTTTGGGATTAAGTAATGCGATGATTTTGTCCCAGCATGTTTGGATACTTTTTATAGGCGATTTAACAATATGTGAAATGATCAATATTATGCAAAAATTTTTTAACCTGCACAACGTTTGGTCCTAAGGAATGCAATATAAATATCTACTGCGATTGTTTTGTATATTGCCGTATTTACAAGGTAAGTTTTAATGTTGTGTGAAATGACCTATATAACGCAAAATGTTGCATGCTTTGGTTTGCATTATAAAGATTTTCTACTGCATATAAATACTATGTTAACGTTTATTGTAAAGACATAAAAAAAAAATCATTTCATCTACATTATTTTTATTATTATTTTTTTGATAATGGTTAAGTGTTTATTGATTATGTGAAAATAAAATATGGAAATCTGCTTATGATAAATTGATTTTTTTTAATATTCAATTTTTCAACCTCACTATAACCACAAATTGGTATTACGGACATAATTTTACATATGAATTTTTAATGAGGAAAGTAGCATTTACTTATGAGTTTTTCAAAAAGTTAATGTTTCAATGTAGAACATTGAACATTGGAAAGAAAAAAAAGAGAAACCACCAGAATGTAGAGTGAACATAAGAAAGAGAGTATTGATCTTCCAACACTATAGAATCGGTAAGTTCATACTCAGATTCAGGATGATGGCCATACAGATAAAATATAAATTTTGTTCTGAGTTAATTGGATAGGAATAATTAATTAAAGTTAAATTTGAAAAAAGAACAAAGGTAGAATTTTGCATATGTAACTTAAGAGGACCCAGTACCTTTTAAACTATTTTTCAGTTTTCAATAGTATTGTAATATATGGGCATTATGTTTAATACTATAATGCAAATATATATATATATATATATATATATATATTTAATCTTACAAAAATGCCTATTTAACTAAAATTTAAATTTTTTGAATAATTTTTAACTTTTTAAAAATCCCTACTAGTTTTTTAAAATGAATATTTTTTGCTTCAGAAATTTCTGTAATTTCAATTATGAGTTTGTTGAATTTCCTTGATTTTTTATTATACAAAAGAGAAAAAGATTTATATTAAATGTAATATCCCATACATCTAAAAATCCATGGCACAGTTTTATGCAGTATAATCTAAGGAATGTGGGGGGAAAAAATTTGAAACGAAAATATTGATATTTAAAAAATCAGTTGGGATTTTTAAAAAAAATATATTTTTTTTTAATTTGAATTTTAGTTAAATAGAAATAGGCAAGATTTTTTGAAATTACATGAAATTTAATGTGCTTTATAGTATTAAATATAATGTCACTACAGATATTACAGTATTATTCAAAATTGAAAAAGTAGTTTAAAGGGTACTGTGTCCCCTAACATAAATTGTTTTTGACTAACTTTTACTAGTTTTGTTTTTCCTTGCAAAATTTATACATCAATACAGTTAAACAAATTTGAACATCTATATTTATGGTAAAGGCAGAAAAGAATAAATCATTTCAGTTAAATATTTTTTTTAATTTTAATATGTTTAATATTTTTATTGATTATATTAAAAAAAATATCAAAATTGCTTATATGGTAATAAAAGTTATTTTATTCAAATAATACAATATAAACACTTTTTAACTTTACCATTTCCATAAATTGGTATTATACGAGTAGATATAATTAATTTTCGTAAAAAGATACACCTTTTAATAAAAGAAAAAAAAATCTCCAAAATTTTTGGGTTATTTCAGAGTTACCACTTTCAACATAATCATGAAAAATTTTTCTTTTAAATATTTTTTTACATTATCATCGCAGTGAACTTAGCTATGATTTTCCATATAAACAATATATAAATATATATTTCTATAATAGCAAAAAAAATATATATATATTTGAAATAGTTAAAAAATATATATTTATATGCATATGTTTTCAAACCTGGATTCATCAATATAAAATGGCCAACTTTTTTCCCTAATATAAAGAGATATTTATTACCAATACTATGCCAAGACAGGTAATCAATATCTCCCTATATTAAGAAACAAAAGTTTTGTCGTTTTGTAATGCCGAATTCAGTTTGACCAATATCGGCCGGTCCAATGTTCACCGATATCGGCCGGTCTGGCGTTTCCCAATATCGGCCGGTCCGGCGTTTCCCGATATCGGCCGGTATTGGGTGCCGATATAGGCCAATATTGGAAAAAAAGTTTGCCATGCAATATCGGTATACCGATATTGGCCGATATTGCGAAATCGCTGTTCCCGATATTGCTGTGCTACCTGGGTAGTGGCAATGATACCACATTTGAATCTAAAATTTTTGATGTCGTAATTAAAACATTACAATTTGAGGGAAACAACATGATTGAGATGCATGAATATTTTGTTAAAGACACCGTCACTGATACACTCAAAGATATATCAAACCTCAAGGAGGTCAATCAAAGAATTTTGCAAAAGGTAAAATCCACGCAGCTAGAAAAAGCCTTATCTACACAAGACATAACTACTCAGACAGAAGATCATACTGGTCCAGATAGTGATATCGATTTGGACCAGTCATCACTTGAAACACCACCCCTGTCGTGTTTGTTTTGATGCATCACACATCTCTTCAGGCACTTTTGACAAAACAGTAAGCTCATGTTATTCAAGCACAACAAAATCATCTAAATTCATAATTTACAATATCACAGAAAGAGTCACCATCGAAAACTTAATTGAAACAATAAGTTCAGTTTGTGATCACTCATCGATTAAAGTTGTAAAAGCGTATAAAATGACACATAGTGAAAATTTGAACCAGGTTTTTGAACTCCCTTATAATGTTTCAAATTATTTAACTAAACGCAGACACATCAAAACTGAAGATCAACTGTACATTATAAAAAGATATATAAGAATCAAGAGATGTTTTAATTGTCAGACTTTGCATTACATAGCCAAGCAATGTAATAAATCAAGGACTTGTGTATGGTGTGGTGAACATCACGAACCAAGTTTTTGTGAGAAACCTGCCAATTGTAGAAACTGTATACAAAATAACCAAAAAGGTCATGATTTCAAGACTGATCATCCGGCCTTTTCCAGAGACTGTGAATCGCACAGATTATGCCTGTACAAAATAAGACTCAAACAAAATTCTAGAATTACTTAATTTTTTTTTATATGCCACATCAAACATCTTAGCTGATACGTCTGTATATATTTTTCTTTTCATGCATTATATGTATTAAACCTTTTTAAGTTTTTATGTAGCTTGTCGGAGGAAAGTTAGGTTTAAGTACCCAATGGAGTGGTACTGTCCAGATATTTTCTTGACGCTTCTTTAACTCTCACCCGAGAAATACCAAAGTTCTTAATTTTTTACAATAGTAATAATAATAATAATAGAAACATTTTCATATTTTACCTGAATTTTTCCCTTGTCAGGTTTGTTTCTATATGAGTTTTTTCAGCTTTACAGGTAATTTTGTTTTTCAGTAAACTGTTTGTTTCTATTCATTTTTTAAATGAATTCTTTTCAGCATACTTTTTTAGGAGATTAACAAAATTTTAGAGTAATTTTCATCTAAGTTTCATAATTTGTTTTGTACATATAATTTGTGCTTCAGTAATTTTTTAAAATTAATAGTTAATTTTTTTGGCATTGTCAAAATTGTAGTAGTGTAATTTCAAGATCATTTTTCAGTGTTTTAGGCAAATGCATGCAAAGATATGCCTCTTACTTTAAAAAAAAAAAAAAACTTTTTAATTTTTTTTCAAAAATCTACTTTTTGAAATTATATGTAATATGTTTACATATTACTATTTTAAGATAAGTATCATGTGTTAGTTATGTTGTGGTATAGTTTTTCATTTAAAGTACATATAATTATCCTTTGTTTTTTAAAACTTTTAATCTAACTTTAAGTTTTTTTTTAATTCAATTTTAAATTTTGACAAGTAAATATAAGTTTAGTTTTGTGATTCAGTTCACATGTCAGTGTTTTCAGCCTTAAAATGATGTTTTTTTATATTATGATAGGCTCTTCCTTCATATTTTTTTAGTTTTGAACCTTCATATTCACAGTGCAAGTATTTGCAATTTCATTCATAAATAAAATAAAGGTATCCTGTGTAAATGCTAAATTTACATTTTTTTTTTGTTGTTGTTAATGTTGATGTTGACAATTTTTTTCAGTAATATATACGATTCTAGAAAATTGAAATTTTGTGTATATTGTTCTCAGTTTATGGTAAAATTTTATAACTTTTGTGTACTTAGAGTACATATATTTTTAATACAACGTTTTATGAATAGTCACGTGATTGTTGTTCCATGGATATGTAATCACTATAACAAATATACATACGTAAAAATTTTTCATGATCATGATCGTCTTTGTATATAAAGGTAATGCAAAGTTTACTGAAATTTTTTTTCAGCTGCAGTGTAATATCATGTGTCACAAGATTGCAATGTATATATTTCTTTTATTTTTGTCCCTATTTTTTCTGGCGCCACTCACTTCCCCGTAATTATTTCTTACTCTTTTTTAATCTGTTTGAATTTAATATTTATATATAGAGGGGGATGCAGAAGTTCCGGGAGTTTTGAAATATTAATAATTAGTAAACTATATACAATAGAAAAATGCGGTTGACGCAGAAAGGCTCAGAAACATATAAGATTTGTTTTTTTTTAATGAAAAATAAATGTTATATTAGTTACACTTTTTGCCAACAGGTTGTGCTGAAATTGATAAACATATTTTTTCTATGATATAATCAAGCGGATTGAGTATTGGCATCGTGTTATACCTCTTTTACGACTACAATAGATGTTTGTAGGTCTCGCCTCTTTCACGATCTTCCAATGAGTCCATTTCCTCAAACCTTTTTATCATAGCCTTCAGATTTGTAACGGCCATCGGACCTTTTCCAGTTTTAACTCGACGCATTGTGTGATAAGAAAACAAAACTAAACTTGCCGATTCATCCTTCTTGTAAAACAGCTTAACTAACAAAGCTTCGTCACGCAAATTAATAATGTCTGAAGTTAGCAGTATCACGTCAAATTTTGTATCAAAATTTCTTTAACCTTGAAAAATGCATTTGAACATAAGCGACCCTTAAAGCGAATCTGAGCAATATCTCAATCATATGAAAGATATTTCAATCACCTCATCATATCATATCTCAATATCAATATGAAAGATGGTGCGCAGTGGACTCATCTGCTTATATAACACATGGTACAGGTACTTTCGATGTTGTACAACAGCGCCATCTGTTAATAAAAATTTTAACTTATTATTTAAGAAAATTTTCATTATAAATAAAAATCCCACACGTATCTAAGCATATATGTGAAAACTGTACCTTTCTATTGTACATAGTTTTCTAATTATGAACATTTCAAAACTCCGGTAACTTCTGGATCACCCGGTATATGTCTTGTATCATCATGATAACTGTATCGAAATTTTATTTTGAATGGTGACTCTCAGATACCCGTCTGTTTGGTATATTGTGTAATCCCGTGTATTCTTAATGCTGTCTTGATCGATTGTTGGTGCTCTTGGTAGGCACTGGTCATTCTTGATCAGTAATTGCTCTTGGTATTTGGATATTCGTAATAGGTAATTTATGCTCTCAACAGAGTTCATTTTTATTGCTAAGTTATTCTTTAGAGCTTTTCGTAAGTTTTGTGAGTTTTTTATTCATATTTGATATTCTAATGCAATTTTTGTTTCTTTGACACTTTTCCTTATTTTTTGTGAGTTTTGCGTTTAACCCTTTGAGGGGCGGTGGGATATATTTTATCCCACCTATGATTAATGAAGATTTGCACCAGAAAAAAATTATTAAATTTTACTGTTCTAACTTTGGTGGAAAAAAGTCGTAAAATAGCTTTTCCTTATTTTGCAATAACTTTTTTTAGAGATTCCAGTGTGAATTCGACATTACAGAATCACAATTACTTGCCCCCTCAAGGTGTTAAATAGACATTTTGCATATTTTCAATCGACATTTGGTGCTGTATATGAATAGTGAGTGTTTTCATTGACATTTAATGTTTTCGATTGATTGTTCATGTCCTTTTAAATGTTCCTTTTAATCCATTTTTGCATTTCAGCTTATCTGATTCATCGATAAGTTGTCAATTCCTTTTTTGTTTTTGGATCATTACGTTTTTCTCCTATCCTTGACGGAGTAATATATCATGTTGATAATAATGTGTTTTAACCTCCCTAAGTCTAGATCTGTTGTTCAATATTCTAAATCTCTTAATATTTAACTATTTAATCTTTATTTCTAGTACTTTACATGTAATACATTCAATAATCTTTCTTTTAACTTCAATCTGTTTTAAAACGCGATCGTACATCGTACTTTATTCAATAGCTTGTTATTTCAGCTTCATTCATTCAAAATCCTCCGGTTCATTTTTGGCAATTTTTGGCAGTTTTTCCGAGCGCACATTTTTCTCAATGTCAGAACAGACCCGGAGCAGTTTTTTCTCCCTCCCGCTTTCTGTTGGGATGCAAAACGCACTTTTCTCCGTAGCGTAACCTTGGCGCGTTTGCCCTTCATTGCGTCTGCCAGGTTGCCGTATTCATCTCCGCGCGGCGAGTTTTTAAGAGGTGCTTTCACGCGCTCGCTCTTTTTACGTGCGCCGTTCAAATTCAGTTCTAGAGATTTTCGTGTTCGGTGCAGGTCGTTTTGGGGGCCTTAGCTCTTAGAGTTGCCCTGTCCGGACCACGTGTCGCATGTCCGATGGTCCAATTGACGATTCCCCAAATTACAAACAATAACCTCATCTCTTTTAAGTAATTAATTCACCTGTTTTATTGGGTCTCATGTTTCTTCAAATGTCTGCTTTCGGCGTTTTTCGATGTTTTAAACTTGCAAAGGAGCCACCAGCCATAGTTTGAGACAGCATCACCGTGCTTGCAACATTGCCTGAGTATTTCAAGAATAAAATGTCATGAATTATTTCAAGGGTATTTATCTCTCTAATTTTGTCTTCAATTCCTCACTCTCGGATTCAAGGTAAACTTTTAATAGGAATATTAAAGACGTGAATTATCACATTGCTAACAAAGCGTAAACCAACTTAGTGAAACATGTCCACGCCGGGAATCGAACCCGGGCCCCTGGAATAGATCTCCAGTGCTCTACCACTAAGCCACCTTGTGGGTTCGATTCCGGGCTTGGGCATTTTTCACTAAGTTGGTTTACGCTTTGTTAGCAATGTGATAATTCATGTCTT
The DNA here is from genome assembly GCA_963932465.1 of Maratus speciosus. Classification (NCBI taxonomy): domain Eukaryota; kingdom Metazoa; phylum Arthropoda; class Arachnida; order Araneae; family Salticidae; genus Maratus; species Maratus speciosus. Next base: position 38,808,048 of record OZ010798.1, read on the forward strand.
TAATCTTTGTGGCTTAGTGGTAGAGCACTGGAGATCTATTCCAGGGGCCCGGGTTCCATTCCCGGCTTGGACATTTTTCACTAAGTTGGTTTACGCTTTCTTAGCAATGTGATAATTCACGTTTTTAATGTTCAATAATTTCAAGCGTAATTTCACTGCTGAAAAGTAGTTGAAAAATTAATTAAAAACTTTTAATGGGATTTGCTTTAAAATGACGTAGACGAACCTACAATTACGATCCCGTACCTTCTATCTTCATCTTTAAAAGACAGACGACTCATTTAATTATAGAACAATAGCTATTATTAAATATTCTTTCAATATCCTCTAAAATATATATGTAGACTAGACTTTTCTAACACAATAAATTATTTTTTTGAAACCAAAAATAACAGACACTTCCTAATTAAAATACTTATATTGAAGTGTACTTATTTACACGATGAGTGGTACGAAAGAAGAGACTATTTACATGTATACACTCGCTCTGTAAAGCTTAAAAATGAATCTCGTCGTCAGTTATCTTTAAAAATATTAAAATCCATCGTCACTTTCCACATTCTACTTCACGCGTGAAAAAAAACCCTCTTTCTTGTATTTCATCCAAACATCATTCTCCTCACTTCAGTTCTTATTCTTCTCCTCTCGCAATGATCGTCTGTCGTTCCGAAGGTTATCTCTGGCACGCATGCGTTGGGCAGAACTGTTGTCGCCAATCGCTAGAGTGTCTTTAGATGGCAGAGTCACGTTCTCAAAACAAAATAGACAGGCCTTAGTGCACTTGTCTACCTTTGCGCGGAAATTATTTAGTATTAATTTGTCGAAATAAAATCTTAAGCTATGTTCAGTATTAAGTGTGATTTTTTCATCTCAACCGAAAAGCACTTTTTCCCGACTCATCTTGCTGCTCTGCGTCGTATGCTGACAGCGGACACAGCCTAGCTGCGTATCCCATTGACTTCTGGATTTACCCCAAAGAGTACGCGTACCTCACTTTGGGAAATCCCTTTCTAAGCTATGTTTATTTCAATAGTTAAAGTTATATTATTCAACTTAATGCTGAGAATATTAGAGTATTTTTATTTATTTGTTTTGAAAATGACTCGGGTAGAGTCGAAATCTGTAAACAGTCGACCAAACCTATTTTGAATGTTTTTAAAGTATTAATTTACATCTTTTAGTAATTAAAATTAGTATGCACTTACAGAGGTTTTTAAAATATCTCTCAAGCAAATAGCAAGGATTTTAAATAAAGTATCCTTTAAAATGGAATTTAATTTTTTAATGCTAGTAACAGAAAACCTTCAAAAGGGCACTTAGAAAAATATCAATGAGTGCCGTGGCACCCCGTTTGGACACGTTCACACTTGGTGGAAACGATTTCGAAAATTTATTTCTACACATAAATGCCACACCCTTTGCAACAATTTGACTGTATTAGATAGTCTTGACTCTCCGTTGTAGATCTTGACTTGAAATTTTCATCATAGTAGAATTTTCTCTTAGTACAATCTAGTCAATTTTCTCCGACATGTGTTGAAAAACTTTCCAAAGTGTTTTGTAATGTGAAGCTCTGTTCATGTCGTTTACATATAAAGCATGAATGTAATCCTTAGAAAATGGGTTATACAATACTATAATAAAGTTAATGTAGCTTTACTGAAGATTTTTTACCTTTAGTTTAACTTTACAAAAATAAAATAAAAATCCAGCATTATATTAACGAATCGTTTCGGAGGTTTTTCTTTTCATTCTCGAATGCATTTTATTGGTTTTTTTTTCAGTTTATTAATATAAAATAGCCTTTTCTTTGCTTCAGTTGTTTAAATACAGCCATGTTACCTCCTTTATTACCACATTGATTTGGATTGGCGAAAATACATGTTTTGATACAGAAGAATTAAATTCCTGCTTTATATGAAAACGGCATCAACATGTTCACATTGACATAGTCTTCAGTCACTCTTCCATAAATGCAATTTCTACATACCTTTAAGAATGAAAACCTCCAAATTTTAATAATTTGGGCTCCCTTTGAAGAAAAACAATCTAAACTGCACCAGACGCTTCCTCCTCCTCTTCATTTAATTTATTAAAACGATTTTGGGAACATTGGAAAGTTTTCCGACATACGTCGGAGAAAATTGACAAGATTGTACTAAAAGGAGATTCAAATATGATGAAATTTTGAAGCCAGATCTGTAGGCAAGAGCCAAGACCATCTAATAATGTCAAATTGTTCCAAAGGATGTGGAATTCATGCGTAGAAATTAATTTTCGAAATCGTTTCCATAAAGTGTGAACGACCTTCATTATTCAAAAGTAAATACCGCCAGCAGATGAATTTTAGACTCAACTTCAGGTCGCGTGCATAAGGTCCATTAAATAAGACAAAGTTTTATATTCTGTGAAAAAGGCCGCTCTGCCACGTGTGTAATGAGTTTTTCTGATAGTATTATTTTCTATTTAAAAATTACAGTTGCAGGATGAGAGATTTCTTGATTTCCCTTCTGATGAAAACTGATTTTATTTACATATCTTCTAAATGGTTTAAAATGGAGGTTTTCAACCATTAACGCTGGAGGACCACATTTGTAAATTCTTTACGTTTTAGTGTGCCACACATAATTAAATAAAATAGCGTATGCAAGAAATGTATACAAACCTACGTTTCAAGACAAGAGACGGTTGTACGTAGACATTCATTGCAGAACAACAGAATTTTCATTTTCTTTTCAATTCATAAAGAATCTTTTTATTTTTATGTATTTGCATTCAATATTTAATTTCAACACCAGAAATTGTATACAGAGACGTGATTTATTAATAATTGTAACAATACATAGGGATAAATTGTAGGTTACCATTCAACAATTATTGTAATTACTATACCATAATCAGGGATGAGATTTTCCCGACTTTCATCGGAATTTGCGACTCTTCGTAAATTTTTGGTTTTTATCTGTAAAAAAATCGACTTTCGCCGCTTTTTTCTTTCTGGAAACGAAAACAAATGCGCCAAACAAGACATATCTTGCCAGCATTGCATTCTCTTAAAGTTCGCCAAGCTGAGAAGTCCTGACAATCTCTGCGATTCTTTGACGAAATTCGCATTTTCTCCGTGATCTTTTGACGAAATTCGTGTTCTTCCGCGATCTTTTGACGAAATTCGCGTTTTTTGCAACCTTTTGACGAAATTCGTGTTTTTTGTAACCTTTTGACGAAATTCACGTTTCTTTGTGGCACTTTGGCAATTCTCATTTTTTCCGCGATTCTTTGGCAAAATGAGGCCATTTCAGCGACCCTTCACGAAATTCGCGTTTTTACAGCGGTTCTTTGACGAAGTTCCAATTTTTTCCGTGATCCTTTGAGGAAAAAATCGCGTTTTCTCCGCGATATTTTGACGAAATTTGCTTTTTCCAGCGGCTGTTTGACGAAGTTCGTGTTTTTTCCGCGGCCCTTTGACGAAATTTGCGTTTTTCCGCGATCCGTTAACGAAATTGGCTATTTTTTCTGCGAACGATTGGCAGAATTTATTTTTTTCGGAGACCATTTGTACATTTGTCTAGCGATATTTTTTTTTGTTTAAATTTTCGGACTGATCGATTTTTAAATTTTTCGGAACCAAATGCCTTAATTTTTCGGAAAATTTGAACAGAATCAGCTCTGCTAGAAACGTCAAAAAAGCGGAAAATTGCAGATTCATGGAAGAATCTCATTCCTGTTTTGTACAAAATATGGTTTCACCTGCAGTTTTTAATTTAATTTTTTTTTACAAAATTTGAGCTTAAGCGTATTTTCAGACTTTTTGTTCTTTACAGATTCTGACGCTTGCATAATGGGATGATTCAGCGAGGAAGGCAGGTCTACAAAATGGCTTAAGTTCGACACCTCTACCATAATAATACACAAGAAAGTATCATTTAATGTCATTTGGAGCTGTTAGTATAAAGTTTTACTGTAAGTCTCATAAAATTCCAGGTTTTTACTTTACGTTGGGAGCAAATTTTCTTAGCTGTCGTTCCACATATTGCGGAAGAAAAAAAATAACTATAGAGAGTGGCTTTCTTCCTGTTTATTTATCATTTTCGATCTAAAGAATAAAAGGGCTATAGCTTCCATATTTTGTATACGGTTTTTAAAAGTAAATAAACGTTTGCGCCGGAAATTTATTTAATAAGTGAAATCAAAAGAGTGACATATAGGAACAAAAACCATTTTATATTTTTTTAAAAATCTTGTTTCATAGAAGTTTATTTAACACAGGAAAAAAAATCACAGTATTCGATATCTTTTATTATAGGGGTGTCAAACTGTGGTCCGCCAGATATCAGTAAAATTTTATAATAATCATTGCCTTATCTAATCATCTGATCTCTGCAATTAAAGAAGTTGACTATTTCTTTTAAAAAAATAGTGGTATCTGACAGGCCACGGTTCAACACTCCTGCTTTAAAAGGTGCTTCAGTAATTTTTTTATTTTGCATTTGTTAGTGCGAAGACAAAAATACAACTGAAAAATCAATAACAATAAAAATATAAATAACCACAGAAAATGTTTTACACATATTTATTTATTTTGCTATCTGAAAAGTGTATTTAATTTTATTTAATTACAAAATATATAATAAATACAGAAACAAATGAGAAGTAAAGGTGAGAAAACTTTGGTATTTAGGTATTTCATTAAGAACATACAAACTACACATCGATGAAACTAAAATATTACAAAGTACAACATATGATTAAAAAATATTCTTAAAACATTATTAAAAATGAATAATTGAATTAAACAAGACTAAAACAGATAAAAAATGAATAAACAGAACAATTTTTGCACGGGTGTTTCAAGAAAAATTTCCTTTAAGTTGCTTTTAATATGAAAATTCATATTAAAAGCAACTTTTGTAATACGTTGATAGATAATAGAACAAATTTCACAATTTTTTGTTAATACTTTTATACATTTATGCAATCGTTACAGGAATTAGAATGGCCAAACTTCCAAAGAGAAAAAATTTTTGTACCACATTCCTTAAATAATAAAGACTTTTTAGCTTTACGAAAAGTTTCTGTTTTCAACATTTCAAAAATAAATCCATCATCAACAGGCTTCGTTATGCACTCAGGTTGTCGATTGTGGTGTGATTGGATTGCTGAAAATGGACTTCCAAAGCGACCACTTGCAACACTAGTGTAGCTGGAAAGTTTATGCCTTTCAAAATGAGTTGCGTTTCATCGGAAATTTAATAAATGCTTCCAGTAAGTCGAGATTAAGGTAGAAGAGCTCCGCATGAGATTTTTCTTACTGATGGTCCTTATTTAATTTTGGAGAATAGAAAGAGAGCACATTCTTTAAATTACAAAATGATATTTTCTTACACACGACTCATTCACAGATCTTTTAAAATTTCTATAACCCAGACAACCGTATGTTCTGTTTCCACAATTGTAGAAAAATTGCAATTTAAATATGTATGTATCAAAAAAGACTATTAATTTACATGCAAAAGAATAAACAGCAACACTGTTGGATGATATACACCAAAATGTAACGAACATAATTTCAGGATCTAATATAATATGCAGTTGTATCAAATTCTGTGCAGTCAAGAAGAGTCAGTAGCCACAAATATTGTATACACACAAACTAACAGGCAGACATTTTGAAAAAATTATTTTTTGATTTGTGTTCACTACATTCCCAAAATGCATAAATTCATCATAAAATGGAACATGGAAATTTTCGTGATTTTAAAACTTTCTTCTTATACAAAGAAAGTAAGAACAAAAGCGACACTTTAGTTAATTGGAAAAGATATTTTCATGTTAAAATATAAAAAATGTACTATGAAAAAAATATTAACTGGAATAATACGGAGTCCTGAATTCCGGAAAGTAATAAGTACCTTTCATTGACGAATTAAAAAACTATGTCATATAAAGCCTGCTATTTCAGTATGGAATAGGCAAAGTAACACATCAATAAAACTATTTAATATCCCTAGATTTTAGTTGATTCATCTTTTGAAAACATAAGCCTTTACCAAACAAAAAAGATTTTATAAACTATTTACAGACAGAAATGTGAAATTCTTTTAATATAGCTTTACACGTGTAAATTCCAATCTGACTTACAAAATCATCACTGTACATTTATAAGGCTTTGTTTAGACATGAGCATGATAGATAATATTAAATGTCTATAAAATATATTAAAGGAGTCTTACATTTTGCAATGAATATAATGTTGATAACTTATATTGCACACCTTAGAAAGGTTTGTCTTTAGTAGGAACACACATGCGGTAATTTAAATTAGATAATTGAGGAAACACATACTTACACACCTTACGAGAAAGGTTTTTCTTTAGTGTGAATACGTGAGTGTTTTTTTAAATAAATTTTTTGTGAAAACTGTTTGTTACACAACTCACAAGTGAATGATTTCTCATTAGTATGAATAAGCAGATGTTTCTTTAAATTAGATTTTTCAGAAAATCTTTTATTGCACAACTCACAAATGAATTGCTTTTCATTAGTATGAACAAGCTGGTGTTTCTTTAAATTAGATTTTCGAGAAAACCCTTTGTTACACACCTCACAAGAATAAGGTTTTTCTTTCATGTGCATAGGTAAGTGGGAGTTTAAATAAGTTTCTTGAGAAAACCCTTTGTTACATAACTCACAAGTGAATGGTTTCTCATTAGTATGAATGAACAGATGTTTGTTTAAATTATCTTGTCGAGAAAACTCTTTGTTACACACTTCACAAGTGAATGACTTCTCGTTTGTGTGAATACGTAGGTGGGCGTTTAAACTATGTTTTTGAGAAAACCCTTTATTACACACCTCACAAGAGAAAGGTTTCTCTTTAGTGTGAATGAGCAAATGGTTGTTTAAATAAGCTTTTCGAGAAAATACTTTGTCACACATCTCACAAAGGAAAGGTTTCTCGTTCGTATGATATCTCATGTGGACATTTAGATCAGATTTGTGAGAAAAATGCTTGTTACACATGTCGCAATCAAATGGTTTCTCTTTAGTATGAACACGCAGGTGGGAGTTTAAATGAGCTTTTTGAGAAAATACTTTGTTACACACCTCACAAGTAAATGGTTTCTCATTAGTGTGAATGAGCATGTGGGTTTTTAAACTACATTTTAGAGAAAACCCTTTTTTGCAGACTTCACAAATAAAAGGTTTCTCTTTATCAGGATAATCCATGTGGCCATTCAAAGCAGTATTATAAGAAAGGTTTTTATCACACCTTTCAAAAGCAAATGATTTATCTTGGGTGTTAACTCTCAGGTGATCATTTAAATCGGTTTTTTCAGAAAATCTTTCACTATGCATTTTGCAAGCTTTCTTATTAGCTATAACACTATGATTCTGTTACAAACTAAATTTCTGAGAAATTTTTTTGTTAAAGCACCTCAAAAGAAAAAGCTTGTATGTAGTATAACAGTAATGGAGATTAAAATAAGATGTTTTAAAACCGTCTATTACACTTTTCACAAGAGAAATGAGGCATCAAAAATGCTATTTCTAAAAGTTTGTCAGAAAATATTTTGTTGCAGTTTTTACAAATGAAATGCTTTTCCTTACCATCAATATGACGGTGCGTATTCAAACTAAATTTTTTGGAAAAGCTTAGTCGCAAAGTTGTCAAATTAGGTTTTTAATTCAAAGTTAAATTAGATTTTTACTGATATCCTTTTCTTTGCACACTACATGCGAATGTTTCTACCTAATAAACATATGAACACATTCTTTTACTATGTAATGTCTTTTTTAAAGTGATACACAGAATGTTTCTTAAAGAATAATAAAAGCAGAAATGGACCTTATTTGTATTATGTAGTTTTTTGAATAAACACGCATGCATAAACATTTAAATTATTTTTCTTTTGGATGGAAATGTAGCCACTTTTAATGGAATGAGCAATTTACAGCGATAAATATATATTGTACATTCCAACAAGGATTTGCAAGTAGAAAATTTTATATAGACTATAGAACACTGAAGTTATAAAATAAAGTTTGAGATATCAACAATGATTACACATGGATGATCAAATACAAGTCATTTAAAATTAGTTACAAAAGTTATTTAAAATAAGATCTTTCACCTATGAGAAAACATATTAAAAAATATATCCATGAACTTTTTTAAGTAGTATGTTTTTTATTTCAACAACTTGATAGCCTTTAATAAATGGTTGTCGAAATTCTATCCATTAATTTGCATGTAAAATTTATGAAAACTATGACAGTGCTCACTTGTTCCAACTTAAAGAGAACCTTTCTCAACAAGATTTTTATGCTAGAATTCATTGAATAAAAAGAAAGAGTGGTCTTTGGACATGATTTATCTTCATTTCTACTTTTACTGTCTGCACAGAATAGACATCAAAATCATCTGTATCTGCAATAAAATTGTATTTACATAATATAATTATATGTAAATTTTTAAATGTTTAGGTGGAAAATACTTTTTATTTAAAAATTATCACAACAACAATCTCATGCACATTTTTCTTTTTAACTAAGCTGTTAAGGGAAGCCAAACCCTGTATAGATCTTTTATTTCCTATAGTATTTTTACCATTTTACATAAAGCTAAATCAAAAATGTATAAAAGGCCCGAGTTATTTTGCGAGTATTAATAAACATGCCCAATTATTGGATTTTCCAAAATTAGCCCTTTGTGACAACAACTCTGATTTAAAAAATATTTAATCAGATGCTAAAATACATTATTTTCAGAATGTAAAAAAATAATTAAAAAATTCAGAACATTAAAAAAATAATTTTATAAAAGTTACCGTTAAAGTTAAAGATGTAAAAAACATTTGCAATAAACAGAAAATTATAAACTTCTCATAAATATTGTCAATTTTCTAATACAAAATTGTAAAATATGCAAAATTATCTTTGTAAAAAATCTCTTTTTGCAAAGCCTTTTTAATTTGACAAAATTTACGAAGCTCATTTTAGCAATAACGAAATTGTTTGAATTGTTCCAATGTGAAATTGCTCAAATGATTAATAAAACTTTGGCATGCAAACATTAACTCAGTATCACCGCCTGTTTAAAATTTTATGAACAATAAAATGTCCCGTGATGGGAGGTAGCAGCAATCAATGAAATCGTCTTTTACAGCTATCTGTAAAATTAACATAGATTTTTTTATGTATATTGTACATATGCAAGGAGGTGATATAAAGGGTTAAAATATTTTAATTAAATGGATATTACACTATCTAGAATCACACTGTCAGGACAAACAGTTCTAATAAATATACATATATATATTATCTAGAATCACACTGCCAGGACTAACAGTTATAACAAATATACACTGTTAAAAGTCTGCAACATTTCCTGCATACTCACTCCACTGCTTTTACAGAATATCTCTATTCCAACTAATGAGAATGCTCCATAATATAGTAAGGTAACTGTTTTCTATAAAAGCGTTGGGTTGACTATGCAGCAAAAGCTGCAGATTTTTAACAATGTACATATATATGTATGTTTGTTGAAATTAGCAGACAATTGTAAGTGATTTGGCATTACATATCATTTTTCAATAAAAGAATAACATTTTGAGGTATAAGTAATTTATGTCTCATGTTAATCTTTCTCAGACTGTAGCATTCAACAGTTCCGTACAAACCAAAAATTTAAATACTAGAAAGTTTGAAAGATTTTTTAAAGTTTGTGTACTTTGTAGTTGGAGAAGATGCATGTATGTGGGAGTGAGGGGAAATTTTCAGATGATAAAGAAGTAATTTATATGTGTGATTACTCAGTGTTCTAATAAAGAAACAAGTGGAAAAGGTAGAGTTTTAAAGGTTTTAAATTTTGCGATCAGCAGGACGGCCAAAAGAGAGATGTATAAATTTTGCTCAGGATCTAAAGCAGTTTTCACATTTTTTTTTAAAAAAAGGGGAGCGACGATTTTATAGAATTTTTGTTGGGTAGGAAGGCAATTTGCTTGAGTAAAGAGGCACATTTTTTGTTGGCTGACTTGGCGCTTTCGTTGCATTTCCCATTAGGTTATTTGTCAGTTTAGTATGCATTGTTATTGAAATCGGATATTTTCTTCTGGAAGATATGTTTATAGCTCTCGGAAGGATGGCTGCAGTGGGATTTCATTTATAGAGCATTAAAAAACCTAAAATCCTAAATCTTTCAGGGAGGGATTTCAATATTCCAATGCACAGCGGGGAGGGGGAAGACGGAATTTTCCTATAGGGCCACCTTCTGACTTCATCACTGGCATACATTATCACGGTAAACTAAAATGATGATATATTTTGAATGAAAAAGTTGAAAATCAGATACATTTTCCATGGTTTGTATTTTTCATTATGCAGAAAAAAACCCTGCATAATGTTTATTTAAAATAACTAAATAAAACGACTTAACCAAAATAGGAGGTTCATATTACCATGCTGAGAACAAGTATACAAATTTTGGAATGAATTTTAAGTATTCGAAAGAGCGAAAATTTTGCGATAATTGTTCCTTTCTAGATAAACAATATTAGTAGGTGCACCTTAATCATAATTTTTAGATGTTAAATTTATAAAACCATGAAAAAATTAGCTAGTTTTGCATATTTTCAACGATGATCACAATAAACAATTTCACTAAAAAATATTTAATGAAGCAAAACTGAAAAAAAGAATATTTACTTTTAACATATCAATTAATTTTTTATATGATAATTCTTCCTTTTCCCATAATGTCCATTTGTCTGCAATTAAAACATAGCTTTAAAAAGATGAATGCAGGTGAATTTAATAAACCCACAATGTTTAAGGTGATTTTCAAGTGCAAAATGCGTTGTATTTATTTTACATAAAGGTAGGGCAGATTTTGTCTTACGATATCAGTCATACAGAGCAATATAAATTCTATTTCCTAAAGTCCACAAGGAAAAAAAGAGAAAAAGCAAAATATTTTGAAAATAATTAAAATACTTAGAAAAGGAGCAAGACGTCTAAAAAGGGAAGGGCACATTGGCACTTAAAACAAAAAGGGAGAGGTATGATATTCTTTGAAATATGTCAAACGGGAACACAGTCGAAAGGGTTGATTATATTATTGAGTGATAAATTAATTAGTTATTTATCTTTACTAAAGATTTAGGGCATTAAAAAAGTTTCAGAGACTAAGATTTGTGTGTCAGGAGAAAAAGGGAGGGGGGGGGGGTAAAAAGAAAAGTTTATGTGGGGGGATGATTTTAAATGATTATTTATTATTATTGTTACAATAAAGTAACAATTACAACAGAAAAAGGACAAAAGAGGAGATATAGAATGTTTTTTGGAGGAGGAAATTTATTATTTGCTAATAAATTTACTTACTTATTTATATGAATTGACCTTTACTGACCTTTTTGTTTGCTTATTTATCCTTTTGCTAAAGGTTTACAAACAGATCAGGAAAAAAAATAAAAAATCAAAGCATTTTAAAGAATTTATATTTTGAACGCCTGAAAGAAAGGGCCAACAAGGGACAATCATCAACAATATTTGCTTAAACTATGACTATTGAAACAACATCAATAACAAGTACTTTAGCTAATGGTGGCCATCTTGGATTATATCCCAATGTCTATATATGTCCACAACGCGGCAACTAAAGGCTAAAATTCTATATTTTTGGTTGCAATTTGAAGCTATTTGTAGGGTCACCAGGGGTAATTCCTGGTCAGCAAGTTTCTGGGGGTAATTCCTGGTCACAGTCCTTTTTATGCTTTAAGAATGCTTCACCAAAATGAAAAAAATCATAGAGTTACTCTGAACAATCCTCATTGGAATTTATTACTTAATTATTAGTTTATTGTTTATTTATTTTTAAAAAAAAACTTTTTGAAATGGCTTATTAAATTTCTGTAAAACAACATTGGCCTTAGTTGTGATACATTTTTACAAAGATCTTAGTCACAATTCAAATTTTAAATATTTTTCTTTTCTTTCATTTTGGTTCAATTACCAGCTACTTTAGCTATTAAAAAATAGTCTTGAAATTTTTTATACTATTTTAAATAATTTACAGAAGTTGGCCAAATATTGCCCCATGTACCTGGGGTAAATCTTGGTCACTGGGGTAATTCCTGGTCAATGTTTTTGTCATCATTTAATTCCTTTTCATTGTCATATTTAGTGATTTTAAATGTCGCAAACGCTTTGAGAGTTAATTGCAACCACACTGTTCATAACATTTTAGATAATTGTAGTTCTTAATAAAGTAGAGTCACCCATGGTAATTCCTTTCCACTAAGTTTCGGAAGTAATTCTTGATCATTTTCGCTTTTCTTATAAAAGTAACAATTTATGAAACTGTAAAAAATCTCAAAGATACTTTCAATCCTTTGCTTTGAAATATATGCCTTAATTATTCATTTAGTTGAAATTAAATATTTAAAAAATATATATTCAAAACTGCTACTCAAATTTCTGCAAAACATCGATTTTGATTTTTACACATTTTACAACAGATCATTGTCATTCTTGAAGTTTTAATTATTTTATTTCAACTAATGACATATCACAGTCTTTAAAAAATATTATAAAATCTTCCTCTACTATATTAAACACTTTTAAAAGAAGAAAACAGTAAGTGCTCAGATAATAAGACACACTCTATGACTGAACAATTTAAGTAGAAATACTATCTCATTGCAAAATGCCAAAATAGTGCATAAAAATATACATAATACAATAGAGGAACCTAATTATTATGCTGTGTATTATATTAAAGGTCTGTATTGAAAATTTCTTGAAAAGGGAGACGAAAACTTCAGTTGGCCTAAGCAAAATAAAATTGATAACAAACATTCAGTTATATTTTTTATGGACCAATAAATTTGCAAGTTATAAATAAATCCATTCACAATGGATACTAATTAATAAATACTGCTTATAAATGTTGTAAAAATGCATAAAAACTCTTTGGCTAATTAATGTTTTGTAAAATGTACACAGGAGGCTTTTGCACATCAAACAACTTTGTATTTATACCCAAAACAAAGTCTGTGCTTTATTATTCCACAATTATGAGATGAACAAAACTTTTAGAAGATTGATTCTACTTATTTGATTACTCAGTCAGAAAAAAATTAACTGTACTATTTTATTTACATGAAAAAGGATGCTGACTGATAATTACCCCAGAAGTGACCAAGAATTACCCCATTTCCGGGGTAATTCTTGGTCATTTAAAAATTGTAATTATTTTAATTATACGTTATATATAATTATACGTTACTTAAATATATATTTAAGTAAGCATTTTATAATATAGCCATCAGAGGGGGCTTATTCCACAAAAAAATTGGGAACAATACCTTTAATAGTTTTTATAATTAGATGTTGATGCTTTCTGACCAGGAATTACCCCGGGTGACCCTACTCAGAATACATGTATGATATCAAAACAACAATAAATTTTCCTTTTAATACTTCTTATTACATGCAAACTGAAAATATCACCCTAAAAATTGGCTTACTATAATAGACCATCATGATTAATTTTCGAAACTTGGTAAAAACATTGCTCCATGTGTGTGCTTTAAATAAAAAAAAAATTAGAGAGGTAAATTTTTTTGTTTTTAAATAAATGGCTTTTTACACATAATATGTCACTTACCAAACTATGACCAATTTAGAACACATAGGTATCCCTGATTTAGAAACAATGGCTAAACCTAAATTTTTCCAACATCTGAATTAATATAAAGTTATAATGAAATCTCATTTATTTGTTTCTCGTAAGACCAGGGAAAAAAAGCAAAAAATATATAATTGAATAAAATTTAACTCTAAAGAAGATAAGAAAATACAGAATATAATGTGTGATTGTGAAAACCTATAAATTCAAGACATATAATTAAGGTTTCACTGTATATATACAGTGGAATCTATTTAAGACATTTTTCCACAAAAGTAATTCTAATTTTTATATCCAAATTTCTATTTCTTACTTTAAAAATTTCCTACTTAAGAAGTTTCACATTTGTGTGTGATCCTTTAGAAAACTTCTACGGTATATATATATTTAAATCATTCAAGCTGCATTAAATGCTCCGATATAAATATGTCAGTTTCATTTTTATTTCTATACATTAATAAAGATGAATGACGGTAGTGCAATAAAACCAAAACTAACTAGTCTCAATAAAAATCTTTTTTTTTCTGAAATAAAACTGGCAGCCATACTTAGAGGTGATCAATATGTTGCATGTGTATATGGTATTATTTGGTGGGCTTTTGGGTTACTGCAAGGAATTCAATGAATATAAAATTATGTTCATGCATCCTCATGGCTCTAGTTCATTATATTCATGGCCAAAATCTTCAGATGTTTATTAGATTCCATATGAGCACATAATGAAAGTAGTGTCTACTCCCGTGACTGCTACAGGAAGAAAGTATGCTGTAGCACCAGAGGAACATCGAGCAATTTAACTGTTATTCTTAAACTTCAAGAAAGATTAAATCTTTAGTTGGCAGTTTTATATTTGACTGCGAATAAAAAAATTTTGCAGAAAATCCAAAATTTAAAATCAGCATTAAACGGTACAATTATAATGACAAAAATCAAAACATTTGTACACATTATTTTTTTAATTACAAAATTAAGTTATTTGTATGTTTACAATGCATTCTAACTGGCTTAATGATGTGAAATGACGCAGTTTAAACTTGCCTTTCAATATTATATTATAAAGTTATATTCATGTAAGTATTCTATGTTCTTATTTTGCTTCAATTTGTCCATGTAAGTTTTAACTTAGACTTACTTTTCTTCACATTTAATGTTTTGCTCTATATTTATACAAGTTTTGTTCGTTTTCATTTTGTCTAGAATTGTTCATATAAATTTTAACTCAATGTGAACTAAAAACAACAAACGCCAACTCAATTAATTCATTAATATTATTTTTAATATTTTATTTAAATTATTCAGCTGCGATTTACATCTAGTTTTTCTCCCATATTTCAGAAAAATATGTGGCCTTTTTTTACAGTTTGTTATAGTAAGTAATTTGATATTTATGTAGGTAATATATATAGTGGTGGTCGAAATTGTGGACATTTTTTAAAATTTTTATGTTTTACAACTTTGTGCGCTTGAAGAATATAATAAATTTACTTAAATACAAATGTTTACACATGAAATTCAAGGAAATTTAATGTAGAATTTAATAAAAATAACGTATTTAAAATATCTGTATTACAAAAAAAGTTACATTTACAGAATATAAGAACTATCTTAAATTTCATTGCATTTTAAAGTTACACTTACACATTCAATATTTAGTAGGATAACCGTTGTTTTTTATTACAGCTTCACAGAGTCTTTTCATTGAGAGAACTAGTGTTTGGAGTTCATCCTTTTTAATCACATGATGCCAAGAATTAATTATAGCTTCAATAAGTTGCGTTTTATTAGATGGACGCTTTTTTTGTACAAGGATTTTCAAACGTCGCCACAAATTTTCTATATGATTCAGATCAAGGTTGTTTACTGAACAGGGTAATAATTGTATGCTTTTATTTTTTAAATCATTCTTTGCATATTTTTGCCGGATGACATGGGGCTGAATCCTGCTGAAAGATAAATGGTGCTTTATTGGGGAAGAGATCCCTGATGGAAGGTATCAATTTTGGTTCCATGACAGTTTCTATGTATTTTTTTGCATTCAGAACGCTATCAATCACTTGAATGAAGCCCACACCATCTCCAGACATACAGGTCCAAATCATGACATTTGTTGTGTTCTTTGAAGTTGCTTCAATGCAATCAGGATGTAGATCTTCCCCTACTCTACGTCTCACATATTTTCGCCCATCACTACCAAAGAGCGATATTTTACTCTCATCGCTCTAGATTATTCGCTTCCACTGATTTTCTGACCAATTAATGTGTTCTTTTGCCCACTGAACTCGTGTTTTGAATTGCTGAAGATTTAAAAATGGTTATTCCCTCGGAATTCTACCTTTCAGTCCAAAACCTGCTAAACTTCTCTTAATTGTTCTTGAACTAACTGAAATATCCATTGCATTCATTTCACATCTAACACCATCTAATGAAATTCTTCTATCTTTGAGGCATATTCTTTTTATCTTTCTATCGCCAGAAGCACTTGTGAATTTTTTTCGGCCTGATCTTGCCTTATTTATCACTTAGTTTCTTCATAACGTAAGTGCAACTTTCATATGCCAGATAAAATGACTGATCTACCAACCTGTCTTGCAATTTTAGCATAAGAGACCATTTTCTCCCAGTATGACAATTATGCTTCTTTTTGTAGCTGTCCAATCAGTTCTTGTTGTTGATGAAATTGTTTTAAATTATTTGCATTAAGAAAAAATAGAAATATTTAAAAAAAAAGATTATGCTATTTAGTTACACTACTATTCACCCTCCTGGAAAATACTACTTTACAAATCAAAACATACTGCAGTTTAGTTACTGACATTTGATTGGTTCTCAGAATAGTCATTGTGTGAATGGCTAGGAAGCTTTTATTACAATACACTTCAGCATTCATAACTGTGTTTGTATTTTAGACTAAAGTAAGTGTAACGTTTTTTGTAGTGCAGACATTTTAATTCTGTTTTTTTTATTACATTCTACATTATACTTCCTTGAATTTGATATATAAATATTTGTAAGTGGAAATTAATATATTCTATATGCACACAAAATTATAAAACATGAAAATTTCAAAAATGTCCACCAATGTACTTTTTAAATTATATTCTCATTTTATATGAAATAAAAGTAGTATTGAAATGAAAATTTACTATTATTTTAATATAGTATAGGAATTTTTAGCATAAATATAGGATTTATAGGAGGCGAAGGAGGAATAAAATGTTCGATCATACTTTTAAATATTTAAAGTAACTTTTTGATTAAGCATGATAAAAAAAAAAAGAAAAAAACCACTAAAACCACTAAATTTAAGAAAAAAAACCACTTAACTGTAATGCTGAAGAAAGTAATAACTAAAAATACAACTTTTTAAAACATAACAAAATAACATTACAGTCAAAAGAAAAGCAAACACACCCAATTTTAAGAGAAAACAAACTAATTTGAATTAAAAAACACATAGAACATTTATACTATAATCGTTGAATGCAAAATCCAAAACAGAAAAAACAATAGCAATTTCAGAACAACCATATGATAGTCATATTCAAAATTATTCTATATTTATTTTCTAGCATCTTCCTTGTTAACCAATCAAAAATGCTAAAAGCAAAGGAATAACATTGAATGTCTGAAAAAAGAAAAACTGTCCTCTTTAAAAAGAGAAATTCTATTTGAACTGGATAAATAGTTTTTCAGACCTTCCTAATTTATAATGCATTGTCAGAAGACTTTCACATTTGGGCAGATACAGATATTCAGTGTTGTAATCGTAAAAAAAGCAGATTGTACACGCTAGAGGCAGAGGGTATACGCTAAAGTCATTAACGTGATGCGTCGAGTATACATTAGAGCTTTATTTGAGAAACAGAGGGTATAAGGAGCTTCTTAAAATACCAGAAGGTATACAAAGGTATACCTAATGTTTTCTAGGTATACCTAAAGCATATACCCTCCACTACACGCCTGCAGATATTTACTGTTTAGCCTTTAAATTCAATTAAAAGAACGTGAAAAAATTGACCAATGAACACAAATAATTTACATCTTAAGAAGAGAATGAAAAATAAATAAATAAATAAATCTTTAATGAACAGCAAAATGTAAATTATGCATTAAATTTCTAAACTATATACATATTACAAAGTTATCTTAAAAGGCACACAGATAGACATTTTGAACTTACTTAACAAATAATATTAAAATAGACAAATATTGCATCTAAACAGTAATACGAAATAAAACATTTCAATAGTAAGTTACCTTCAGAGGAAATGTTGCCTATATAGGCCTAACTGAACAACTACGTTAAAATTGGCAACTTTCTTTCAATTGTTAACATTCTTATCTTTGTCTGGAATTAAAAGAGAAATAAAGTAAATATAAGTTGTTGTTTTTATTTATCAGTTAAAATCATAAAAATATCACATGAAATTTAGGAAATTCTAAAAAGAATATTACGTTACGAGTCATACACGCCATTTTACTATTAAATTGCTGATAGATAGGATAACTTTAGAAAATATTTCGATTAATAACTAGCTATGCTGCCATCTGTCGGCTGAACATAATTTCAGCAACTTGCATTTTTGTGTTTTGCACAATTTAAGTACGATAATTTCATTAACTTGAGGTTAGTTCGAGAAGAGTAGAGCTTTTTCCTCTAACAGAAGTCTGAGCATCCCCGTCACGAAGTTTATTAAATTTGATTATTTGAAAAACTAATATAATCAGATAATCTTTCAAATTACATTTTTTAAGAAATCTGTAGAAGTTTAGGTAACACCATTACTCCACAGAAAGGAACAGAATATCTTTAGGAAAAGTGTTCCTTAAACATAAAGTATACTTTGTATATACGTTTTGTAATGTTTGCGAGCTTATATTATTATATCAACATACTGTATTAGCTGAACATATAACTTTAATAAATACGAGCACACTTACAAAACAAGACATATAATATAATACATTGAAATCGAACAACTCGAATGTAGACACAAGTGGAAGTTGTAGTAGTTTTATCTAGTAGAAGTTATCGTTAATACATAACACTTCTCTCTCCCTAAGGAAATTACAAATCCAATCTCTTCGGCATCTTCCTAATGCGTGAAGAACGGCGCAATGTTAAATCAGAGGATGTTAACACACGCTTGCTTGCAGAATCTGGGGGCTTGGGAGATTGCTCATTAGCAGCAATGTCTGGACCGGATGTAACTGGTGACTTGGGGCTTTGAACTGTAGAAGGTTTCTTTGGGCTCTCAACTGTAGAAGGCAACTTTGGACTTTCAACTGAAGAGGGTGGCATCGGAATTACAGGGTAAGGAACAGGGTTTGGTTGTTTTGGAGAGAACAGCTGACTATCATTATCTGGATGTTGAGAATGTAGTTGTAGATGTTCTCTTCTCTGTCTAAGTTGATCTCTATGCCTGTGTACTGAAGTACCATCAGGAAATAATACTCGAAACATGCAATTTCCAATAGGTGAAATAATCACTCCTGGAATCCACTTATCACCTTTTCCAAAATTTCTAGCATGTACTAAATCTCCAACCTTAAAAGATGGCTTTGAAATAAGTTCAGTAGGATGACGAGAATGCAGTAAATCCAACCTACTACGTATTTGTCTGCCAAAAAGCAATTCAGCTGGTGACAAACCTGACAGAGCTAATGGTGTTCGTCTGTAATTCATAAGAATTCTTGCCAGTCTGATTGAAATTGTACCATCCTGCACTTTCTTCAGCTGCTTTTTAATGTATTGTACAGCCCTTTCCGCCTGTCCATTTGACGAAGGATGATATGGTGCTGTGGGCAAGGATCGTATGCCATTACGCTTAAGAAAGGACTGGAACTCATCTGAAGTAAAAACTTTTGCGTTGTCGGTGACAATGCAACCGGGTAATCCAAATCTTGCAAAAAGTTCGTAAAGTTTCTCAATAGTTGCTAAAGATGTACTTTTTTTCATCGGAAATGCTTCGATCCATTTTGAATACGAATCTTGAACTATTAAAATCATATGATTATCAATAGGTCCTGCATAGTCCATGTGGATTCGAGACCAAGGTATGTTAGACGTTGGCCAAGCTTGTAAAACTTTCGGAGGCATATCCATATTCTGTACACAAATGGTGCAATAACGAACAGTGTCCTCAATTTCTGAATCTAAATTGGGCCACCAGAATAATGAACGGGCAATACTTTTCATTCCTACCATTCCTTGATGAGTAGAATGTAATTCTTGTAGAATGCTATGTCGAAGTGAGGTAGGAACCACTACTCTGTTTCCCCAGAGAAGAATGTCCTGTTCAACAGTTAATTCCATGCGTTTTTTAAAGTATGGCAAGATTTCTGTTATCTTTGAATCAGGTACAGTTTCTGGCTTAAGAACTTCTGGCCAACCTTCAAGAGTGAACTGAATTACTTGAGATAATACTGAATCCTCTTTAGTAGCCTGTTGAATGTCATTAATTGTAATGGGACCGACATCTAGCCTTTCCATCTGTAGAACTAGTTCTTCTGGTAACGGAGGGTTAACTTGAGGTGTATGTATAGGTAGACGGCTGCATGCATCTGCATTGGCATTGTCCTCTCCCTTACGGTAGCGAACGGTGTAATTAAAAGCTGAAAGAGTCAATGCCCAACGCTGAATTCTTGAATTTGCCATGGTTGGAACGTGCCGTTTTTCTGAAAAGATAGTAACAAGCGGCCTATGGTCAGTTAAAAGAGTAAAATTCCTGCCAAGTAAGTACTCTCGAAATCGTGTCACTCCAAATATCAATGCCAGTGCTTCTTTCTGTATGTGTGAATAATTCTTCTCTGCAGATGTCAATGTTCGCGAAGCAAAGCGATAGGAAACTCTTCGGAATTTACGACGTGAGATAGCACTGCTCCCACACCATATGGGCTAGCATCACAAGCTAAAAGAAGTTCTTTCTTTGGATCAAAATGAACTAATAAAGAAGAGCTGCATAACGCTGATTTTGCATTTTGAAAAGCTGAATCAGCTTCTGAAGACCATTGCCAGGGAGTATTTTTCTGCAATAATTTATAAAGTGGAGCCAACATGGTACTCATTCGAGGCAAAAATTTAGCATAATATGTGATCAAACCTAAAAATGAACGCAATTCTGTAAGGTTTTTAGGAACCGGAGCGGCTTTGATTGCTGTAATTTTTTCTTCTGTAGGGTGTATTCCATCAGCATCAATTACATGACCAAGAAAAGTCAAACTATTGCAAAAGAATTGACACTTTTGTTGTCTAAGCCGCAAACCTGCATCATGAAATCTTTTTAACACTTCTCGTAGTCGTGACATGTGCTCATCGTGACTGGTGCCAGTAATGATGCAATCATCCAGTGAAACAGCAACACCAGGAATGCCTTGCATTAATATTTCCATTTCCCGTTGAAAAATAGCTGGTGCTGAGGAAAT
The DNA here is from genome assembly GCA_963932465.1 of Maratus speciosus. NCBI lineage: Eukaryota > Metazoa > Arthropoda > Arachnida > Araneae > Salticidae > Maratus > Maratus speciosus. Next base: position 38,829,163 of record OZ010798.1, read on the forward strand.
TCCAAAAGGTAAGCGAATGTACTGAAAAAGTCCCTTATGTGTATTTATAACTGTAAGGTCTCTGGAATCTTCATCAAGCTCAAGTTGATTATAAGCATCTCTAAGATCGAGCTTAGTAAATTTCTGACCTCCTGCTAACGTAGCAAAAATATCTTCAGCTTTAGGTAAGGGATATTGGTCTGTATCAATAGCAGTATTCGCTGTTAACTTAAAATCACCACAAATTCTTACTGATGATCTGTCTGCTTTGAGTACGGGAACGATGGGTGTAGCCCATTTTGAAAAACGAATTGGTTGTAAAACACCAATCTTCTGTAATCGACTCAGTTCCTCGCTGACTTTTTCTCGCATTGCAAAAGGTAAAGTACGAGCTTTATAAAATTTTGGTTGCACTTCTGGCTTTTTAATTAAACAGACTTTAACTCCTTTTAAGTGCCCAAGTGTATTCTCAAAAACATGCTTGTATTCATTCAACAACTTACTCAACTCTATATCATCACTTTTAACAAAATTTGTATGAAATTCTAAAATTTTCAAGGACATAATCCAATCTCTACCACACAAATTTGGACCTTTGTTATCTACTACCAGTAAAGGTAACAGTTCGTATTTTCCACTAAATTTTACTTCAACCGTAATCGTTCCTAAAACAGGAATGCGTTGACCTGTAAATGTAGCTAAACCAGTTTTAGCTGGCTGCAAAGGGGGCAACTTCAGTGAATTGTATGTATCTTTGGTGATTAGAGATAAAGCAGCGCCTGTGTCTAATTCCATATTAATAGTTTGATTGTTTACTTCAATATTTACTGTAACAGGTCTAGGAGCACTTTTCTCAGCAATAGAAACTGTATTAAAAATATTGTATTCTGGTTCACGTACAATAGCTACTTTAGAAATCTCTTCCTCAATATTTTCATCAGAACTGGGTGTAGTATGCATTTGATGAACTTTTTTAGGCTTTTCTTTAACGATTTTACGATTCGAAGCTTCAGTTTTCTTCGACTTTAGGCATTTTTTTGCCAAATGACCCTTAACACCACAAGAATGGCACGTAGTCTTCAAAAAGGACAACTCTTAGGTAAATGATCAGAATTCCCACAACGTATACATTCACGAAAATGTTCTGGAAATTTCGAATTGCGGAGTTTCGGTTTTGAAGTGTTTAATTTGTTCACCGGCTGTAAAACAGAACAAGAACCTTGTAAATTTATGGAATCGCGAGCAGCAGTTTCCATAGACACAGCCAATTCAATTGCTTTAGAAAGCGTCAGATTCTGTTCAGATAACAACCGACGCTGTATTTGCGTATCCTGAATTCCACAAACTAGTCGATCACGAATCATCGTATCTAAACTAGAACCGTAATTGCAAAATTCAGAAAGTCTACGTAATTCCGAAACAAAAACTGAAATGGTTTCATCAGATTTACGAACTCGGGAATTAAATTTAAACCTCTCGACAATTTCCGAAGGTGCCGGACTGTAATGGTCTGATAAACATTTAATTAAATCATCATACTTAGTATCTGCCGTTGTTCTCGGCGATAGTAAACTACGTAATAATTTATAAACTGTTGGGCCAATCACAGTTAAAAAGATAGATTTTTTTTTATTATCATCAGATATATCATTTGCATTAATAAAATGATTAAATCTTTCTACGTACTGCGACCAGGTTTCCACTGCAGGGTCAAAATCTTCTATTCTGCCAAACGTAGCCATAGATGACTGTAATCACCGTAAAAAGAATAATGTAAATCCAAAATGTACGTGGATCCGTAACAATCGTCGCCAATGTGTAATGTTTGCGAGCTTATATTATTATATCAACATACTGTATTAGCTGAACATATAACTTTAATAAATACGAGCACACTTACAAAACAAGACATATAATATAATACATTGAAATCGAACAACTCGAATGTAGACACAAGTGGAAGTTGTAGTAGTTTTATCTAGTAGAAGTTATCGTTAATACATAACACGTTTTTTCTTCTAATGTTTTAGAACGGGAACCGTCAGCACAGACAATCACCTCATGGAGTTCACAAATGAAATTCTAGGATTTGTTAAATCTTGATTCGCATATTAAAACGCAATCAGTCTGCCAAGTCCTATCTTGGTGGGAAACACCTGGAAACCCGATTTTAGCAGCTGGCTCGTAGGTTTACCATTGTGTTTTCCAGCACCCAAATGTATGAAAACATGTAGGACTGGGAGCAGCAAAACACTGTGACAAGCCGCTAAATCAGGTTTTCAGGTGTTTTCCACCAAGATATCACTTGGCAGACCGATTACATTTTAATATGTGAATCGAGTTTTAACTAATTCTGGAATTTCAGCCATGAATTCGATGAGGTGATTGTCTGTGCTGCTACCTCCCGGTCAATTTGCTATAATATTTAAAATAATAAAACACAATAAAGGCAAGATTCCAAGTAAAATAAATTATCTATACTGCATTAATTCTGATTTACTTTTGCAATTAAGATTTTAAAAAAATCTTAACTTGGAATAATGTGAAAGAACCAGTTATGAAGCCATAATTTTTTCCTTAATAGCTCTTTTATAATAACTGTAATAATTCTTGATCTAAGTATAATCATTGCACTGTTACCGAAATTAAAATGCAGAACATTATCACAAAAATGAAAAGAATTTGAATCAGTTTGATCCTGTGCAGTTTTTGGCTTATTTCTTGAATGTTAATATAACCAAGACATATTTATTAGTTTATATGTAATTTAATGCTTATTCTAAAAAAAAAAAAAATAGCAATTTTTTTAGCCAGTTGATTTGCTTAATTTGTAAGGACTCAATAAACCTTTTAAATATATATATATATTTAGTTTTACAATATCTTACTGATGTATTATTTTGAAAAATTAAACCATACAATTGTATGGTTGTATGATTAAAATGATTTTATCAAGAAAAATTGTAATATTTGTAGTATAAGTTGAAAATTTATAATTAAAAAATTTAGAAAAGTGAAAAACCACATTTTTCTACCTTTTTGAGCATTCCAAAATAGCTATTGTTCTGTACTTTTCTTAGAAGTGTGCTCTAAAACTGTAAGGATCAAGTTTTCAAAAAGTTATTTTAAGAAAAAATAAATGTTATGAAAGATATAAAAATAACTACTTACTTAACATTTTTATTTTTTAAACATGAATAATTTCTATTAATGAAAATCAAATCCTTAATTTAATAATATGGCCTCAATAATCTCTTAATTTAGTTGCACAGCTTGAAGTTTTTTAATACAATATATCTGTTGTATGAAATAATATTAGCAGTAGCATTTTAATTACAATCATTTTCATGAAGAAACATATATTTTTCAATTTTATAGAATTATATTCTAAATATATCTATTCTGAAATCCTACTTTTTGAAATATAATGTATATACATTATATTTTGCATTATATATTTTTAAATTGTAAAATTCAATTTAAAAAAAATGAAATGATTTTAAAAAAAATAAAGTAAACAAGAAGGGCATTCCAATAACAAATTGCATAAATTGTGATCAGACATTTCTAAAATAATTAATTTTAAGTTTGATTACAATTTATACAATATATATATATATATATATATATATATATATAATGTTACATAACAATATGTATGTAAAATTTTCTATTACAATAAGTTGTGTGCATATCCACATTCAATTTAGTAATAATAATAATAACTTATAGTTTTCGCATCAAAGAAAAAGATTATTGAAATCTCATATGTTATGTACACATATATATATTATATATATATATTTGTAAACAAGATTATATTATAATTGTGGTTAAAAATTGTCTTGTGCATTTACTTTCAATGTTTACAGTTTATCATTTTCTTGATCAAACACAAAAGATTAGTAATACGCATAATTTTCGACTAATAGATTAGAGAAAAAGATATGCATTAAAATTTATAATATATTGATGAAATTATGATAGTGTTTACAGATTTAATATATATGCAACATTTTTTTTCTTTTGATTTCTGATGTGGTTTTTATTTAATATATTCCTTATTTGTTTGTTTGTTGATAGTACGAAGGAAGAGATGAAAAGTTATTCACAGAACTTCTCATTTTTGAATGATGTTAGTAAAAAATTGGTCTGTGCTACCCTTTTCGAAAAATTACTTGTTAGAAGATTGACAATTCCTTAATTTCGGCTAAATGATCCTTTCAAAAAGTGATTGTAATTAAAATGCTACTGCTAATATTAGTTCATCATAAAGATATATTGTATTGAGAAACCTGGAAGTTTTGCAACTGGACATTTTACTTGATTTTACATAGATTCTGCACTAAGTCACTATTAGCAGGGTCTGACTAATGGAGGGGCATATAGAGCAGCTACACCAGACCTCTGAGGAAAAGTACGGTTAAAATAAATATTTTAAGAATTAAATGACATGTTATAAACTATAATGATAAATTCATTTGGGAAAGCTGTGTAGAAATTAGGATGAAAAAGGTTAAAATTTTAATTGTAAAAATCATCATTATCTATATACATATTAAAGTTTCACTATATTGTATTTACAATATATTAGTTTAAAGTAACATTTAGTCTGTATAAACTTTAAAGGTACTTATTGTTTTTAAGTTTTGTAAGAAAATATATTAAGAAAATGTAATATACAAAATCAATTTTTGGTTAAAAAACTGATTTTTTTTCAATCATGTCAAAATTCATGCACATTTTACATCTATAAATAAGCAATACTTTACTTATTTTTGTTTTTATGAAAAAAATTTTTGTGATTAAATATCTGTCAAATCAGAATAGGAATACAAGCAAATTAAACATGTCTTTTTCAGCCTTGTATTTTTATATTTAATGATTTGTACCATTGTACGATATGTAAATCTTTATTTTTTTTCCATTATTCTGTTCGATCACTTTGAAAAACCTCAGTATGAGCAGAATCAAAAAGACAGATGGCAGCAGTTAAAACAAACACCTATATAAATTTTATTTAATGTTCCAAAGGTTTCAAGTCTAAAGCGAGTAAAAATGTATTTGGTGTCCTAATCCTAAACTACTTCTTTCAACATATCTAAAATCTAAATGCTGTCCACTGCATAAAAATTTTTCATCTCATTAAGTTGCATATATTTATATTAACTATATTGAAGTTCTTTAACATTTATATTAAAAGTTTTGTATTTACATAGTAAATATAGTGAGTATAAAATACTCACTTGTATTTACTATGCTACGGATGTGATTTGAATTTTATTTTAGGAGGGCCATAATAATACACTAATAAAAGTAATAGTTATTAAAGGTACACAAGAGAACTTCTTCAAAAGTTTGAAATTAATCTTTTTGAAAGTAATTAGGAACATTTTCTCAACTAAAGTAACATTTGAAATAATATATATTTCAGTTAACTTTGTTTTTTTTGGACCACAGAAATCACAATCAAAATACACTTTGAGAAAGCTGTTTTCAGACAGAAGAGGGCAGCATGTGTCAAAATTAATCGAATAGTTATTTTTAATCGAAGTATTTCTGGGCGTCATCCCTCCATTTTCATGTATGTACAGTCGTGGAAAAAAAAAAGTAAACACCCCCTACTAACTGCTCAACAAATTATCGTAGAAGAAAGTTACTGGTAACGAACGATTGGAAATAAAGCCTACTTTTAAATGATGTATATAAAATTTGCTTAAGGGGCCATCTACATATTAAAACGAATCCAAACTTCATTTTTTTCAATGACAATACCCAATTTTAACGAGATATTTCAAATCTTCGGTTCAAACTATGCCTAGACACCGAATTTCAAGTCATTTGAATGATAATCTTTTGAATTATAAACATTCAAAATTTAGTGCTTCTAATGTTAAATTATATTTTCATATTTTTATTTATATCTCCAGAAATTATGCTCCTAATGTGCTAATTTTTTGGGTAGCAATAATACTAATATGCCCAAACATAAATACACTGAAATTACGATTTTTATAACTTTATGATATGAATTATGTTTTATGAAATTAATACTCGAAAAAATTATGAATTGCAATCTGCAATTTTTTTTGATGGAATTAGATTTATTAAGTCCTGCTTTATGGAAATCCAAAATTTCACATTTTTCTTCCAAGAAGTTTTCAAATTATGCTTAAAAAACGGCAAATTGATGGTTTAAGGGGCCGTCTATAATAGGAGTGACTAGATATTTTGAAATTTCTTTTGCTGTCGTGTAATCTAGCAGGCTTCATTGACTTCTTAAGGAGCCTTGATCAAGATGAGGGCTCTCTCGGTAAATAATCGAGTTCCGAACTATGGTACGAATTGCATAAAAATTTGTTTTTAGGCTAATTGAAGGGTGCAGAGTTCATTTATGCTGTCAGAATTGTGTACTGCTATTGAAAAAAAACAAAGTTACGGTTCGTTTTAATGTGTAGATGACCCCCTAAGCAAATTTTATCTTTATCATTTAAAAGTAGACGTTATTTATAATCGTTCGGTACCAGTAACTTTCTTCTACGATAATTTGTTGAGGAGTTAGTAGAGGGTGTTTACTTTTTTTTTTCCACGACTGTACAATAGGTCGTGGTAAGTTATGTTTTCTGTTAATTAATCAAAATCCTATATTGATGCTTTTGTATTTTTTTCTTATGTAGACAAACATGTCATATTTGTTAATTGGGGATTATTTATCATTATTGAGGATGACACATTATTTAGTCCGAAAATGGAAATTGAATCCTTATTTACATTACATGTTAGATTATTTATTCAATAGTTTTAAAAAAAATACTGTTACATTTTATTATTATTATTTTTAGATAATTGCAACTATGTATAATTTATATAAAAATAAATGTACTTAACTACAGTTTTGAATAGCAATGAAAACAAAATACTTTTTCAAAAATAATTGCTATTTCTCTAATTTTGTGAAACAATTAAATCTACATTCAAATTTGAGTAAAAAAAGTATGTGTAGTTATTAACGCATAACCGAACTTTGTAAAATTTTTATGTATTGTGCTGGCAGTAATGATTGTAAAAAGATATAAAGTTACTGCTTACTCGAGTATTTATTTCCCTTTTATTTCCGATACCTAAGTGTGAATTTCGCTTTTATAATGTTTTACTAACTCTGCAATCTATAATTGCTGTAAGACTATTCTAAATACGAAAACACAATTCCACCATCAACTATAACTTTTAAATATATAAATGCTATGGTGTGATTGTTAATAGTATATCTATATCAAAAATTCCAGGGTTCGAAATAGAAAAATCCACGAACCGGAATGCTATTTTTAAATTATTGTTCGCAGATTTTTTTTTTATTATTATTATACACTAATTTATTTCTAAACATACAAAGCAGTATAAGAAAAGCATTCAAGACTCTAAATAACAATGAAAAAAGTTACAGAGAGCGCAATAAGCTACATATACTGATACAGTAGACTCCCTTAAATCTGCAACCCTAAAATCCGTGAACGCCTAAAATCTGCATATTTTTTCAGATATACAATGAAATTTACAGTTAAATTGCAGGAACAAAATTCAAGATGACACCGAAATCAGCGACTACCGCAATATTTTTTTTACAAAATTTTTTGTTAATCATTCTCTTTTGGTTATTGCAGCTGATTTGTTACTAAATAAATTTACATTACTTTTGAGTTTGATATAAATTAACATATCTGTATGAGGATGTATCGATCTTACGATTGCTTTACCACTAGATGGCAGCATAGGACTTTTGGAATTGATTTCATCGGTAATAATTTAATATTTTTCTAAATTTTTATTTTACATAATTATTTTAATAATTACTTATGTTTAAACTAATAAATTATTTTAATATTTTACTTATTTTAATGTTTCTCTTTATTGTAAGCATTCATTATAATTTCCCTTGCTTAACTACCAATCAAATTAATGTTTCAAAAATTTAAACAAATCAACGACCAGAAATCTGCAAAAATCTAAAATCTGCACAACCTCTGGTCCCAAGCTGTGCGGATTTGAGGGAGTCTACTGTATTATGTTAAAGATCAAAATTTTATCTCCATTAATTAATGGAGAAAATGGTATTATACTTTATTCTTTAAATTTGAATTACATAAAATATAAAATATATTCATTTTATTTCTAATGAAAATAAAATAGAAAAAATTAAATTGTTAAAAATTCAGCTGTTATTAATTGATAAAACTAATTTAGTACTGCAATTTGAATTTTTCATAGATAATAAATATAGTTATGAAAATAATAATAAATACTATTTTTTGTTGTATTTAATTATGTATATATTTACAGTAGAGTCTCAAAAATTCACACTGGTTGGGACCAGAGGCTGTGCGGATTTTGGAATTTTACAACTTTCAAAGTTTTGAAAATTTTGGATTAATTTTTTTTTCAGCTTATCCTTTTCTATTTCCAAAAAGAGCATGTAATAATTCAATTTAAGCAAATCAAAACTCTAATATTTTTTACTTACCTGTGCATTATCATTTTCATACACAAAATTATTTTTTGTTACAATTTTTAAACATTTCTTATATAGTCCTTTGGTTCAGAACTTCCATTTTCTTTTGAATTCTGTAAATAGTCATTGTTTCCTGTTTGTCTGAACAATTCTGCTGCTTCAAGAACTTCAAAATTTCCATCTAAAACCAAACCTTCAAAAATATTTCTCAGTCACTGTCTGAATCAGTTTCGCTATCTTCACGTGGGTTCATTATAGAAGAAATAATTTCTTCATCTGCAACATGATTTTAAGACTTCATCTTTATTATTTATTCATTCAACAATTTCTTCTTCTTTAAAAACTCTGGTGAACCTCTGGTTGAAATTTTTTTGCATAATTCAACAGTGTTCAGTTGCTTTAGCTTGTGGTAAGGTTAACTGAAAAATCTTTATCTTCATCCTCATTTTCGATAAATAAAGAGCCAGGACATATTTTATGTCATGCATTAATTGAAGCCTTGCATGAAATATAAAATAAATTAATTCGCTATTTTCTTTAGCAGCCGATAGATAATGCCACTACTAAAACTTTTTTTGTGCTTGTTTACATCTCTCGTCCATTTCTATTATTTTATATTTTGTTGTGTGTAAGTTTCTGTGAAATAAAAGCATTTTATTTGTATAATATCCTGTGTCATTACTATTTTCCCATAAATTTACGTTAAAAATTATTTTATTTTCGTTCACTGTTATTTGGAATAAAGATTATAAAGAATACTTCTTAACTGCAAGTTTCACTGTTTACATTTTGAAATACATGCGGATTTCGGAAGATTGCGGATTTTAGAGACTCTACTGTATATAACTTACACTTTTAAAAGTTGATCTCGAATTTTATCCTGAATTTTTCTTATTTTACCTAAAATATATATATATATAATAAATTTCTATCATTAAAAATGACTTTTTCTTTTTTCCATAAGCAAATTGCAATTATTAAGTGCATTAATATGACTGAAAACTATTTCTTCACATTCTATTATTAAATTACAATTTTCAAGTTACTATATTAAAATTAAAATTTTTTTCTATGTTGATATAATTAATGTATGCAGTACACGGTATTATATATTCTTTATATTCTAATTACAAGTGATAAAAAGTGTTCATTTTATTTACAATGCAAGCAAAATTTCAAAATTGACCTAACAAAGTACAGATACGATTTCAACAGAATGTTTCATTTGTTTACACTAATTGGCAATAGAAGGCGTACATTTTTTTTCGAATAGTTTACTTGAAATTAACACTGCTTTTGTCTGTAAGAGTAAGGAAGTATTTAAAAACTTCTGGGGAGTACTTTCGTTCAGTTTGTACCCACCAGCTTGGATTTTTATTTCGCCGAGGATTGGCGAAAACTGGAAGTTTCGAGAGATGGTGCCATCTAGTGCTTTTATATGAAATGACGGTATGTTTTGGTTTTGGACTGTTTTTTTCACTGTAATATATGCATGAGTCCATGCCGCTATAGGTCTCAAAGCTCCCCCCCCCCCTCGAACTTCAAACTATATGCATGAGTCTTAACACTTACGAATGAAAATAGATAAAAGTCCTTGCACGACTTTAATTTATTTTCGTTCAAAAGTTTCGAGGCATAAGCATGCATTATGGAAAAACACAAAGGGCAAAATAAAAAACATGCTGTTTTTCCAAAGAAAATAGAGCGTTTCCACGTGCTTACAAATTACATTTTAATAAAAAAATTAACCAACCTTTTAAAGGATGTCCTTTCTTCTCAATTGAAAAAAAAGGGAAAGAAAGAAAGAAAAATCAATTTTTTATGGTTGGTGAAAACTCGACTTCTTCAGAAATAATAATGAAAAAAAAAAATCTTTCCTTTTTTCCCCCTTTTAAATCCTTAAAACATACTAAGTGATTTTTTACAAAGTCCATTCTGAAACAAAACTCTGGAAGAGCAAGCAAGCGGAAAAAACACAGGGGATTCAGAACTATAGGCACTCGTCACGCCGCACAGCAGCTATTATTGCAACTGACCTGGCGAGTTTGGCAAAGAATACATCTAATGACAGGTTCCCCATTTCCTTTAACCTCTTCAGTCCCGAGAAAAATCTTCTGCATAGAAAAATTATTTTATCAGCAATTTATGGCGCTTTTAGGCTCAGAAAAGAGAAAACAAAATTAGTTTTTTCTTTTTTAAAATTTTAAATAGTTAAAATTTATGTCTCCATATGGGTACATCAGGTCACAATTGAATAAAAACGTCATTCTTTAAATAAGTAATACCACTTTTGTTTTACTTTAAATTAACCTATTTATTCTTAAATAATTATATCAATTCAAACAACATACATGATTTGTTACGTAAAGTTACATATTGTGTGAAAATACAATACATAACCTGCCAATAAATATATTTTAATATGGAATTTTATGAAACTCATTATTCTGAAGACAAAGGAATACATTACATTTGACACATTTTACTGTCGATTTTTCTTTTCACCCTTCCATACGACATCGAGGTTGATTTACCCCAGTAACAGACTGTGGCCTATGTTCAAATCTATCATAGCGAGCCTCATTTTTTGGAATAGAAAGGATTATTCTCCTTTTTATAGCTGTAATTTCATTGGGTGGTTGCTCTGATTTTCGTGGTCTTTCAACAGTAGGCTTTTCATTTTCACATTTTATAAGGACCTCAGTAACGTAAAAGCGAAATTCCAGCAAACTCATTTGATCTCTTTTCAGAATACTGGAGGATCTACAATCTCTCATATACAAAACTTAACTATTTACTATAACTAAATCCAGAAACTGAGCAAAGACCCGAACTGGCCATCTACATGTTCGAATGGAAGTACGATAACAAGCAATGAACCTATCGTTTAGATCGATTCCACACATATGTGCATTATACATTTTTATTATAGCTGGTCTGGATATAGGAACCTTGGAATTTTTATCTTTACACCAGCGCTCACACGTATATCTGGGCTCACTTCCACATGCGATGGACATCATATGCATACATTTCTTGAACTTCCATTTCAACACCACAATTTTATCATCTGATCTGGTAAACTCATTCCACTCACGTTTCATTGCACTGTCTTTCACAGCATGCATTTTGTTCGAAACATCATCTATTATTTTAGCCATGACTATTCCAGTACACAGAATTCCCTTTGAAAGAAGATATTCAACTATTTTCACTCCAGTGAACCTACAAACTTTTAATCTTCTTCTCATTTACTTTTATAGATATTCTTTTTAATATTCCTTTTACATGTACAGAGTACAAGTTAGTTTGTTCAGATGTCAATTTCCAAAAATCATTTGTGAAATAGTGTGAAAAGCATGAAAACGGAGATAAAGGCTGTAAAGGTAAAAGATCTACTAGATCTTCTGTCTCACAGTCTAGCTTAGTAGAGAAGCATTTTCTTTGCGATATTTTTCTATGTTCTTTTGGCTGTTGTGAAGATAGATTTTGTTCATTTTCTATGTCTTGAATTGGAAGTATTTCGTCATGCCCATCACTATCACTACCTTCGGACAATGACAATTGAAATTCCTCTTCTGAGACACCACTATCATCTACATCATTTCTAACAGTAACTTCTGTATTTCCTCATCAGTCAACAATTTACGTTCTGCGAAAATAAATAAACAATTAATTTTTAAAAATTTAAATGCATATTTACATTTTTAAGCAGCTACTATTATCATTGTTCATATATTTTAAAACTTATGATTTATATTTTTATTTCAAATATGTTAGAAATATTTAAAATCATTAAAAATGCAATAAATAAAGAATATTTAAAATTTTAAATATATATTTCTATTTTCAAGCAGATACTAGTATAATTTTTTATGTATTTGAAAATGTATATTTTTGTTTCAAACATGTTAGAAATTTTTAAAGTCACTAAAAGTGTGATATCTTTTAGCAGTAAATTCAGTATATTACTTTATATTATTTTAAAAAATGAAAAAAGCCCTTTAAAATTGTTTTGTAAGACTAAAATAAATAAATTATTCATTCCTAAAACAATTTTGGTGACCAACCGAGAGTATAAAATAGTTTCAAAGTAAATTAGTTTCTTTAGCTGGAAACGTATAGTAGTGACCCATTGTTCCCAAATAGGTACAACATATTTACACATGTTTTCAACATCCATGCACATGTGAACAACATTTATAAACAATTCCAAATCATTCTTAAAACAGTATAATTTATAAAAAATGCAATATTTTTTTAAAAATTCACTCACAAATTTGTATTATTAACTTACTTTGACATGAAGTCGTTGGTAAATTGCTTCTGTCATCCATCTTGGAAATGTTTCCTTTTCAAAGTCACATGGCTCCTCCTTATTCAAACTTGTAGCGCCATACATTCGTGATATAAGACACTGTGATGTATCTGAATAGAGATAGTAGGAATCTATGCATTTATTTTAATTTGTTGGGGGTAATTTTAACTTTTTATTTAGTGTACCCAAATGGGTACCCCTGGAATGAAGAGGTTAAGAAATAAAAATACTTCAGCCAACTATTAGGTACATAGATGAAAGTTCATTTATTAAAAATTTTAAAACAAAACATTAATTTTATCGAATTGTCTCATTTTACTTCTTAATCTCATCAATGTCTTTTTACTTTTTAATCTCATTTTGCTTCTCAGTTTAGATTAAACGATACAAAATGAGTTTTACTTTTCCTTTTTCACCATTAGTACGTATTACATCATGTTTTATATAGAAAAAAATACTGAATCTGTCTAATTATATTAAAATATGGTGATTATAAATTAAGCTTGGTTCCAAGCATTTTGACAATTTTTTGGAGAATTTAATATATTTTTTTCTAAGTTTTCAAAACAATATTTTGAATAACTTTAAATTGTCAATGCTATTGAATTATACACTTAAAAATATAAATTGAAATATAAAATATAAAAATAAAAAATATTAAATTTTTTTTTAAACATCACTTCAACAGGGGGGCGACCATCCTATGAATTTGTAATTGAATGCTCCCAGTGGTGGTGACTTATATGGGTCCGACCCACCCAATAATTTGCTCTTCCAGTCCTCCCAATTTTCATTATTCTAGTTTTGTGCTTATTTATATTTCAGTCACTGAAAATAAACTCTTGTTTTGTTGATGTTCACAAAATTATTTTGTTTGAAAATATGGTAAAGATACACAGAAAAGATAACCGACACACCAGAACCTAAAACACTACCAGAACCCATCATCCTAAAAGGCGTACAATCAATTTTCTCTCATAAAACATTTCCCTGCATATTTCCAAATTACTTTTTCTTTCTAAATGCACTAAATTTGCAGCTACTATTCAGCATTTTCCACTTTTGGGTTAAAGGATCTTTCAGAAAATGCTGTGAAAGCATTTTAAAACAATCTTCAACATTTGTCAGGTCAGGAATGGTCATCATCAGATAGCAATCAGTTATAAGTAAAGATGTACTAATAAATACTCAATATATAAGGGTCGGTGCAATGTCAGGCAGGGTCCTGGCAAATCACTCAGTGGGGCACAGTGCAATATTCAACTAATATGAATTTTTTTTTTAAATTGTATATAATATAGATTAATTTATAATATAGAGTATAAAATGTATATTAAAAATAATATGCAAATTCTTTCACATGCAATCTGTATAATTATTTTTAATTTCTAAAAATCTTTTAACTTTTAGAATATTTAAAATATTTATTTTTTGCATTTACAGTTACTTTTAGAAATTATTTAATAAATAAAAACAAAATTTAACTATATTTAGTTATAAAAGTTATAACGGTTTAAAAAATTACTGAAGGAAAATATTACTAAATTTGTATATATAAATATACAAAAATTCATTAAATAGCATCCTTCTAAATGCAAATGAGCCCAATATTGCCTAGATACACTCCTGAAAAAGAAATTAAATAAATAATTTTATTTTAAAGAGCAATTAAAAAAATAAAATCATTCGTTCATTCGTCTTTATTTAATAAATAAAAATCAATATTAAGTATACTTGGCTGTAAAAATATAATCTTCAAAAATTAATTAAAAGAGTATTGAAGAGACATATTTCTAAATCATTATTTATAATTATGCACAATGCATTAAATTACATTAGGCGGATTACCCATTATGTTGCAAAAAATGTATTTTTGCTTTATCTTGCTTGGAATGTATTTTGTCAAAACTTGTGCAAAGTCGCCAAAACTGGAAGAGCAAACATGGTGGGTATCGAGTGACCAACAACCAATCAGATTGCGAGCTTCTGTTCAGAACAACGAACGTACTACTGAAGAAATGTTATGCAGCATTTCCTTTTTTTAAGTGCCATTTTGCTGAGAAGTAGCTTCCGTTGGGTAAGTTATCTAATTTTTACGTTAGTTAGTTAGTTATTATATTCCAATACATTATTTTCAATATTATATTAATATATCAACAATATTTAACCATTCTGATAAGTCCCATTTCCCAATAAGAATCGAAATTTAATTTTAAATTGTAACAAAAATATATCAAAATGCCAGTAAAGTATACCCCATAAAAAGTCATAAATATACTAATGTTTTTATGACTGTATTTAGAATCAGGATTTAATGAAACGAAATAGTTCTTTTCAAATACATTTAACAATTAGGATACCAGTAATTAATAAAATATTTGTGATAATATTCACTGTTTGCACCAATTATTGTAATTATCAGAAGATCGGTATTCTAATTACTTTAAATGGATAGTTTAAAATACTAAATATCAGTCAATTATATAGCACAAAATTAGCACTCGCCAGGCGTCGAGTAACACTTAAAACGTGGCGATTAACTTTATTGTCCTCACTCGCCAAACTCAATGGGCACCACTCGCCAAACGCGATAGTTAAAAGATCGATGTCAGGGAGGAAAGTGGTGAAATTCGTTCGGAATTTACGGCGTCCAAATCGGCGATTCTCCCGAACGTAAAAAAAGAAAGCAGCAGGGGTGATTCTGTCTTGAATTTTCCGAAAATTTAAAGCATTCGGTTCCGAGAAAAAAAAAAGTCGTCAGTCCGAAAATTCGGACATAAAAATATAGCTAATTTCGATATGGTCGCAGAAAAAAATCAATTTCGTCAATCGTTCGTAGAAAAAAATCACCAATTCTGACAAAGAATCGCGAAAAAACGTGAATTTCGCCCAAGGACCATGTAAAAAACGCGAATTACGTCAAAACATCGCGGAAAAAACGCAAATTTCGTGAAAAGATCGCAGAGTAAACGCAACTTTCGTGACAAGATCGTGGAAAAACGCGAATTTTGTCAATAAATCGCAGAAAAAACACAAATTTCGTGAAAAGATCGCGGAAAAAACGCAAATTTCGACAAAGAATCGCGAAAAAAAATCACAAAATTCTTCAAAGTATCGCGAAAAAACGCAAATTTCGTGAAAAGGTCGCGGAAAAAACGCAAATTTTGTGAAAAGATCGCGGAAAAACACAAATTTCGACAAAGAATCGCGAAAAAGAATCACAAAATTCTCCGGAGTATCGAGGAAAAACGCAAATTTCGTGAAAAGATCGCGGATAAAACGCAGCTTTCGTCAAAAGATCGCGAAAAAACGCAAATTTCGTGAAAAGTTCACGGAAAAAACGTAAAATTCGTGAAAAGATCGCGGAAAAAACGTACATTTTGGTAAAAGATCGCGGAGAAAATGCAACTTTCGTCAATGAAAAAAATAGCAAATATTTTCAAAGAATGGTGAAAAAAATTCACAAATTTCGTTAAACGATTACAAAAAAATGCAATTTTGCAAAAAGATCGCGGACAAAATGCAGATTACGTCAAAAGATCGCGAAGAAACGCAGATTTTGCAAAAGCTCACGAAAAAAACGTGAATTTCGTCAAAAGATCGCGAAAAAACGCAAATTTCGTGAAAAGATCGCGGAGAAAACGCATCTTTCGTGAAAATATCGCGGAAAAACGTAAATTTCGACAAAGAATCACAAAATTCTCCAGAGTATCGCGGAAAAACACAAATTTCGTGTAAAGATCGCGGATAAAACAGAAAATTCGTAAAAAGATCGCGGAGAAAACGCCAATTTCGTCAAAAGATCGCGGAAAAAACAAAAATTTCGGGAAAAGATCGTGGAAAAACGCAAATTTCGTAAAAAGATCGCGGAAAAAACGTAAATTTCGGGAAAAGATCGCAGAGAAAACGCAACTTTCGTCAAAAGATCGTGGAAAAAACGCAAATTTCATGAAAAGATTTCGGAACAAACACAAATTTCATCGAATGATCGCGGAAAAAACGCAAATTTCGTCAAAAGAGCGCCTAAAAACTTAAAATTCGTCAATGAAAAAAATAGCAAATATTTTCAAAGAATGGTGAAAAAAATCCACAAATTTCTTTAAACGATTACAAAAAAAATGCAATTTTGTGAAAAGATCGCTGAAAAATGCAGATTACGTCAAAAGATAGCGAAAAAACGCAGATTTTTCAAAAGGTCACGAAAAAAACGTGAATTTCGTCAAAAGATCGCGAAAAAAACGCGAAATTCGTTAAATGGTCGCAGAAAAATGCATATTAGTTAGTGCCGAGGGGGGGGGGGGTGTCCCCCTCTGCTGTAACCTTTCTGAAAATTTCCTGTGAATTTATTTCATTGCAATTAATAGTAAAAATAAAAATTTTCAGTTCAGTGTAATCATATCGAATGGTAAATAATATATATTAGTAAATTATAATGTTGATAGCTAGAAAAAACACAATTTTGTATGGAGCGTACATAACTTTGTTACTGGCCAGTGTAAAAAATCAGTGTAGTGGCCAGTGGCAAGTGGCCAAAAAGGTTAATTTTGACATATAGTCAATTACAGCTATCAAATTATTGAGTCAGTGATAGGATTTAAAGGGTAATATTTAAAAAATAATAAAAAAGTTTTGGAGTATTAGTGTATAGTTTCGTCTCACTATTTTAAACAATTAAACTTTTAGAGGGTAGTTGATAAGTTACTTGTAATAATTAATATTTCAAATATGAAAGAAATATTACTGTGAGTTAGATATTGAAAAAACTAAATAAAATAATTTCAAAATAAAACTGTAGAACTGATGTTTGAGGCCACTAATCTGCAGATAATTTAAATGGGGAGGAATTAAGCCTCATGAGCCCCTCTTTGACTGTGCCAACACCCTCACTGACAAGCCCGTGTTAATACGTTCACTAAGCTCCAGGTTTCACTGCAATACAAGCAGTATTTAAAGTAATATAATTCAATTGATTTAATGTATTTTTAATACATTGAACAATGATTAATACTTCCAAGGATTGCATTTATATTCGTTGTTAAGTTTTTTTATAAAATGTTCAAAGAATCTTTTCCTTAAGCATTTAAAACAAAATGCAGAAAAAACAACATTACAATTTTGCCCTTTTCCAAGACAGTCGGAGGGTTAAAAACTATTTTCTTTTTCGTGACTGGTTTAATTGCCAGATTATAAAATATGCAAGGTAGAGTTATATACACAAAAAAATAAATAAAATATTAAAATTTTATTAGCCACATAAAATAACTTAAAAGCAGCTACTTATAAAAGTTTTGGTGTTATTACATTTTGGTATGTGTAATTTAAAAATTAAATTTGATTATTTAGGTTTTCAGTTAACTAAAAATACTTTATGCACTATAAACATAACTGAAATTGAATTTTTAGCAGTGTTAACATAGGATATCCATTACTGGAAAATGACTAATTAAGCATTC
The DNA here is from genome assembly GCA_963932465.1 of Maratus speciosus. Lineage (NCBI taxonomy): Eukaryota > Metazoa > Arthropoda > Arachnida > Araneae > Salticidae > Maratus > Maratus speciosus. The sequence goes on from OZ010798.1 coordinate 38,847,419, forward strand.
CAGTAATGGACATCCCTCTTAAAACCTTAAAAATAAATGAAATTTTATAAATGGCTATTAGTATATATAATGCAAAGTTTCCTATTATACTATCAAAACAAAAAGCTGCAAATAATTTTGCAAGCAAATAAAGAATTATAAATTTATTAAATGAAGCCAGCTCTTAGCATGTTCATTAAGATTTTTACTGAAAAAAAAGTGGAACTTGGAAACATTATTTTCTGATTCCAGATTGGTTTGATTAAGAGAGTCAACGATAATGCAAGATTATAAAACATGCAAAGGGGAGTTATGAAAAAAATAATAAAAGCTTAATTATTATTATTATTATCTTTTTATAAACTAAAACATTGAAGTGTGTCCGTTACTGGCACGTCTACCCTATATATAGGATAGATGTGCCAATAATGGACACCCTTCAATGTTTTTGGTTTATAAAAAAAATAACGAATCAGTAATGTGTCCTTCAATGTTTTTTTTTTTTTTTTTTTTTTTTTTTTTTATAAAAAAATAACCAATAAAAATTTAGCTTTTATTATTTTTTTCATAACTCTCCTTGCATATTTTATAATCTTGCATTATTGTTGACACTATTAATCAAAACAATCAAGAGAGCAGAAAATAACGTTTCGAAGTTCCACTGTTTTCAGTGAAAATCTTAATGAATGTGCTAAGAGCTAGCTAGCTTCATTTAATAAATTTATATATTCTTCATTTTCTTGTAAAATTTGCAGCTCTTTGTTTTGTTAGTAATAGAAAACTTTGAATTTTTTTTATATTAATAGCCATTTATAAAATTTCATTTATTTTTAAAGTTTTAAGAGGGGTGTCCATTACTGGGATGCCTAATTAGTCATTTTCCAGTAATGGACACTCCATGTAGCCATTGCTAAAAAATGAAATTTCAGTATGTTTACAGTCTATAAAATATTTTGATTTAACTGAAAACCTAAATAATCAAATTTAATTTTTTAATTACACTTATCAAAATGTAATAACTGATTTTTAGTTATTTTATGTGGTTAATAAAATTCCAATATTTTATTCGTTATTTTTGTTTATGTATATGTTGTAGGCTAATTGAGAAATCCGGCTCTTTGCAAAGAGTTGGGCTAATTTGAGAATCATCTCCGTTTTTCCAAGTAGCCTGAATATTTTTCAGGCTTCTTCGCTTATTGCAAAAGCCTAAAGAATGTTAGGCTAATTGGAATAAGACAATTTATTTCTCGAACAGCCTAAAACTTTTTAGGCTCATTGCAAAGAGCATGAAAATTTCAATTGAAGTCTACCTTGAATCCGACAAAAAAGAAAGTTTCATTCAACTGTAACCTGATTTGTGCAAGATAAAATAATTTCCATCGAAATGTAACTCCACCAGAACCTGATTATTCCATTTGAAGTCAACCTGGAAAAAAAACAGCGAACAGTACCCTGACCCGAGAAAGGCAAAACAAGTACCGCCTTCACGTCCGATCTTAATCTGAAAATTCCAATTGAAGTCTACCCAAAATCACACAAATTTCAATCAGAACCCAAAATCCTTCAACCCAAATACTAAATGAGGGGAAATTATATCATCTTTTAATGCAATTATGAAAAGTAGTCTACAATTACACTACAAATACCATTTTTAATTTTTATATTTAAAAATGGACATGTATGCTAAGTATGAAGGAAATCTACTGGTAAGGGAGATTTTTAATATTTTTCCAGAATTATATGCAGAGTGGATGCTTACTAATGAAAGTTATTATGAAAAATATAAATGAAATTTTTTATATTAATTAAATCAGCATATGAAGCCAAATTTTAAAGTTTTTCCAAATTTACACAGGGAAGGTAGTTTGCTAATAGAAATTATTATGAAAATTTTTATATTAGTTAAATTTGCACATGCGACAAATTTTTAGTTTTATTTTCTTAAAATTATGCAGAGAAGATAAGTTTTAAATGATAATGATTTTGAAAAATTTATATGACATTTTTTACGTTAATTAATCTGCAGATGAGGCAGATTTTTAATGATTTTGCAGCATTGAACAGGAAAGATTGGTTGCTAATGAAAATAATTATGAAAATGTATATGAAAATTTCTACAACAATAACATCTGCAGATGAGTTAGATTTTTAATGTTTTTTTCATCAATACGGAGAGAAGGTCGATTACTAATGAAAATAATTAGAAAAATATATTAGAGAATTTCTGCAGATGAGACAGATTTTTAAAGTTTTTCCAGCATTATGCAGAGAAGATCGGTATCTAATGAAAATATGAAATACATTTTAGGAAAATTTTACAATAATGACATTTGCAAATGAGGCAGACTTTTGTTGTTTTACACTTTCATGTACTAGAAAGGTGGGTTGCTAAATCAAAACAATATAAAAACTGCAAATGAAGAAGGTTTTTAATATTTTTCCAAGAGGTCCATTGGTTACTAAATAAATTTGATTAAAAAAAAAGCTCTTTATTGACAGATTCAATTTATGCAACTGGTTGATAAACACTTTTTATTTTGCAAAAAATGATTTCCCCTCTCCTCACCTCTCTGGAAAGATATTTAAAAAAAAATGTGGAGTGAGAACAACGACTAAGATTCTAAATATAACTTCAGAGGGGTTGTCTTCAAATAAAATTTTCAGGTCTGCCGAGTTGTGTTTCAACAGAAATTATTTTGTCTTGCATAGATCAAGTTACAGTTGGATGTAATTTTCACTTTGGATTTCTACAATTAGAATTTTCAGGTTCTGGTTGCATGTCGACAGAAATTGCTTTGTCCTATTTAGGATTAAATTCAACTGAAATTTTCAGGTTCTAATCGGGTTGCACGTTGATGGAAATTATTTTGTCTTTCTCAGACCGAGTTACGTTTCGATAAATCTTTTGTCGGGTTTCGGTTTGAAATCAAATGGAATTTTCAAGGTCTGGTCGAGTTGCATTTCGATGGAAAATATTTTATCTTTTTCGAATTGGGTCAGTGTTGCCGGCTTTTAGCCCGGCCAAAAAAAGCTGGCCGGCTGTTTTTTGGTTTTAACCACTTTAAAAAAGCCGGCTTTTATTTAAAAAAGCCGATTTTTAATTTTTAAAGTTGGTTTACAGTTAATTCGTTTTAAATTTGGATCAATTAATTTTTAATATAATTATAAATATTTTCTACTAAAAAAATTATAGATTTCTATTAAATTTTGTCAAATAAATAAGTCTTTATAACTTCTAGAAGGCAACTGTGAAAGCATTATGTCTGAAAAAAAAATTAGAAACATTGAAAAGAATATAAGTTAGGCTCCAAACTGGTGTTTTGAAATTCTATATTACATAGCTCCACGTATACTACACATTTTAAAAATTATATTTAATTAATGACAAAATGTAACATCAAAATGGAAACATTGTTATTTGTCCATATGGAGAGATTAAGTTATAAATGTTAAAAGAGAAATTAGAAAGGATATAATATTTGAGGAGAGTGGTACATAAGTGTATAAAAAATACAGCATTTAAACAAGAAAAAAAACCCCATAAAAATTCTCTAAATAAAATTTTGAAAAGCTTGTTGCTAAGCATGTTCATGCATATGCTATTCAAATAATGTTTTTAATAATGAGAGATGGTGTTTTTGTTAATATGACAGACTATGTATAATTTTAAATGTGTACTAGAAATAATTAAAGACTTGTATATTAATAGCTCTTAAAATGAATTAAGTAATAAAACATGTCACTAAGTAACCATTGTCCTCTTTAATTTTATAAAGCAGTAGGTATGGCCCTTTTAAAATTTTGCTGACATATTTGCAATTCTGACTACAAATCACTAGCAAAACCATCTAAGTTTTATTCTAGTATTAATGTCCTCATTATTGAGAAATTCTGTTACTTATTAAAATCTAAATCAATTAAATGACATTAAAACTAATTAAAAACACTTTAAAATGTGTAGTTTAGAATTACAATGTTTCATTGTATAAAAGCCAATTTTGGCCAAAAAAGCCAGTTAAAACCAAAAAAAGCCACCGGCCTGACTTGTTTTAATTTTAGCCGGCATTTTTGCAACCTTGGATTGGGTTACAGTTCTGTGTAATTTTTTTTCAGGTTCCGCATTAACTTTCAGATTCTGGTCAGTACGTGTCGACAGAAATTATTTTGTCTTTTTCGGATTGTGCTGCAGTTCTGTGAAATTTTATCGGGTTGACTTCAAATGGAATTTTCATGTTCTGGTCGGGTTGCATTTCGACGGAAATTATTTTCTCTTCCATGGATCGGGTCACAATTAAATGGAATTCCCTTTTTGAATTCTGTTTGGATCAGGTTTAGGGTATATTTCAGTTGGAATTTTCAAGTTCTGGTCTGTGCGTGCCGACGGAAATTATTTTTTTTTACTCGGACCGAATTACCGTTCGATGAATTTTTTGTCGGGTCTCGGTTTGAATTCAAACGGAAACTTTCATGTTCTGGTCAAGTTGCATTTCGACAAAAAATATTTTATCTTTTTCGGATCGGGTTACGGTTCTGAGGAATTTTTTTTCAGGTTTGGGGTTAACTTCCAGATTCTGATCTGTGCGTGTTGACAAAGATTATTTTGTCATTTTTGGATTGGGTTATGGTTCTGTGATTTTTTTTTTTTTTTTTGCTTTGGCTCAGGTTTCGGTATGGAATTTTCAGGTCCTGGTAGGGTTGCGTTTTGACGGAAAATATTTTATCTTGTAAAGATTGAATTACGGTTGGATAGAATTTTCTTTTTTCTCTCGGATTGGGCTTAGGGTAGACTTACATTGTAATTTTCAGGTTCTGGTTAGTGCGTGTCGCCAGAAATTGTTTATCTTTCTCGGATCGGGTTTCAGTTTAAATTCAACTGAAATTTTCATGTTCTAATCATATTGCACATCGACGAGAATTATTTTGTCTTTCTCAGACTGCGTTATCGACCAAGACCGAGTGTCGGCTTCGAATAGGGTTTCGGTTTGAATTCAAATGGAATTTTCATTTGTTGGTTGAGTTGCATTTCGACGAAAATATTTTACATTTTACGGATCGGGTTACGGTTCTGTGGAATTTTTTTTCAGGTTCGGGGTTATCTTCCAGATTCTGATATGTGCGTGTCAATGGAAATTATTTTGTCATTTTCAGATCGGGTTATGGTTCTGTGGAATTTTTTTTTTTTTTTTGCTGTGGTTCGGGTTTTGGTATGGAATTTTCAGGTTCTGGTTGGGTTGCATTTTGACTGAAAATATTTTTTCTTGTAAAGATCAATTTATGGTTTGATAGAATTTTCTTTTTGGCGCGGATCAGGTTTAGGGTAGACTTCCATTGTAATTTCAAGGTTCTGGTCATTGCATGTCGCCGGAAATTGTTTAGTCTTTCTCAGATCGGGTTACAGTTTGATAATTTTTTTTTCAGGTTCAGATCGGGTTTAATTCAACTGAAATTTTAATGTTCTAGTCTAGTTGCACGTCAATTGGAAATTATTTTGTCTTTCTCATACTGAGTTATGTTTCGATAATCGTTTGTCGGGTTCGAATCAGGTTTCGGTTTGAATTCAAATAGAATTTTCTGGTTCTGGTCGAGTTGCTTTTCGACGGAAAATATTTTATCTTTTTCGGATTGGGTTACGCTTCTGAGGAATTTCTTTTCAGGTTTGGGGTTAACTTCCAGATTCTGATCTGTGCATGTTGACAGATATTATTTTGTCGTTTTTGGATTGGGCTACGGTTCTGTGAATTTTTTTTTTTTTGCTTTGGCTCGGGTTTTGGGGCGGAATTTTCAGGTCCTGGTAGGGTTGCGTTTCGACGGAAGATATTTTATCTTGTAAAGATTGAATTATGGTTGGATAGAATTTTCTTTTTTGTCTCGGATCGGGTTTAGGGTAGACTTACATTGTAATTTTCTGGTTCTGATCAGTGCGTGTCACCGGAAATTGTTTTTCTTTCTCGGATCGGGTTACAGTTCAATAATTTTTTTTCAAGTTCAGATCAAGTTTTGGGTTAAATTCAACTGAAAATTTCAGGTTCTAGTCAGGTTGCACATCAATGGAAATTATTTTGTCTTTCTCAGACCGAGTTACTGTTCGATAAATCTTTTGTCGGGTTCTAATCGGGTAACGGAAACTTTCATGTTCTGGTGAAGTTGCGTTTCGTTGGAAAATATTTTATCCTTTTCGGATTGGGTTATGGTTCTGTGGAATTTTTTTCAGATTTCTGGTTAACTTTCTGATTCTTGTCCGTGTGTGCCGTCAGAAATTAGTTTGTCTTTTTCAGATCATGTTACGGTTCTGTGGAATTTTTTTCAGGTTTCTGGTTAACTTTGTCTGTGTGCGTCGACAGAAATTATCTTGAATTTTTCAGATCATGTTACGGTTCTGTGGAATTTTTTTCGGGTTTCTGGTTAACTTTCTGATTCTTGTCTGTGTGTGTTGACAGAAATTATTTTGTCCCTTTCAGATCATGTTACGGTTCTGTGGAAATTTTTTCCTGTTCAAATCGAGTTTGGGGTTGACACATCAAATGGAATTACCAGGTTTTGTTCCGGTTGCATTTCGACAGAAATTATTTTGTCTTCTATAGATCGGGTCACGATTAAATGGAATTTCCTTTTTTCTGGTCTGTGTATGCCGATGGAAATTATTTTGTCTTTCTCGGACCGAGTTACCGGTCGATAAATTTTTTGTCGTGTTCGAATCGGGTTTCGGTTTGAATTTAAATGGAATTTTAAGCTTTTGGTAGAATTGGTTATGGTTAAAAGGAATTCTCTTTTTTAACCGTGTTCGTATCAGGTTTAGGGTAGATTTCAGTTGGAATTTTATAGTTCTGGTATGTGGATGCTGATCGAAATTATTTCGTCTTTCTCGGACCGAGTTTCGGGTTAATATATTTTTTGTCTGGTTTCGGTTTGAATTCAAATGAAAACTTTCATTTTCTCGTCAAAATGCGTTTTGACGATTTTTTTTTCTTTTACGGATTGGGTTATGGTTGTGTGGAATTTTTTTCAGGTTTCGGGTTAACTTTCTCATTCTGGTCTGTGCGTGCCGAATCCTTCAACCTTTTTGGGTTTAATATGGTGTCACTGTGTACTAATATGGAACTAAAGTGAAGGGAAGCAGCTAGTCTGTTGAATGGTAGGGGAGAAAATGAAAATTTATCTCAAACAGAAAGCAAAAAACAACACTATTTTTTCATTTCATTTTCGAGATGAGGGGACTGTAATTCCATCAGCCCCCTCCCCATCTTTGGGTATTCTGTGATATCAATGTAGACTAATATGGGGTTAACGAGAATGGCTATTTTGCTGTATGACAGAAGAAAAAATATTATGCAAATTTATCTAAAAAAGTAAGGAAAATAACTTTTTTCACTTAATTTTTAACTATTAAGGGAGGATTCAGCCCCCCTTTCTCTTCTTTAATGTCAATGTGGGCTAATATGGGACTAATGATAATGGCCAGTCCGCTGTATGATAGAATTAATTTTTTTAATTTCCAAAAAAGGAAAAAAATCTGGACTTTTTTCATATCACTTTTAAAAATTTCACCCCCCTCCCTCCAACACCACCTTGGGTACGCCCGTGTTGATAACGAAAATTGGTAAAAACACAAGAAAAATCACTTTTGTTCTGAAATCAACATAGATACTTGCAAAATAACTTTTTGTAAGAAGTTCTAAAACCCCAACACAAATAATTTTTTTAAATTCTTTTGATTTTTGTAGTTTGTTTAGCTTGGAATATTTCATGTGCAAGTGTGGTAAAGGTAGTATTTCACGTAATTATTCTAAATAACTAGTATAAAGCATTTTTTAAACATATATGTCTCAGAATGTAATTTTAATTTGTTTTTGTTTCAGAACATAATATTAGCAAGTTGTTTCTTTGCAAATGGTCAAAGACAAAGACAGAATTGTAAAAGTTAAGCATTTAAAAAAGAATAATTGTGAATTAATTTTACAATTTATTACAAAAAGTCCCTTTTTAAGTATCCATTTAGGAAAAAAAATTGCATGTTTTCCTGGAATTTTTAACAATTTCCAGTAAAAAAAAAATATTGTATAGTTTTTATCACCATCTTGAATGAGTGTGTGATATTGCATAGTGTCTATTCAAGGGTTGCAACTCCAAGAGACAAAACACATCGAATTGGTGAATTTTTAAAATCTCATCAAACAGTGGGGTATTGTAAAATACCTTCCCTGCCCTCACACACAAAAGAATCAGAAAATTTAAAATTTAATCTTTTGTTAATTACGAAATCAAACAAATTTCTTAAACAAAACGTAATATCAATGTACACTTGATATTCTTCATTAAATTTAATTTTATGTTTATGCACTCTTTAATAGTATATAGTTCCACGATCTTAATTTTTTGCTAGTAAAATCAGGTCTGATTAAAAAATATATATATTGTAAATAATTTATGAGAGTTTAACTATTCTAGCAGAAACTTCATTTTTAAAAGTTAGGCCTAAGTACATACAAGAGTCTATCACAATATTTTAGCTCTTTATATTAAATTAATCAAAAAGTCATTACATACACCTTTAGGGGTTGAATTAGCATGAATTGCATTTGAAAGTTAAGATTTTTAAAGTCCTATTTAAGATAAAAACTAAAAAACAAATGTACTAATATTAGATTTTGTGAAAACACATGAGATTGATGCTATGAACGATGAAATGAAAACTTCGATTTTTATTCATGACTTAAATTTTGAATTACGAATAATCGATAATATGTTTTTAATCAAAAAATATTATGCTATCTACTCATTTCGCCATTTTCTTTTTTACAGTGTTGGAACTTTTAACAGTAAACATAATTTCGTATTTTCAATTTGTCCCAGCTTGATTATTGATTATGAATAGCAAGAGACAGAAGTTGACTCCAGGAGAGGTGAGCAGCTCATTATTGATTTTATTTTAAAATATATGTATGTACTTTTAAGTTATGCTCATGTAATAATAACTGTGTCACATGGAATTCCTAAAAAACACGGCAGCCGTTTAAGCACAATTATTTTCAGCATTTCTTTATAATAAGAAAAACTTGGACTTACGCTGTCAAAATTTAATAATTAAAAATCTTACGATACTCATCAGTGTACATGTAAATAAAAACTATATTAAAAATACATTACAAATTATTCCCAACGTTTCGTGCTTTTTCTAACGAGCCATCTTCAGGGGAGAGAGTCCTTGACCTCGGAGTGAAGTTTCCAACAGCACATTCACTTTCACGACATCACAACTGAAAACATTACGGTAACTCATCATTAAAACAACCAAAATCAGTACTGCATCGAATATGGCACCATTTGTTGGTAGGCTAACACACTACAATAAGAAACTAGGAAAACTCGAAATAAACATTACGAATGTACTTCTTTTAAAATATTCAACCAAACGAGGTATGCAATGACAATATTTCATTTCAAATTTCTAATGTTTGGTAGCAGTACTGATTTTGGTTGTGTTAATGATCAGTTACCGTAATGTTTTCAGTTGTGATGTCGTGAAAGTTAATGTGCTGTTGGAAACTTCGCTCCGAGGAGGTCAAGGACTCTCTCCCCTGAAGATGGCTCGTGAGAAAGAGCAAGAAACGTTGGGAATAATTTGTAATGTATTTTTAATATAGTTTTTATTTACATGTACGCTTATGAGTATCGTAAGATTTTTAATTATTCCTTTATATATATAAATATTTGTATCTTTTCTAAAATTCTGAGCATTACTTTTAGAAATGATAATAGAAAATTAGCATTCAAATCGTGGGGTATAAAAACGTGTGTCTTAAAAAAAAGTCATGTACTTATTAGCTTTCTTAAGCTTATATTATAAAATATAATTTCAGTTTAAATTTTATTTTAAAGTTTTTATTCTTTTCTGGATTGCCATTTGTATAAACTTCTGCATCAAACAGGGTCTGACTGATCAACATTAGGGAATGCTAGATGTTTCTGGACTGTTTTTATTTTCTTTTTGCTTGCTTTCCTTCATTATTTTATTAAATTGTAAATAGGGTTTTCAGCTAAAAATCAGCTTCATTTTAATCATTATTGTTAATTACAATCTTTTTGTCTATGGTGCATATAATTATAAATAAATGTAATAATTCCTTTTGTTTTAGCCAGGTGCAAATGCTTCTAATACCATTTTCTGTTTCCTCAGCAGTAGTAGCCTTTTATTTTTCGTATGTGTAAATTAGAAACAATAGTTTGATGTTAAAAAAAATTTTGAGGGGGCTTACGGTTCATTTCTTTTTTTTTTTCTCTTTTTATGTTATTTTAAATTAAATGAGCGAAAGACATATCTATTCTTAATGTATGTTTTTGAAATTAAATGAGGGAATGGTCTGTATTTTAAATTACATGAATGCAAAGAACAGTTTTCATATTAGACCAGAGTCCACCATCTTTTTTTGTTGTTCTTGTCACAAAAAACCCATTTTTGGCAACTGGCAGCTGTCACCAAGTGGTCACTTATATCCTTAGGCTTAAAAATTTTTGGGAAAAAAAGCAATCCAAAGAAAGAAATTTTTAACTGAAATCAGCATTCTAAACGTTATATGTAAAAACAAAAGAGAGTTTTTTTTTGAGGGGGAGGGGGATTCGTAATGAGCAAAGTGTTTCATAAAATAAAAATTTAGCCATAAATATATAAAAATACTGAGATTAAAGAATCAAATAATGAAAAAAAAAATTGTCTTTAAAAATATAAATTGTAAATTATTTCAATATAAGGCTTGCCCTTTACTCCAATACATAAAATTACTGAGAAATAATTTAACATTTTAAAACAACAACAACAACAAAAAATTCATGCAGATTCTAGTTTAAAAAATATTGAAAATATCAAAAGAAAGCAAAAATTTTTATTTTAAAAGATAATTGATAAATTATTTTCAAAAATAGTGTTTTAAAATGATAGAATTTATAAATAAAGCTCTAGGTGCAATAATTTGACATTGTACAAAAAATAATTTTTAAAAAATAACAAAGGATTTTTCTAAAAATTAAATATGTAGAATCTATTAACACTTTTTTCTTCACAATCCACCAGAAAAACTAAACGAAATTAAAGCACGAAATACAATATGTTTACTTCAAACTCCTTCAACTTAATTCCCCTAATAATATTCCATAATATATTAAATACATGTATATTTTGGTTTGCACGCACTCTAGCAAAAAAGAAACATAGCCAAATAATAACAAAAATTGGTTTGACAGTTGTACGTCAGCAATGTTGCTTTTATATGCTGTCACATGCTTTTTATGGTGTTAGTGTGGCAACATGTAATAGGATCAACAAAATTTATACTGTGGTTCACTTTTAATAAGTATGCTCCTAAATTACCGTAGGCCTTCCAACAATTACTATAAAATGTTGTCCCTTTTTCAATTCACTGTTCAATACATTCCCTTAAAGTAAACTCTGTTTTGTTGTGGATTGCAAACAGAATCTCTATTTACACCTCCAAAAACCCACTGTCCTTCATTCTTCATCTCCTCTATTATTCTTATGCATTCTAAACTTTGATCATCAACTTCAACAGTCTTACCAACACCTCAATTTTTTTCAGAATTAGACTCAATAAACTCCCAACAGCTGTTCATTAATAAACTGCCTATAATCTGCCCTTTTATTGCAAGCAAAACCTGACTGATCCTTAATATCACATGTCTTAACTTCAATACCAATTTCAAAAGTTAACAAAAATACCTCCTCTAAAGTCAAATTACTAACACTAAACCAAGAACCATGTCTAAAGGTCAATTCCTTATCACATCCCCTTTCTCTTTCCATGCTATACAATCTTCATATTCCTACAATCCCAAGAAAAACCATCGGACACCTTTTTTTTATGACACATTATTTCACTGTTACAAAGAAAACAAACCATGCTTGATTTAATTAAACCAACTTCCTTCAAAAATTGAAAAAAAACAAATCCCTTTCTCTGATAAGCTCAGTGCAAAAATGCCTACTCGCTCGTCCATCTTTTCCCAAAATAGGGCTATTACAAGAAGCTCTAAGCAAATAAACTTTAGATTTCAAAATATCTGATATTTTTTAACATCACTAACAACAGGAAGACTAGCAATACGAACCATAATCTATAAATGCAAAAATAAAATAACAAAAGTTCAGAAAAATACAACCTGATACAAAGACAAGTGCTGTCACAAATATGAGTTCACACAACATAAGATCACACAAGGCAAGTTTCAGACATGAAGTATCCAAAAATTAGCAAAACAATGCGATTAAAAGATCTGGGATTGTCAGAAAACTAGAGTCGTCAGGATTGAGATATTGCCAGCGGAAACCACCAAAAAGTGTTAAAAAATTGGCAGATATATCTGGTGAGCACTCAAGGGTAACCATCCGAATGCAATACGAATGATGGTGATGGGAATAATGTTTAGCGATTTATCACCAGCACTCAGCTACAGGGTTGGCAGGTTTCGTCCAAAGTGGAAAAAAACGGCCAGAAGAAATAGGTTTCTTCCAAGTGGAAGAAATAGAAGAAACTCTATAATAAACGTCTTCTTTTTGTAGCCTTAGGTAAATTAATTCCATTTGATCGATACAAATTTAACTAATTATATATGCTAAATTAATAATTACATCAGATTTTTAGCCAAGATCACACAGCCGTCTAAAGGATTTCAACCATCGGCTACATGAAGAACAGAAATTTCATCTAAATTACACAAAATCAATTAAAAATTATCCATTTCAATTCAAACAGCATATTTTTAAATTATTTAAACTTTTAAAACTAGTAGTAAAAAATTTTATGAATTTACGGAGTTATGAATTTTTTTCTTGTTCAACCCATCTTTTTTAGATACAGTAAATAATACATTCCCTTAAAGTAACCTCTGTTCTGTTGTGGATTGCAACCAGAATCTCTATTTACACCTCCAAAAACCCACGTCCTTCATCTCCTCTATTATGCTTATGCTTTCCAAACTTTGATTCATCAACTTCAACAATCTTACCAACACCTCAAATTTTCTCATATTTGGACTCAATAAACTCCAACACCTATTCATCAATAAACCGCATCCAATCTGCCCTTGTATTGCTAGCAAAACCTCACTGATCCATAACATCACATGTCTTGAATACCAATTTCAAAAGTTAACAAAAATACCTTCTCTAAAGTCGAATTACTAACACTAGACCAAGAACCATGTCTAAAGATCAATTCCTGACCACACTCCCTTTCTCTTTCCATGCTGTACAATCTTCATATACCTACAATCCCAAGAAAAACCATCGGACACCTTCTTTTTATGTCACTTTATTTCACTGTTACAAAGAGGATAAACCATGCTTGATTTAATTATACCAACTTCCTCCAAAAATTAAAAAAAAAACAAACCCATTTCTTTGATAAGGTTAGTGCAAAAATGCCTACTCGCTTGTCTATCTTTTTCCAAAATAGGGCTATTACAAGAAGTTCTAAGCAAACCAACTTTAGATTTCAAAATATCTGATATTTTTTAACATCACTAACAACAGGAAGACTAACAATCTGAGCCATAATCAATAACTGCAAAAATAAAATAATAATAGTTCAAAAAAATAAATGCGTTCACATATATTCAAAAATATGTTCACACAACATAGGATCACACGAGGCAAGCTTCAGACATGAAGTATCCAAAAATTAGCAAAATAATGCAGTTAAAAGATCTGGGATTGCCAGAAAACTATAGTCGTCAGAATTGAGATATCGCGAGCGGAAATCACCTAAAAGTGTTAAAAAATTGGCAGATATCTTTGGTGAACACTCAAGGGTAACTATCCGAATACAGTACGAATGATGTTGATGGAAACAATGTGTAGTGATTTATCTATCACCAGCACTCAGCTAGCATAAGCATGAAAGTACCATAATTTCCTTTTAAAAAAATGTGTGCTATGATTTTTAACACATTTCATTGCTCTTTAAGGACATTAGAAATTTCTAACTTGATTGTGCTAATGAAGTTGTTGAAAAAATTTGTCCTTTAAGTGTTTTAGGTAGATTTCGTAAGAAATACTACTTATTACATTCTTCCCTATGTTGGAATTTCTGAAAAATTTTTGCAGATCTATGCCGATCATAATCCGTAGAACAAAAAAAAAAAAAAAAAAAAAAAAAACCCAGTTAAAAACTTTATATCTATCTAATATATATATATACAGTATGGAACCATTTATATGGAAACCATTTATCTGGAATGATATTTCCAGTAGATTTATTTGAGAAAAATGAGCCATACAGCGCCATTTTGATACTTATATTGCTTTAGCCACTTCACCGGCGACAGGTATGGGGAGACACTGCTTTTACCCCCGAGCTATCTCGGGGCAGCCGGTGAAGTGGTTAAACATTTCAACATGCATGATAAATTGATTCCAACAACTAAGATTTCAAATGGAGGCACATTTAGTTATATAAGCATTTTCATACCGAGAAAACAGGGGAGTTTTTGTTTCCAAGGTATTTCTATAAATTGCCTTCTTTTAAACTTTAATTGCTGTCTGATCTTGTTTGGACCTAATTCTCTCTGAGTAGTCCAATAATTAATTTGAGATCGAAACACTGTCATAGGCACATATATTCTAGAAATCTGATCAAATAGGTGTTGCTTTAATGCCCAACTGATTATCCGGAATACATCTGACTCCAACCACTCTGGATAAGCGGTTCTCCTGCATACATGGTGTGTTTTCACAAAGTTTCAAGACTGGTCCTAGAATACAAAAGTTATTAAACATTTTTGTACTGCAAACTAAAATTATTCGAAATATGACCCTTGGCCATCAACACACTGCTGCCAGCAATTTTTCTATTATTCATAGGCTCCCGGGGGTCTTCGCGCGCAGCGCTGTTAAGAGACCTCGTCGAAGCTGGAATCGTATCGAATCGCTTCTCTTTCAGGTCTTTCTTGATCCGGATGAATAAAAAAAGTCGATGGGAGCGAAGTAGGGGCTGTAGGGAGGCTTGTGGCAGTATTGCCACGTTAAACTTAAGCAAAACTTCAGCAGCTGCGAGCGACGTGTTAGAGGGCACATTGTCGTGGTGAACAATCCGATATTCTCTGGTGTCTGGGCGGACGCGCCTGGTCAGGTCAGTTTTACCCTGGAATGCACCACTATTTGAAGAATAGAGTCTGGTGCGCCCGCCCAGACATCAGAGACGATTGGATTGTTCACCGCGACAATGAGCCCTCTCAGAAGCCGCTTGCCGCTGCCGAAGTTTTGCCTAAGTTTGATGTGGCAATACTGCCGCAAGCCCCCTACGGCCCCGATTTTGCTCCCAGCGACTTTTTTTGTTCCCCGGATCAAGAAAGGCCTGAAAAATTAGCGATTAGACACGATTTCAACGACCCAAGCAGCTTCGACGAGGTGCCTTATCAGCCTTGCGCGCGAAGACCCCCCAGGGAGCCTATGAATAATAGGAAAAGCGCTGGCAGCGGTGTGTTTATGCCCAAAAGTCATATTTCAAAGAATTTTAGTTCGCTATACAAAAATGTTTAATAACTTTTGTATTCTAGGACCAGTCTTGAAACTTTTTGAACACACCATGTATATCACTTTTTTTGGACACGATAACTTTCCTGTACAAATCTCTTCCAAACTGATACATAAAATCAAGGGGCAGAAATTCTCGGTCAAGTTTGTTAATGGGCAAATTCTGGTCAAGGGGGTGGAAATAGGGAGGGGTTTTGTGAAAACTGAAAAAAAACCCCATAACTTCTTAATTGTGAGTTTAAAGTTATTATTACTTCTAAGAAAATCGCTAGTAATTTATGTATCACAGATTTTTGATAAAATTTAAAATGAGCTCAAGGGGCGAAAAAAATAGTGTTTTAGGGAGAAAAAAATTCATAACTTTGTCAATTCTAAACATATTAAATTTACTTAAATTTATTAAAAATCTTCTGTATACTATCTGCAACTTTTATATTGACAAGTTTTCGATAGGAACAACTCTTACCGCAAATATAAATAAATAAATAAACAAAAAAAAAAAGATGGGTTGAACAAGAATACAATTCATAACTTCGTAAATTCATAAGATATCTAGTACGTTTAATTTTTTTTAAATATCTGCTTAATATTATTTACAACTTGTATATTGACAAGTTTTTATAGGACTAATTCTTACACCAAAAAAAATTTAACAAAAATAGGGGTTGAAGAAAAATTTATCGTATTAAGGTTGTACTCAATTACTCATTTTTAAATTCGTTTTTGTACTCAAACGCATCCAAATGGCATGTTCTCTTAGTCAGAAAGTATATAATGTGCTGTATGGGTCGATTTTTTGATAAAAGCAGAATATAATAAAAAAATGCTGTCAAATTGGAAATTTTGAACGGAATTTCCCAAACAATAGTACTGGAAACAAAAACAATAGTCGTACGGAGAAAATAATTGTTTTTAAATCAAATTCTAATTAAGTGAACAAAAAATAAAAACACAGGTCGCTTAAAAATATCTTCAAAAAATCTCATCAGCAAATTTCATGTTTTTGCTTTTAAAAATGAGTCTGAAAATGTTTCAAAAAATTTTGAGCTGTTGAGCGTGGAAAAATATTTCTTTTAATACTGCCTTTAACATGGTTCAGATAAAACCAGCTCTTACTGAAAAAGGAAATTAAAACTGTAAAATTTTTTAAACTGGAATTATCTCTAATCTTGATTTATTTTTTATTGGTTGAAACCTACTTCCTCCTGCAGGGCGAGCCAACAGGGATATTTTTTTATTATAGTGTGTTGCTAACTTTTAGTTATTGATTTTAGTAGAGTTTGTTCTAGATAAAATATACAGCATGGTGAGGAAAAAAATTGTCTCGGAAGAAAAAAATTGCATGGCAGGGGAAAACATGTTACATAGCAGATGAAATAAATAATCATGAGCAGGGTCTGACAAACCCCAGGCAAATAAAAAATTCCTCTTGGCGACTAATTTTTTTACCTACTTCCTTTAACCAAAAAATGTTCCATGGGCGAAAATTTTTATTTTTAACATCGCGATTATTTGCAGTGGAGGGAAATACGCCATACCGGCGCAACAACTCTCCCTAATTTTTCAGAAATCGGAGTTTTTGCTAAACCAAACTAAAGTGCATGTTGAAAGAACACTGCTTAGATTAGAAAATCTTAAAAATACTTCAGCAGAAAAGGAAAAAAAATAATTAAATGATGTTTCATTAAGTGGAATGTACCAAAATGTGCAGTTGTCAGATATATCTCACAAAAATGACAAATGGTATTTCAAATCAAAATCTCGAAGGCATTGTTAATTTATGTATATAATTTCTTGTTGGGAATTCAAGGTACGGATATTAATTTGTCTACTGTTTTAATGTTTAATTTCATAGTTTGTTACTATTTAATTTTTACAATGTAAAAGTGGTATTATCTTAAAATTTTTGCTCAGTTTGATTTTTTTTATTGAATACTTAACTTGTTCACTGCAAAATGGCACATATATCACTGAAAAATAGCCGAATGCGACTATGAGTAGCCAGTGTTCCATTTTGCAGTGAATGTGTTAATGTAATAGAAATGATTATTCAAGCTGGCTCCTAAGAATTTTTCCTGGCGCCTAAGAATTTTCAACTTTTGTCATTCCATGATCATGAGACATTGAGTTAAAAAAACAGCATAAATAATGCTAAAAAATAAGTTTGCAAACAATTTTGCAAACATTCTGACAATATTGAAATAAGTATATTTAACTTTCTACTTTTCAGTAGTTTTATTAAATTCAAGGATAATAATAAATTAAAACTAAGATGATCACAAACATGCTTATGAAAGGAAGAAATCTGACCAGGGGAAATATCTGCTTATCTGACCTGATGTGATTATCGTTTCACAAGAATTAGAATTTTTTCCCACAGTCATTTGACAAAATTCACATTTTTCCCATGTTCTTTTGACAAAATTCACATTTTTATATATACATATACACTAGTGTGCAAAAATTAAGGATGAAGCAGATAATTTAGTATAAAAGCTGAAAAGGGTAACATAACGGAATGAAAGACCAATCAGGTGATAGACCTGGGACCAATGCAGTAAAGTATGCACATAAATGGCATATGACGTAAGAGGAGGTCGGAAATCTATTGCATGGTGTGCAGTGATTTTAACAAAGGTTTGTTGATACTACTGTGTGATATGGCCAACAGGCAATGCAGGAGATGCCATTTGCTTGACCTTACCAGAGGTCGCATCATTGGGAGGTTGGAAAAAGGTTAAAGTGTGACAAGTGTGGCAGAAGAGTTGTTGAATGAACGAATAGTTTTCTTACACTTCCCTTCGGATTATTATTTTTCAATACAGCATAATTCAATGTTGCAATCAGATATTTTCCTTTGGAAGGGATGTATTCAGTGCTGGTGTGTGTGTGTGTGGGGGGGGGGGGGGTTCCCTTCTGAACCATTAATATGCATAAAGTCCCAAATCTTTCGGAGGGCATTTCGATGCACATGATGGGAGTATTTCCACCAGGCCAGCCTGTTAAGTCATCAAATCTCATAAAATAACTCCATTTTTCAAATATTTCACTTAAGTAAACGTTTTATTCTGGGTTGATTTTCAAATGAAAAATTCATTGCAATTTGGAAACAATATGGTATGCAGTTACTGCAACTGTTTTTCACATTAATGTCTGTTTTCAAAAATCCACATGTTTTCACGCAAAAAAGCCTAAAAAAAGGAGGCAAGGTAGATACTGGGAAATGTGGCAGGGCACTTTTTCCATGTCTAAAAAGGGCAGGGCATGTCACCCTTTGAAAACGTCAAATGGAAACACTAGGTGAGAAAGTCTATGTTATCTGATTAAATGTTATATTGTGAATGTATCCACTTAAAATTGTGGTTATTCTGTCATAATTGTTCTACACTGTATGGTTAATATGGATGCAATTTTTTCCCATAGACTCTTCACCCTGTGTATATTTTGGATCCCAGTGCTCATGTCTTGAGGCCTCGTGTCTTGAGGCCTCGTGCCTTGAGGCCTCAGAGCTGCCTGCCGTACCTCTCCAGGCACCCGACACCCTTGCCTGCTCCATCACCTTATGCGACTTACCCACCTACAGTGAGTAAAGGTTTTAAATGCTTTGTTGAAAGAAGTTGTAACTTCTAATTATTTAGTATGAGTTCAATAAATAAATCATGGAATCATTTCACTCAAAGTTTTTAGGAGTAGTCTTAAAACTTCCTTAATATTGAAAAGCAAAATTTAAATACAAGAATGACATATTTTATTCCCATTTGTATGGGCTGTAAGATCATTATCACATTTTACATTATCATTAAAAATGCTTTAGAAAGTACATCAACAGGTTCATTTTTTTTCAACCTCTGTAGATTTGATATAACACACTCTATTCTCAAAATGTGTTGACTCTCAGAGGCAGTTATACAACTTTTTATTTTTGTAAAAAAAATCTTGTCATAATTTTCCAAATTTTTAATGGTTGTTATATTTAGTTTCTTATTAATACATTTTCAACACGTTCATTTGTACATGTAATAACTAGATACTTTTAAGACAAGCAATTTTCTGAAGGGTTGAGGTGAAAAGGGGAAGAGTTCCTTATCCTGTTCTGATTTTTTTGGTAATAAATTGCTTGGGTGTGATTGTTGCAGTATTCAACCTTTGGGGCTGCTTTCTTACGACTGACATGGATTTTATCTTCATAACGTCACACCATCGTGCTTATCTGTTATTCTAGTGACTGTACTGCCAAAAATGCCAGTATGCGCATTTGCAAATAATGGCAGCAGACAAACTCTAACCAGTGTTCAAAATGAGCAGTCGCTAGTTGTCAAATGCAATAATTTAGCTGCATTTGATGACTACAAAATTATTTTTGGTCATCAAATTTGGCACCTAATTTTTTTAAACGGTTAGCAAAAAAAAAACAAAAAAAAAAAAAACATTTAATTTCATGTTACGAGATTCAAATGTAGATGCATTATAAAAATCTACTTGTGAAGATTTTCTAATAAGTCAAGTAGATGTTTAGGCAGTCTTTTAAAAATTGCAGACTCAAAAAATGATACAAAGTTTTTGTATACTATAGGGCTCTAATAGGTGGCAATTTCCCTTACCGTTCCATCCTTATCGTTCCCTTTTTTCTTATACCGTCCCCTTTTTTTACCTTACCATCCCATCTTTAACACTCTTTTAAGACAATGTTGTACAAAAATTCTGCATTAAGTACTACATTTTCATTATTTCTTATTTGAATATCCTGTGGGTACTATGCAAATTCATTATAAGTAAAAATTTAGAATAAAATAAAAAGTTATAGTGGTAAAATTGTAAGGAAAATTAAACTTGCAAGTTTTATTTAAACCTCAGTTAAATAAAAACAATTTTGCTGCTGACCATTTTTCTTTATTTTGAATCATTAGGGCATTCGTCTCTCAGTTTAAAATGTTATTTTAGCAAGTTTAATTTCACCAAAAAGTCAAAAGATTGTGAGAGTGCCCCATATACAAAATTTCTAATATTATTTCTCGAACAGTAATTCGTACAAAATAAATCTAAGATGTTTTGCACATGTATTTACCTGTAGTGTAAATTATTTATTTTAATAAGTATTTACAAAAACTGTAGCTATTTTTAAAATGCCTTAAAATTAATATCTTCCTTTATAATTAAGTTGTAAAACTATTAAAATGTTGTAGTGTCATTGGAAAAATACATAATTTGTATTGTTTAAAATTGATTGCAAAATTCGCTAAAAGTCGATTGCTCTAGATCGAATTGCAAGCTTAAATCATAAGTTGCACAGTTACATTAGATTGGATCGATTTAATTTTCAATTACTGTTGTGCATGTAGTTATTCACACAAGATGGATCTAGCTTAAATCAGAATTCCTGAATTTTGTGGGAGTTCAAAGAATTATTGTGATTACTCTGGGATAAATCAGAATTCCAGAATTTTGCTGAAATTTAAATAGATAAATCTAATCACCGATGTTGGTGTTAATTGCTTTATCTTGATTTAAAACTCAATCCTAATAATAGGTAATAAAAATGAAATTATCAAAAGATTTTGCTACGTAAAAAAATACATTTAATATGAATAATTTTTCAAAATTGTTTTGTTGATAAAAGAATCTGGGTTAAATTTTTTAACTTTTCATCCCCAACTGCTCTGTTTACACAATTTAATGTTTATACACTGTCTTTTCACAAGTTTTTTTTTTATATATCATTTCATGCTATTGTTCTTTAAGCTGTAACATATTGTTTTTATTAATATGATTTTCATTGTTTAAGTCAATCGAGTGTATAAGTTCACTCCATATTTTTTCATCCTATCATATTCTGGAATGGCTTATTTTGGGTATTCTGTGTATAAGCCCTTAATTCCCTCACAAAAAAATCTATATTTTTGTTTGAGAAAATAAAAGGGTGCTTTTCCATTATATCAACAACACTGTCGTCCAGACATAATAGTTGGCATCAGGAGAAATATTTGAAAAAAAAAAGTTTTTCGTGCAAAAGTGATTCATTTAAAATATGCAACATTTGAAAATGGCAGATTTTCATGAACTATTTTATTGTATTAATGTATACTTAAAATAAAAATAAATATTATACAATGAAATAATAAAATAAAAATCAATTTAAACTGCAGGCATTGCAGTAAACCTTTCATTTTTCAAATAAAACATCGTCATATGAATTCTTTGAGACAGGATTGTAAATGATGACGATCAGTGCTGCACTGTCTTTTATTACGCAATTTTATGACTCATTGGTGTCAGTATTTGTGATTTACTGTAAAAAATTCATTGCCGGCATCTTGCAATCTATCCTTTTTATATCCTTTTCAGCAATCTGTGAAAATAATACTCCCATCAACTGCATTTATTTTGATTGTCATAGTTAAAATTTTAGCTGTATGATTGGGAATAGTAATAAGGAAACATCCTTGTGTTTTCTGACATAAACTCCAGTACACTGGAATCCTTGCAAGAAATGAACCTCAGTTTAAGCTATTGACAAAAGTTGTGGAGGAGCACCGAAAAGTGTATCCTCACTGCAGAAAAATGTACTTAAGAAATTAAACTAATTACTGATACTTTCAACTTTTTATATGCTTAATATTGTGTTTTTGTGTTATACAAAAGTAAAATTAATTTACTATCATAATAAAAACTATCATTTTGGCTTAGTTTCTTTTTGTTGATATCATCATGTTTTTTAGTATAATCGCCAAATTTCAGCAAGCTTGAGCTACTTCTAAATATATTTCTTTTTCATTCAAACTTTTTCTTCTTTGTTTTTTACTATATTGGAACAAATTTTGATGGTAAGACATAAGAAAATTTAAAAAAAAAAATTAAAATCGACCATAGAAGGACCACCCTAGTCATGAGTCGATGCTAGTTTGACATCAATACAGAAATGTAACATGTCCAGCGTAGAGATCAGCATCAGACAGTTAAATGGTGTCGGAGCCCAGGCTTAATTTTTTCAGCAGACTCGTGCAGGGCCGAGATTAGGCTTGCATTTCTTTTCTGCATATTCAAGCAAAGCTGGAACTGGACTTTATTGGTTTTAGTATGTGTAGGGCAGGCAATGTGTTTTGTAAAAATGTTAATAGCTATAACGAACTTCTGTTAACGAAATCTTTGGAAATATAACTTAAGGTGGTTCTCAAATTCACTGCTCAGTAATGAAAAATTCTTTGACTTATTTTTAACTGTAAAGGCATAAAATTGACAGGCCTGACTATTGAAGGTGTTTGGAATCGAACAGCGTTTTCCATTTTTTATAAATAAATTACTTATTGAGATATAAGAGATTCTTTTCACGTGACAGCAGGTTTTTATCCTTTCCCGTACTATCGCTAGTGGAAATTCGTTACAAAACTTTAACTTTGACAGTAATTTCTCAAAGATATATATTGCCTTTATCAAAAAATGGATAAGTTATTCGATTGCATAGTTTCTGAATAAGAACACCTGACAATCTTATGCATTTCCAAAAAGAAATGTATCAGAAAGAAGCTCCTTTGGTTTTGAGAAAAGCATGGCAGAGAATTTTTTTTACAAATCTGCATTTTATTATACAGCTTCAAAATTTATCAGGTTTTTAACCCTCCATTTTTCCTTTTATTCTAAAATACATTAATTTTTTAATGAATCCTTATTTGAATATTGAAACATCTAAGACTCAAAGTAATCATTAATGTTGCTATTGTGTATTCTCTGCCTTGCGAATACATAGTAATTATAAAATATAATGTAAAATTATCCCATAAATATGTATGCAGTATTATTCTTTAAAAGAATCTTAATTGTATGTTTAGAAAAACTTGAATTTTTTGTAGAAATTGAGTCGGAGCTCATTTAACTGATTTTTCCATGGGCCAGGCCTCTTTTCATCAATTTTTGTACAGGCCGGGCTCGGGCCAAACTTTTAATTTTTTCATCGGACACGGGCATGAAAATTCCGGCCCATGCAGCCCTCTAGAGCAGGGCTCTAACATGAAAGCATGTCAAATGGTCTTAGTTCTTAGCCCTTTAGATCTTCAATTAGTCAAAATTAAGCATGGGTATGAATTAATCATTAGAAAATTTTTTTAGAAATAGGCAAAAAATGGGGGGAAATGCTTAAAACAGGATCCCAGTAAAAATATGAGAATGTTGGTCTAGGGCAGGGTTGGCGAACCTTTTTGTTGCCGCGTGCCAAATTCGATCAAAAAATATTTTACGTGACTATGGCGTGCCAACTAAAAAATAATGGTTTAAAATTACTTAAAATTCTCTATTAAAATTTAAATAATATGAGTAACATACATGTAGGTATTACAATATAATAATTATGGAAACAAATATATTTTTGAAAATAATCTAAAAAAATTAATGCGATGTAATTTGATTTTTGTTGTTGCATCTCAATATCAAGTTAATTGTATTGCAAACTGAACTGGATTTATCTGGCAAGTGCTTTCAGTTTCAGTTTTGATATTATTGATTTGGGAAAACACTGACTTGAAAGAATAGATAGGAAGAAAAACTTAAAATAGCAAACGCCAATTTCTTTGAAAAGCTCTGAAATAAATTCTAAGTTGCCACAACTTTACCATCGAATAGTAATATCTAATAACCAATTCTTATCTATAGTTTTCAACTATCGTATTTGTTCGAATAATTTTTGAGACCATATTTAATTAGATTGGAATATAATATGACACGATTTAATTTTTTCAATTTACATTTAATCGAATTTAGAAAAGATCAGTCACAATTTTGTGTATTTTGATTTAGAGCCATAGCAGTGCCGTGCCAAAAATATTCTTTCGCGTGCCAAAAGTGGCACGCGTGCTATAGGTTCGCCGTCCCTGGTCTAGGGAGAGGAGTCCAACACTCAATTTTAAAATTTTGCATTGAGAATGCGACAGAATTAGGAGGTGAAAAATGCATACCACACAATAAGAATTAAATTTAAAAAAATCAAAAAACTCGACTGCGTAAAAAGCGAACTAATTAATTATTTCTCATCAATGTGAAACTATTTTTTTTTCAATTTTTACTATTAGCTCACACTCTTGCTATGTATATCTTGTTGAAATTTTCAATCGTTAATAAAATACTTATTATTCTTCCAATCAAGCTCAAATAATTTTTTTGTAACTTGTAGTGGATAACACTTGATGTTAATCCGGTTTTTTTTCAAATATTTATTCATTAATTAAATTAAATTAATTAATTTTCAATAATCGAGAGAGCCCTCTACTTGATCAAGGCATTTTAAGCGCCACTAAAGAGGAAAGAAGAATGGGAGAAAAAAAATTTATGTTATTGACCAAAGTAGGAATTGACTTAAAATATTTGTTTATATTACTTACCTATTTTTTTTTATTTACTTGTATTAATGACTTTTAAGTTGTGTTTAATTGTTAGTTCCTATCTATAAACATTGTTTTGATGAGGGCTATAGATGTTTATGATGGTTAGAGTTGCAGTAAAGCTAGAGATCTTACATACACAACTTCCAGGTTGTAGAATATTTTAACGGAGCTTCTGACAGTAAAATAGTCAATGAAACATCGTCTTCATTATGAAAGACCTATCCAATGATATGCCACTCAATAGGGTGCGTAAAGTTTTTTTTCGTCTGTACCACCATTTTGTATTTTACGGCCGCCATTTTGAATTTATAAAAACAAAACTTAGCCTATAACCATCGGGTCGTTAAGATGAATTGATAGAGATCTCATTCATTAAAATCCATCAAGCCGTTGGGATGTTTCGAGGGTATAAAGAAATCCATATACACAGATACACATGAAACACATAACCCTTCTTTTCAGTCAAGTAAAAAGTTCAAGAGGTCCCGGGTCGGGCCCTACATGATCCTAGGGTGCCCCGGATTTTAACTGGAATCTAGAAACGTGAGATTAACTAAACAGAAAAGGGTTCCAAAAATGAAGATCGGATTAAGAGGGAGCAATTGATTAACAAAATATGGTGCAAAGACTTCAAGGGGCCCGGTACTGGTTCTCAAGCTGCCAGGGAATTAACTGGGTATAAAGTATGGGTAGTTGTGTATAAAGATATATTTTAGTAGTTTTTAAAATAATCGGCAGATGCTAGAACTATGTTAAAGAAAATTGCATGCAATTTGGATTTTTTTTTTTTTTTTAAGCTGCACAAAAGACCCCAAGAAGGAGGTTAATATTTAAAATTGGTGGAAGCTGAAGTCTGAATTTTTTTGTCGTTCATGTAGTAGCTCGAGGATCTAAGAAGTTATTAGAAAAAAAAAGCTAGGTAATAGGACTATTTTTAAGGTAGCTATAATAGGGGTACAAAAAGGGTCAACTAATAGTTAAAAACAGGGCCCTAACATGAAAACATGTTAAAATGTCTCAGTATTTAACCCTTTAGATCTACAATTAGTCAAAATTAAGCATAGGTATGAATTATTCATTAGGATAATATTTTAAAGAAATGCATAAAAAATTGAGTAAATGCTTTAAAAGCCCTAGGGCCCCAATAAAAATTTGAGGGTGTTGGTCCTGGAAGAAGAGTCCAAGACTTAAGTTTAAACTTATGCACTGGGAAGGTAAGAAAATTAGGAGGTGAAAATGCTTGGTGCACAAAAGTCCAAGGGCCCTGGGCCGGGACCATAGGGGCCCCAGGATCTTAACTGGAATATACGAACGTGAGAATAACTAAATGAAAAAGGATTCCAAAAATGAAGATTGGATTAAGAGGGTCAATTTAATAACAGTTTATGGTGCAAAAATTTCAAGGGGCCCTGTACTGGGGGCCAGGGACTTAAATTGCATGCAGTTGGGTATATAGTTATTTTTAGTAGTGAGTAAAGTAATTGGAGGATACTAGAATAATGTTAAGCAACATTTGCAATAATATTTTTATTTTCGCTTTCTTTTGCCATAATTTAAGAAAGTAACTGAGCCCCTCCCCCACCCCTCAAAAAAAAAACTTTTGTAATAATCTGTAAGTTTCGAATCTCTGTTTTTGTACATGTGTGTGATACACATCCTATTAAAGCTTGTGATTATTTATTTTTAAAACACGAATCTTAAATTTCTGCTTTAAATGCTCTCATAAAAGCATGTTTCTTAAAAAGCTGATTTTACTTATATTTATGATTTTGTCAAATAGAGCCTTGTCATTGCAAAACTGTAATTTCTTTTTTCAAGTTCTTAATGAATCAAATACTCATTGTTTTATTTTGTTTACTTTTTTTAGCCTCAGATTTATGAGAATTGTATGAGTGGGATGAGTCATCAAAATGTGTAAGTCATGTTCGACTTTTAGCATGCTAGTTTCTCATTGCTTTGTAAGACTTTTTTGGAACAGAAATAAACACCTGATTGGTTCAACTTGCATGGAAGTTTTGAATGGTGTTATATTGGTTGCTTAACATTTATATCCTGTTGTTTAGACCCTGCACATTGCTACTCATGTTGGTCTCGTAATTTGGAACCTTGGTCAGATAACGAGACCTTCATCTGGCAAGGCAACTCCATATATGTAATTCAAATGTAACATGGAGGACTTTGGACCCATGACGGATTTTACATGCACCAGGTATCATCAGCGTGCATGGCAGATTTTAGCCAACAGTAAGCCTAAATACCACGGCCTTCAGCTGCAGGTTTGATGCTCTGCCAACTGGGCCACCGCTGTCCGATCTACTTCTGATTTACGTGGAGTTTTGAAGCCAAATTGTTAGTCTTAAAAAATGACAGGGAAATACTTTCTGAAATCTATTTTTTGTTATACAGCTTCAAAAGTTATCATGTTTTAACCATTTATTCTAAACTACATTAATTTTTAATCAATTCTTATTTGAATTTTAAAACGTCTAAGACTGTAAGTTACAGATGCACAACCAGTGACCCGCGATGAGTTAACATGCGGCACGCGAATTTCGACAATTTATAACTGGAAAAATTTGCAATTTTCGTCCATAGGTTGCAGGACAAAATCGTAAATTTCATCAGTTAAAAATCACGAATTTCGTTGATCGGGTACGGGAAAATAACGAATTTTGTCGATGAGGCGCGAAAAAACCGCAAATTTCATTGGTTGGGCACAGAAAAATCGATAATTTTGTCGATCAGGCGCGGAAAAATCGCAAATTTCGTTGGTCGACCACGGAAAAATCGTAGTTTTGTTGCAATTTGTTCATCAGCTGCGGAAAAATCGCCTGTTTCGTCTGTTTATCGCGAGAAAAAGTCGCAAATTTTGTTGATCGAGTGTGAAAAAATCGCAAATTTCGTCGATCAGGCGCAGAATAATCGAAAATCTCGTTGATCAGGCACGGAAAAATCGCGAATTTTGTCAATCAGGCGTGAAAAAATCGCAGATTTCGTTGATAGGGAACGGAAAATCACGAATTGTATCGATAATGCGCGGAAAAATTGAATTTTTAA
The DNA here is from genome assembly GCA_963932465.1 of Maratus speciosus. Lineage (NCBI taxonomy): Eukaryota > Metazoa > Arthropoda > Arachnida > Araneae > Salticidae > Maratus > Maratus speciosus. The sequence continues at coordinate 38,875,364 of OZ010798.1, forward strand.
TTGATCGGCTGCGGAACAATCGTGAGTTTATCGCGAGAAAAATCACGAATTTCGTAGATTTTGCCGTGAGAAAAAATTTTTAATTTCGTCAGAGTTAGTTTAGAATTGCGAATTTCGTTAATCGGACGTTGGAAAATCTCGAATCTCGTCGATCAGATGCGGAAAAGTCACAAGTTTTGCCGATCGGGCTCCAAAAGTATTGCAAATTTTGTCGATCATGTGTGGAAAAATCGCAAATTTCGTCGATCGGGTGCGGTAAAATGGCGAATTTCGTCAATCAAAGGTGGAAAATTCCAAATTTCGACGATCGGTAACAGAAAAATCGTAAGTTTTTTTCTATCGGGCTTCGGAAAATCAGGAATTTCGTTGGCCGGGCACGAAAACATCGTAAATTTTATCGATCTTGTGCAGATAAATAGCTAATTTCGTCGATCATGCGCGGAAAAATAGCTAATTTCGTCAATCAGGCGCTGAAAGATCGTGAATTTTGTGATATATCCTTCCTTACCAACTGAACTGTATATGTCGACTGGGTAGGGGAACCTAGAGGGGTAATCCCCACCCCCCTCTGAAACCATATTTTTTATCCGATTAAAGGGCACAGATCACCTCCTGGAAATAGAATTCTCTCCATGTTACTGATGTGGCCCTCGAAAAACCAGACATTTTTGTAAGTGGCCCGTCTCTTAAAAAGGTTGTGCGCCCCTACTATAAGTAATCATTAAAGTTGCTGTTGTATGTTTTTTGTTTCGCGAGCACATAGTAATCTAAAATATACTGTAAAATGTTCCCATAAATATGTATAATTTTTTGTAGAAATTGAGACAGGCTTGACCTGTTTTCATTGATTTTTGTACAGGGCGAGCCAAGAACTTTGAAAATGTAAACGAGCCGGGTTTGGACCAAACATTTAATTTATATCCCGGGCCGGGCCCGAGCCTGGAAATTTCGGCCTATACAGACCTCTAGCAGTGGTAACATTGCTATGATTTATATTATAATATCAGGGTACCTCCATTTAAATGTTTTTGGAATTAAAATATCTACTATAGTACAGGCATTTCAATTTCAAGAAAAGTATCCAGGAATGTAAAAAATATAATAAAAAAAAAAAAACATGCTTTCATTAAAATTCACAAAAATATAAAAAATATGTTTTTTTTTAAATGCACTAAAAAGTAGAAGTCTTGACAAAGAAAACCTTAAATGCACGGAATTTAAATTAAATTGTGGTGAACTCGATTATTGAAGATTAATGGATTTAAATGGAAACTATGCCAAATTAGCCAAGTTGGCTTCTTATATGGCAACTTATTTTTGTCACCAAATTTGACAATATTTCACAAAGCTGGTTAAATTTGGTGATGTCGTGGTAATCCTGTCATTAGTACTTTTCAACAAATACTCATTGTTGAAGCTGATGGTTACATCTCCATAGGAAATCAAACATAACCATTATAAGTAAATTTGTCCCCCTTGCGGATCAAACTTTAAAAAAACAATGTCCAATTCATGTATCGCCCTCAGGAATATTCCAATTTCAAAACTCTATGTCAACAGGAAGTGCGTAAAAAATGAGTCACAAGATTGGACTGTCACACACAAACATAATTGTAAGTTAAACGAAAGCATGTAAAAAGATAAATAATAATAAACTAAATAAGGCATCACTTTCTATTACATCTTATAGCTACGACATGTCATGCTTTAGATGCAGTGGCAATGTCTCTATGATTTATATTATTGTACCTGGGTGACTGGCTCTGTAATTTTATTCCTTGTCCATACTGTATTAGGAGTGAAAGCAAAATTTTGTTATTTATTTTTGCATAAAGTAACATTTCTAGTGGCTCGTATGCATAAACACTGATAAAAGCTCAGAGAAAACATTAAAATAGACTACTGATACAACTGTTATACTTCAAACCATCCATAGAGATCTCATACAGTAAATATGAACCGAAGCATTAACACAGGAGTTCATTTATGAATTCCGTAACTAATGGAAAGAATCTTCCAATAAATTTGGAGAAACATAAGTTTTAACATTACATACTTTACTTTAATAAACTGTCTCTTAGATATTATTAGATTTTACTTTTACAATATGAGGTTTTAACAATTACTCAAATAAACCTTTAAATGTACTTTGATAGTTATCAGCTTTAATTAACTACCAAACATTATTAAACTTTATTAGCTTCCATAGAATAAGCTTTTAATTTTAACAGCAGTATATAAACAGCTTTTGATTTAAACTCTTATGTCTTTTGTAATATTATGTTAAAAAATCCACTAATATTTTAAGAACATTTACTTTAAAACTTGAAAAACTGCTCTAGCGCAATGTCAGTTAACCTATCAACCGTTGAAGACTCATATCTGTAGTATACAAATGAAATAAGAAATAAAACATAACAACCCTTTCTTTTGAGACAGTTTGATGCCTCTCTGAAAGCGATGGATAGAAAGTGACATCATATTTAGATTATTTTTACTTTTTCCCCCCCCTGAAAATTTTTCTTGAAATTGAAGTGTCTGTATGATAGTAAATCTTTTAACTGAAAATACTTTTAAATGAAGGTACTACGACATTTTAACACAATTTTAGTAAACTTTTAAAATTATGTATGTGGTATCATCAATATCCTCAACAGTGCAACATAACAAACTCAAGGGTTTAATTAATAGATACACGATATCCTATAAAAAGAAAAAGCATAGCACAAACAGCATGGAGAAATCGTAAGATGATTGCGGAGCAATCATCTCATGAAAGGTGAATTTAAAATGAAAGTGAGAGAAATGTTTCATGGATTTTTTCTCAGCATGAAAGTCATTGAAGATCCATTGAATGTCAAATAAAAGGTTTGAGCGGGAATTATGTTTATGAATGTATTAACATTGTATTATTTGTTTGAGTGAATAGTATATGTTGTATAAAATTGAGAAGCTGATAGATGTATTCATGTGTAGTTATAAGCCATAATTAGAAGACAAAATTCTGCAAATATAAAAAAGATTCGCTCAGAACGATGTCAATTTCGGATACTAAATTATAGTGATAGAATCTGAATTTATATATATTACATATGAGTGTAATAACAATATTTTTTTAAATGCTCTTTTGTTAATATTTGGAAATTTTTCCAGAGAGAAACATTCACCTTTTGTTTAAAAAAAAAAGTTATGGTGAATAAAATGTTTGTTTCCTTTTTTCCAGTGTTCCTTCTCAACTTGTAAGCCCCATTAGTGATTATCAGCATTCTTACTCGATTCCTGATTCGCAGTACCAGATTCCACACAGCACTACTTGGGTTGACACCACCCCTCAGTACATTGTGCAGCCTCCCCTGGCTCACGTGAGTATTGATTGCTTTTCTAAATTCATTTTTATCCATTGTAATGGAAATGTGCAGCCAGATGTTAAATGTCTTCAATGGATGTTATTTGTTACATGGATAAATGTAACATCCACTAAGTGTTTAAAAGTAAACTTTGTCATGTGCATATGTCTCCTGATTTGGACAAGGGATGCCTTTATTTCTTCTGTTTATGTACCTGTTGCTTTTTGATGTATTTTCCCTGATGTAAATATTCTGTTATTTTGTCCTCAAATGTGATGCCACTGGTGCATGAAAACTGCAAAACAAAGTCATTTTTTGTCTTCTGTGATTGACATTTTGATAAACTTTCCAAATCAATATAATCGATGATTTAACTTTGTGACAGTGTCCATGAACGCAATTTTAATTTTCATTCTTAAATAGTGCAGAATCTACTGTTATATGTGTTTGTTTCCCATGAGTCATAATTTTAGGTTGAAATCTGAAATTTTTGAAACAGTTTTTTTACAAGTCAGGGAATTCGGAAATTAAGGCAAAAATTTTACAAATATTTGAAGATGTCAGGCAAAAGTCTGGGGGTAGATTAGTTTTTTTGACAAATATTCCAAATGATCCAAAATTGAAAAACATCCAAAATTCAGAATCACCGACGTCCAGAGGGCCCCGTATTTTAGACTTTATACTGTATTGTGATAAAAGATAAAAATGTATCAAGGCCTCCTCCTGATTCTGTGAAATTAGAAAAAGTTCTCTTTTTTTCCAAGATAAATTCACAAAACGAAAAAAAAACTCACTCTTACACTTTTCTTCAACCATTTCTGTTATTCACATGTATAATTTTTAGGCTCAGACACATTCCTTATTATACTATGCAGTACAAAGTTCAAAACACGGAATCCTCTGGACCTCGGCGATTCCGAATTTTGGATCATTTGCTGTTTTATTGTAAAAAAAAAAAAAAAAAAAAAAAAAAAAAAAACTAATCCCCCCCCGCTATTTATATACATCAGAAAAATCTTTTAATACTAAAAAAAAAACGTAATACTGAAGCAGATATTTAATAATGGAAAATATATTTTTTAAAAAGGTTAATGGAAAAAAAACTGTCAGGGATCTGTTTAGAAAAATATTGGGTCCTTTAAAGGAGCCTTCCCAATTTTTTTCATTTCCAAACACGACCCTTCTGAAAATTTTTCATTTTAAAATGCGACCCTTCACAAAATTTTTTCATCTCATAACAGGCCCTTTCACAAAACTTTTCACCTTAAAAAAAGGCCCTTCACAAAATTCTTTATCTTAAAATTAGGCATTTTACAAATATTTTTCTGCTCTAAATTAAACCTTAATCCACAAATTTAATCATTTAAAATTGAAATCTGACCTGTCACTTTTACATATATAAAGAAAATGTATGTATTTTACGTACATATATCTTCTTAAAAATAAAATAAAACCTGAATATAACGATAATTTCAAATTCACAAAATTAGGACTAGATTTTTTACAAATGTAAAAAAGCTGTTCACAATTTCCTAAAATCAGGACCCCGAGAGAAAAGTCTGTACAGACCCCTGACTTTATAACAGTTACAGTTTCTTTATGCAATTTTATTTACTTATTTATTTATTTCGAATTTTGTGGTAATTTTTCCATATTAGTAAAAGGGATCCTTTTTTAATCTTTTTAGCGCAGTATAGTAAATATCTATTTATTTTCCATTAAGTTTCTTCAGAATTCATACAAGGATTTTTGGGATGCAATTTGTAGAATTTTTTCGCTTTCTACATCGATTTTTTAACATTCATAAAAGAATTCTGTTTCATTCTATTAATCTAATTTACAAAAATATAACCTGTGAATGTTTTGAATGTTTAACTTTTTTTTTCCTGCAGTAATTTTTTGTCATTTCAGAAAGAATTCTAGTTAAATGTTTTAGCCCACTAATACCATTTAGTCCTTACGTTTTTTCTGTGCACTCTGATTTTTTGTACATTAGTAAAAATAATCATTTTAATTTTTCACCTCTTAAAATATTGCCCATTTTTTATTAAATACCATGTATATGTCGTCGGTACCATATCAAACTATCCAATGTGAAAACAATGGGCTGCTTTTTTTACTTGATTGGCACCAATTTTCTGAAATGGTAAAATTCTCCTTGTTTTTGCCTTAATTAACATGTCGTTAAATAAGGCGAATTTTACTATTTCAAAAAAGTGCTGCCAATCAAGAGATCTGAATTTTAAACAAAGTAGCTCTCTGTTTTCATATTGAATAGTTTTGACATGGTACCGACGATATCTTAGAATAAAAAAAAAAATGGGTCTAAAATTTGTAACCTTGAGGCATAACTTTCTACCACACTTATAGGGTGTCCTAAAAAACACTTAAAAATTATTTAAATTTGTAAGTAGAATTTTGAGCCTTCAAAATTTCGTCCATCTGGACCTTTTTAAAAGAATGGCATTTATGGAAAGTAAGTCCCTATCTGTTTGGTTGAAGGAAGTACCACTGTTCCGGATTAAATCATTACTTCCCAATGATAAAAGATCATTATTTTCCCTTTTTTTATCTGACCGAGGACTTTCTGAAAAAATGAATTTAAATAAAATATAAATTAAAATATTATTAAAAATACATCTCTAAAGTAATAATTTTAAAATAAAAAAACTTTATTATTCGACGCGAATGTCTGTAATAGCTTACTACTGCCCCCCCCCCCCTCCCTCATAAATGGGAAGTATGGGAGGTAGTCGCTACGGCCCTGCTGATTCACTAAGTTTTGGAATTACAGTCGAACTCGCTTATAACGAGCTCTAATTTAACGAGAACCCGGATTTATCGGGGAAATCATAAGTACTTGATTGGTACAGTGTTAAGTATATGATAGCATAACTCGTTTTTAACGAGTAATATTTTTATGATTCATAAAATTTCCATTGACTTCCACCTCTCCAGTTCAGATAATCGTTTCTTGGGAAAATTCCTTTAACATTCCGAAATTAACCAAAATTGAGTGCGCAGAAAAACTTCAAACTTTCTTCGAAGCCAGGGGTCCAAATGTCAATGTTTTCCGGGCCACGAGTCCTCTCCGAAGAACAATAACACAAGAAAGAGACGATAAGACAGTTCAAAGCAAATTAACCAACTTCTTTTGTACTGTACAGAAATAAAAAATAAATAAATATGTATAATAAGTAAGTAGGCATGAATTTGTGTAATTTTTTACAAACCCGTTTCTTACAAGCACCTGGTTATAACGAGTTTCACTGTACTATTTTTGAGCTTATCTGTGTGAATATTGAAATATTGATTAAAGAATTAAAGATTCTAGAATTTGGGAATCGATTCTGTTTTGATACGATGTCAGTTTTAATCGATTCTCAGATTTTTCAGAATCACCCATCACTAATATAGTGTAAAAAAAAAATTGTTTCTGATTTCAATTAGCTTATTTTCAGTTTTGTTAAAAGAGCAAAAAAAAAAAAAAGACATTTAGAATATTTTTTTACTGAGTTTTCATTTTAAGTTGCAGTTTCTAATTTATATTATGTCTAAAAGTATTTATAATCAGCAGTTCTAAAATGAATATTTTGAAAATATAGACTATATAACATATGAAAACATATGCAATATAAGTTCAGTAAGTTTAGATACCCTTCGTGCATTTAGTGTTGATTTCAAAATTAGTGACTTACACCACTATGGCACACAGACTCTGCTAAAGATAAAATTAAAAAGGTGATTAAACATATATTTTTGAAAGAAAAGTATACTTTATAAAAGTGTATAAAATTAAGATATTATTACAAATACATCTTACAAATAATAATTTTAATTTAAAGGAACTTTATTATTCTACTCAAAGGTCTGTAATAGCTTACTACTGCTCCCCCCCCCCTCTCCTAAATGGGAAGTATGGGAGGCGGTCACTATGGCCCTGCTGATTCGGTAAGTTTTGGAACTACTATTTTTGAGATTATCTGTGTGAATATCGAAGTATCAATTCCAGAATTTGGTAATCTATTCTGTTTTATACCATGTCAATTTTAATCGATTCTCGAATTTTCCAGAATTGTCCATCACTAATGTAGTGTAAAAAATGCATTGTTTCTGATTTCAATTAGCTTATTTTCAATTTTGTTAAAAGTGCCAAAAAAGACATAAAGAAATATTTAGAATATTGTTTTACTAAGTTTTCATGTTATGCTGCAGTTTCTAATTTATATTACTTTTAAAAATATTTATAATCACCAGTACTACAATGACCATTCTTTGAAAATATAGGGTATATATCAAAACGTATGCAATATTTTCAAAAAATATGATATTTATGAACCCTGGATAGCAAAGTGAATTTTTAAAATAAGAAATATAAATTTTATTCTGTTCTTCCTCTTAAAAGTTGGATAAGTTTAGACACCCTTCCTGCATTTAGTGTTGATTTCAAAATTAATGAAAAATCAATGAAAATAAAAGTAAAAAAATCACAAACACAAACACATTCTATTTAATATAACATATACATTATTAGGCATAAATTCAAAATTTTTTCTGTAAAAAATATTTGTTGGAAGATTGCTTGAATTATAAAGTGTTTTTGCATAAAATACAATGTGGTAATAAACATTTAGGTACACTTTAAAAAAATACTATAAATTTTCTTATCTTGAATTTTTTCAAAAGATTTCTAAACACAATGCTTGGCATAGTGAATTACTTAATTAGTTTATTTTTGCAATTAATACTTTAAAAATGCATATGAAATGCAACTATTTAAAAAATCTCATTATATATAAATTTTTAAAATACATAATTGAATAAATAAACAAATTAATAAATTCACTGTCAAATATTGTGTTTTGGAAATTTTTGAAAAAGTTCAAGATAAGTAAATTTATAATTTTTTTTTAAAGTGTACTTAAATTATTATTAATATATTTGTTTTTCATGCAAAAACACTTTATCATTTAATTAATCTTCCAACAAGTATATTTTACAGAACAAATTTTGACATTTTAAAGAAACCAAAAACATATAAGGCTTTTTTGTGGGCAGCTTTGGGGCTACATTTAATTATTGACAACCATAAATGGCAGTGCTATGGCTAGCTTGTGGCTAGTTTTTATTTTTATTGCCATTAAAAGAATAAATGTGGCCAGTTTGAGGCTATCTAGCAGTTTTGGTAGAAAGTTAGCGGTATGATTGTGTGCATATTTACGTATTTATGGCCAATTGTACTGCGGCTTCATTGTGGCCGGCATGACACTTTCTTGATGTACTAGTTATGACAAAAGGTAGCGGCCTCATCCAGAACTTTTGGCCAAAGCTAATGCAACATCAGTTTCCTGCACGTTCTTTGTTTGTTGGGATCCTTTGAATAAAGTACACAGAAAACAGAAATTAAAAATATAAATTTCCTGAGGAGACATTTTAAATATACAAATGCATCAGACAGCTGTAGGTTTAACATTAGTGAAGGGAATTTGGAAGTTGACTAACAGCCTTAAATTCTCTTATTGCATATTAGGGATGAGATGGGCTCAATTTTTATACCAGCTTTCAGGCTCAGGCTCATTCTTTCTGAAATTGACAGTTTTATTTATTCTCGTATAAAAACAAAAAATAAATTTTTACCCCTTAAAAATGATTTATTATAGTATTAGTAGTATTTTTTAGTAGTTTATATTAGTAGTATTTATTTTTTCCATTTCAAGTCATTTTAATTCTTTTTTGATTAGAATGAAAGAGAAACAGAATTTTTTTCTTTAGTAGTAGTAGTAGTAGTAAAACGCTCTTGTAAAAGAAAACTGGAATATTTGCAGATTTATTTCTAGTATTGATAGCAACCAACAATCTGTTGATATGGTGCCATTAGGATATTTTTTAACTGGAACGTTTATTTATTATTACTTTTTAGAAATCTAACACGAAATGAATCAATTTTTTTTAAGTCTATCCGCATTATTTTAAGTTTTGCAAATTTTTAGTTTTCTATTGTCTGCGAGTGCTAATCGCTCACTATGTAAAAATAAGGTTAGAGATTAGCTCATTATATAAAATTAAAGTTAGTGATTCTATCCATTTTTTTTTTCTTGAAGTCTGATCATGTTGTGGCTCTCTCTTCACAATCACGAAGTCACTTTCATTCGTAAGTAGATAAAATTGACATGTATTGTGATTTCCCGGTAGAAAGCAATCGAGGAGTGTTTCTTCTTTTTTTATGAAAGCATCGGATCTTTCAGCTAAAGGTGTGAAATTTTTAATTAAAGCTGATTTTCAAGGACACAAAAATTACAAAAGATGTACACCTATTATAGTAAATAGAAAACATACAATTCTGGGTTATATAAATTGTAATTTCTGCAAATTTTGTTCATTTATTCATAAAATACATTTCGTTAATGTGTCCTTCAGATTTGTTTGTTGCGGGAGAAAAATAATAAGAATCTTTTTAGGGAAGTATATTTTTATTTGATACTAAACTTCTCCTTTGTTAAGATTTAATGTAAATTTCATAACGCTAATTAAGTGCTACGGATTAACAATTATTTCCATGTAAGAAGTTGTTAAAAAATGAGATATTACATTTAGAACAAGTTTTAAATATTATAGTTTTTTTTGTGTGTGCTATTTTTTTGGTATCAGGCTCGGGCTTCGAAAAGTGAGCCCGAACTCATGTCTATTGCATATGTATTAGTATTTCAAAAATTTTGAATAAAAAGAATAATCTGTTTTAACTAATGATATATATATATATATAATTATATATACATATTATTTGTAAGGTTTCAGTTGGAAGTGCAGGGACCATGGCAGATTCTTGTGGCATTGCTGAGCTGAAAGAGACTATTGAGAAGGGGAATTCTGAGCTCAATCAGTTACGCACCAAGATCTCTGAACTTAATGCCAAAGTTAGGGAGCAAGAAGAATGCCTATCAACTGCTCAGACAGAAATGAGCAATCTACGAGAAGAAAATGCTCAAGCTCAGACAGAAATGACCAATCTACGAGAAGAGAATGCTCAAGCTCAGACAGAAATAAGCAATCTACGAGAAGAGAATGTTCAAGCTCAAACAGAAATGAGCAATCTACAAAAAGAGAATGCTCAAGCTCAGACAGAAATGAGCAATCTACGAGAAGAGAATGCTCAAGCTCAGACAGAAATTAACAACCTACGAGAAGAGAATGTTCAAGCTCAGACAGAAATAAGCAATCTACGAGAAGAGAATGTTCAAGCTCAAACAGAAATGAGCAATCTACAAAAAGAGAATGCTCAAGCTCAGACAGAAATAAGCAATCTACGAGAAGAGAATGTTCAAGCTCAAACAGAAATGAGCAATCTACAAAAAGAGAATGCTCAAGCTCAGACAGAAATGAGCAATCTACGAGAAGAGAATGCTCAAGCTCAGACAGAAATTAACAACCTAAGAGAAGAGAATGTTCAAGCTCAGACAGAAATAAGCAATCTACGAGAAGAGAATGCTCAACTTGCTAGCAGCTTAAAAGAAGTAAATATTATTTTTGACATTTTGTTTTCTGTGCCTCACATAATATATTTTCTTTTTTTGAAAAGGATTCAATAAAAAAATTCTTGAGAATGAACGCTTTTTTTTCTTAGAAAGGCAGGCTTCCTCAATCCTTGCTAAAAAAAAAAAAATTCAGTATTTTCGTTTATTTATAAAGCTGATTTACTGAATCAATAAATTATTGTAGATTTATAAACTGTGTTTGTTAATATTTATAAAATAAAACGAAAAAGGCACTGAAGAGTTTTCTAAAATTTAAATAAAATGAAAAAAATATGTTGTTTAATTTATTCCACACAGATTTGAAAGTTTTATTTAGATTAAATTATTTATGTATTTGTGTAAAATTTAATTTTGTTTTCATTTCATTTTCTTTTTTTTTCTGTGTGTGTATGTGTGGTGAAGGGGAGGGGGCCGGAGTTAGGGCGCAAACTCATTCAAAGAACATTTTTGAAAGTTAAATAAATTATCCAATTTTTTATATAGAGCTGTTCAGTACAACTGATCTGACTAATAATACGAGCAAAAAACGACCCACTTGCGCACAGCTCCTAGTGAAGACGCTCAGTTGTTTGGGAGATCCGGCAGAATCCTACCCAGGAATCATTCAATCTAAATCCTTTGAGGAGCCAATCCATTCCCTTGCGCAATCAATCCCATACATGAACAAGTAAGAAAAAATTATGCGTCAAGCAGAAGTTATGAAACACTTTCCAACACATTGACAATAATGTAACAAAACTGCACCTTTTAAAAAAATAAAATATTACGTCTAATTCAACCATATGGAAATGCATAATACATTTCAAAACACAATTTCAGCTGTTCCCATCCACAATCGAAAATTATGCGAATTTTTTCAGCAGCCCTGTATATGATATATAGATTTAAATCTATTAACTACATGCATGCCAAAATTTAGTTCACTTAACCCTTAAATGCCGGGTGTTGCTTTTCGACAACATACCCAATTTAGGCTCTAAAATACTATTAGAATAATATTGAAGCTATAATGCCTAATGTTGTCAATGAAATACATTCTGGAAATATTATTAAATTGATTTTAAACATGTAGATGGCAACACTTGTGCTGTTTAAGAATAAAGATAGGTTTATTTTTTCAATTCTTGCTATTTGTTCTTTTTTTTTTTTTTTTTTTTGGAAGCTTGCGAAATACCGTATTTTGTTCTGCACTGAGCAAGTAAAATTTATTTATTATTATAGTTCCTAAAATTCTTGTGTGTTTAATATTATAGAATTTTATCAAGGAAAATTATTTTTTATATTAAACACCAGTATTGCCGATTAGTAACAAACTGTTTTTTAGCCGTAAACCATACTTAAAACAAATATGATTTTTTAAAGTATTTTTCCCATGATTTATTTAAAAAATGAAAGCCGAAAAACATTATTAAATTGATTTTTGAAAAATTAGGCATTTAAGGGTTAAGAGATACGTATACTTATGTTGAAAATTTACCATCAGCAATTTCCTCTAATAAGGAGAATGCTACATAAATACTTTTGTGCAGCCATGTTTTTGAGGTATATTATTTATATATAATGAGTAAGATGCAAAAAATTAATTAAATTAAAAGCTCATACCAAATTTTAAACTGTACACTCCAGCAATTATTACTCAAAGACAGTGCTGTACTGTAACCGATTTCTTTTGTGTATCCATGTGAATGAATATAAACTGCTATGAATGTCCTGTTGTAACGTGATAGTAGCGAAATTCAGTGATTTATATCAGTTTCAGTACATTTGAAGTAGCATAATGTCATTAAAACACTCTGCAAACGATTTTTACTCCTATACCATAATGTAATGGAATACTTTTGAGTGCCCCTCTAAATGAACGATTAATCCTACATACTTCACATACAATACTAAACATGCTTTTGTAACCCTAAATAAACTTTATCAATTTCATGAAAATCCGAGTATATTTACGGGAGTTAGAGCATGGACAGACGGACTGACGGACAGACAAACCGAATGCATAAACACTTTTCAACTTTGTTGGAAAGTATTAAAAACTGCATGCTGGCAAGTTCCGCATTGGTGCAATAATCCATGATGCTCGAAATCCTTGCGGGAAATGACGAATCAAGCCAACAAAGAGGATTCATCTGCCATATTCAACAGCGTCCTCTACTACCTCAACACTGCATTTCTGCTCCCACATTCCTATATGAAATCCGCTTGTTTAGGTCTCCTCTACCTACCTTTTTATTTTTGACATATAGTTCTGAACCACCCTGTCACTTTCACCAGCAAAGATACCATAGGTATTACAGATATAATTGTATTAGAAAACATTTCAATAATTACAGTAACATGTCAGGTTTCAGACTGAAATCTGTGGAATTTGGATTGACTCCAAATATAATTTTCGACCTTGGATCGGATGTACTCAACTGGTGCAGAACTGCAGACTGGAATAATTGATAGTGCTTTTAAGATACATAATTTCAAATTTTTATTTGATAATTTTAAAATTTAATTTTATTATTAGCATCAGGCAAAAATCTCTGTATTTCCTCCATTTGTAAATAAATGAATCTTGGGCAAATTAATATAAAACCACCAATGTAGTGAAATAGCGAAAAGGAAATGTTAGACTTGTCTATAATTCTGGTAGAATTATTTTTTAAATTATAGTAGAAATGCATACATTTAGAATACGTATTTGTTTATTAAAAAAAAAAAAAATTGTAATTTGTAAAGTATGCTTAATGATGAAATTTCACTCCTATATTTTGTGTAGAATATAGAACTCATTTTTAACCAATCACAACCCAGCACTTTGGTTGGATTCATTAACTTTTTCAAGTCCAAGTTGTTTTGAGTTTTGTGGACCCAGTGATTAATTAAGTTGATGGATAGTCCACTATAGCATCAAAATGTGCCCCCTTCAACTCAGAATACTTGGAATTTTATGCTTATTAATGCTACAAAAATGCCAATTCCTTATCGGAATTCTATATTGATCCCACCCTTTACCTCCTCTTTCTGGAACATTAGAAATCCTTTAAGAAGAAAAACGATTTATCAAAACTAAGTATTGTAAGGGGCAGGCTAGAATTGAACCAATTTTACAAAAGAAAGACCAGAATATACTGTTATATGGAAAAGATTGTGTATATTTAATTATTTTCCCTCTTAAAAGATAAAGGCAGAACTTTAGGCATGATAATAAACTATTCTACCTTAACTGCATAAAAATGTGATAGCACTGTTGTGTGGAAATTCAGGTTAAATATTTCAACTTCAGGTAAGTAAAAATTATTTTGTTGGATTCTCACTAGTTCATTTTCACAGTAATCCAAAACAAACTCAAAATGGAATACATTTAATGGATTTTTGGATTATTAAAGTCAAACATGAACCCAAACCTATATATAATAGTATTTTTATATTCATCTATTAGGAAATATCATAACTTTTCAAAAAGCTGTTATAATTTGAGTTTTTTTTCTTTTGTTATTAATTATTCCATTGGAGATTTTTAATCTCATAGTTTTCACAGGAAAAAAAAATTCTATATATTTAATAAATGTCAGTTTATTAACTTGATCAGTTTCATACTCAACTTATTATTTTACTACTTTGATCATATGCCAGAAAATTGATATATTATCATGATATAAAGATGTCAATTTATCAACATATTCAGTTCCAGATATTGTCCATCCCTACCTAGTAGTCACCAGAGTACGTTTTCCATGTGTTACTGTTTAGCTTATGAAGCTTTGATGAGAATCTGTGCTTTACTGTAATATATGCAATTCATATGTTTAAATGACTTTGTTATCAGATTTAAATTACTATAATTTAAACCTAAAAGGATATTTAGTACCTAATCTTATTGATTTTACTTTTTATACTAAAACCATATTGTTTAACTTGAATAGTGTCATGTCTGCGTGGAACTATTTTCTTAAAAAACAATATTAGTTTAATTTATTATTTTTTCTAAAAGACTTTCAGGAAAAAACAAATTAAAAAAATCCTGTTTGACTGTTAAACTCACACAATCATAATTATTCAGGCCCTCATTTTCCCATTAAATTAATTTTAAGTAATTTTTCAATGTTAAATTTCTATTTGGAAAACTTGAACTAAAATTGAATTGTACTCTTCTATTTCAGAATTTCAAGAATTTGCATTTTCTGAAAAACTTATATAATTATTAGTATTTTCAATGTTAATATTGGAAAGTATTACTTACATTGTGTTGATACCAGAGGTGTCGCGTGGGGTGTTATGTGGGATCCCCCCTCCCGCAATATTTATGAACTTGGGAAATTTGAGCTTAAAGTTGGGAAATTAAAGATTTTTGAAAGACTTTTTCTTTAAAATATACAATATCAACTTTAAAAAGCTCACTGTTTTACTTAATAGGCGACTAAAATAATATAAGTGATGTTACAATTTAAAAATACATATTTTTTTAAAAGCTTCTTAGTACTTTCGGGCTGTATTTCCCAAGCCCAGCATCAGAGAATCAGTCACAAATATTCTCTAATGATGGGCTTGGGAAATACAATCCGAATGTACTAAAACATTTTAATTAAAATGTATATTATAAACTTGTAACATCTCTTTTATTAGTCGCCTTTTAACTAAAAGAGGAGCTTTTAAAAGTTCATATTGTATATTTTATGTTTGAATCGTGATGGAATACTGCATTTCATCTTATAAGTTTATTTGACTTTTTCTCTTTTTAAAATAATAGTAAAACAATATGAAATTTTTAATAATTTGCTGACTACCATCTCGAATTTTGTAACAGTGAACAAGTTAAAATTATTGAAAGAAATACAAACAGCAGCCAGATTCAATTTGACATTGTGATTCTCTGTGCTACGAAAATATCATACATCTACCAGACATGAATTTCCCTACTGTTGTCCCTACTGTCTATCCAATAGAATATTGCACCAATACATTCTATATTTAAATTACCATTTAGCAAGGAAAATTTTAGTATCACTAATTTTTAAAAAGTTATTAAGATTTTTCGTCCTGGATCTCAGAAGCCTGATGTACTTGACTTCCAATATCAAAGATAAGTAATATTTGATTTAAGTTCAAACCATAATGTTAACTCAATTTTCTGTCATGTGAACAAACTCAGAATATTTGGGTCAAGTTTTCAAACTACCTATCTTAACATTCACAACAGATAATGGTGTTGCATCTGATCATTTCATTTTTAAAATAGAGCAATTTGTTTGAAGTTGGGAAATTTTTAAATTTCCCCCCCCCCCCCCGGAAAAATATCTGATCCTATTTATGAAAATCCTTTTGAGAGAGATAGCAGACTCTATACGTCATGGTGAAATAAACTAAAACTAAAAGTTTAGCTATAAATATTCCATTCACAGCTTTTCCATCTTTTTTAAGTATATACAAGTCAAACTTTGGAAGAAAAAATATCAGCAACTATGATGACTGAATTATAGAATTAGTCATTGTTTCTATATACATTGACATAACTGATAACTGCTCTATGATCATATGACGAGAGTCCTTTCTTTGTTTAGCAAAATTGTAAAGAGTATGGACATCTTATGCCATCTTCTATTTAAGTAAACTGTTTCAATTACAAAAGCAAATATGACCCCTTTATCCTCAGTGAAGCATTTGAGCTAAATGCTGATTTTTACTTTTAAAAGGTAGAGGGTAATTCTTTAAGTTATGGCCTTGATCCCAAACAGAATGATAATGCGTAATGTATTTTTAAATTATAAATGGCTGTGTAAGTAATGTGTTGTATAATTTTAAGTTGCTATATATATCATCCAGGTACAAGATTGCCAAGAATGTGCAGAAGATAGAATAAAAAAATTAGAATGGCTGCTTAGAGAAAAAGAAACAGAACTAATTAGGGTAAGACATAAATTACTGTGTAATTTAGCTTGATATTTCGTTTTCTTTTACTTTAAAAATGCATATTATACTGTTGCCAGCTGTAAGTTTTAGCAAGTAATTCAAAAATTTCTGCTTCGAAATTATTTATCAGTTCTTTAACCCTTAAAGAAATCTAATGATTTTGGCTTGTTTGTCTCATATTTACATTAAAAAATTCTCCATTAACTCAATGATTAGACATATTCAGTCATGAAAATAAATTTTCCTCTATTAAATCTTAATCGATAAAAATGTGACTTTTACCAATCAGTTGGTAATAATGCTATACATGAATTTTGTTTAGGGAGTTGTTTGCATATTTAAATTGCATCAAACTCAAATTTTTAATACCAACATCTACGAATTGAATTTTTCCAACTGAGTGTAAAAATGCCTATACGAGACTCAAATCCAAATCATTGGCTTGCATTGCTAATGCTCTGTCTACCGTTTAAGGTACCTAGGCTGACAACTGGTGAGCATATTTTACTCAAATAACTGTATTGATAATAACATCTGGTCTGCCATGTAGACAGCTCAACAGGATAAACCACATGTAAAGAAGCTCCATAATCTGTGGGTATGTAGATATACTATTATTTTTAACGCAATCATAATTATTGGTAAAGTTCTCATATGAGTTGATTTCTTTCCAACTGTGCGAAAAATTAAACTTGTATGATAACTTTACTAATCAGTATGATTGTTTTAAAAATAATAGAATAGAATCAAGATATGACATCATATTTGGATTCTTCAGTAAATTTTATCTTAGAATACCAACTAGTACATTCAATCAAGTAGTTTAAGATTTATTTAAGTTTAAAGTTTGAAATTCAAAATGTTAAGATCATTTTTAATTCTGGCAAAACAGATTGCAATATGGGTAGTTTTTATTGCATTAGGAGTAGTTTTCAACCACGATTCAAGAACTAATTTGCAGAATTAACTGTGATATTGGATTCACAAATTTCAAGCTTCTAAAATTCTGTTTCCATTTAAAAAAGAAATATAGGATAAAATCCTAGTTCTTCTCGAATATTAATTTTGAAGAAAAAAAAAGTATATTTTGAAATTAATTAATAATATAAATTTGGATTGTATCCCATTATTTTTGTAAGAGGAATGGACTCTTAGAATGTTCAAATAAAGTGGCGGTCAAAAGTTTTTGGCCAGCATAAAATTTTTGGATAATTTGCAAGTTCATTTTCACAATAACCCAAACAAAACTCAGAATGGAACACATTTAATGGATTTTTGAATTGTTACAGTCAAGCCTAAACCCAAACCTATGTAGCAGCTTTTTTATATTCATCTATTTGGAAATATCATAACTTTTCAAAAAGCTGTTATACTTTTAGTTTTTTTCCTTTTAGTATTCTAAAGTATGTTATTAATTATTCCATTGGAGATTTTTAATCTCATAGTTTTCACAAGGAAAAATATATATATATGCTATATATTTAATAAATGTCAGTTTTATTAACTTGATCAGTTTCATACTCAACTTATGATTTTACTACTTTGTTCATATGCCAGAGTATTGACATGTTACAGAGTTGGGCAAATTTGTAATCTCTTTTATCAGCAATGTAATTACAAGTTAATTTACATGCAATTGACTATTGTTACACACATACAAACGCAAAAATTTTGTTAAACAATGGCATGGGGGGCAAATCCGGCTACAGTGCTGCAAGAATTTTTTGCAGCATGTAATTTTAACTATAATTAATTACATACAATTAAATTGTAATTACAATGCAGATAATTAGAATTACAAATTTGCCCAACTCTGATATATTATCACGATATAAAGATGCCAATTTATCACCATGTTTAGTTCAAGGTATTGTTCAAACCTACCTAGTACTCACCAGAGTATGTATTCCATGTAATGCTCTTAAACTTATGAAGCTTTGATGAGAATCTGTGCTTTACTGTAATATGTGCCATTCAGGTGTTTAAATGACACTGTTATAAGATTTAAATTATTATAATTTAAACCTAAAAGGATATTTAGTACCTAATCTTATTGATTTTACTTTTTATACTAAAATAATGTTTAAATTGAATAGTGTCTTGTCTACTTGGCACTAACATCTTGAAAAAAATATTAGTTTCCTTTATTATTTTTCTAAAATACTTTCAGGAAAAAACGAATTAGAAAAAATCATGTTTGACTGTTAAATTCACACTATCGTAATTATTCAGTGCTTCATTTCAAATTAAATTAATTTTAAGCAATTTTTCAATGTTAAATTTCTATTTAGAAAACTTGAACTGAAAATGAATTGTACTCTTCTATTTCAGAATTTCAAGAATTTGTATTTTCTGAAAAATTTATATAAATATCAGTATTTTCAATGTTAATATTGGAAAGTATTACTTACATTGTGTTGATCCCAGAGGCGTAACGTGGGGGTTATGGGGGAGCCCCCCCCCCCCCCCCCCCCACCGCAATATTTTTAGACTTGGGAAATTTGAGCTTAAAGTTGGGAAGTGCAAGATTTTTGAAAGACTTTTACATTAAAATATACAATATGAACTTTAAAAAGCTCACTGTTTTACTTAAAAGGCGACTAAAATAATATAAGTGATGTTAAAAGTTAAAAATACACATTTTTTTAAAAGCTTCTTAGTACTTTCGGGCTGTATTTCCCAAGCCCAGCATCAGAGAATCAGTCACAAATATTCTGTAATGATGGGCTTGAGAAATACAGCTCGAAAGTACTAAGAAGTGATTCTCTGATGACAGGCCCTGGAAATACAATCCGAAAGTACTAAGACATTTTAAATAAAATGTATATTTTAAATTTGTAATATCTCTTTTATTGGTCGCCTTTTAACTAAAAGAGGAGCTTTTAAAAGTTCATATTGTTTATTTTATGTTTCAATCGTGATGGAATACTGCATTTCATCTTATAAGTTTATTTCACTTTTTCTCTTTTTAAAATAATAGAAAAACAATATGAAATTTTTAATGTTTTGCTGACTACCGTCATGAAATTTGTAACAGTGTACAACTTAAAATTATTGAAAGAAATACAAACAGAAGCCAGATTCAGTATGACATTGTGATTTTCTCTGCTATGAAAATATCATATATCTACCAGACATGAATTTCCGTACTGTTGTTCATCAACAGTGTCTCTAATATATTTCCTTTATTTCCTCCAAAACTTTGTTCCTTTGTCAAAAATCTCAAAATAACATGATGCTATTTTCATATGCAGTGCAATTATGACTCGTACACATTAGAAGACAAAAAATTTGCAAACCTTAAATTAATGCTGGTTGGCAAAAAAAGGAAAGTATTGATTTAGAGTCAGATCTCTGAAAAAAAGGAATAACTGTTCCAATTAAAAAATATCCCACTGTCACAAACGATAATCGATGAACAAATTATTCACATCTTTAGAGACTTTATCCAAATCAATAGATTATAGCCTGAGCAGTTATACGGGGGTTTTGGTCATCGCCGTTAATGCAAGACATGAATCTGCAAATATCAAAAGTTTTCTTTTAAAGCAGCATTCTGTTTTAATACTAGAAAAGGAAAGACTTTCCAAGAAAGGACGTATGATTCTTCTACATGAACAGAAAGAAGCATTTGATATTTATAAAAAAATGAAAATTTTTCATTTGTTTCATCGTTTTTTTTTTAAGAAAAATATTTTGAGTAAAATAAAAAGTTTAATTGTATTTCTGAAGACATCAATGTTATTGACATTGAGTCTCATTGTCTGTATCACTATAATGGAAAGTCTTTTCCAAACCGTACAAACTTTCAGTGATGATTACACTGGAATGTATAATCTGATAAAAAGTTGAATTGTGTTTGCTGAAAAGATGGAAACAAGTTCAGGAGACGGTTCCAAAGGCACCATAAGAAAAGGGTTCCGCCAAAGGGAATAGATAAAAATAATAATACAGCAATGGAAATTGATGATATAACATATGTTTTACAGGAACAAATTTAAAGGCATTTTGGACACTGTAAATGGGCTTAAATAACAATATTTCATCTATCCAATAGAATATTGCACCAATACATTCTATATTTAAATTACCATTTAGCAAGGAAAATTTTAGTATCACTAATTTTTCAAAAGTTATTAATATTTTTTTGTCCTGGATCTCAGAAACCTGATGTACTTGACTTCCAATATCAAAGATAAGTAATATTTGATTTAATAATAATAAAGGACTTTACGTTGTAATATCGATAGAAAACAAATAGGTGTTGCTATCCAACGTACAATTTATACACAAGTTTAACATAAAACTCTACGTTTCGGTTTATTCTTTAAAACCTTCAAAGGTTTTAACGGTAAACCTTTAAAGGTAAACCTTAAAAGGTTTTAAAGAATAAACCGAAACGTAGAGTTTTATGTTAAACTTGTGTATAAATTGTACGTTGGATAGCAACACCTATTTGTTTTCTATTTGATTTAAGTTCAAACCATAATGTTAACTCACCTTTCTGTCATGTGAACAAACTCAGAATATTTGGGTCAAGTTTCCAAACTACCTATCTTAACATTCACAATAGATAATGGTGTTGCATCTAATCATTTCAGTTGTAAAATAGAGCAATTTGTTTGAAGTTGGGAAATTTTTAAATTCTCCCCCCCCCCCCCCCCAGAAAAATATCTGATACTATTTATGAAAATCCTTTTGAGAGAGATAGCAGACTCTATATGTCATGGTGAAATAAACTAAAACTAAAAGTTTAGCTATAATATTCAATTCACAGCTTTTCCATCTTTATTAAGTATATACAAGTCAAACTTTGGAAGAAAAAATATCAGCAACTGTGATGACTGAATTATAGAATTACTCATTGTTTATATGTACATTGACATAACTGATAACTGCTCTATGATCATCAGACGAGAGTCCTTTCTCTGTTTAGCACAATTGTAAAGAGTATGGACATCTTATGCCATCTTCTATTAAATAAACTGTTTCAATTACAAATATGACCCCTTTATCCTCAGTGAAGCATTTGAGCTAAATGCTGATTTTTACTTTTAAAAGGTAGATGGTAATTCTTTAAGTTATGGCCTTGATCCCAAACAGAATGACAATGCGTAATGTATTTTTAAATTATAAATGGCCGTGTAAGTAATGTGTTGTATAATTTTAAGTTGCTATATATATCATCCAGGTACAAGATTGCCGAGAATGTGCAGAAGATGGAATAAAAAAATTAGAATGGCTGCTTAGAGAAAAAGAAACAGAACTAATTAGGGTAAGACATAAGTTACTGTGTAATTTAGCTTGATATTTCGTTTTCTTTTAATTTAAAAATGCATATTATACTGTTGCCAGTTGTAAGTTTTAGCAAGTAATTCAGAAATTTCTGCTTCGAGATTATTTATCAGTTCTTTAACCCTTAAAGAAATCTAATGATTTTGGCTTGTTTGTCTCATATTTACATTAAAATATTCTCCATTAACTCAATGATTAGACATATTCAGTCATGAAAATAAATTCTCCTCTATTAAATCTTAATCGATAAAAATGTGACTTGCACCAATCAGTTGGTAATAATGCTATACTTGAATTTTGTTTAGGGAGTTGTTTGCATATTTAAATTGCATCAAACTCAAATTTTTAATACAAACATCTACGAATTGAATTTTTCCAACTGAGTGTAAAAATGCCTAAACGAGACTCAAATCCAAATCATTGGCTTGCATTGCTAATGCTCTGCCTACTGTTTAAGCTACCTAGGCTGACAACTGGTGAGCATATTTTACTCAAATAACCTTATTGATAACATCTGGTCTGCCATGTAGACAGCTCAACAGGATAAACCACATGTAAAGAAGCTCCATATAAAGCAGTGGGTATGTAGATATACTATTATTTTTAATGCAATCATAATTATTGGTAAAGTTCTCATATGAGTTTATTTCTTTCCAACTGTGCGAAAAATTAAACTTGTATGATAACTTTACTAATCAGTATGATTGTTTTAAAAATAATAGAATAGAATCAAGATATGACATCATATTTAGATTCTTCAGTAAATTTTATCTTAGAATACCAACTAGTACATTCAATCAAGTAGTTTAAGATTTATTTAAGTTTAAAGTTTGAAATTCCTAATGTTAAGATCATTTTTAATTGTGGCACAACAGATTGCAATATGGGTAGTTTTTATTGCACTATGAGTAGTTTTTCAACCACGATTCAAGTACTAATTTGCAGAATTAACTGTAGTATTAGATTCACAAACTTCAAGCTTCTAAAATTCTGTTTCCATTTAAAAAAGAACTATAGGATAAAATCCTAGTTTTTCTCGAATATTAATTTTGAAGAAAAAAAAAGTATATTTTGAAATTAATTAATAATATAAATTTGGATTGTATCCCATTATTTTTGTAAGAGAAATGGACTCTTAGAATGTTCAAATAAAGTGGCGATCAAAAGTTTTTGGCCAGCATAAAATTTTTGGATAATTTGCAAGTTCATTTTCACAATAACCCAAACAAAACTCAGAATGGAACACATTTAATGGATTTTTGAATTGTTACAGTCAAGCCTAAACCCAAACCTATGTAGCAGCTTTTTTATATTCATCTATTTGGAAATATCATAACTTTTCAAAAAGCTGTTATTCTTTTAGTTTTTTTCCTTTTAGTATTCTAAAGTATGTTATTAATTATTCCATTGGAGATTTTTAATCTCATAGTTTTCACAAGGAAAAAAATATATATATGCTATATATTTAATAAATGTCAGTTTTATTAACTTGATCAGTTTCATACTCAACTTATTATTTTACTACTTTGTTCATATGCCAGAGTATTGACATGTTACAGAGTTGGGCAAATTGGTAATCTCTTTTATCAGCAATGTAATTACAAGATAATTTACATGCAATTGACTATTGTTACACACATACAAACGCAAAAATTTTGTTAAACAATGGCATGGGGGGCAAATCCGGCTACAGTGCTTCAAGAATTTTTTGCAGCATGTAATTTTAACTATAATTAATTACATACAATTAAATTGTAATTACAATGCAGATAATTGGAATTACAAATTTGCCCAACTCTGATATATTATCACGATATAAAGATGCCAATTTATCACCATGTTTAGTTCAAGGTATTGTTCAAACCTACCTAGTACTCACCAGAGTATGTATTCCATGTAATGCTCTTAAACTTATGAAGCTTTGATGAGAATCTGTGCTTTACTGTAATATATGCCATTCATGTGTTTAAATGACACTGTTATAAGATTTAAATTATTATAATTTAAACCTAAAAGGATATTTAGTACCTAATCTTATTGATTTTACTTTTTATACTAAAATAATGTTTAAATTGAATAGTGTCATGTCTACTTGGCACTAACATCTTGAAAAAAATATTAGTTTCCTTTATTATTTTTCTAAAATACTTTCAGGAAAAAACGAATTAGAAAAAATCATGTTTGACTGTTAAATTCACACTATCGTAATTATTCAGTGCTTCATTTCAAATTAAATTAATTTTCAGCAATTTTTCAATGTTAAATTTCTATTTAGAAAACTTGAACTGAAAATGAATTGTACTCTTCTATTTCAGAATTTGAAGAATTTGTATTTTCTGAAAAATTTATATAAATATCAGTATTTTCAGTGTTAATATTGGAAAGTATTACTTACATTGTGTTGATCCCAGAGGCGTAACGTGGGGGTTATGGGGGAGCCCCCCCCCCCCCCCACCGCAATATTTTTAGACTTGGGAAATTTGAGCTTAAAGTTGGGAAGTGCAAGATTTTTGAAAGACTTTTACATTAAAATATACAATATGAACTTTAAAAAGCTCACTGTTTTACTTAAAAGGCGACTAAAATAATATAAGTGATGTTAAAAGTTAAAAATACACATTTTTTTAAAAGCTTCTTAGTACTTTCGGGCTGTATTTCCCAAGCCCAGCATCAGAGAATCAGTCACAAATATTCTGTAATGATGGGCTTGAGAAATACAGCTCGAAAGTACTAAGAAGTGATTCTCTGATGACAGGCCCTGGAAATACAATCCGAAAGTACTAAGACATTTTAAATAAAATGTATATTTTAAATTTGTAATATCTCTTTTATTGGTCGCCTTTTAACTAAAAGAGGAGCTTTTAAAAGTTCATATTGTTTATTTTATGTTTCAATCGTGATGGAATACTGCATTTCATCTTATAAGTTTATTTGACTTTTTCTCTTTTTAAAATAATAGAAAAACAATATGAAATTTTTAATGTTTTGCTGACTACCGTCATGAAATTTGTAACAGTGTACAACTTAAAATTATTGAAAGAAATACAAACAGAAGCCAGATTCAGTATGACATTGTGATTTTCTCTGCTATGAAAATATCATATATCTGCCAGACATGAATTTCCGTACTGTTGTTCATCAACAGTGTCTCTAATATATTTCCTTTATTTCCTCCAAAACTTTGTTCCTTTGTCAAAAATCTCAAAATAACATGATGCTATTTTCATATGCAGTGCAATTATGACTCGTACACATTAGAAGACAAAAAATTTGCAAACCTTAAATTAATGCTGGTTGGCAAAAAAAGGAAAGTATTGATTTAGAGTCAGATCTCTGAAAAAAAGGAATAACTGTTCCAATTAAAAAATATCCCACTGTCACAAACGATAATCGATGAACAAATTATTCACATCTTTAGAGACTTTATCCAAATCAATAGATCATAGCCTGAGCAGTTATACGAGGGTTTTGGTCATCGCCGTTAATGCAAGACATGAATCTGCAAATATCAAAAGTTTTCTTTTAAAGCAGCATTCTGTTTTAATACTAGAAAAGGAAAGACTTTCCAAGAAAGGACGTATGATTCTTCTACATGAACAGAAAGAAGCATATGATATTTATAAAAAAATGAAAATTTTTCATTTGTTTCATCGTTTTTTTTTTTTAAGAAAAATATTTTGAGTAAAATAAAAAGTTTAATTGTATTTCTGAAGACATCAATGTCATTGACATTGAGTCTCATTGTCTGTATCACTATAATGGAAATTCTTTTCCAAACCGTACAAACTTTCAGTGATGATTACACTGGAATGTATAATCTGATAAAAAGTTGAATTGTGTTTGCTGAAAAGATGGAAACAAGTTCAGGAGACGGTTCCAAAGGCACCATAAGAAAAGGGTTCCGCCAAAGGGAATAGATAAAAATAATAATACAGCAATGGAAATTGATGATATAACATATGTTTTACTGGAACAAATTTAAAGGCATTTTGGACACTGTAAATGGGCTTAAATAACAATATTTCATCTATCCAATAGAATATTGCACCAATACATTCTATATTTAAATTACCATTTAGCAAGGAAAATTTGAGTATCACTAATTTTTAAAAAGTTATTAATATTTTTCGTCTTGGATCTCAGAAACCTGATGTACTTGACTTCCACAATCAAATATAAGTAATATTTGATTTAATTTCAAACTAAAATGTTAACTCACTTTTCTGTCATGCGAAGAAACTCAGACTATTTGGGTCAAGTTTTCAAACTCTCTATCTTAACATTCACAGTAGATAATGGTGTTGCGTCTAATAAAAGAACATGTAGTGAATTAAAAATTGTATTATGAATTACCATGAGTGATGACAAACTTTACAGCCTAATGCTTTTAAAATGTGAAAGTGAAATAAAGATTCTATTAAATTGGACAATTTTATCATTGGGCAGACTTCATTAACACCAGAAGAACGAATGATAAATGAAAAAAAAATCAAAATGTAAGTCCATTAGCATTAGTTTCACTATGAAAGATTTTCTGTACCTTATTTCATATATTTATGTAGTTTTCTCTATATACATATATGCAATTTTTCTATGTTTAAATATTGCATTTATTGTACTGTTTGAAATTGCTTCCTGACCAGTCGTATAGCAAATGGGTATCTTATCCTTTTATCTTTATTTTCATACCTCAATGATTCCAAGATAGGAAAATAGGAATTAATCTAGTTTTGATTTTAATTATTTGAATGAAAGAGGTGTATTTAAACTTTCATTTTAAGTACCAATAATTATAAGTTTTATCTTTTTTCTTTAGAAGTTTCAGTATTTTTCTGTGGAAATGATTTTTTTTACGCATAAGTATCATTATCATTAAGCACACATTGCACATATTATTTCAGTTTTAAAATAGAGCAATTTGTTTGAAATTGGGAAATTTTAAAATTCTTCTCTCTCCCCCCCCCCCCCCCGAAAAAATATTTCATACTATTTATGAAAATCCTTTTGAGAGAGATAGCAGAGTCTATACGTCATGGGGAAATGAACTAACCCCCCCTCCCTCCCCCGAAGCATTTGAGCCAAATGCTGATTTTTACTTTTATACCGTAGAGGGTAATTCTTTAAGTTGTGTCCTTGATCCCAGAAAGAATGATAATGCGTAATGTATTTTTAAATTATAAATGGTCATGTAAGTAATGTGTTTTATAATTTTAAGTTGCTATATATATCATCCAGGTACAAGATTGCCAAGAATGTGCAGAAGATAGAATCAAAAAATTAGAACGACTGCTAAGAGAAAAAGAAACAGAACTAATTACGGTAAGACATAACATACTGTGTAATTTAGCTTGATATTTCATTTTCTTTTTCGTTTTTTTTTGTTTAAAAATGCATATTATACAGTTGCCAGCTGTAAGTTTTAGCAAGTAATTTAGAAATTTCTGCTTCGAGATTATTTATCAGTTCTTTAACTCTTAAAGAAATCTAATGATTTTGGCTTGTTTGTTTCATATTTACATTAAAATAATTTCCATAACTCAATGATTAGACATTCAGTTATGAAAATAAATTTTCCTCTATTAACTCTTAATCGATAAAAATGTGACTTGTACCAATCAGTTGGTAATAATGCTATACTTGGATTTTGTTTAGGGAGTTGTTTTCATATTTAAATTGCATCAAACTCAAATTTTTAATACAAACATCTACTAATTGAATTTTTCCAACTGAGTGGAAAAATGCCTAAAGGAGACTCAAATCCAAATCTTTGGCTCGCATTGCTAATGCTCTGCCTACCGTTTAAGCTACCTAGGCTGACAACTGGTGAGCATATTTTACTCAAATAACCTTATTGATAATAACATCTGGTCTGCCATGTAGACAACTCAACAGGATAAACCACATGTAAAGAAGCTCCATAATCAGTGGGTATGTAGATATACTATTATTTTTAACGCAATCATAATGATTGGTAAAGTTCTTATATGAGTTGATTTCTTTCCAACTGTGCAAAAAATTAAACTTGTCTGATAACTTTACTAATCATTATGATTCTTTTAAAAATAATAGTACGGAATCTAGTTTTGCCATCATATTTGGATTCTTCAGTAAAATTTATCTTAGAATACCAAGTAGTAAATCTTTCAATCAAGTAGTTTAAAATTTATTTAAGTTTAAAGTTTGAAATTCCTAATGTTAAGATCATTTTTAATTGTGGCACAACCTTTTGGGCACATTATGGGTAGTTTTTCAACCACAATTCAAGAACTAATTTGCAGAATGAACTGTAATATTGGATTCAAAAATTTCAGATTCTAAAATTCTGTTTCCGTTTAAAAAAGAAATATAGGTTAAAATTCCATTTTTTCTCGAATATTAATTTTGAAAAAAAAAGTATATTTTGAAATTAATTTATAATATAAATTTGAATTGTATCCCATTATTTTTTTAAGAAAAATGGATTCTTAGAATCTTCAAATAAAGTGGCGGTCAAATGTTTCCGGCCAGTATAAAATTTTTGGTTAATTTGCAAGTTCATTTTCACAGTATCCCAAACAAATCTCAGAATGGAACAAATTTAATGGATGTTTGGATTGTTAAAGTCAAGCCTAAACCCAAACCTATGTAATAGCTTTTTTATATTCATCTATTTGGAAATATCATAACTTTTCAAAAAGCTGTTATACTTTTAGTTTTTTTCCTTTTAGTATTCCAATGTATGTTATTAATTATTCCATTTGAGATTTTTAATCTCATAGTTGGCACAAGGAAAAAAAATATATAGGCTATAAATTTAATAAATGTCAGTTTTATTAACTTGATCAGTTTCATACTCAACTTATTATTTTACTACTTTGTTCATATGCCAGAATATTGATATGTTACAGAGTTGGGCAAATTTGTAATCTCAATTATCAGCAATGTAATTACAAGTTAATGTACATGCAATTCATTATAGCTACACACATTCAAACACAGAAATTTTGTTAAACAATGGCATGGGGGCTGTTCTGGCTACAGTGCTGCAAGAATTTTTTAGAGCATGTAATTTTAACTATATTTAATTACATACAATTAAATTGTAATTACAATGCAGATAATTGGAATTACAAATTTGCCCAACTCTGATATACGAGGGTGAGTCGGAAAATAAGTTTCCTCTAGCAACTGTGGACAGAGGTGTGTATGAAAGACAAAAAATGTAATGAAACATTAAATATAAGATATAACTTTATTTTTCTACTTAAGTGCCAAGTGAGTTGAAACATTTGTCATACCCTTTATAAGTTTCATAAAGCCCCCCAGGAAAAAAAAGGCTCTGCATACAAAAGAAGTGTTGAACGGCTTGTGTGGATTTAGCATTGCTTATAAAGAAATAGTCAAGCATTACATTCATCTGTAGTGGCCGTACACGTCTGTCCAGGTCTCACCCTCTTCAGCGCGGATGCTCCTCACTGGATTGGTGGCACTATCTCCGCACCATTTGTTTCGATATCACATCTGGCCCATAGACTCCCACGTAGAGGTTATGGATTTCTGCTCCCGATACTCCACATTCCCATTTATAGCAGACAATTGCTCTAACTTCTTTCATTGACCACGAATTCACAATGCACTTTCTCTCTATATCTACCGGGAGCAAAATGATGCAGAGCCCTGATTTTTTCAAGGAGCACTTTTTGAAGCTTATAAAGGGGTATGACAAATGTCTCAACTTACTTGGTACTTATGTAGAAAACTAAAGCTATGTCTTATCTTTAATGTTTCATTATATTTCTTGTCTTTCATACACACCTCTGTCCACAGTTGCCAGGGGAAACTTATTTTCCGACTCACCCTCGTATTATCACGATATAAACATGACAATTCATCACCATGTTTAGTCCCAGATATTGTTCAACCCTATCTAGTAGTCACCGGAGTATGTATTCCATGTGATGCTGTTTAACTTATGAAGCTTTGATGAGAACCTGTGCTTTACTGTAATATATGCCATTTATGTGTTTAAATGTCTCTGTTGTAAGATTTAAATTACTATAATTTAAACCTAAAAGGATATTTAGTACCTGA
This sequence comes from Maratus speciosus, assembly GCA_963932465.1. Taxonomy (NCBI): domain Eukaryota; kingdom Metazoa; phylum Arthropoda; class Arachnida; order Araneae; family Salticidae; genus Maratus; species Maratus speciosus. The sequence goes on from OZ010798.1 coordinate 38,905,509, forward strand.
TCTTATTGATTTTACTTTTTATACTAAAGCCATATTGTTTAAATTGAATAGTGACATGTCTACTTGGCACTAACATCTTGAAAAAAATATTAGTTTCCTTTATTATTTTTTCTAAAAGACTTTCAGGAAAAAACAAATTTAAAAAATCCTGTTTGACTGTTAAATTCTCACAATCATAATTATTCAGTCCCTCATTTTCCCATTAAATTAATTTTAAGCAATTTTTCAATGTTAAATTTCTATTTGGAAAACTTGAACTGAAATTGAATTGTACTCTTCTATTTCACAATTTGAAGAATTTGTATTTTCTGAAAAACTTATATAAATATCAGTAGTTTCAATGTTAATATTGGAAAGTATTACTTACATTGTGTTGATACCAGAGGCACCATGTGGGGGTTATGGGAGATCACCCCTCCCCTTAATATTTATGGACTTGGGAAATTTGAGCTTAAAGTTGGGAAATTCAAGATTTTTGAAAGACTTTTTCTTTAAAATATACAATATGAACTTTAAAAAGCTCACTGTTTTACTTAAAAGGTGACTAAAATAATATAAGTGATGTTACAAGTTAAAAAAACACATTTTTAAAAAAGCTTCTTAGTACTTTCGGGCTGTATTTCCCAAGCTCAGCAGCAGAGAAACAGTCACAAATATTCTTTAATGATGGTCTTGAGAAATACAGCTCGAAAGTACTACGAAGTGATTCTCTGATGACGGGCATGGGAAATACAGTCCCAAAGTACTAAGACATTTTAATTAAAATGTATATTTTAAACTTGTAACACCTCTTTTATTAGTCGCCTTTTAACTAAAAGAGGAGCTTTTAAAAGTTTATATTGTATATTTTATGTTTGAATTGTGATGGAATTCTGCATTTCGTCTTATAAGTTTATTTGACATTTTCTCTTTTTAAAATAATAGTAAAACAATATGAAATTTTTAATGTTTACCTGACTACCATCTTGAAATTTGTAACAGTGTACAACTTAAAATTATTGAAAGAAATCCAAACAGCAGCCAGATTCAATTTGACATTGTGATTCTCTGTTCTACGAAAATATCATACATCTACCAGACATGAATTTCCCTATGGTTGTTCATCAACAGTGTCTCTAATATATTTTCTTCATTTCCTCCAAAACATTGTTCCTTTGTCAAAAATCTCAAAATAACATGATGCTATTTTCATATGAAGTACAATTATGACTCGTACACAATAGCAGACAAAAAAAAATTGCAAACCTTAAATTAATGCTTGGTGGCAAGAAAAGGAAAGTATTGATTTAGAGTTAGGTCTCTGAGAAAAAGGAATAATTGTTCCAATTAAAAAAATATTTCACTGTCACAAGCAATAATTGATGAACATATTGTGCACATATCATTAGGTTATTGCCTGAGCAGTTATACGAGAGTTTTGTTCATCGCCGTTAATGCCAGACATAAGTCTGCAAATATCACAAGTTTTCTTTTAAAGCAGCATTCTGTTTTAATACTACAAAGACTTTCCAAGAAAAGACGTATTGTTTTTCTACATGAACATAAAGAAGCATTTGATATTTATAAAAAAAGTGAAAACTTTTGATTTCAGTGTTCCAAGCATCATGGAAAGTCAGGGAAAATCTCTAAAGTCATGGAATTTCAAAGTAGTCAGGGAAAGTCAGGGAAATTTAAAAATAAATAGGAAAAGTCAGGGAATTTACAAATATTTTCTAAAAAGTCATGGAAAACTCTTAAAGAAAAAATGAAAAATGACATGAAATTCATCGAAAAAATGAAAAAAGGCGCGAAATTCATCAAATAGTCTCGGGCGGAAAAAATCTCTAATTTTGACAAAGGATTGCAAAAATAAGTAGCAAATTTCGTTATATGCCCGTTTGGTCAGGGAAAGTCAGGGAATTTTTTTAGATTTGGTCATGGAAAGTCAGGGAATTTGCCAGTCATGTTTTGCTGGGAACCCATGCATCTTTTTTTTAAGAAAAATATTTTGTGTAAAATAAAAAGTTTAATTGAAATTCTGGAGACACCAATGTCATAGACATTCAGACTCATTGTCTGTATCACTATAATGAAAAGTCTTGTCCAAACCGTACAAACTTTCAGTGATGATTACACTGGAATGTATAATCTGATAAAATGTTGAATTGTGTTTGCTGAAAAGATGGAAACAAGTACTGAAGACGACTTCCAGAGGCACCATAAGAAAAAGGTTCCGCCAAAGGGAATAGATAAAAATAATAATACAGCCAATGGAAATTGATGATGTAACATATGTTTTACAGGAACGAATTTAAATAAATTTTGGACACTGGAAATGGGCTTAAATAACAATATTTCATCTATCCAATAGAATATTGCACCAATACATTCTGTATTTAAATTACCATTTAGCAAGAAAAATATGAGTATCACTAATTTTTAAAAAGATATTAATATATTTTTCGAACTGGATCTCAGAAACCTGATGTACAGTCGTTGGAAAAAAAAAAGTAAACACCCCCTACTAACTACTCAACAAATTATCGTAGACGAAAGTTACTGGTACCGAACGATTGGAAATAAAGTCTACTTATAAATGACATATATAAAATTTGCTTAGGGGACCATCTACATATTAAAACGAATCCAAACTTCATTTTTAGGGTTTCGTTCATCTCACGAAACCCTATTCGTCTCGCTCCTTTGTCTGTCTGTCCATCTGTCTGTCACAGAGCCCGTTCTCAGAAACTATACATGTTAGAGACTTGAAATTTTGGGTACTTATAGCTGAACACCTCACATCAAACAACAAATCATAAAATTATGAAAAAGTTGGTAATTAACCGAATTACGGGCTAATTAACTTCTACAATTAACCAATCCACCTTTTTAACGCAAATTCAAACGGACTTTAACGAAATCATCCGTGTTTCTCCTAAAATCAGCCGAATGCACGGTTACCATGGAGGAAATTAAGCCGAAAAATGAAGTGGTGATTTTAAAGCGAAATCGTATATCAGAAAATATTGGTCCGAGAAATTTGTAAATGGAATAGACAGACGCAGAAAAAAATCTACTTTCATTTGGTATAAAGTTCACATTTCTGCGATGTGTATAAGTTAAAATATCCACTAAAAATCGATCGATAAAAATTTAATTTCTTTAATTGGAAAGACAAGGAAATAAGATTTCAATTCGGCGGGAAAGCAGGTAGACATGACGACGCTGCGGTTTTCCATAATAGCATATTTTAATATGAAATTTTAACTTTTTAAATATTAAATTTTTTGATTAAATTTTTTGGCATCCCGATGTCAAATTTCTCGCTGATTTCATTGATACCCATATCTAAGTCCTATCTTAATTACAAGCTGAAATATTAATTATTATTTAATTAATCGGTTTATTGCTATCAAATGCGTCGATTAAAATGAAGAGACGTGCTTATTTAACCACGAATTAACTTAAATTAGGAAATCTAATAATTTGCCTGGGCTTTTTGAACAGTGATATGAAATAAGTATAACTCATTCATCATCAGAAAGTTTACTTCATACCACTATTTTCTAATAGTAATTTCAGGAAATATTTTGAATTATTGGTTAAGACCGCCACTCAGTCTGTTTGAAACTTTAAGATAGTTTGTAACACATAGAAAAAAGTGTAAAAAAGAATGGAGTGTGATATTTCGAGGAGGGGGTGGGGGGAGCTAGAATTATTTTTAAAATCTTAGCGTTTGTTACCGCAGCAAATATTTTAAATTCTTGTTTAAGACCGCCACCATCCCGACCCATCTATCTACAGAAAGATTGCGTAAAGGAGTTTCGTTCAGATATGCTTTTGTTAAGAATAGAGTGCATTCCCTGGTGGTGGAATGTGGAACTAACATAACGCAATTTTGTTAAAATTAGGAAATTTAACAAGTCGATCTGTTTGAAACTTTAAGATATTTTATAACACATAAGATAAAGTGTAAGAAAGAATGACACGCGAAATTCCAGGGAGGGGGGGGGGGCGCTAGATTTCTATTTAAAAAATTAGCGTTTCTGACCGCTTTAGGTGACTTTTTGAGGGAGTCCTGAGATATATGCTACTTATTTAATATAAAATTTTCTAAAGTTTAGTTACCACTATTTCCTAATAGTAATTTCAGCAAATATCTTAATTTCTTATTAAGACCGCCACCACCTCGAGTAACATATCTACTTATAGGTTGTTTAACGGAGTTTCCTTCCGATAAAGTTTTGTTAAGAATAAAGTGCGCTCCCTGGTGGTGGAATGTGGAACTAACATTTTTGTTAAAATTAGGAAATATAACAAGGCGATCTGTTTGAAATTTTACGATAGTTTATAACACATTAGAAAAAGTTTATAAAAAATGGCGCGTGAAATTTCGGGAAGGTGGGGAGAGGGGGAGGGGCAAAATATTTCTTTTTTGTTTCATACCATTTCAGGTGCGTTTTTTGATGGAGTCCTCAGATATGCTACTTATACTTATTAAATATAAATATGTCAAAAGTTAAATTACCATTATTTCCGAATAGTAATTTTGTGGAAGAACCACACTTTTTATTAAGTTTTTTTCCATCATTTTTCAACTTCATTTATTGTATTAAGTGTTTTATTTAAAAAGGTACCTTTTACTTTATTTCAATGATAAAAACTACTAACTTACTAACAAAACTAATCCTAACACTTAACTTCAACAGCATGCTGGCATCCATATTGTTTACATTTTGTTTTTATGGTTTTCAGTTAAATTCATAGTTAATTGATTGAATGGTTGGTTGGTTACCAACAAGGTATCAGTTAAACTTTGTTGACATGTTTTTCAGGTTGCACAGTGTTACTCAACTTTCTGTTGTTTATGCAAAAGAGTTCCAGCATGTGCTGGCTAGTTGTGATTGGTTGCAAACCATTATAAAATGAGAGAGTTTCTCATTCATGTCATCTAGTTCTTGCTTTGGTGTTACAAGTGTATAAATTGAAGATGTTTCCTGATATGCCTAAATAAAAAGATGTTAGTTTTTATTTAATGAAGTCTTCATTTCTAGTATGTATCATTGTGAGTCATCTATCTCATTTCTGCTACAAGTCTCTTCAAATTTGTAAGTAGACATTTTATTTTCTACTAAGAAGATGGGAGTTAATAGGTATTGTGTTAAGAAATTAAAGACAATTAGAATTCATTAATTTTTAAAGTAATTGCACTCTGCTATATAGTACTTAATCAGAACAAAGGGTTATGGAACCCAGTATTGCGCCATTTTAAAGGCAGAATTTGATGAGTTTTAACTTAGAAATATTTCACTGTTTGTAAACAAACATGGCTGCTAGCCCTAACCCTCAATTACTATTGACAAGACATAATTACCATTCTTGGGTAACAAATATAAAGAGGATACTAGAGTCAGAGGGTTTAATAATTTGGATAGATAAGAGTAAATGGCCAAAAGTAGATGACTTAGGTGAAATTGATAAATTTAAATTGAATCAAAGTAAAAGCAAGGCCGCTGGTCTATTGAAAACATATTGTAGCAGAGAAGTTGAGCTTCAAATAAATCATTTAAGTGATCCTTCAGTTATATGGGATACACTTAAAACAAATTTAGAAATTGAGTGTAGGTCCTTAAAAGCATATAGGCTTGCAGAGTTTAGAAATTTAAGAATTCTTCCTGATGAAGAGTTACCTACATTTATAGCTAGGTTTGAGGATTGTTATAGAAAGTTAAGTGATTCTGGGGAATCTATTACTGAAGATCATAGGTGTTATCAATTGTTACAGTGCCTGCCAGAGGAATATGATTATCTTGCAAGGGAATTTGAAAATTGTATCGAGTCTAAATTTAAGTTTGACAATTTAAAGGCAGAAATTTTAAAGGAATATAATCGGCGAAATTTCCGTGATCTTCAAAAACAAGAATCTTTATTAACTGTTGAAAGTAAAGATAAATTAAATCCTAGAAAACCAATTACAATTAAGCCAGGCATAGAGAAAAAGTTAACTTGTTTTTTATGTGGTAAAAGTGATCATTTTGCTAAATTTTGTAAAAACAAAACTTTAGTTTCTAGAACTAAACCTAGAGTCAGTTCTTTCGTCTCTGAATTTATGGCAGATAAGTGTTATGCAAATGAACTTTTTCCTGCAAATAGAGAATGGACTTTAGATAGTGCATCATCGGCACATGTATGCCAAAATAAAGAATTTTTTACAAAATTGAGAAAGCCTCCAGCAGGTGCAGTAGTACGTATGGGAACCACTCCCCACACAGTACAGGGTATTGGTGAAGTTGAATTTAATATTAAAGACCGAAATAAAATAATGACTGTAAATTTACATGATGTTTTATACGTTCCTTCTATTCATAGAAATTTAATTAGTATGTCTAAAATGGATAAGGCGAAAATGCATGCCCGACTAAATAAAGGTTTTCAAATTTTTTCACCTAGATGGAAATACTTATGGAGTGCTAAATTAAAGGGTAATTTTTACACTATAAAAGGCTGGCCTACTAAAGAGAACTTTCAATTTAAAGGGAAAAATGAAACACTTAAGACACAACATAAAGTAAACTTAAGTAAAGAGAACAATTATAATAGTTCATATGCTTTAGACAGGAATAACATCATGCTCTGGCATGAGCGACTGGCACATGTAAACTTAAGCACTTTGAAAGATATGTTTAATAAAAATCTGGTACAAAATCCTGGAAAACTTAAAGGTGATGAAACACGATGTGAATCATGTGTAATAGGAAAAAGTACTAGAGCTGTCCACCCAAAATTACCACAAATTAAATCTAGAGAGCTATTAGAACTTATACACAGCGATGTGTGGGGTCCGGCTCCAGTTACAACAAAACAAGGCTATAGATATGTTTTAACATTTATTGATGATTATAGCCGCAGGGCTTTCTGTTACCCACTACGAAATAAGGATGAAGTTCATAGTAAGTTTAAAGATTTTATAGCTATGGTAGAAAGGCAAACTGGAAAGAAAGTTAAAACTGTCAGAACAGATAATGGGTTAGAATACTGCAACCGACCATTAGAAAAATTTTTAGAAAATCTTGGAATCAAACACGAACACACCACGATTTATTCACCGCAAATGAACGGCTGTGCAGAGCGATACAATCGTGTGCTGTTTGATGGAATGAGAACATTAATACATTCAGCTAATTTAACAGATGATTTTTGGCTAGAAGCCATGATGACAGTTAATTACATAAGAAATAGAACATTTCACACTACCATAAATGACATTCCCTTCAGGCGGTGGTATAATAAAAAGCCATCAATAAATCATCTTAAGAGATATGGCTGTACAGCCTATGTTCATCAACCCCCACAGAAAAGAAATAAATTTCAGCCTCGTGCCAAGAAAGGCATTTTTGTTGGATATGGGTATGGGACGAGTGGTTATAGAATATGGATCCCTGATGAAAATACCATTGTAGAAAGTAAACATGTGACTTTCGACGAAGCAATGTTAGGAAAAGCAAAAGAGGGTCATAATATTTCCTCGGAGTTTGACGATGATGATGATTTGGGGGGCAACATAAGAAACAGTGTTTCAAGTCCCGAATTACAAGTTGATCCAAAATCAGTGCCTTTACCCCAACCAACCAAAGATGAGTTAGAAAAAGCAATTGAATTAAAAGAAGAACCCCGATCACTCACCCCAAGTCCTGAACCAGAATCAAATACAGTTAAATTTCATAGGATAAGAACAATAAGAAGTAAAGGAGCCTCAAAGGGAAAATTTGACATTTATATTTTTACACCTGATGGGAAGACTTTAAGAAGCCAAAGAGAAATGCAAGAGTATTGTCAGAAAAATAAAATAATTTATGACAAAGATCTAATAAGCTTTTCATATAAAGATGAATATGAGGGTCCTATTATCTTAAAAATGGAAAGTAACACTAATGAATCAGATAGTGAGGAAACCTGCTGTGCAGAAATCATAATACCAAGATCTCCGAATCAAGCAAAAACGCTCCCTGAAGCTAAGTTTTGGAAAGAGGCAATGGATGCAGAAATTAAAACTATGATCGACCGAAATGTATGGACATTAGTTCCACAACCAGAAAACTGTAAAATTTTAGGTACTAAGTGGGTATATACTCTTAAAAGAAAAGCCAGCGATGGGTTTGGAAACTTTAAAGCAAGATTAGTAGCCTTGGGGAATAACCAGAGAGAGGGACTGGATTATGAAGAAACATTCAGTCCAGTGGTTAACTTCCTATTAATCAGACTTTTTATAGCTTTATTCATATGTATTTTGGGGTGGAAGCATTGTCTTCTAGATGTACGATGTGCATATTTATATGGAGCCATAGATAAAGATATATACATAAGACAACCTGCAGATTACATAACACTTGGAAAGGAAAACCATGTCTTAAAATTACATAAAGCATTATATGGCCTTCATCAGTCGGGAAGGTGTTGGTATGAAGAATTGCACAACAAACTCACAAGTAATGGTTTTAATGAAATACCAGGACTTACTTGTGCTTATTCTTATAAAAGAAAAGCAGTGGTACTAGTATATGTGGACGACCTGCCGATATTTGCTGAAAATGAAATAATTTTAAAAGAAGTAGTTTCTCTTATAAAAAGTTTATATGAAGTCGAGAATATGGGGCCCATTTCTAAACTTTTGGGTATTGACAGGAGACTCCATGAAAATTCATTGTAAAGAGTACATTGAGAAATGTCTTGAAAAATTTAATTTTAAAAACTTTACTAAAATCTCTCTTCCCCTCCAAGCTGGAGTTGTTCCTTCTAGGAAAGATATGCCGACTGATGACAACCAGATGGAAGATGTTCCATACAGAAATTTACTGGGATGCCTGCTCTACATTTCCGGACGTTGCAGACCTGATATCAGCTATGGAGTAGCAGCTCTTTCGCAATTTGTTGAAAATCCTGGACCTATCCATTGGAAATGCCTTCAACAAATCCTGTGCTACCTAGGAACTACGAAGGAATTAGGAATCCAAATGCACCCTCAAGACCCCCCCACTCAGCTCTCTGCCTATGTTGATGCTAGCTGGGCTAGTGACCCGAGTGACCGCCGATCCTGGACTGGCTACTCTATTTTCTTAAATGGCCTCCCGATAACATGGCGTGTGGTGAAACAGACCTGTGTAGCTATGTCTCCGATGGAATCGGAATTTATTGCAGCCTCAGAAGCTGCTAAAGAACTGAAGTACTTGAATTCAACCTTAGAGCAACTGTATTCTACTTTTAACCTTGATTCAAATATTATTGGTAACCAAAAACCAATACTGAAGTGTGACAATGCTGCAGCTATACAGTTCATTAAGAACAGAGCTGAGAATATCAGGAATAGATACATAGATTTAAAATACATGTTCGTAAGAGACTTATATCTACAAAATGTGTTTGACATTATTCATGTTAAGTCTAAAGACAATTTAGCTGATCTCCTTACAAAGTCTCTGTGCAAGGACTTATTTATGAAACTTAGATCTGCTTACTTATGCTGAAGAAAAAAAAAAAAAAAACTTTTTTGAACTTGAAATCATGAACTGATGAACTTTTTTGAAAATAAATATTTAAATATTTTCAATTATGTATTGTTTATATGTATTTTGCATAATACATTTACATCTATTTTTGAAAGTGTTTAGTAAATGAAAAATGCTGGAAAAGGGGGGCATTTTGTGGAAGAACCACACTTTTTATTAAGTTTTTTTCCATCATTTTTCAACTTCATTTATTGTATTAAGTGTTTTATTTAAAAAGGTACCTTTTACTTTATTTCAATGATAAAAACTACTAACTTACTAACAAAACTAATCCTAACACTTAACTTCAACAGCATGCTGGCATCCATATTGTTTACATTTTGTTTTTATGGTTTTCAGTTAAATTCATAGTTAATTGATTGAATGGTTGGTTGGTTACCAACAAGGTATCAGTTAAACTTTGTTGACATGTTTTTCAGGTTGCACAGTGTTACTCAACTTTCTGTTGTTTATGCAAAAGAGTTCCAGCATGTGCTGGCTAGTTGTGATTGGTTGCAAACCATTATAAAATGAGAGAGTTTCTCATTCATGTCATCTAGTTCTTGCTTTGGTGTTACAAGTGTATAAATTGAAGATGTTTCCTGATATGCCTAAATAAAAAGATGTTAGTTTTTATTTAATGAAGTCTTCATTTCTAGTATGTATCATTGTGAGTCATCTATCTCATTTCTGCTACAAGTCTCTTCAAATTTGTAAGTAGACATTTTATTTTCTACTAAGAAGATGGGAGTTAATAGGTATTGTGTTAAGAAATTAAAGACAATTAGAATTCATTAATTTTTAAAATAATTGCACTCTGCTATATAGTACTTAATCAGAACAAATTTCAACAATTATCTTAAATTCTTGCTGAAGACCGCCACCCCTTCGAGTAACATATCTACTAATGGGTTGTGTAAAGGAGTTTCGTTCAGATACGCTTTTGTTAAGAATACAGTGCTCTCCCTGGTGGTGGAATGTGGAATTAACAGACCGCGATTACATTTAAAGTAGGAAATCTAACAATTCAATCTGTTTTAAACTTTAAGATACTTTATAACACACGATAATAAATTATAAAGAAGAAGGGCGCGTCGCATTTTGAGGAGGGGGGGGGGGGTTGAGGGAGGTGCACGAACAAAATTAGGAAATATAACTGGACGATCTGTTTGAAACTTTAATTTGGCTTATAAAACATAACATAAATTTTAAAAATCAGGCCGCGTCAAAAATCATGGTGACCACCTGCCTGCTCCCCCCCCAAGGGGGGCACTTTTCTAAATTTGGCAGATACCCGTCATGTGATATATCGTAGCATTTGGGAGGGGGGGGTGAACAAAAGTAGGAAATATACCAAGGCGAATATGTTTGAAACTTTAACATAGTTTAGGATGTGTTTGCCAAAATTTAGAATGTATTCCATGGCGATAAATGTACTGGACGTTTTGAAAGAAAGTGTTTTGAAAGGAATATTAAACGAAACCCTTTGTGCGATGTATGATCACACTTACCCACTTGTTTTCAATGGTGATACCCAATTTTAAGGAGATATTTCAAATCTTTGGCTCAAACTATGCCCAGACACCAAATTTCAAGTCATTTGAATGATAAGTTTTTGAATTATAAACATTCAAAATTTAGTGCTTCTAATGTTAAATTACATTTTCATATTTTTATTTATAACTTCTGAAATTATTGTCCTAATGATCTAGTTTTTTGTGTAGCAATACAGTACAGGACCTATTATCTGGAATCCTCAGGACCGAAGGCTTTCCGGATTTTGGAATTTTTTGGATTTCTGATCCTCCCGAATTCCGTCAAAAAATTCGTGGGGAAAACACAAATTTCATCAAAAAATCGCGAAAAAAAAACAAATTTCTTCAAAGGATCGAAAAAGTTACACCGCAATTTCGTCGAAAGATCACAAAAAATGCAAATTTCGTCAGAAAATCGCAAAATAACGAAATTTCGTAAAAGCGTCGCGAAAAACAAGCAAATTTAGTAAAAGAATCACGCAAAAAAGCGCAAATTTCGTCAAAGTCTCGCGAAAAAACGCACATTTTTTCCAAGATTGCAAAAAAACGCAAATTGCGTCAAAATATAGCAAAAAAAATTTGTCAAAGGATCGAAAAAGATCCCCACAATTTCGTCAAAAGATCGCAAATTTCGTCAAAATATCGCGAAAAAAATGCAAATTTCGTCAAAAGATCTCGTAAAAACGCGAATTTCGATAAAGTATCGCAAAAAAAAACTCATATTTAGGGCTGATAGGGCCCCCTTCCTCTTCTGTAAACTTTCAAAAAATTTGCTGTGAATTTCAGATTTTTTTTTCTTTTTGCTCAGAATCACCCCTGATTCTTGTAACACAATTGTGTAGCCATAATATTTTGTCGAAGTGAGAGGCAGGGTGCGAAATATCTGACGATTTTTTAAAAAAACGAATCATAATATAAATTAATTTTAAGTTAAAATTTGACAGAAAAAGGATTTTTTCTAATTTCTGGGGAGGGGGGGGGGCACCGTGTTCCCCATCACTGATGTAACATCTATTTTTGTGCTTACACATTGCAACACAATACACCAAAAAAAAAATTAGGAATCTGTAAAATTTTCGAAAAATTTCAGAAATTGCAAAATTTTAGTAAAAATTTACATATTTAGAAAATTTTCAAAATTATTTTTTCCGGATTTCGGAATTCCGGATAATGGGTCCTGTACTGTAGTACTAATATACCCAAACATAAATACATTGAATTTGCAATTTTTATAATTTTCTGATGTTAATTATGAATTATAAAATTAATATTAAAAAAAATTATGAATTGCAACCTACAATTTTTTTCATGGATTCAGATTTATTAAGACCTGCTTTATGGAAATCCAAAATTTCACATTTTTCTTCCACGTATTTTTCAAATTATGCTTTAAAAACGGCAAAATGATGGTTTAAGGGGCCGTCTATAATAGAAGTGACTAGATATTTTGAAATTTCTTCTGCTGCCTTGTAATCTAGCAGGCTTCATTGACTTCTTAAGGTGCCTTGATCAAGATGGGGGCTCTCTCGGTTAATAATCGATTTCCGAACTTCAATTTGGATACAGCCCTTAAAATACGCTCGTTTTAAAATAATTAATTTCTCAGAAACTTATGGTACGAATTGCATAAAAATTGGTTGTTAGGCTAATTGAAAGGTGTAGAGCTCATTTATGCTGTCAGAATTGTGTACTGCCATTGAAAAAAACAAAGTTATGGTTCGTTTTAATATGTAGATGGCCCCCTAAGCAAATATTATATACATCATTTAAAAGTAGACTTTATTTCCAATCGTTCGGTACCAGTAATTTTCTTCTACGATAATTTGTTTAGGAGTTAGTAGGGGTGTTTACGTTTTTTTTCCATGACTGTACTTGACTTCCACAATCAAGTATAAGTAATATTTGATTTAAGTTAAACCATAATGTTAACTCACATTTCTGTCATGCAAAGAAACTCAGACTATTTGGGTCAAGTTTTCAAACTATCTATCTTAACATTCACAGTAGATAATGGTGTTGCGTCTAATAAAAGAACATGTAGTGAATTAAAAATTGTATTATGAATTACCATGAGTGATGACAAACTTTACAGCCTAATGCTTTTAAAATGTGAAAGTGAAATAAAGATTCTATTAAATTGGACAATTTTATCATTGGGCAGACTTCATTAACACCAGAAGAATGAATGATAAATGAAAAAAAAATCAAAATGTAAGTCCATTAGCATTAGTTTCACTATGAAAGATTTTCTGTACCTTATTTCATATATTTATGTAGTTTTCTCTATATACATATATGCAATTTTTCTATGTTTAAATATTGCATTTATTGTACTGTTTGAAATTGCTTCCTGACCAGTCGTATAGCAAATGGGTATCTTATCCTTTTATCTTTATTTTCATACCTCAATGATTCCAAGATAGGAAAATAGGAATTAATCTAGTTTTGATTTTAATTATTTGAATGAAATAGGTATATTTAAACTTTCATTTTATGTACCAATAATTATAATTTTTATGTTTTTTCATTAGAAGTTTCAGTATTTTTCTGTGGAAATGATTTTTTTTTATGCATAAGTATCATTATCATTAAGCACACATTACACATATCATTTCAGTTTTAAAATAGAGCAATTTGTTTGAAATTGGGAAATTTTAAAATTCTTCTCTCTCCCCCCCCCCCCCCCCCCGAAAAAATATTTCATACTATTTATGAAAATCCTTTTGAGAGAGATAGCAGAGTCTATACGTCATGGTGAAATAAACTAAAACTAAAAGTTTAGCTATAAACATTCAATTCACAGCTTTTTCATCTTTATTGAGTAAATACAAGTCAAACTTTGGAAGAAACAATATAAGCAACTGTGATGACTGAATTATAGAATTACTCATTGTTTCTATATACATTGACATAATTGATAACTGCACTATGATCGTCAGACGAGAGTCCTTTCTCTGTTTAGCACAATTGTAAAGAATATGGACATCTAACGCCATCTTCTATTTAAATGAACTGTTTCAATTACAAATGCGAATATGAACCCTTTATCCCATATGAAGCATTTGAGCCAAATGCTGATTTTTACTTTTCTACCGTAGATGCTAATTCTTTAAGTTCCGGCCTTGTTCCCAAACAGAATGATAATGCATAATGTATTTTTATATTATAAATGGTCGTGTAAGTAATGTGTTGTATAATTTTAAGTTGCTATATATATCATCCAGGTACAAGATTGCAGAGCATGTGCAGAAGATAGAATCAAAAAATTAGAACTACTGCTCAAAGAAAAAGAAACAGAACTATTTGGGGTAAGACCTAAATTACTGTGTAATTTACCTAGATATTTCGTTTTCTTTTAATTTAAAAATGCATATTATACAGTTGCCAGCTGTAAGTTTTTGTAAGTAATTCAGATATTTCTGCTTCGAGAATATTTATCAGTTCTTTATCCCTTAAAGAAATCTTATGATTTTGGCTTGTTTGGCTCAATGTCTCATATTTACATTAAAATAATCTCCATTAACTCAATGATAAGACATTTTCAGTCATGAAAATAAATTTTCGTCTATTAACTCTTAATCAATTAAAATGTGACTTGTACCAATCAGTTGGTAATAATGCTATACATGAATTTTGTTTAGGGAGTTGTTTTCATATTTAAATTGCATCAAACTCAAATTTTTAATACAAACATCTATGATCTGAATTTTTCCAACTGAGTGGAAAAATGCCTAAAGGAGACTCAAATCCAAATCTTTGGCTCGCATTGCTAATGCTCTGCCTACCGTTTAAGCTACCTAGGCTGACAACTGGTGAACATATTTCACTCAAATAACCTTATTTGTAATAACATCTGGTCTGCCATGTAGACAGCTCAACACGATAAACCACATCTAAAGAAGCTCCATAATCAGTGGGTATGTAGATATACTATTATTTTTAACGCAATCATAATGATTGGTAAAGTTCTTATATGAGTTGATTTCTTTCCAACTGTGCAAAAAATTAAACTTGTCTGATAACTTTACTAATCATTATGATTGTTTTAAAAATAATAGTACGGAATCTAGTTTTGCCATCATATTTGGATTCTTCAGTAAAATTTATCTTAGAATACCAAGTAGTAAATCTTTCAATCAAGTAGTTTAAAATTTATTTAAGTTTTAAATTTGAAATTCCTAATGTTAAGATCATTTTTAATTGTGGCACAACCTTTTGGGCACATTATGGGTAGTTTTTCAACCACAATTCAAGAACTAATTCACAAATTTCAGATTCTAAAATTCTGTTTCCGTTTAAAAAAGAAATATAGGTTAAAATTCCATTTTTTCTCGAATATTAATTTTGAAAAAAAAAAGTATATTTTGAAATTAATTTATAATATAAATTTGAATTGTATCCCATTATTTTTTTAAGAGAAATGGATTCTTAGAATCTTCAAATAAAGTGGTGGTCAAATGTTTCCGGCCAGTATAAAATTTTTGGTTAATTTGCAAGTTCATTTTCACAGTATCCCAAACAAATCTCAGAATGGAAAAAATTTAATGGATGTTTGGATTGTTAAAGTCAAGCCTAAACCCAAACCTATGTAATAGCTTTTTTATATTCATCTATTTGGAAATATCATAACTTTTCAAAAAGCTGTTATACTTTTAGTTTTTTTCCTTTTAGTATTCCAATGTATGTTATTAATTATTCCATTTGAGATTTTTAATCTCATAGTTGGCACAAGGAAAAAAAATATATAGGCTATAAATTTAATAAATGTCAGTTTTATTAACTTGATCAGTTTCATAATCAACTTATTATTTTACTACTTTGTTCATATGCCAGAATATTGATATGTTACAGAGTTGGGCAAATTTGTAATCTCAATTATCAGCAATGTAATTACAACTTAATGTACATGCAATTCATTATAGCTACACACATTCAAACACAGAAATTTTGTTAAACAATGGCATGGAGGCTGTTCTGGCTACAGTGCTGCAAGAATTTTTTAGAGCATGTAATTTTAACTATATTTAATTACATACAATTAAATTGTAATTACAATGCAGATAATTGGAATTACAAATTTGCCCAACTCTGATATACGAGGGTGAGTCGGAAAATAAGTTTCCTCTAGCAACTGTGGACAGAGGTGTGTATGAAAGACAAAAAATGTAATGAAACATTAAATATAAGATGTAACTTTATTTTTCTACTTAAGTGCCAAGTGAGTTGAAACATTTGTCATACCCTTTATAAGTTTCATAAAGCCCTCCAGGAAAAAAAAAGGCTCTGCATACAAAAGAAGTGTTGAGCGGCTTGTGTGGATTTAGCATTGCTTATAAAGATATAGTCAAGCATTACATTCATCTGTAGTGGCTGTAAACGTCTGTCCAGGTCTCACCTTCTTCAGCGCGGATGCTCCTCACTGGATTGGTGGCACTATCTCCGCACCATTTGTTTCGATATCACATCTGGCCCATAGACTCCCACGTAGTGGTTATGGATTTCTGCTCCCGATACTTCACATTCCCATTTATAGCAGACAACCGCTCTCACTTCTTTCATTGACCATGAATTAACAATGCACTTTCTCCCTATAACTACCGGGAACAAAATGATGCAGAGCCCTGATTTTTTCAAGGAGCACTTTTTGAAGCTTATAAAGGGGTATGACAAATGTCTCAACTCACTTGGTATTTATGTAGAAAACTAAAGCTATGTCTTATCTTCAATGTTTCATTATAGTTTTTGTCTTTCATACACACCTCTGTCCACAGTTGCCAGGGGAAACTTATTTTCTGACTCACCCTCGTATTATCACGATATAAACATGACAATTCATCACCATGTTTAGTCCCAGATATTGTTCAACCCTATCTAGTAGTCACCAGAGTATGTATTCCATGTTATGCTGTTTAACTTATGAAGCTTTGATGAGAATCTGTGCTTCACTGTAATATATACCATTTATGTGTTTAAATGACTGTGTTATAAGATTTAAATTACTATAATTTAAACCTAAAAGGATATTTAGTACCTGATCTTATTGATTTTACTTTTTATACTAAAGCCATATTGTTTAAATTGAATAGTGACATGTCTACTTGGCACTAACATCTTGAAAAAAATATTAATTTCCTTTATTATTTTTTCTAAAAGACTTTCAGGAAAAAACAAATTTAAAAAATCCTGTTTGACTGTTAAATTCTCACAATCATAATTATTCAGTCCCTCATTTTCCCATTAAATTAATTTTAAGCAATTTTTCAATGTTAAATTTCTATTTGGAAAACTTGAACTGAAATTGAATTGTACTCTTCTATTTCACAATTTGAAGAATTTGTATTTTCTGAAAAACTTAAATAAATATCAGTATTTTCAATGTTAATATTGGAAAGTATTACTTACATTGTGTTGATACCAGAGGCACCATGTGGGGGTTATGGGAGATCCCCCTCCTGCAATATTTATGGACTTGGGAAATTTGAGATTAAAGTTGGGAAATTACAGATTTTTGAAAGACTTTTTCTTTGAAATATACAATATCAACTTTAAAAAGCTCACTGTTTTACTTAATAGGCGACTAAAATAATATAAGTGATGTTACAATTTAAAAATACACATTTTTTTAAAAGCTTCTTAGTACTTTCGGGCTGTATTTCCCAAACCCAGCATCAGAGTATCAGTCACAAATATTCTCTAATGATGAGCTTGGGAAATACAGTCCGAAAGTACTAAGACATTTTAATTAAAATGTATATTTTAAACTTGTAACATCTCTTTTATTAGTCACCTTTTAAATAAAAGAGGAGCTTTTAAAAGTTCATATTGTATATTTTATGTTTGAATCGTGATGGAATACTGCATTTCGTCTTATAAGTTTATTTGACTTTTTATCTTTTTAAAATAACAGTAAAACAATACGAAATTTTTAATGTTTTGCTGACTACCGTCATGAAATTTGTAACAGTGTACAACTTAAAATTATTGAAAGAAATACAAACAGAAGCCAGATTCAGTATGACATTGTGATTTTCTCTGCTATGAAAATATCATATATCTACCAGACATGAATTTCCGTACTGTTGTTCATCAACAGTGTCTCTAATATATTTCCTTTATTTCCTCCAAAACTTTGTTCCTTTGTCAAAAATCTCAAAATAACATGATGCTATTTTCATATGCAGTGCAATTATGACTCGTACACATTAGAAGACAAAAAATTTGCAAACCTTAAATTAATGCTGGTTGGCAAAAAAAGGAAAGTATTGATTTAGAGTCAGATCACTGAAAAAAAGGAATAACTGTTCCAATTAAAAAATATCCCACTGTCACAAACGATAATCGATGAACAAATTATTCACATCTTTAGAGACTTTATCCAAATCAATAGATTATAGCCTGAGCAGTTATACGAGGGTTTTGGTCATCGCCGTTAATGCAAGACATGAATCTGCAAATATCAAAAGTTTTCTTTTAAAGCAGCATTCTGTTTTAATACTAGAAAAGGAAAGACTTTCCAAGAAAGGACGTATGATTCTTCTACATGAACAGAAAGAAGCATTTGATATTTATAAAAAAATGAAAATTTTTCATTTGTTTCATCGTTTTTTTTTTAAGAAAAATATTTTGAGTAAAATAAAAAGTTTAATTGTATTTCTGAAGACATCAATGTCATTGACATTGAGTCTCATTGTCTGTATCACTATAATGGAAAGTCTTTTCCAAACCGTACAAACTTTCAGTGATGATTACACTGGAATGTATAATCTGATAAAAAGTTGAATTGTGTTTGCTGAAAAGATGGAAACAAGTTCAGGAGACGGTTCCAAAGGCACCATAAGAAAAGGGTTCCGCCAAAGGGAATAGATAAAAATAATAATACAGCAATGGAAATTGATGATATAACATATGTTTTACAGGAACAAATTTAAAGACATTTTGGACACTGTAAATGGGCTTAAATAACAATATTTCATCTATCCAATAGAATATTGCACCAATACATTCTATATTTAAATTACCATTTAGCAAGGAAAATTTGAGTATCACTAATTTTTAAAAAGTTATTAATATTTTTCGTCTTGGATCTCAGAAACCTGATGTACTTGACTTCCACAATCAAATATAAGTAATATTTGATTTAATTTCAAACTAAAATGTTAACTCACTTTTCTGTCATGCGAAGAAACTCAGACTATTTGGGTCAAGTTTTCAAACTATCTATCTTAACATTCACAGTAGATAATGGTGTTGCGTCTAATAAAAGAACATGTAGTGAATTAAAAATTGTATTATGAATTACCATGAATGATGACAAACTTTACAGCCTAATGCTTTTAAAATGTGAAAGTGAAATAAAGATTCTATTAAATTGGACAATTTTATCATTGGGCAGACTTCATTAACACCAGAAGAATGAATGATAAATGAAAAAAAAATCAAAATGTAAGTCCATTAGCATTAGTTTCACTATGAAAGATTTTCTGTACCTTATTTCATATATTTATGTAGTTTTCTCTATATATATGCAATTTTTCTATGTTTAAATATTGCATTTATTGTACTGTTTGAAATTGCTTCCTGACCAGTCGTATAGCAAATGGGTATCTTATCCTTTTATCTTTATTTTCATGCTGAATGATTCCAAGATAGGAAAATAGGAATTAATCTAGTTTTGATTTTAATTATTTGAATGAAAGAGGTGTATTTAAACTTTCATTTTAAGTACCAATAATTATAATTTTTATCTTTTTTCTTTAGAAGTTTCAGTATTTTTCTGTGGAAATGATTTTTTTTACGCATAAGTATCATTATCATTAAGCACACATTGCACATATTATTTCAGTTTTAAAATAGAGCAATTTGTTTGAAATCGGGAAATTTTTAAATTCTTCTTCCTCCCCCCCCCCCCCCCCCCCCCTCGAAAAAATATTTCATACTATTTATGAAAATCCTTTTGAGAGAGATAGCAGAGTCTATACATCATGGGGAAATGAACTAACCCCCCCCCCCCCCCCGAAGCATTTGAGCCAAATGCTGATTTTTACTTTTATACCGTAGAGGGTAATTCTTTAAGATGTGTCCTTGATCCCAGAAAGAATGATAATGCGTAATGTATTTTTAAATTATAAATGGTCATGTAAGTAATGTGTTTTATAATTTTAAGTTGCTATATATATCATCCAGGTACAAGATTGCCAAGAATGTGCAGAAGATAGAATAAAAAAATTAGAACAACTGCTAAGAGAAAAAGAAACAGAACTAATTAGGGTAAGACATAAATTACTGTGTAATTTAGCTTGATATTTCGTTTTCTTTTTCGTTTTTTTTTTTTCTTTAAAAATGCATATTATACAGTTGCCAGCTGTAAGTTTTAGCAAGTAATTTAGAAATTTCTGCTTCGAGATTATTTATCAGTTCTTTAACCCTTAAAGAAATCTAATGATTTTGGCTTGTTTGTGTCATATTTACATTAAAATAATTTCCATAACTCAATGATTAGACATATTCAGTTATGAAAATAAATTTTCCTCTATTAACTCTTAATCAATAAAAATGTGACTTGTACCAATCAGTTGGTAATATTGCTATACTTGGATTTTGTTTAGGGAGTTGTTTTCATATTTAAATTGCATCAAACTCAAATTTTTAATACAAACATCTACTAATTGAATTTTTCCAACTGAGTGGAAAAATGCCTAAAGGAGACTCAAATCCAAATCTTTGGCTCGCATTGCTAATGCTCTGCCTACCGTTTAAGCTACCTAGGCTGACAACTGGTACTTCACTCAACTTTCACTCAAATAACCTTATTGATAATAACATCTGGTCTGCCATGTAGACAGCTCAACAGGATAAACCACATGTAAAGAAGCTCCATAATCAGTGGGTATGTAGATATACTATTATTTTTAATGCAATCATAATGATTGGTAAAGTTCTTACATGAGTTGATTTCTTTCCAACTGTGCAAAAAATTAAACTTGTCTGATAACTTTACTAATCATTATGATTGTTTTAAAAGTAATAGTACGGAGTCTAGTTTTGCCATCATATTTGGATTCTTCAGTAAAATTTATCTTAGAATACCAAGTAGTAAATCTTTCAATCAAGTAGTTTAAAATTTATTTAAGTTTAAAGTTTCAAATTCCTAATGTTAAGATCATTTTTAATTGTGGCACAACATGTGGGCACATTATGGGTAGTTTTTCAACCACAATTCAAGAACTAATTTGCAGAATGAACTGTAAAATTGGATTCACAAATTTCAAGCTTCTAAAATTCTGTTTCCGTTTAAAAAAGAAATATAGGTTAAAATTCCATTTTTTTCGAATATTAATTTTGAAAAAAAAAGTATATTTTGAAATTAATTTATAATATAAATTTGAATTGTATCCCATTATTTTTGTAAGAAAAATGGATTCTTAGAATCTTCAAATAAAGTGGTGGTCAAATGTTTCCGGCCAGTATAAAATTTTTGGTTAATTTGCAAGTTCATTTTCACACTATCCCAAACAAATCTCAGAATGGAACAAATTTAATGGATGTTTGGATTGTTAAATTCAAGCCTAAACCCAAACCTATGTAATAGCTTTTTTATATTCATCTATTTGGAAATTTCATAACTTTTCAAAAAGCTGTTATACTTTTAGTTTTTTTCCTTTTAGTATTCCAATGTATGTTATTAATTATTCCATTTGAGATTTTTAATCTCATAGTTTCCGCAAGGAAAAAAAATATATAGGCTATAAATTTAATAAATGACAGTTTTATTAACTTGATAAGTTTCATAATCAACTTATTATTTTACTACTTTGTTCATATGCCAGAATATTGATATGTTACAGAGTTGGGCAAATTTGTAATCTCAATTATCAGCAATGTAATTACAAGTTAATTTACATGCAATTCATTATAGCTACACACATTCAAACACAGAAATTTTGTTAAACAATGGCATGGGGGCTGTTCTGGCTAAAGTGCTGCAAGAATTTTCTAGAGCATGTAATTTTAACTATATTTAATTACATACAATTAAATTGTAATTACAATGCAGATAATTGGAATTACAAATGTGCCCAACTCTGATATACGAGGGTGAGTCGGAAAATAAGTTTCCTCTAGCAACTGTGGACAGAGGTGTGTATGAAAGACAAAAAATGTAATGAAACATTAAGTATAAGATGTAACTTTATTTTTCTACTTGAGTGCTAAGTGAGTTGAAACATTTGTCATACCCTTTATAAGTTTCATAAAGCCCTCCAGGAAAAAAATTGAATTTTGTAACAGTGAACAAGTTAAAATTATTGAAAGAAATACAAACAGCAGCCAGATTCAATTTGACATTGTGATTCTCTGTGCTACGAAAATATCATACATCTACCAGACATGAATTTCCCTACTGTTGTCCCTACTGTCTATCCAATAGAATATTGCACCAATACATTCTACACTGCTCAAAACAATTAAAGGATATTGCAGTTTTAGGTGGATTTTGTATCTGGTAAACTGTTTAGCTGATTGATACATTGTCGACAGTCATAGTAGGTTATATGAGAATAAATTACACATGTTTGGCAGAAAAAATGCATTTTATTGCGCATTTGTGTACTAAAGGAAAAAAACACAATTTGTGCATATGAGAAAAAAAGAATAAGAAAAGGTGTTTTCTTCAAAGAAAATCATTTTCAGTAGGGGATATGGTTTCCACGGGCGGCCAGCAACGTTGAACACCTTTGAGGCATGGACTCAATGAGGCTATTAATGACGAGTTGGGGTATTCTGCCCCACTCTTCCAGAAGAGCTCTTTCCAGTTCTTGGAGAGTTTGTGTAGGTTGTTGGCGGCCAGAAACTCGTCTTCCTAGAGCGTCCCAAACATGCTCGATTGGATTCACGTCTGGAGAATACCCTGACCATTCCATTCAAACGATTCCTTCCTCGAAAAAGGAATCCTCCACCGGGTTTGCACGATGTGGCCTGCAGTTATCGTCCATTAAAATGAAGTTATCTCCGATTGCTGCAGCGTAAGGGACTACAATAGGTCTGAGGATCTCATCCCTATATCGGCGACCAGTCAGAGCTCCATCTCGAATGATGTAGAGGTCAGTGCGCCCATCAATGGAGATGCCACCATACACCAACACTCCTCCACCGCCAAATCTGACACTTTCTTGCACGAACGCAGGATTATTCCTACTGCCACGGTCCCTCCAGATGAAAATACGCCTATTATCCAGATGCACAGAAAAACGGGACTCGTCAGAAAACAGAATATTGCTCCATTCATTTCTCCTCCAGTTGACATGCTCGGTTGCCCACTCCCTGCGGTCGCGACAATGCCTTGATGTTAATCTAACACATACCATCGGTCGGCGAGCATACAGACCTACAGCATGGAGCCGGTTTCAGACAGTCTGAGTTGAAATCGTGGTGCCTGTAGCCGAGCGAACATGTTGTTGGAGAAGAGTAGCGTTCATGGTTCGGTGTCTCCGAGCTGTTAACGCTAAATACCGATCTTCATTGGGCATTGTTGCCCATCTACGACCTTGCCCTGGTCTTCGGCCTGCACATCCACTCTCCAAAAAACGGTTCCAGATCCTGGAAATGACACTTTGTGACACTCCAATGGCTTGCGCTACTTCGGCTTGAGTTTGGCCCCCTTCTAACCTACCAACAATTCTCAAAGCTTCTGAATCTGTCAAATGACTTCGCTGAGACATCGTACTCATCAAAACAAAGCAATCACTGAATGCCGATCATCCTTGTCTTCATTCTCTTTTATCCAGTTGAAAGTCAAATTTCATTCGCTGCCGCTGAAGCGACGTTTTTGACGTCGAACTCAAAATTTGCATACTCCACAGTTTGAAAACCAGAAAAATTTGCATTTGTGATTCTCTTCTTCTATTTTCGGCAAAAAAAATTTCGTTTATATCTTTATTTTACATAAAACTTCAAATATCCTTTAATTGTTTTGAGCAGTGTATATTTAAATTACCATTTAGCAAGGAAAATTTTAGTATCACTAATTTTTAAAAAGTTATTAATATTTTTCGTCCTGGATCTCAGAAACCTGATGTACTTGACTTCCAATATCAAAGATAAGTAATATTTGATTTAAGTTCAAACCATAATGTTAACTCACTTTTCTGTCATGTGAACAAACTCAGAATATTTGGGTCAAGTTTTCAAACTACCTATCTTAACAATAATCGATGAACAAATTATTCACATCTTTAGAGACTTTAGCAAAATCAATAGATTATAGCCTGAGCAGTTATACGAGGGTTTTGGTCATCGGCGTTAATGCAAGATATGAATCTGCAAATATCAAAAGTTTTCTTTTAAAGCAGCATTCTGTTTTAATACTAGAAAAGGAAAGACTTTCCAAGAAAGGACGTATGATTCTTCTACATGAACAGAAAGAAGCATTTGATATTTATAAAAAATGAAAACTTTTCATTTGTTTCATCTTTTTTTTTTAAGAAAAATATTTTGAGTAAAATAAAAAGTTTAATTGTATTTCTGAAGACATCAATGTCATTGACATTCAGTCTCATTGTCTGTATCACTATAATGGAAAGTCTTTTCCAAACTGTACAAACTTTCAGTGATGATTACACTGGAATGTATAATCTGATAAAAAGTTGAATTGTGTTTGCTGAAAAGATGGAAACAAGTTCTGGAGACGGTTCCAAAAGCACCATAAGAAAAGGGTTCCGCCAAAGGGAATAGATAAAAATAATAATGCAGCAATGGAAATTGATGATATAACATATATTTTACAGGAACAAATTTAAAGAAATTTTGGACACTGTAAATGGGCTTAAATAACAATATTTCATCTATCCAATAGAATATTGCACCAATACATTCTATATTTAAATTACCATTTAGCAAGGAAAATTTGAGTATCACTAATTTTTAAAAAGTTATTAATATTTTTCGTCTTGGATCTCAGAAACCTGATGTACTTGACTTCCACAATCAAATATAAGTAATATTTGATTTAATTTCAAACTAAAATGTTAACTCACTTTTCTGTCATGCGAAGAAACTCAGACTATTTGGGTCAAGTTTTCAAACTATCTATCTTAACATTCACAGTAGATAATGGTGTTGCGTCTAATAAAAGAACATGTAGTGAATTAAAAATTGTATTATGAATTACCATGAGTGATGACAAACTTTACAGCCTAATGCTTTTAAAATGTGAAAGTGAAATAAAGAGCGTGTTCAGAGGTGCACTTTGCGCCGCGCGCGCGCTCAGAAGTTTATGCCATGGAGTAGGTCTTATCGAAGAAAGGAATTTTAACATAATTCAATTATTTCATTATTTTTATGGTTCAAAAAAGGTAAAACCGACGACTATATTTCTTCATCCTTCCAAAACATGGTTTTCGTAACAGGAATACATGCCTATGTTCACTCAGATAAAATCTAAAATAGTCGGGAAAAACATCACGTGACCTTCTTTATCTACTTTAGCCCATTTAGCATTTAAAATTAGTTAACCAACCGCACGCAAACTCCGCGCGAGCTGCTCAAAAAAATTGTGTGGGCGATTTGATCACGTGATTGTGCGTTTTCTGCTTATGTGTTATTGGTTGTGCTTTGTTTGGTAGGTTGATTGATACAATTTAAGAATTCAACTGGTGATCTAAAAATTTTAACTTTTTAACAATTTTCTTTTTATTTATTTAAAAATGATTTATCAGTTGATTTATATCTTCTGTGATAAATAGAATGCTGTTAGTAAACCAAGATTCTGATATCAACATATGAGATTTGTTTGTAATCTACTATACTGGATGGATTTCAATGGAATTTGCACTGTTAGTTAGACAGTTTTTCAGAGTAGGTTTTAATATATATATTTCTTATTTTATGATTGCATATTTTAATACCGTGTGGATAACAGACCAAAATACATCATAAAACATGAGAAATAAATGGCATTCAAAATTCTGTTAGTATAAGCAAAATACTTACTTATACTTTCAGTAAAAAATTTATAAACATTCTAATCATACTTTATTCATTACAAACTAGGTAGCAGACCTATATATTTTATCTCTTTAAAAAATATATGTACAGATATTTTTAGTTAAAATAATTTGCAACTATTACATTTTATTTTTATAATGTTCAAAGTAGAATATGATTTCTAGCCTAGTCTCGATAAAAATTCACTTCTAAAGTACTCAAAAAAAAAAAAAAAAAAAAAAAAAAAAGGAATTATTCTACGTGCAAAAGGATATTTTCGCACAATATATATTATTTTTTCATTTGGATTTTTTAATGTTTATATCATTATACATATACATACTACATATATAATCACTTAGAAACAAAACTTTGAATATTTTAAAGGCGTTCAGATCTAAAACTTTCATCTCGAAATACCTCATTTTCTCACATTTAAATGAGTATTTTATTATTATAATAAAAATACACGTGCCTCTGTATAACAAAAATAAAAAATATATCTTCATCAAAAATATCTTATTCATTATGAAAAATATAAAACAACCAATAAACAAAACAAAAAAAAAAAATTGTGACACAATGTGGGACTGGAGGGATTCGAACCCACAATCCCTAGTCTCGAGTTCACTGCCTTATCCATTCGGCCATCCAGCACACGTTCCTTTTGCAACAAAATATCTTTATAATTAGCACCTTAATTAATCAAATCCATGATCTGTTCCTGAACATACTATGTGTTATTCCATACATGATATGGACCCACTCCATGTTCCTGTCTCCTGAGCTCGCGCGCGTAACGCGCGTGCTTCTTGAACACACTCAAGGATTCTATTAAATTGGACAATTTTATCATTGGGCAGATTTCATTAACACCAGAAGAATGAATGATAAATGAAAAAAAAATCGAAATGTAAGTCCATTAGCATTAGTTTCACTATGAAAGATTTTCTGTACCTTATTTCATATATTTATATAGTTTTCTCTATATATGTGCAATTTTTCTATGTTTAAATATTGCATTTATTGTACTGTTTGAAATTGCTTCCTGACCAGTCGTATAGCAAATGGGCATCTTATCCTTTTATCTTTATTTTCATGCTCAATGATTCCAAGATAGGAAAATAGGAATTAATCTAGTTTTGATTTTAATAATTTGAATGAAAGAGGTGTATTTAAACTTTCATTATATGTAGCAATAATTATAATTTTTATCTTTTTTCTTTAGAAGTTTCAGTATTTTTCTGTGGAAATGATTTTTTTTACGCATAAGTATCATTATCATTAAGCACACATTGCACATATTATTTCAGTTTTAAAATAGAACAATTTGTTTGAAATTGGGAAATTTTTAAATTCTTCTCCCCCCCCCCCGAAAAAATATTTCATACTATTTATGAAAATCCTTTTGAGAGAGATAGCAGAGTCTATACGTCATGGGGAAATGAACTAAAACTAAAAGTTTAGCTATAAACATTCAATTCACAGCTTTTCCATCTTTATTAACTATATACAAGTAAAACTTTGGAAGAAAAAATATAAGCAACTGTGATGACTGAATTATACAATTACTCATTGTTTCTATATACATTGACATAACTGATAACTGCACTCTGATCGTCACACGATAGTCCTTGCTCTGTTTAGCACATTTGTAAAGAGTATGGACATCTAACGCCATCTTCTATTTAAATGAACTGTTTCAATTACAAATGCGAATATGAACCCTTTATCCCATATGAAGCATTTGAGCCAAATGCTGATTTTTACTTTTATACCGTAGAGGGTAATTCTTTAAGTTGTGTCCTTGATCCCAAAGAGAATGATAATGCGTAATGTATTTTTAAATTATAAATGGTCATGTAAGTAATGTGTTTTATAATTTTAAGTTGCTATATATATCATCCAGGTACAAGATTGCCAAGAATGTGCAGAAGATAGAATCAAAAAATTAGAACGACTGCTAAGAGAAAAAGAAACAGAACTAATTACGGTAAGACATAACATACTGTGTAATTTAGCTTGATATTTCATTTTCTTTTTCGTTTTTTTTTGTTTAAAAATGCATATTATACAGTTGCCAGCTGTAAGTTTTAGCAAGTTATTTAGAAATTTCTGCTTCGAGATTATTTATCAGTTCTTTAACTCTTAAAAGAAATCTAATGATTTTGGCTTGTTTGTTTCATATTTACATTAAAATAATTTCCATAACTCAATGATTAGACATATTCAGTTATGAAAATAAATTTTTCTCTATTAACTCTTAATCGATAAAAATGTGACTTGTACCAATCAGTTGGTAATAATGCTATACTTGGATTTTGTTTAGGGAGTTGTTTTCATATTTAAATTGCATCAAACTCAAATTTTTAATACAAACATCTACTAATTGAATTTTTCCAACTGAGTGGAAAAATGCCTAAAGGAGACTCAAATCCAAATCTTTGGCTCGCATTGCTAATGCTCTGCCTACCGTTTAAGCTACCTAGGCTGACAACTGGTGAGCATATTTTACTCAAATAACCGTATTGATAATAACATCTGGTCTGCCATGTAGACAACTCAACAGGATAAACCACATGTAAAGAAGCTCCATAATCAGTGGGTATGTAGATATCCTATTATTTTTAACGCAATCATAATGATTGGTAAAGTTCTTATATGAGTTGATTTCTTTCCAACTGTGCAAAAAATTAAACTTGTCTGATAACTTTATTAATCATTATGATTGTTTTAAAAATAATAGTACGGAATCTAGTTTTGCCATCATATTTGGATTCTTCAGTAAAATTTATCTTAGAATACCAAGTAGTAAATCTTTCAATCAAGTAGTTTAAAATTTATTTAAGTTTTAAATTTGAAATTCCTAATGTTAAGATCATTTTTAATTGTGGCACAACCTTTTGGGCACATTATGGGTAGTTTTTCAACCACAATTCAAGAACTAATTTGCAGAATGAACTGTAATATTGGATTCACAAATTTCAGATTCTAAAATTCTGTTTCCGTTTAAAAAAGAAATATAGGTTAAAATTCCATTTTTTCTCGAATATTAATTTTGAAAAAAAAAAAGTATATTTTGAAATTAATTTATCATATAAATTTGAATTGTATCCCATTATTTTTGTAAGAAAAATGGATTCTTAGAATCTTCAAATAAAGTGGCCGTCAAATGTTTCCGGCCAGTATAAAATTTTTGGTTTATTTGCAAGTTCATTTTCACAGTATCCCAAACAAATCTCAGAATGGAACAAATTTAATGGATGTTTGGATTGTTAAAGTCAAGCCTAAACCCAAACCTATGTAATAGCTTTTTTATATTCATCTATTTGGAAATATCATAACTTTTCAAAAAGCTGTTATACTTTTAGTTTTTTTCCTTTTAGTATTCCAATGTATGTTATTAATTATTCCATTTGAGATTTTTAATCTCATAGTTGGCACAAGGAAAAAAAATATATAGGCTATAAATTTAATAAATGTCAGTTTTATTAACTTGATCAGTTTCATAATCAACTTATTATTTTACTACTTTGTTCATATGCCAGAATATTGATATGTTACAGAGTTGGGCAAATTTATAATCTCAATTATCAGCAATGTAATTACAAGTTAATGTACATGCAATTCATTATAGCTACACACATTCAAACACAGAAATTTTGTTAAACAATGGCATGGGGGCTGTTCTGGCTACAGTGCTGTAAGAATTTTTTAGAGCATGTAATTTTAACTATATTTAATTACATACAATTAAATTGTAATTACAATGCAGATAATTGGAATTACAAATTTGCCCAACTCTGATATACGAGGGTGAGTCGGAAAATAAGTTTCCTCTAGCAACTGTGGACAGAGGTGTGTATGAAAGACAAAAAAATGTAATGAAACATTAAATATGAGATGTAACTTTATTTTTCTACTTAAGTGCCAAGTGAGTTGAAACATTTGTCATACCCTTTATAAGTTTCATAAAGCCCCCCAGGAAAAAAAAGGCTCTGCATACAAAAGAAGTGTTGAACGGCTTGTGTGGATTTAGCATTGCTTATAAAGAAATAGTCAAGCATTACATTCATCTGTAGTGGCCGTACACGTCTGTCCAGGTCTCACCCTCTTCAGCGCGGATGCTCCTCACTGGATTGATGGCACTATCTCCGCACCATTTGTTTCGATATCACATCTGGCCCATAGACTCCCACGTAGTGGTTATGGATTTCTGCTCCCGATACTCCACATTCCCATTTATAGCAGACAATCGCTCTAACTTCTTTCATTGACCACGAATTCACAATGCACTTTCTCTCTATATCTACCGGGAGCAAAATGATGCAGAGCCCTGATTTTTTCAAGGAGCACTTTTTGAAGCTTATAAAGGGGTATGACAAATGTCTCAACTTACTTGGTACTTATGTAGAAAACTAAAGCTATGCCTTATCTTTAATGTTTCATTATATTTTTTGTCTTTCATACACACCTCTGTCCACAGTTGCCAGGGGAAACTTATTTTCCGACTCACCCTCGTATTATCACGATATAAACATGACAATTCATCACCATGTTTAGTCCCAGATATTGTTCAACCCTATCTAGTAGTCACCGGAGTATGTATTCCATGTGATGCTGTTTAACTTATGAAGCTTTGATGAGAACCTGTGCTTTACTGTAATATATGCCATTTATGTGTTTAAATGTCTCTGTTGTAAGATTTAAATTACTATAATTTAAACCTAAAAGGATATTTAGTACCTGATCTTATTGATTTTACTTTTTATACTAAAGCAATATTGTTTAAATTGAATAGTGACATGTCTACTTGGCACTAACATCTTGAAAAAAATATTAGTTTCCTTTATTATTTTTTCTAAAAGACTTTCAGGAAAAAACAAATTTAAAAAATCCTGTTTGACTGTTAAATTCTCACAATCATAATTATTCAGTCCCTCATTTTCCCATTAAATTAATTTTAAGCAATTTTTCAATGTTAAATTTCTATTTGCAAAACTTGAACTGAAATTGAATTGTACTCTTCTATTTCACAATTTGAAGAATTTGTATTTTCTGAAAAACTTATATAAATATCAGTAGTTTCAATGTTAATATTGGAAAGTATTACTTACATTGTGTTGATACCAGAGGCACCATGTGGGGGTTATGGGAGATCACCCCTCCCCTTAATATTTATGGACTTGGGAAATTTGAGCTTAAAGTTGGGAAATTCAAGATTTTTGAAAGACTTTTTCTTTAAAATATACAATATGAACTTTAAAAAGCTCACTGTTTTACTTAAAATGTGACTAAAATAATATAAGTGATGTTACAAGTTAAAAAAACACATTTTTAAAAAAGCTTCTTAGTACTTTCGGGCTGTATTTCCCAAGCCCAGCAGCAGAGAAACAGTCACAAATATTCTTTAATGATGGTCTTGAGAAATACAGCTCGAAAGTACTACGAAGTGATTCTCTGATGACGGGCATGGGAAATACAGTCCCAAAGTACTAAGACATTTTAATTAAAATGTGTATTTTAAACTTGTAACACCTCTTTTATTAGTCGCCTTTTAACTAAAAGAGGAGCTTTTAAAAGTTTATATTGTATATTTTATGTTTGAATTGTGATGGAATTCTGCATTTCGTCTTATAAGTTTATTTGACATTTTCTCTTTTTAAAATAATAGTAAAACAATATGAAATTTTTAATGTTTACCTGACTACCATCTTGAAATTTGTAACAGTGTACAACTTAAAATTATTGAAAGAAATCCAAACAGCAGCCAGATTCAATTTGACATTGTGATTCTCTGTTCTACGAAAATATCATACATCTACCAGACATGAATTTCCCTATGGTTGTTCATCAACAGTGTCTCTAATATATTTTCTTCATTTCCTCCAAAACATTGTTCCTTTGTCAAAAATCTCAAAATAACATGATGCTATTTTCATATGAAGTACAATTATGACTCGTACACAATAGCAGACAAAAAAAAATTGCAAACCTTAAATTAATGCTTGGTGGCAAGAAAAGGAAAGTATTGATTTAGAGTTAGGTCTCTGAGAAAAAGGAATAATTGTTCCAATTAAAAAAATATTTCACTGTCACAAACAATAATTGATGAACATATTGTGCACATATCATTAGGTTATTGCCTGAGCAGTTATATGAGGGTTTTGTTCATCGCCGTTAATGCCAGACATAAGTCTGCAAATATCACAAGTTTTCTTTTAAAGCAGCATTCTGTTTTAATACTACAAAGACTTTCCAAGAAAAGACGTATTGTTTCTCTACATGAACATAAAGAAGCATTTGATATTTATAAAAATAGTGAAAACTTTTGATTTCAGGGTTCCAAGCATCATGGAAAGTCAGGGAAAATCTCTAAAGTCATGGAATTTCAAAGTAGTCAGGGAAAGTCAGGGAAATTTAAAAATAAATAGGAAAAGTCAGGGAATTTACAAATATTTTCTAAAAAGTCATGGAAAACTCTTAAAGAAAAAATGAAAAATGACATGAAATTCATCGAAAAAATGAAAAAAGGCGCGAAATTCATCAAATAGTCTCGGGCGGAAAAAATCTCTAATTTTGACAAAGGATTGCAAAAATAAGTAGCAAATTTCGTTATATGCCCGTTTGGTCAGGGAAAGTCAGGGAATTTTTTTAGATTTGGTCATGGAAAGTCAGGGAATTTGCCAGTCATGTTTTGCTGGGAACCCATGCATCTTTTTTTTTTAAGAAAAATATTTTGTGTAAAATAAAAAGTTTAATTGAAATTCTGGTTACACCAATGTCATAGACATTCAGACTCATTGTCTGTATCACTATAATGAAAAGTCTTGTCCAAACCGTACAAACTTTCAGTGATGATTACACTGGAATGTATAATCTGATAAAATGTTGAATTGTGTTTGCTGAAAAGATGGAAACAAGTACTGAAGACGACTTCCAAAGGCACCATAAGAAAAAGGTTCCGCCAAAGGGAATAGATAAAAATAATAATACAGCCAATGGAAATTGATGATGTAACATATGTTTTACAGGAACGAATTTAAATAAATTTTGGACACTGGAAATGGGCTTAAATAACAATATTTCATCTATCCAATAGAATATTGCACCAATACATTCTGTATTTAAATTACCATTTAGCAAGAAAAATATGAGTATCACTAATTTTTAAAAAGATATTAATATATTCTTCGAACTGGATCTCAGAAACCTGATGTACAGTCGTTGGAAAAAAAAAAGTAAACACCCCCTACTAACTACTCAACAAATTATCGTAGATGAAAGTTACTGGTACCGAACGATTGGAAATAAAGTCTACTTATAAATGACATATATAAAATTTGCTTAGGGGACCATCTACATATTAAAATGAATCCAAACTTCATTTTTAGGGTTTCGTTCATCTCACGAAACCCTGTTCGCCTCGCTCCTTTGTCTGTCTGTCCATCTGTCTGTCACAGAGCCCGTTCTCAGAAACTATACATGTTAGAGACTTGAAATTTTGGGTACTTATAGCTGAGCACCTCACATCAAACAACAAATCATAAAATTATGAAAAAGTTGGTAATTAACCGAATTACGGGCTAATTAACTTCTACAATTAACCAATCCACCTTTTTAACGCAAATTCAAACGGACTTTAACGAAATCATCCGTGTTTCTCCTAAGGGTTGCCAGTAAAATCAGCCGAATGCATGGTTACCATGGAGGAAATTAAGCCGAAAAATGAAGTGGTGATTTTAAAGCGAAATCGTATATCAGAAAATATTGGTCCGAGAAATTTGTAAATGGAATAGACAGACACAGAAAAAAATCTACTTTCATTTGGTATAAAGTTCACATTTCTGCGATGTGTATAAGTTAAAATATCCACTAAAAATCGATCGATAAAAATTTAATTTCTTTAATTGGAAAGACAAGGAAATAAGATTTCAATTCGGCGGGAAAGCAGGTAGACATGACGACGCTGTGGTGTTCCATAATAGCATATTTTAATACGAAATTTTAACTTTTTAAATATTAAATTTTTTGATTAAATTTTTTGGCATCCCGATGTCAAATTTCTCGCTGATTTCATTGATACCCATATCTAAGTCCTATCTTAATTACAAGCTGAAATATTAATTATTATTTATTTAATCGGTTTATTGCTATCAAATGCGTCGATTAAAATGAAGAGACGTGCTTATTTAACCACGAATTAACTTAAATTAGGAAATCTAATAATTTGCCTGGGCTTTTTGAACAGTGATATGAAATAAGTATAACTCATTCATCATCAGAAAGTTTACTTCATACCACTATTTTCTAATAGTAATTTCAGGAAATATTTTGAATTATTGGTTAAGACCGCCACTCAGTCTGTTTGAAACTTTAAGATAGTTTGTAACACATAGAAAAAAGTGTAAAAAAGAATGGAGTGTGATATTTCGAGGAGGGGGTGGGGGGAGCTAGAATTATTTTTAAAATCTTAGCGTTTGTTACCGCAGCAAATATTTTAAATTCTTGTTTAAGACCGCCACCATCCCGACCCATCTATCTACAGAAAGATTGCGTAAAGGAGTTTCGTTCAGATATGCTTTTGTTAAGAATAGAGTGCATTCCCTGGTGGTGGAATGTGGAACTAACATAACGCGATTTTGTTAAAATTAGGAAATTTAACAAGTCGATCTGTTTGAAACTTTAAGATATTTTATAACACATAAGATAAAGTGTAAGAAAGAATGACACGCGAAATTCCAGGGAGGGGGGGGGGCGCTAGATTTCTATTTAAAAAATTAGCGTTTCTGACCGCTTTAGGTGACTTTTTGAGGGAGTCCTGAGATATATGCTACTTATTTAATATAAAATTTTCTAAAGTTTAGTTACCACTATTTCCTAATAGTAATTTCAGCAAATATCTTAATTTCTTATTAAGACCGCCACCACCTCGAGTAACATATCTACTTATAGGTTGTTTAACGGAGTTTCCTTCCGATAAAGTTTTGTTAAGAATAAAGTGCGCTCCCTGGTGGTGGAATGTGGAACTAACATTTTTGTTAAAATTAGGAAATATAACAAGGCGATCTGTTTGAAATTTTACGATAGTTTATAACACATTAGAAAAAGTTTATAAAAAATGGCGCGTGAAATTTCGGGAAGGTGGGGAGAGGGGGAGGGGCAAAATATTTCTTTTTTGTTTCATACCATTTCAGGTGCGTTTTTTGATGGAGTCCTCAGATATGCTACTTATACTTATTAAATATAAATATGTCAAAAGTTAAATTACCATTATTTCCGAATAGTAATTTCAACAATTATCTTAAATTCTTGCTGAAGACCGCCACCCCTTCGAGTAACATATCTACTAATGGGTTGTGTAAAGGAGTTTCGTTCAGATACGCTTTTGTTAAGAATACAGTGCTCTCCCTGGTGGTGGAATGTGGAATTAACAGACCGCGATTACATTTAAAGTAGGAAATCTAACAATTCAATCTGTTTTAAACTTTAAGATACTTTATAACACACGATAAGAAATTATAAAGAAGTAGGGCGCGTCGCATTTCAAGGAGGGGGGGGGGGGGTTGAGGGAGGTGCACGAACAAAATTAGGAAATATCACTGGACGATCTGTTTGAAACTTTAATTTGGCTTATAAAACATAACATAAATTTTAAAAATCAGGCCGCGTCAAAAATCATGGTGACCACCTGCCTGCTCCCCCCCCAAGGGGGGCACTTTTCTAAATTTGGCAGATACCCGTCATGTGATATATCGTAGCATTTTGGGGGGGGGGGGGTGAACAAAAGTAGGAAATATAACAAGGCGAATATGTTTGAAACTTTAACATAGTTTAGGATGTGTTTGCCAAAATTTAGAATGTATTCCATGGCGATAAATGTACTGGACGTTTTGAAAGAAAGTGTTTTGAAAGGAATATTAAACGAAACCCTTTGTGCGATGTATGATCACACTTACCCACTTGTTTTCAATGGTGATACCCAATTTTAAGGAGATATTTCAAATCTTTGGCTCAAACTATGCCCAGACACCAAATTTCAAGTCATTTGAATGATAAGTTTTTGAATTATAAACATTCAAAATTTAGTGCTTCTAATGTTAAATTACATTTTCATATTTTTATTTATAACTTCTGAAATTATTGCCCTAATGATCTAGTTTTTTGTGTAGCAATACAGTACAGGACCTATTATCTGGAATCCTCAGGACCGAAGGCTTTCCGGATTTTGGAATTTTCTGGATTTCTGATCCTCCCGAATTCCGTCAAAAAATTCGTGGGGAAAACACAAATTTCATCAAAAAATCGTGAAAAAAAAACAAATTTCTTCAAAGGATCGAAGAAGTTACAAAGCAATTTCGTCGAAAGATCACAAAAAATGCAAATTTCGTCAGAAAATCGCAAAATAACGAAATTTCGTAAAAGCGTCGCGAAAAACAAGCAAATTTAGTAAAAGAATCACGGAAAAAAGCGCAAATTTCGTCAAAGTCTCGCGAAAAAACGCACATTTTTTCCAAGATTGCAAAAAAACGCAAATTGCGTCAAAATATAGCAAAAAAAAATTTGTCAAAGGATCGAAAAAGATCCCCACAATTTCGTCAAAAGATCGCAAATTTCGTCAAAATATCGCGAAAAAAACGCAAATTTCGTCAAAAGATCTCGTAAAAACGCGAATTTCGATAAAGTATCGCAAAAAAAAAACTCATATTTAGGGCTGATAGGGCCCCCTTCCTCTTCTGTAAACTTTCAAAAAATTTGCTGTGAATTTCAGATTTTTTTTTCTTTTTGCTCAGAATCACCCCTGATTCTTGTAACACAATTGTGTAGCCATAATATTTTGCCGAAGTGAGAGGCAGGGTGCGAAATATCTGACGATTTTTTAAAAAAACGAATCGTAATATAAATTAATTTTAAGTTAAAATTTGACAGAAAAAGGATTTTTTGTAATTTCTGGGGAGGGGGGGGGGGGCACCGTGTTCCCCATCACTGATGTAACATCTATTTTAGTGCTTACACATTGCAACACAATACACCAAAAAAAAATTAGGAATCTGTAAAATTTTCGAAAAATTTCAGAAATTGCAAAATTTTAGTAAAAATTTACATATTTAGAAAATTTTCAAAATTATTTTTTCCGGATTTCGGAATTCCGGATAATGGGTCCTGTACTGTAGTACTAATATACCCAAACGTAAATACATTGAATTTGCAATTTTTATAATTTTCTGATGTTAATTATGAATTATAAAATTAATATTAAAAAAAATTATGAATTGCAACCTACAATTTTTTTCATGGATTCAGATTTATTAAGACCTGCTTTATGGAAATCCAAAATTTCACATTTTTCTTCCAAGTATTTTTCAAATTATGCTTTAAAAACGGCAAAATGATGGTTTAAGGGGCCGTCTATAATAGAAATGACTAGATATTTTGAAATTTCTTCTGTTGCCTTGTAATCTAGCAGGCTTCATTGACTTCTTAAGGTGCCTTGATCAAGATGGGGGCTCTCTCGGTTAATAATCGATTTCCGAACTTCAATTTGGATACAGCCCTTAAAATACGCTCGTTTTAAAATAATTAATTTCTCAGAAACTTATGGTACGAATTGCATAAAAATTGGTTGTTAGGCTAATTGAAAGGTGTAGAGCTCATTTATGCTGTCAGAATTGTGTACTGCCATTGAAAAAAACAAAGTTATGGTTCGTTTTAATATGTAGATGGCCCCCTAAGCAAATATTATATACATCATTTAAAAGTAGACTTTATTTCCAATCGTTCGGTACCAGTAATTTTCTTCTACGATAATTTGTTTAGGAGTTAGTAGGGGTGTTTACGTTTTTTTTCCATGACTGTACTTGACTTCCACAATCAAGTATAAGTAATATTTGATTTAAGTTAAACCATAATGTTAACTCACATTTCTGTCATGCAAAGAAACTCAGACTATTTGGGTCAAGTTTTCAAACTATCTTTCTTAACATTCACAACAGATAATGCTGTTGCATCTAATAAAATAACATTTATTCAATTAAAAATTGTATTACGAATTACCATGAGTGATCACAAACTTCACAGCCTAATGCTTTTAAAATGTGAAAGTGAAATAAAGATTCTATTAAATTGGGCGATGTTATCATTAGGCAGACTTCATTAAAGCCAGAAGAATTAATGATAAGTGAAAAAAATTTAAAATGTAAGTTCATTAGCATTAGTTTCTCTATGTAAGATTTTTCTGTACCTTATTTCACATATTTATGTAGTTTTTTTTTTATATATATGATATTTTTCTAGGTTTAAATATTGCATTTATTGTATTGTTTGAAATTGCTTCTTGAACTATTCATATAGCAAATGGGTATCTTATCCTTTGATCTTTATTTCCATGCTCAATGATTCCAAGATAGGAAAATAGGAATTAATCTAGTTTTGATTTTAATTATTTGAATGAAATAGGTATATTTAAACTTTCATTTTATGTACCAATAATTATAATTTTTATGTTTTTTCATTAGAAGTTTCAGTATTTTTCTGTGGAAATGATTTTTTTTTATGCATAAGTATCATTATCATTAAGCACACATTACACATATCATTTCAGTTTTAAAATAGAGCAATTTGTTTGAAATTGGGAAATTTTAAAATTCTTCTCCCCCCCCCCCCCCCCCCGAAAAAATATTTCATACTATTTATGAAAATCCTTTTGAGAGAGATAGCAGAGTCTATACGTCATGGTGAAATAAACTAAAACTAAAAGTTTAGCTATAAACATTCAATTCACAGCTTTTTCATCTTTATTGAGTAAATACAAGTCAAACTTTGGAAGAAACAATATAAGCAACTGTGATGACTGAATTATAGAATTACTCATTGTTTCTATATACATTGACATAATTGATAACTGCACTATGATCGTCAGACGAGAGTCCTTTCTCTGCTTAGCACAATTGTAAAGAATATGGACATCTAACGCCATCTTCTATTTAAATGAACTGTTTCAATTACAAATGCGAATATGAACCCTTTATCCCATATGAAGCATTTGAGCCAAAGGCTGATTTTTACTTTTCTACCGTAGATGCTAACTCTTTAAGTTCCGGCCTTGTTCCCAAACAGAATGATAATGCATAATGTATTTTTATATTATAAATGGTCGTGTAAGTAATGTGTTGTATAATTTTAAGTTGCTATATATATCATCCAGGTACAAGATTGCAGAGCATGTGCAGAAGATAGAATCAAAAAAAAAACTACTGCTCAAAGAAAAAGAAACAGAACTATTTGGGGTAAGACCTAAATTACTGTGTAATTTACCTAGATATTTCGTTTTCTTTTAATTTAAAAATGCATATTATACAGTTGCCAGCTGTAAGTTTTTGTAAGTAATTCAGATATTTCTGCTTCGAGAATATTTATCAGTTCTTTATCTCTTAAAGAAATCTTATGATTTTGGCTTGTTTGGCTCAATGTCTCATATTTACATTAAAATAATCTCCATTAACTCAATGATAAGACATTTTCAGTCATGAAAATAAATTTTCGTCTATTAACTCTTAATCAATTAAAATGTGACTTGTACCAATCAGTTGGTAATAATGCTATACATGAATTTTGTTTAGGGAGTTGTTTTCATATTTAAATTGCATCAAACTCAAATTTTTAATACAAACATCTATGAACTGAATTTTTCCAACTGAGTGGAAAAATGCCTAAAGGAGACTCAAATCCAAATCTTTGGCTCGCATTGCTAATGCTCTGCCTACCGTTTAAGCTACCTAGGCTGACAACTGGTGAACATATTTCACTCAAATAACCTTATTTGTAATAACATCTGGTCTGCCATGTAGACAGCTCAACACGATAAACCACATCTAAAGAAGCTCCATAATCAGTGGGTATGTAAATATACTATTATTTTTAACGCAATCATAATTATTGGTAAAGTTCTCATATGAGTTGATTTCTTTCCAACTGTGCAAAAAATTAAACTTGTCTGATAACTTTACTAATCAATATGATTGTTTTAAAAATAATAGTACAGAATCTAGTTTTTACATCATATTTGGATTCTTCAGTAAATTTTATCTTAGAATACCACGTAGTAAATCATTCAATCAAGTAGTTTAATATTTATTTAAGTTTAAAATTTGAAATTCCTAATGTTAAGATCATTTTTAATTGTTGCACAACAGATTGCATTATGGGTAGTTTTTCAACCACAATTCAAGAACTAATATGCAGAATGAACTGTAATATTGGATTCACAATTCTCAAGCTTCTAAAATTCTATTTCCATTTAAAAAAGAAATATGGGTTAAAATTCCAGTAAGAGAAATTCAGAAATTTTGTCAAACAATGGCATGGGGGCTGTTCCAGCTACAGAGCTGCAAGAATTTTTTAAAACATGTAATTTTAACTATAATTAATTACATACATACAATTAAATTGAAATTACAATGCAAATAATTGGAATTACAAATTTGCCTAACTCTGATATATTATCATGATATAAACATGACAATTTATCACCATGTTTAGTTCCAGATGTTGTTCAACCCTACTTAGTAGTCACCAGAGTATGTATTCCATGTGATTCTCTTTAACTTATGAAGCTTTGATGAGAGTCTGTGCTTTACTGTAATATATGCCATTCATGTGTTTAAATGACTCTGTTATAAGATTTAAATTACTATAATTTAAATCTAAAAGGATATTTAGTACCTAATCTTATTGATTTTACTTTTTATACTAAAACCATATTGTTTAAATTGAACAGTGACATGCCTAC
This sequence comes from Maratus speciosus, assembly GCA_963932465.1. Classification (NCBI taxonomy): domain Eukaryota; kingdom Metazoa; phylum Arthropoda; class Arachnida; order Araneae; family Salticidae; genus Maratus; species Maratus speciosus. Next base: position 38,946,332 of record OZ010798.1, read on the forward strand.
TTGGCACTGACATCTTGAAAAAAAATATTAGTTTCCTTTATTAATTTTTCTAAAAGACTTTCAGGGAAAAACAAATTTAAAAATTCGTGTTTCACTGTTAAGTTCACACAATCTTAATTAGTTAGTCCCCATTTTCCCATTAAATTAATTTTAAGCAATTTTTCAATGTTAAATTTCTATTTGGAAAACTTCAACTGGAATTGAATTGTACTCTTTTATTTCAGAATGTGAAGAATATGTATTTTCTGAAAAACTTATTATAAATATCATTATTTTCAATGTTAATATTGGAAAGTATTACTTACATTGTGTTGATACTATTTATGAAAATCCTGTTGAGAGAGATAGCAGATTCTTTACACCATGGTGAAATAAACTAAAAATAAATATTTAGGCATAAACATTCAACTCGCAGCTTTTCCATCTTTATTAAGTATATACAAGGAAAACTTTAAAAGAAAAAATATAAGCAACTGTGATGACTGATTTATAGAATTACTCATTGTTTCTATTTACATTGACATAACTGATAACTGCATTATGATCTTCAGACGAGAGTTCTTTCTCTGTTTAGCAATATTGTAAAGACTAAGGACATCTAACGCCATCTTGTATTTCAATAAACTGTTTCAATTACAATTGCAAATATGAACCCTTGATTCTCAGTAAAGCTTTTGAGCCAAATAATGATTTGTACTTTTATACTGTAAAGCATAATTCTTTAAGTTGTGGCCTTGGTCCCAAACAGAATGATAATTCTTGATGTATTTTTACATTATAAATGGTCGTGTAAGTTATGTGTTGTATAATTTTAAGTAGCTATATATATCATCCAGGTACAAGGAAGAGCTCGAGATAGAATCCAAAAATTAGAACAGCAGCTCACAGGAAAAGAAACAGAACTAATTAGGGTAAGACGTATATTACTGTGTAATTTACCTTGATATTTCGTTTTCTTTTAATTTAAAAATGCATATTATACAGTTCCCAGCTGTAAGTTTTAGCAAGTAATTCAGAAATTTCTGCTTCGAGAATATTTATACAGGGTGATTCAGCTCGTCGGTGACAAACTTTAAGGATCGATAGAGCACACCTAGACGAACATTTTTGAATAGGGAATGTAGGGTCCCTGACGCGATGGTAAGGCGCTAGGCGCTTTCGAAAATTTGGGTGCCGAAATTCGAAACGTCATAAAAACTAGGGAAATGGTTAGATTTTCTTGCTTGTTGCGTCGAAATGATTCTGTTTGTTTAGACTTTCTTCAGTACCAATTTGATAAGCGTATCTCTTAAAACATGGATAGGGGGCGCTGCAGACTTTGGAGAGCTAGACAACAACTTTAAGCCCGTTATTTTGATAATTTAACACATGCTCGCCAAAGTCTATACTCTAACTTAAAGTTTGAACCCAAAAGTAGAGCCCTGCAAAAAGCGTAAGAGCCGGAATAAAATGTCAAAGTACAGGGTGGTCGAAACTCGAAGGCTCCTAGGAGATAAACAAACAGATTTCTTGACTTATGGCATGCATTTTCATGATTCTGTTTGCTGGGGCTCTCTGAAACTCAGTTGAACGGTACAAAAAGAAACATCGATAGGGGGCGCTTTGGGCAAAAAACATAATTCGTTGACATTTCGGACGCTAACTGGAAACGGGGCGCTACGATCAGTTAGAAACAAAACAAGAGAGTAATTTACTTATCATAAGAAGCTATTAAAACTGCAGTTTGTTTGTTTTTTTTAACAAACATAGCTGGTTTCAATCATGCACAATGCGCGCAATAAAATTTACATAAGGTGCTTTTTGCTGATTTATGCAAAAGATATCGTACCATATCGATATGCAAAAGATACGTAATGCGTAGACGACAACGCGAGATGACGTAGTTGTATGCGCAGACACGTCTTTTGAACGTGCGGTACCTACTTAAGCTTCGGGTTACTTGTCTGCAGATCGGTAGTAGGATGGAACGGTACACAAACTCTGAATTGGCTGACATGCATTTGGCGTATGGCGCTGCTGGTTGTAATGGACGAGCCGCTCAGCGGTTGTACGCCGAGCGTTACCCCAACAGGCAAATCCCCTGCCATGCCTTCTTCGCTCGAGTACACCAGAGGTTGTCCACAACGGGATCTTTCGACGGAGGCAGGCCTGAACGGGAGCGATCAGTGAGCACCCCCGACAACGAAGAGGCTGTGCTTAACCTGGTTGAGGACAACCCAGGTCTTAGCACGAGAGATATCGCCAGACATGTTGGCATTTCGCAAGCAACTGCGTGGCGCATCTTACGTTCCCGGAATCTGCACCCCTACCACATCCAGCGGGTGCAGTTGCTCAGAGAGCAGGATTTTGGCCCTCGAGTGGAATTCTCAAGATGGTACTTGGCGATGAGATCCAGGGATCCCCGTTTTGTAAACAGCGTTTTGTTTACGGACGAGTCCACCTTCAGCCGGGAGGGAATGTGGAACGCCCACAACAGTCATGTGTGGTGTGATGAAAATCCACATGAAACCAGAAGCCGAGCAGCCCAGGAGCGTTTCTCAGTAAATGTGTGGGCCGGCATTCTGGGGGATTGCCTCATTGGCCCTTATTTGTTACCTGAACGGCTGACAGGTGGAAATTACCTGATTTTCCTGGATCAAGTGCTGCCGCAGCTTCTGGATGAGGCGCACGTACCCGAAGGTTCGCGTCGCCAGATGTGGTTCCAGCACGATGGAGCTCCGGCCCATTACACGAACGACGTGCGTCTCCATCTAAACGCAAGGTATGGCCAGCGGTGGATCGGGCGTGGGGGTCCAGTTCACTGGCCTGCCCGATCACCAGACCTCACCTGCTTGGATTTCTTCCTTTGGGGTTACCTGAAGGCCGAGGTATACCATACACCTGTCAGCAGTGCTGAAGAACTTGTGGCGCGCATTGTGGCAGCTGCAGGGCAGATCAGAGATACTCCTGGCATTGTTGGAAACACACACTCCTCAATGCGACGGAGGTGCGAAGCCTGCATCATGGCCCAAGGTCGAAATTTCGAGCATCTTCTGTAGTGTTATTTTTTGTAAATAAATTTCCAGTATCATTGATGTTTTTGGTCTAAATTTATTCAGAAGTGTTGAGCAGAGGTAGAAAATGTGTTTTCATTATTACTAACTGATCGTAGCGCCCCGTTTCCAGTTAGCGTCCGAAATGTCAACGAATTATGTTTTTTGCCCAAAGCGCCCCCTATCGATGTTTCTTTTTGTACCGTTCAACTGAGTTTCAGAGAGCCCCAGCAAACAGAATCATGAAAATGCATGCCATAAGTCAAGAAATCTGTTTGTTTATCTCTTAGGAGCCTTCGAGTTTCGACCACCCTGTACTTTGACATTTTATTCCGGCTCTTACGCTTTTTGCAGGGCTCTACTTTTGGGTTCAAACTTTAAGTTAGAGTATAAACTTTGGCGAGCATGTGTTAAATTATCAAAATAACGGGCTTAAAGTTGTTGTCTAGCTCTCCAAAGTCTGCAGCGCCCCCTATCCATGTTTTAAGAGATACGCTTATCAAATTGGTACTGAAGAAAGTCTAAACAAACAGAATCATTTCGACGCAACAAGCAAGAAAATCTAACCATTTTCCTAGTTTTTATGACGTTTCGAATTTCGGCACCCAAATTTTCGAAAGCGCCTAGCGCCTTACCATCGCGTCAGGGACCCTACATTCCCTATTCAAAAATGTTCGTCTAGGTGTGCTCTATCGATCCTTAAAGTTTGTCACCGACGAGCTGAATCACCCTGTATGTTCTTTAACCCTTAAAGAAATCTAATGATTTAGCTTGTTTGTCCAATATTTACATTAAAATATTCTCCATTAACTCAATGATTAGACATATTCAGTCATGAAAATAAATTCTCTTCTATTAACTCTTAATCGATAAAAATGTGACTTGTACCAATCAGTTGGTAATAATGCTATACTTGAATTTTGTTTAGGGAGTTATTTTCATATTTAAATTGCATCAAACTCAAATTTTTAATACAAACATCTACTAATTGAATTTTTCCAACTGCGTGGAAAAATGCCTAAACGAGACTCAAATCCAAATCATTGGCTTGCATTGCTTATGCTCTGCATACCGTTTAAGCTACCTAGGCTGAAACTCATGAGCATTTTTCACTCAAATAACCTTATTGATAGTAACATCTGGTCTGCCATGTAGAGAGCTCAACAGGATAAACCACATGTAAAGAAGCTCCCATATAAATCAGTGGGTATGTAGATATACTATTATTTTTAACACAATCATAATGATTGGTAAAGTTCTCATATGATTTGATTTCTTTCCAACTGTGCGAAAAATTAAACTTGTATGATAACTTTAATAATCAATATGATTGTTTTAAAAATAATAGAACAGAATCTAGTTTTGACATCATATTTGGATTCTTCAGTAAATTGTATTTTAGAATACCAAGTAGTAAATCATTCAATCAAGTAGTTTAAGATTTATTTAAGTTTAAAATTTGAAATTCCTAATGTTAAGATCATTTTTAATTGTGGCACAACAGATTGCAACATGTGTAGTTTTTATTGCATTATGGGTAGTTTTTCAACCACAATTCAAGAACTAATTTGCAGAATGAACTGTAATATTGGATTCACAAATTTCAAGCTTCTAAAATTCTGTTTTCATTTAAAAAAGAAATATAGGTAAAAATTCTAGCAAGAGAAATGGACTCTTAGAATCTTCAAATACAGTGGCGGTAAAAGTTTTCGGCCACCATAAAATTTTTGGTTAATTTGCAAGTTCATTTTCACAGTAACCCAAACAAAACTCTGAATGGAACACAGTTAATGGATGTTTGGATTGTTAAAGTCAAATCCAAACCTATGTAGTAGCATTTTTATGTTCATCTATTTGGAAAAATCATAACTTTTCAGAAAGCTGTTATACTTTTAGTTTTTTCCTTTTAGTATTCTGAAGTATGTTATTAATTATTCCATTGGAGATTTTTGATCTCATAGTTTCCACAAGGAAAAAAAAATATATGCTATATATTTAATAAATTTCAGTTTTATTAACTTGATCAGTTTCATATTCAACTTATCATTTTAATAATATGTTCATATGACGGAATATTGATATGTTACAGAGTTGGGCAAATTTGTAATCTCAATTATCAGCAATGTAATTACAAGTTAATTTACATGCAATTGATTATAGTTACACGCATTCAAACACAGAAGTTTTGTGGGCATGGGGTCTGTTCCGGCTACAGTGCTGCAAGAATTTTGTACAGCATGTAATTTTAACTATAATTAATTATATACATACAATTAAATTGTAATTACAATGCAGATAATTGGAAATACAAATTTGCCCAACTCTGATATATTATCACAATATAAAAATGCCAATTTATCACCATGTATAGTTCCAGATATTGTTCAACCCTATCTAATAGCCACCAGAGTATGTATTCCATGTGATGCTTTTTAACTTATGAATGATTTAAATTACTATAATTTAAACCTAAAATGATATTTAGTACCTAATGTTATTGATTTTACTTTTTATACTAAAATCATATTGATTAAATTGAACAGTGGCATATCTGTGTGGCACTGACATCTTGAAAAAAAATATTAGTTTCCTTTATTAATTTTTCTAAAAGGCTTTCAGGGAAAAACAAATTAAAAAAGTCCTTTTTGACTGTTAAGTTCACACAACCATAATTATTTAGTCCATTTTCCCATTAAATTAATTTTAAGCAGTTTTTCAATGTTAAATTTCTATTTGGAAAACTTGAACTGAAATTGAATTGTACTCATCTATTTCAAAATGTGAAGAATATGGAATTGTCTGATAAACTTATATAAATATCAGTATTTTCAATGCTGATATTGGAAAGTATTACTTATATTGTGTTGATACTATTTATGAAAATCCTGTTGAGAGAGATTGCAGAGTCTGTAGTCCATGGTGAAATAAACTAAAAATAAATATTTAGCTATAAACATTCAGTACAGCTTTTCCATCTTTATTAAGTATATACAAGGAAACCTTTGAAAGAAAAAATATAAGCAACTTTGATGACTTATTTATAGAATTACTCATTGTTTCTATTTACATTGACATAACTGATAACTGCACTATGATCTTCAGCCGAGAGTCCTTTCTCTATTTAGCATAATTGTAAAGACTATGGACATCTAACGCCATCTTGTATTTAAATAAACTGTTTCAATTACAAATGCAAATATGAACTTTTGATTCTCAGTGAAGCATTTGAGCCTAATAATGAATTTTACTTTTATACCATAGAGGGTAATTCTTTAAGTTGTGGCCTTGGTCCCAAACAGAATGATAATGCTTGATGTGTTTTTACATTATAAATGGTCGTTTAAGTAATGTGTTGTATAATTTCTAAGTTGCTATATATATCATCCAGGTACAAGGAATAGCTGAAGATAGAATCCAAACATTAGAACAACAGCTCACGGAAAAAGAAAAAGAACTAATTAGGGTAAGACCTAAATTACTGTGTAATTTACCTTGATATTTTGTTTTATTTTAATTTAAAAATGCACATTATGCAGTTGCCAACTGTAAGCTGTATGAGGTGATTCAGAAATTTCTGCTTCAAGAATATTTATCATTTCTTTAACCCTTAAAGAAATCTAATGATTTTGGCTTGTTTGTCTCATATTTACATTAAAGTATTTTTCTTTAACTCAATGATTAGACATATGCAGTCATGAAAATAAATGTTCCTCTATTAACTCTACCACAAATAATTGATAAAAATCTGACTTGTACCAATCAGTTGATAATTATGCCTACTAAAATATGCTATACTTGAATTTTGTTTAGGGAGTTGTTTTCATATTTAAATTGCATCAAAATCAAATTTTCAATACAGACATCTACGAATTGAATTTTTCCAACTGAGTGGGAAAATTCCCAAGCGAGACTCAAATCCAAATCATTGGCTCACATTGTTAATGCTCTGCCTACCGTTTAAGATAGCTAGGCTGACAACTGGTGAACATATTTCACTCAAATATCCTTATTGATAATAACATCTGGTCTGTCATGTAGACAGCTCAACAGGATAAACCACATGTAAAGAAGCTTCATATAAAGCAGTGGGTATGTAGATATACTATTATTTTTAACGCAATCATAAATATTGGTAAAGTCCTCATATGAGTTGATTTCTTTCCAACTGTGCAAAAAATTAAACTTGTCTGATAACTTTACTAATCATTATGATTGTTTTAAAAGTAATAGTACAGAATCTAGTTTTGACATCATATTTGGATTCTTCAGTAAATTTTATCTTAGAATACCAAGTTGTAAATCATTCAATCAAGTAGTCTAAAATTTATTTAAGTTTTAAATTTGAAATTCCTAATGTTAAGATCATTTTTAATTGTGGCACAACAGATTGTATTATAGGTATTTTTTCAACCACATTTCAAGAACTAATTTGCAGAATGAAAGGTAATATTGGATTCACAAATTTCAAGCTTCTAAAATTCTGTTTCCATTTAAAAAAGAAATATTGGTTAAAATTCCTGTTTTTCTCGAATATTAATTTAAAAAAAAAAGTATATTTTGAAATTAATTAATTAATATAAATTTGAATTGTATCCCATTATTTTTGTGAGAGAAATGGACTCTTAGAATTTTCAAATAAATTGGCTGTCAAAAGTTTCCGGCCAGCATAAAATTTTTGGTTAATTTGCAAGTTCATTTTCACAGTAACCCAAACAAAACTCAAAATGGAACCTATTCATCTATTTGGAAATATTATAAAATTTCAAATAGCTGTTATATTTTTAGTTTTTTTTTCCTTTTAGTATTTTAAAGTATGTTATTAATTATTTCATTGGAGATTTTGAATCTCATAGTTTTCACAAAGGAAAAAAATATATATGCTATACAGTAGACTCCCTTAAATCCGCGACCCAAAAATCCGCGAACGCCTAAAATCCACGTATTTTTTCAGATGTAAACAATGAAATTTACAGTTAAGTTGCAGAAACACAATTCAAGATGGCGCCGAAATCAACGACTAACACAATGTTTTTTTTTACTAAATTTTTTGTTAATCATTCTCTTTTGGCTATTACAGCTGATTTATTACTAAATAAATTTACATTTCTTTTTATTTTGATATAAATTAGCATATCTATATGAAAAATTCCAGGGTTCGAAATGGAAAAATCCACGAACCGGAATGCTATTTTAAAATTATTGTTCGCAGAATTTTGTTTTAAATTATAGACAAATTTATTTCTAAACATGCAAAGCAGTATAAGAAAAGCATTCAAGACTCTAAATAACAATGAAAAAAGTTACAGTGAGCGCAATAAGCTATATATACTGATAATAACATTAACACTGTTCTCCTTGCTACCACTAGATGGCAGCATACAACTTTTGGAATCGATTTCATTCGTAATAATTTTTATATTTTACATAATTATTTTAATAATTACTCACTTTTAAACTAATAAATCACTTTAATATTTTACTTATTTTCATGTTTCCCTTTATTGTAAGCATTTAATATAATTTCCCTTGCTAAACTACCAATCAAATCAATGTTTCAAAAATGTAAACAAATCAACGACCAGAAATCTGCATGTAAATTACAAGTTAATTTACATGCAATTGATTATAGTTACACACATTCAAACACAGAAATTTTGTTAAACAATGGCATGGGGCTGTTCCGGCTACAGTGCTACAAGGATTTTTTACAGCATGTAATTTTAACTATAATTAATTACATACAATTAAATTGTAATTACAATGCAGATAATTGGAATTACAAATTTGCCCAACTCTGATACATTATCACGATATAAAAATGACAATTTATCACCATGTTTAGTCCCAGATATTGTTCAACCCTATCTAGTATTCACCAGAGTACGTATTCCATGTGTTACTGTTTAGCTTATGAAGCTTTGATGAGAATCTGTGCTTTACTGTAATATATGCAATTCATATGTTTAAATGACTCTGTTATAAGATTTAAATTAGTATAATTTAAAACCTAAAAGGATATTTAGTACCTGATCTTATTGATTTTACTTTTTATACTAAAGCCATATTGTTTAAATTGAATAGTGACATGTCTACTTGGCACTAACATCTTGAAAAAAATATTAGTTTCCTTTATTATTTTTTCTAAAAGACTTTCAGGAAAAAACAAATTTAAAAAATCCTGTTTGACTGTTAAATTCTCACAATCATAATTATTCAGTCCCTCATTTTCCCATTAAATTAATTTTAAGCAATTTTTCAATGTTAAATTTCTATTTGGAAAACTTGAACTGAAATTGAATTGTACTCTTCTATTTCACAATTTGAAGAATTTGTATTTTCTGAAAAACTTATATAAATATCAGTAGTTTCAATGTTAATATTGGAAAGTATTACTTACATTGTGTTGATACCAGAGGCACCATGTGGGGGTTATGGGAGATCACCCCTCCCCTTAATATTTATGGACTTGGGAAATTTGAGCTTAAATTTGGGAAATTCAAGATTTTTGAAAGACTTTTTCTTTAAAATATACAATATGAACTTTAAAAAGCTCACTGTTTTACTTAAAAGGCGACTAAAATAATGTACAGATGGGTGACAAAATAATATGAACACCCATGAAAAAGGTGTTATGAAAGGTAAGGTATCAGTCGCTCGACATCAGTCATAGGTGTTGCATCTGCTTATCATACGCTCTGGAAAACTCACAAGGAAGGTCTCCATGCGGGCATTCTCAGAAAAATCTGAAAAAAATACAGAATGGTCTTCTCATATGGATATATATGTTTATAAAAAAAAATTTGGCGGAACCCCGATACAGAGTTCATAAAAAAATAACAAAATTTTCGTTTATTTGGCGATTTATCACCAGTTGGCGATGAAAAAAAAAATACGCTTTTATGTAGGAAAAAACTTATGTTGAATTTGTTTCCTAAGTTTAATTTAAATAACTTTATTTTTGTCATTTTTAATTTGTTTTAACTATAGTTTTGTCATTTTTAGTTTTTTTTAACTATTGTTTGTCACATATATTTATATGCATTTATTATAAAATTTAAATATAATATTTTACAATTTAAAACAAAATTTAAATTGATTTGAATTATTTCAAGCTCAAAAATAAGGCAGATAAAACACTGTCGATTTGATTTTGTTGCTATGGAAACGACTTCGTCTTCGATATGGAAACGTATTATAGCAATCAAATGTCAGCTGACTATAACTTAAAATAGATATTTGCAACTTGCAAAGCATAGAAAATATTTTTACAGTGATAAAATTCAATAACTACAGCAACAAACAATATATATATGTAATATTAAAAATATATAATAACCTCTTTCATTGATTAAATTTAAATTCATTTAAAAACCCTGCATTCTAAAAAACAATTAATAAACAATTTTCAGATGCATTAAAATCATTTGCTTTTGCGAGGAAAAATCCTACTCGCCAAATCGCATGTCACTTTCGTATTTTCGCGCCAAATATTCGAAAGTATTTTATTTTTTTACAGACTTTCTACTGAAATTCCGCCATTAAATTTGGCCGATACCTTATTACATACATGAGTAGTTTCACTAGAATTTTTTTCAACATATTCTGAGTATGCCCTGTAAGGAGACCTTCCTTGTCAGTAATGACTAACTTCTCAGAGTTCAAAAAACGAATGATTGTTGGAATGCTGTGCGCTGGTTGCTCCGTAACGGAAACAGCCAATTATTTGGGGCGTGCAAGGAGTACTCACAGTGGGAGTACTGTGTCAACCGTTATGACAGCGTACATGAAATGCGATAAATTGTCGTCTGCAAAATACAAAAGTGGACGGAAAAGAAAGCTTTCTGAGAGGGATAAAAGAGAGTTGACCCCTATAGCGGTCAGAAAGCGCAGGCAATCTTTATCCCAGATAGCGTCATATATAAATAGTCATCTCCAGAATCCATTTCAGCAAGGACTGTCAAAAGGGAACTTCATGCTTCGAACATTTATGGAAGAGTTGCAATTCTTACACCATTGGTGTCATAGTTGTTCGTATTATTTTGTCACCCATCTGTAAGTGATGTTAAAAGTTAAAAATACACATTTTTTAAAAGCTTCTTAGTACTCTCGGGCTGTATTTCCCAAGCCCAGCATCAGAGAATCTGTCACAAGTATTCTTTAATGATGGGCTTGAGAAATACAGCTTGAAAGTACTAAGAAGTAATTCTCTGATGACGGGCTTGGGAAATAGTGTCCGAAAGTACTGAGACATTTTAATTAAAATGTATATTTTAAACTTGTAACATCTCTTTTATTAGTCGCCTTTTAACTAAAAGAGCAGCTTTTAAAAGTTCATATTGTATATTTTATGTTTGAATCATGATGGAATATTGCATTTCGTCTTATAAGTTTATTTGACTTTTTCTCCTTTTAAAATAATAGAAAAACAATATGAAATTTTCAATGTTTTGCTGACTACCATCTTGAATTTTGTAACAGTGAACAAGTTAATATTATTGAAAGAAATACAAACAGCACCCAGATTCAATTTGACATTGTGATTCTCTGTGCTACAAAAATATCATACATCTACCAGACATGATTTTCCCTACTGTTGTCCCTACTGTCTATCCAATAGAATAGTGCACCAATACATTCTATATTTAAATTACCATTTAGCAAGGAAAATTTGAGTATCACTAATTTTTAAAATTAATTAATATTTTTCGTCCTGGATCTCAGAAACCTGATGTACTTGACATCCACAATCAAAGATAAATAATATTTGATTTAAGTTCAAACCATAATTTTAACACACTTTTGTGTCATGTGAAGAAACTCAGAATATTTGGGTCAAGTTTTCAAATTATCTATCTTAACATTCACAACAGATAATGGTGTTGCATCTAATCATTTCAGTTTTAAAATAGAGCAATTTGTTTGAAGTTGGGAAATTTTTAAATTCTTCCTCCCCCCCCACCCCCCACCCCCCCCAAAAAAATATCTGATACTATTTATGAAAATCCTTTTGAGAGAGATAGCATCTATATGTCATGGGAGATAGAGTCTATATGTCATGGTGAAATAAACTAAAACTGAATGTTTAGCTATAAACATTTAATTCACAGCTTTTCCATCTTTATTAAGTATATAGAAGTCAAACTTTGGAAGAAAAAATATAAGCAACTGTGATGACTGAATTATAGAATTACTCATTGTTTCTATATACATTGACATAACTGATAACTGCACTCTGATCGTCAGACGAGAGTCTTTTCTCTGTTTAGCACTTTTGTAAAGAGTATGGACATCTAATGCTATCTTCTATTTAAATAAACTGTTTCAATTACAAATGCAAATATGAACCCTTTATCCTCAGTGAAGCATTTGAGCCAAATGCTGATTTGTACTTTTATACCGTAGAGTAGGGGTGCACAACCTTTTTGAGAGAAGGGCCACTTACAAAAATGTCTGGGTTGTCGAGAGCCACATCAGTAACACAGACAGGATTCTATATCGGGAGGTTGGGGGGGGGGGGAGGAGAACTCTTTATTCTTAAAGAATAATGAATTTTTGTATGTAAAAAATAAACAAATAGAAATAAGTAAATTGCATGCAGGACTTCTTCATACCTGTATTCATATCCATTTGTAACCATACACTTTATGAAGACTAACTGTTCTTTCTTGATAAATGGAAAATTTTGACAAAATTCACAATTTTTTTCCCACGAGTGATTGAAAGATTTCGCGATATTTTTGTGATCAATTGACAAAAGTAAGTTTCCATCAGTTGTCGAAATACGTATATATATATTTTTTTTTACCGCGACAGAGTGAAGAAATTCCCAATTTTTTCTCGCGATAAATTGATGAAACTCGCGATTTTTCTGCAGCCGATCACCGAAATTTGAGATTCTTCCTCGCCTGATTGGCAAATTTCGCGATTTTTTCGCCCGATTAACGAAATTTGTGATTCTTAACTGACTGACGAAATTTGTAATTTTTTCCCGCGAAAAATTGACGAAATCAATGATTTTTTTCTTGCGATAAACTGACGAAACGTGCGATTTTTCCATGGCCGATCAACAAAATTTGCAATTTTCAGCGCATCATCGACAAAATTCACGGTTTTTCAGTGCCCGATTAGCGAAATTTGAGACTTTTCTGCACCAAAGCGGCAAAATTAGGGATTTTCCCGCACTCGATCAACGAAATTAGAGATTTTTGCGCGCCCGATCAACGAAATTCGCGATTCTTAACTGACTATGACAAGATTTGTAATTTTTCCTGCGATAAACTGACGAAACTCGCGATTTTTTCGCAAAAGATCAACGAAATTTGAGAATTTTTCACACATGATCGAGAAAATTCGTGATTTTTCCGAACCCGGTCAACGAAATTCGTGATTCTGAATTGACTGACGAAATTTGTAATTTTTTCTCGTGATAAAATTACGAAACTTGTTATTTTTCCGAATCCGATCAACAAAATTTGGAATTTTTGAGCACCTCATCAAAATTCGCGATTTTTCCGCACTCGATCAACGAAATTCACGATTTTTCTGCACCCGGTCCATGAAATTCGAAATTTTTATCTGACTCTTACGAAATTTGTAATTTTTCCCGCACAATTTGACGAAATTTGCGACAAACTGGCGAAACTCGCGATTTTTCCGAGTCTGATAAATGAAATTTGCAATGTTTTCCAGCGAGAAATTGACAAAATTAAAGATTTTTTCCAGCAACATATGGACAAAAATTGCGATTTTTCTCAGTTATAAATTTTCGAAATTCGCGGGCCACAAGTTCACCCATCGCAGGCCAATTTTGGCCCGCGGGCCACAGGTTGTGCATCCCTACCGTAGAGGGTAATTCTTTAAGTTGTGGTCTTGATCCCAAATAGAATGATAATGTGTAATGTATTTTTAAATTATAACTGGTTGTGTAAGTAATGTATTGTATATTTTAAGTTGCTATATATATCCAGGTTGTTATGATGGATATTAAGTTGCTATATACATCCAGGTACAAAATTGCCAAGGATATGCAGAAGATAGAATCAAAAAATTAAAACGACTGCTCAGAGAAAAAGAAACAGAACTAATTAGGGTAAGACATAAATTATTGTGTAATTTACCTTGATATTTCGTTTTCTTTTAATTAAAAAATGCATATTATACAGTTGCCAGCTGTATGTTTTAGCAAGTAATTCAGAAATTTCTGCTTCATGATTATTTATCAGTTCTTTAACCCCTAAAGAAATAAGATGATTTTGGCTTGTTTGTCTCGTATTTACATTAAAATATTCTCCATTAACTCAATGATTAGACATATTCAGTCATAAAAATAAATTTTCCTCTAATAACTCTTAATCGATAAAAGTCTGACTTGTACCAAACAGTTGGTAATAATGCTATACTTGAATTTTGTTTAGGGAGTTGTTTGCATATTTAAATTGCATCAAACTCAAATTTTTAATAAAAACATCTACGAATTGAATTTTTCCAACTGAGTGGAAAAATGCCTAAACGAGACTCAAATCCAAATCATTGGCTCGCATTCCTAATGCTCTGCCTACCGTTTAAGCTACATAGGCTGACAACTGGTGAACATATTTCACTCAAATAATCTTATTGATAATAACATCTGGTCTGCCATGTAGACAGCTCAACAGGATAAACCACATGTAAAGAAGCTCCATAATCAGCGGGTATGTAGATATACTATTATTTTTAACGCAATCATAAATATTGGTAAAGTTCTCATATGAGTTGATTTCTTTCCAACTGTGCAAAAAATTAAATTTGTCTGATAACTTTACTAATCAGTATGATTGTTTTAAAAATAATAGAACAGAGTCTAGTTTTAACATCATATTTGGATTCTTCAGTAAATTTTATGTTAGAATACCAAGTAGTAAATCATTCAATCAAGGAGTTTAAGATTTATTTAAGTTTAAAATTTTAAATTCCTAATGTTAAGATCATTTTTAATTGTAGCACAACAGATTGCAATATTCATAGTTTTTATTGCAGTTTGGGTAGCTTTTCAACCACGATTCAAGAACTAATTTGCAGAATGAACCGTAATATTGGATTCACAAATTTAGAGCTTCTAAAATTCTATTTCCATTTGAAAAAGAAATATAGGTTAAAATTCCAGTTCGAGAAATGGACTCTTAGAATCTTCAAATACAGTGGCAGTAAAATTTTCTGGCCAGCATAAAATTTTGGTTAATTTACAAGTTCATTTTCACAGTAACCCAAACAAAACTCGGAATGGAACACAGTTAATGGGTGTTTGATTTCATTAAGCCAGGCCTAAAACCAAACCTATGTACTAGCTTTTTTATGTTCATCTATTTGGAAAAATCATAACTTTCCATAAAGCTGTTATACTTTTAGTTTTTTTTCCTTTTAGTTTTCTTAAGTATGTTATTAATTATTCCATTGGAGATTTTTAATATCAAGGTTTTCACAAGGAAAAAAAATATATGCTATATATTTAATAAATGTCAGTTTTATTAACTTGATCAGTTTCATACTCAACTTATTATTTTACTACTTTGTTCATATGCCAGAATATTGATATGTTACAGAGTTGGGCAAATTTGTAATCTCAATTATCAGCAATGTAATTACAAGTTAATTTATATGCAATTGATTATAGTTACACGCATTCAAACACAGAAGTTTTGTGAAACAATGGCATGGGGTCTGTTCCGGCTACAGTGCTGCAGGAATTTTTTACAGCATGTAATTTTAACTATAATTAATTACATACAATTAAATTGTAATTACAATGCAGATAATTGGAATTACGAATTTGCCCAACTCTGATATATTATCACGATATAAACATGACAATTTATCACCATGTTTAGTTCCAGATATTGTTCAACCCTAGCTAGTAGTCACCATAGTATGTATTCCATGTGATGCTGTTTAACTCATGAAACTTTGATGAGAGTCTGTGCTTTATTGTAATATATACCATTCATGTGTTTAAATGACTCTGTTATATGATTTAAATTACTATAATTTAAACCTAAAATGATATTTAGTACCTAATCTTATTGATTTTACTTTTTATACTAAAACCATATTGTTTAAATTGAATAGTGTCATGTTTACTTGGCACTAACATCTTGAAAAAAATATTAATTTCCTTTATTATTTTTTCTAAAATACTTTCAGGAAAAAACAAATTAAAAAAATCCTATTTGACTGTTAAATTCACACAATCATAATTATTCAGTCCCTCATTTTCCCATTAAATTAATTTTAAGCAATTTTTCAATGTTAAATTTCTATTTGGTAAACTTGAACTGAAATTGAATTGTTCTCTTCTACTTCAGAATTTGAAGAATTTGTCTTTTCTGAAAAACTTATATAAATATCAGTATTTTCAATGTTAATATTGGAAAGTATTACTTTCATTGTGTTGATACCAGAGACATAACGTGGGGCGTTATGGGGATCCTCCCCCCCCCCCCCCCCGCAGTATTTATGGACTTGGGAAAATTGAGCTAAAATTGGGAAATTCAAGATTTTTGAAAGACTCTTTCTTTAAAATATACAATATGAACTTTAAAAAGCTCACTGTTTTGCTTAAAAGGCGACTAAAATAATATAAGTGATGTTACAAGTTAAAAATACACCTTTTTTATAAAAGCTTCTTAGTACTTTCAGGCTGTATTTATCAAGCCCAGCATCAGGGAATCAGTCACAAATATTCTTTAATGATGGGCTTGAGAAATACAGCTCGAAAGTACTAAGAAGTGATTCTCTGATGAAGGGCTTTGGAAATAGTGTCCGAAAGTACTAAGACATTTTAATTAAAACGTATATTTTAAACTTGTAAGATCTCTTTTATTAGTCGCCTTTTAACTAAAAGATCAGCCTTTAAAAGTTCATATTGTATATTTTATGTTTGAATTGTGATGGAATACTGCATTTCGTCTTATAAGTTTATTTGACTTTTTCTCCTTTTACAATAATAGTAAAACAATATGAAATTTTCAATGTTTTGCTGACTACCGTCTTGAATTTTGTAACAGTGAACAAATTAAAATTATTGAAAGAAATACAAACAGCAGCCAGATTCAATTTAACATTGTGATTCTCTGTGCTACGAAAATATCATACATCTACCAGACATGAATTTCCCTACTGTTGTTCATCAACAGTGTCTCTAATATATTTCCTTTATTTCCTCCAAAACTTTGTTCCTTTGTTTAAAATCTCAAAATAACATGATGCTATTTTTATATGAAGTACAATTATGACTCGTACGCAATAGAAGACAAAAAATTTGCAAACCTTAAATTAATACTGTTTGGCAAAAAAAAGAAAGTATTGATTTAGAGTTTGATCTCTGAAAAAAAGGAATAATTTTTACAATAAAAAAAATATCCCACTGTCACAAACTATAATCGATGCACAAATTATTCACATCTTTAGAGACTTTATCCAAATCAATAGATTATTGCCTGAGCAGTTATATGAGGGTTTTGGTCATCGCCGTTAATGCCAGACGTAAGTCTGCAAGTATGACAAGTTTGCTTTTAAAGCAGCATTCTGTTTTTATACTAGAAAAGGAAAGATTTTCCAAGAAAAGACATATGATTCTTCTACATGAACAGAAAGAAGCATTTGATATTTATAAAAAAATGAAAACTTTTGATTTGTTGCATCTTTGTTTTTGTTTTTTTAAGAAAAATATTTTGAGTAAAATAAAAAGTTTAATTGAAATTCTGGAGACATCAATGCCATTGACATTCAGTATCATTGTCTGTATCACTATAATGAAAAGTCTTGTCCAAACCATACGAACTTTCAGTGATGATTACACTGGAATGTATAATCTGATAAAAAGTTGAATTGTGTTCGCTGAAAAGATGGAAACAAGTACTGAAGACGACTTCCGAGGGCATCATAAGAAAAGGGTTCCTCCAAAGGGAATAGATAAAAATAATAATACAGCAATGGAAATTGATGATATAACATATGTTTTACAGGAACGAATTTAAAGAAATTTTGGACACTGTAAATGGGCTTAAATAACAATATTTCATCTATCCAATAGAATATTGCACCAATACATTCTATATTTAAATTACCATTTAGCAAGGAAAATTTGAGTATCACTAATTTTTAAAAAGTTATTAATATTTTTTGTCCTGGATCTCAGAAACCTGATGTACTTGACTTCCAATATCAAAGATAAGTAATATTTGATTTAAGTTCAAACCATAATGTTAACTCACTGTTCTGTCATGTGAAGAAACTCAGACTATTTGGGTCAAGTTTTCAAACTATCAATCTTAACATTCACAACAGATAATGGTGTTGCATCTAATAAAAGAATATTTAGTCAATTAAAAATTGTATTATGAATTACCATGAGTGATGACAAACTTCAAAGCCTAATGCTTTTAAAATGTGAAAGTGAAATAAAGATTCTATTAAATTGGACAATATTATCATTAGGCAGACTTCGTTAAAGCCAGAAGAATTAATTAGTGAAAAAAAGTCAAAATGTAGGTTCATTAGCATTAGTTTCACTATGTAAGATTTTTCTGTACCTTATTTCATATATTTATATAGTTTTCTCTATATATATGCAATTTTTCTAGGTTTAAATATTGCATTTATTGTATTGTTTGAAATTGCTTCCTGAACTATTTAGCAAATGGGTATCTTATCCTTTTATCTTTATTTTCATGCTCATTGATTCCAAGATAGGTAAATAGGAATTAATATAGTTTTGATTTTAATTATTTGAATAAAAGAGATGTATTTAAACTTTCATTATATGTACCAATAATTATAATTTTTATCTTTTTTCTTTAGAAGTTTCAGTATTTTTCTGTGGAAATGAATTTTTTTTTATGCATAAGTATCATTATCATTAAACACACATTGCACATTCATTTCAGTTTTAAAATAGAGCAATTTGTTTGAAATTGGGTTGGGTTGGGTTGATTTTTGACGGCCAATTATCTACACGAGGGATATAGGCCCGGGGGGAGTGCCCTCCGTGGGGGGCTTTCTAAGGGAACCTAATCCGTATTAACGCATGGAAGATCCACGGCTCGAAGAAAACCACGAAAACTCTGAACGATTAGGCCGACGGGTGCGATTGGGATCGAGCCCAGCACCTCCCGTCTACCAGCTTCGAGAGCAGAACCTCTCGGCCACTGGTGGGGCTGTTTGAAATTGGAAATTTTTGAATTCCCCCCCCCCCCCCCCCGGAAAAAATATCTGATACTACTTATGAAAATCCTTTTGAGAGAGATAGCAGAGTCTATACGTCATGGTGAAATAAACTAAAACTAACAGTTTAGCTATAAACATTCAATTCACTGCTTTTTCATCTTTATAAAGTATATACAAGTCAAACTTTCGAAGAAAATATATAAGCAACTGTGATGACTGAATTATAGAATTACTCATTGTTTCTATATACATTGACATAACTGATAACTGCACTATGATCGTCACACGAGAGTCTTTTCTCTGTTTAGCACATTTGTAAAGAGTATGGACAGTTAACGCGATCTTCTATTTAAATAAACTGTTTCAATTACAAATGCAAATATGAACACTTTATCCTCAGTGAAACATTTGAGCCAAATGCTGATTTGTACTTTTATACCGTAGAGGGTAATTCTTTAAGTTGTGGTCTTGATCCCAAACAGAATGATAATGCGTAATGTATTTTTAAATTATAAATGGTGAAAATTATAAATAAGTAATGTGTTGTATAACTTAAAGATGCTATATATATCATCCAGGTGCAAGATTGCCAAGGATGTGCAGAAGATAGAATCAAAAAATTTGAACGACTGCTCAGAGAAAAAGCAACAGAACTAATTAGGGTAAGACATAAATTACTGTGTAATTTACCTGGATATTTCGTTTTCTTTTAATTTAAAAATGCATATTATACAATTGCCAACTGTAAGTTTTAGCAAGTAATTCAGAAATTTCTGCTTCGAGAATATTTATCAGTTCTTTAACTCTTAAAGAAATCTAATGATTTTGGCCTATTTTTCTCATATTAACATTAAAATATTCTCCATTAACTCAATGATTAGACATATTCAGTCATGAAAATAAATTTTCCTCTATTAACTCTTAATCAATAAAAATGTGACTTGTACCAATCAGTTGGTAATAATGCTATACTTGAATTTTGTTTAGGGAGTTGTTTTCATATTTAAATTGCATCAAACTCAAGTTTTTAATACAAACATTTACGAATTGAAATTTTCCAATTGAGTGAAAAAATGCCTAAACGAGACTCAAATCCAAATCATTGGTTCGCATTGCTAATGCTCTGCTTACCATTTAAGCTACCTAGGCGGACAACTGGTGAGCATATTTCACTCAAATAACCTTATTGGTAATAACATGTGGTCTGCCATGTAGTCAGTTCAACAGGATAAACCACATGTAAAGAAGCTCCATATAAATCAGTAGGTACGTAGATCTACTATTATTTTTAATGCAATCATAATGATTGGTAAACTTCTCATATGACCTGATTTTTTTCCAACTGTGTGAAAATTTAAATTTTTATGATAAGTTTACTAATCATTATGATTGTTTTAAAAATAATAGCACAGAATTTAGTTTTGACATCATATTTGGACTATTCAGTAAATTTTATCTTAGAATACCAAGTAGTAAATCATTCAGTCAAGTAGTTTAAGATTTATTAAAGTTTTAAGTTTGAAATTCCTAATCTTAAGATCATTTTTATTTGTGCACAGCAGATTGCAACATGGGTAGCTTTTATTGCATTATGGGTAGTTTTTCAACCACGATTCAAGAACTAATTTGCAGAATGAACTGTAATATTGGATTCACAAATTTCAAGCTTCTAAAATTCTTTTTCCATTTAAAAAAAAAATATAGGTTAAAATTCCAGTAAGAGTAAGGACTCTTAGAATCTTCAAATACCGTGGCTGTAAAAGTTTCCGACCAGCATAAAATTTTTGATTAATTTGCAAGTTCATTTTCACAGTAACCCAAACAAAGCTCTGAATGGAACACAGTTAATGGATATTTCGATTGTTAAAGTGAAGCCTAAACCCAAACGTATGTAGTAGCTTTTTGACATTCATCTATTTGCAAAAATCATAACTTTTCAAAAAGCTCTTATACTTTTAGTTTCTTTTCTTTTAGTATTCTAAAGTATGTTATTAATTTTTATATTGGAGATCTTTAATCTCATAGTTTCTACAAGGAAAAAAAAATATGCTATATATTTAATAAATTTCAGTTTTATTAATTACAATGCAAATAATTGGAATTACAAATTTGCCTAACTCTGATATATTATCATGATATAAACATGACAATTTATCACCATGTTTAGTTCCAGATATTGTTCAACCCTACCTAGTAGTCACCATAGTATGTATTCCATGTGATGCTGTTTAACTCATGAAGCTTTGATGAGAGTCTGTGCTTTACTGTAATATATACCATTCATGTGTTTAAATGACTCTGTTATAAGATTTAAATTACTATAATTTAAACCTAAAATGATATTTAGTACCTAATCTTATTGATTTAAATTTTTAAACTAAAACCATATTGTTTAAATTGAACAGTAACATGCCTACTTGGCACTGACATCTTGAAAAAAAATATTAGTTTCCTTTATTAATTTTTCTAAAACACTTTCAGGAAAAACCAAATTTAAAAAATCCTGTTTGACTGTTAAGTTCACACAATCATAATTATTTTGTCCATCATTTTCCCATTAAATCAATTTTAAGCAATTTTTCAATGCTAAATTTGGAAAACTTGAACTGAAATTGAATTGTACTCTTCTATTTCAGAATGTGATAAATATGCATTTTCTGATAAACTTATATAAATATCAGTATTTTCAATGCTAAAATTGGAAAGTATTACTTACATTGTGTTGATACTGTTTATGAAAATCCTGTTGAGAGAAATAGCAGAATCTTTAAGCCATTGTGAAATAAACTAAAACTAAAAATTTAGCTATAAACATTCAATTCACAGCTTTTCCATCTTTATTCAGTATATACAAGGAAAACTTTGAAAGAAAAAATATAACCATCTGTGATGACTGATTATTAGAATTACTCATTTTTTCTATTTACATTGACAAAACTGATAACTGCACTATGATCTCCAGAGTAGAGTCCTTTCTATGTTTAGCACAATTGTAAAGACTATGGACATCTAACGCCATCTTGTATTTAAATAAACTGTTTCAAATATAAATACAAATATGAACCCTTGATCCTCAGCGAAGTATTGATCCAAATGCTGATTTGTACTTTTATACCTTAGAGGGTAATTCTTTGAGTTGTGGCCTTGGTCCCAAACAGAATGATAATTCTTGATGTATTTTTAAATTATAAATGCTCGTGTAAGTAATGTGTTGTATAATTTTAAGTTGCTATATATATCCTCCAGGTACAAGAAAGAGCTGGAGATAGAATCCAAAAATTAGAACAACAGCTCACAGAAAAAGAAACAGAAATAATTAGGGTAAGACCTAAATTACTGTGTAATTTACCTTGATATTTTGTTTTCTTTTAATTTAAAAATGCACATTATGCAGTTGCCAACTGTAAGCTTTATGAAGTAATTCAGATATTTCTGCTTCGAGAATATTTATCATTTCTTAAACCCTTAAAAAAATCTTATGATTTGGCTTGTTTGTCTCATATTTACATTAAAATATTTTTCTTTAACTCAATGATTAGACATATACAGTCATGAAAATAAATGTTCCTCTAAACCCAAACCTATGTAGTAGCTTTTTTATATTCATCTATTTGGAAATATCATAACTTTTAAAAAAGATATTATACTTTTAGTTTTTTTCTTTTTAGTATTCTAAAGTATGTTATTAATTATTCCATTGGAGATTTTTAATCTCATAGTTTTCACGGGGAAAAAAAAAATATATATGCTATATATTTAATAAATGTCAGTTTTATTAACTTGATCACTTTCAAACTCAACTTATTATTTTACTACTTTGTTCATATGCCAGAATATTGATATGTTACAGAGCTGGGCAAATTTGTAATCTCAATAATTAGCAATCTAATTACAAGTTAATTTAGATGAATTGATTATAGTTACACACATTCAAACTCAGAAATTTTGTTAAACAATTGCATGGGGTCTGTTCCAGCTGCAGTGATGCAAAAATTTTTTACAGCATGTAATTTTAACTATAATTAATTACATACAATTAAATTATAATTATAATGCATATAATTAGAATTACAAATTTGCCCAACTCTGATATATTATCACAATATAAAAATGACAATTTATCACCATGTATAGTCCCAGATATTGTTCAACCCTATCTAGTAGTCACCAGAGTATGTATTCCATGTGATGCTGTTTAACTTATGAAGCTTTGATGAGAGTCTGTGCTTTACTGTAATATATGCCATTCATGTGTTTAAATGACTCTGTTATAAGATTTAAATTACTATAATTTAAACCTAAAAGGATATTTAGTACCTAATCTTATTCATTTTACTTTTCATAATAAAACCATATTGTTTAAATTGAACAGTGATATGTCTACTTGGCACTGACATCTTGATAAAAAAATTAGTTTCCTTTATTATTTTTTCTAAAAATCTTTCAAGGAATACAAATTTAAAAAATTCTGTTTGACAGTTACGTTCACACAATTATAAGTATTTAGTCCCTCATTTTCCCATTAAATTAATTTCAAGCAATTTTTCAATGATAAATTTCTATTTGGAAAACTTTAACTCAAATTGAATTATACTCTTCTATTTCAGAATGTAAAGAATGTGTATTTTCTGAAAAACTTATATAAATATCAGTATTTTCAATGTTAATATTGGAAAGTATTACATTGTATTGATACCATTTATGAAAATCCTGTTGATAGAGATAGCAGATTCTTTATGCCATTGTGAAATAAACTAAAACTAAAAATTTAGCTATAAACATTCAATTCACAGCTTTTCCATCTTTATTAAGTATATACAAGGAAAACTTTGAAAGAAAAAATATAAACAAATGTGATGAATGATTATTAGAATTACTCATTGTTTCTATTTACATTGACATAACTGATAACTGCACTATGATCTTCAGACGAGAGTCCTTTCTATGTTTAGCACAATTGTTAAGACTATGGACATCTAACGCCATCTTGTATTTAAATAAACTGTTTCAAATATAAATACAAATATGAACCCTTGATCCTCAGTGAATCATTTGAGCCCAATGCTGATGTGTACTTTTATACCTTAGAGGGTAATTCTTTAAGTTGTGGCCTTAGTTTTAAACAGAATGATAATGCTTAATGTATTTTTAAATTATAAATGGTCGTGTAAGTAATGTGTTGTATAATTTTAAGTTGCTATATATATCATCCAGGTACAAGGAAAAGCTGGAGATAGAATCCAAAAATTAGAACAACAGCTCACAGAAAAAGAAACAGAAATAATTAGGGTAAGACCTAAATTACTGTGTGATTTACCTTGATATTTTGTTTTCTTTTAATTTAAAAATGCACATATATGCAGTTGCCAACTGTAAGCTTTATGAGGTGATTCAGAAATTTCTGCTTCGAGAATATTTATCATTTCTTTAACCCTTAGAGAAATCTAATGATTTTGGCTTGTTTGTCTCATATTTACATTAAAATATTTTCCATTAACTCAATGATTAATCATATACAGTCATATAGTCATGAAAATTAATGTTCCTGTATTAACTCTACCACAAATAATCAATAAAAATCTGGCTTCTACCAATCAGTTGATAATAATGTCTACTAAAATATGCTATACTTTAATTTTGTTTAGGGAGTTGTTTTCATATTTAAATTGCATCAAAATCAAATTTTTAATACAGACATCTACGAATTGAATTTTTCCTACTGAGTGGAAAAATGCCCAAGTGAGACTCAAATCCAGATCATTAGCTCGCATTGCTAATGCTCAGCCTACCATTTAAGCTACCTAGGCTGACAACTGGTGAGCATATTTCACTCAAAGACCTGATTGGTAATAACATCTTGTCTGCTATGTAGACAGCCCAACAAGATAAACCACAGGTAATGAAGCTGCATATAAATCAGTGGGTATGTAGATACAGTACAGCCCTGATTATCTGCGAGCGGATGATCTGCAGTGCGGTTTATCAGCAAAGCGATTTTATTTTCTTTAATTCATGTCAACAGTAAAGAAAATACAATAAGCCCTACTACTAAATATAAACAGAAAAATCAATGTATTCGAAAGTCATTGAAGAATATTTCTAGATTCGGTTGCCACATTTGAAATATCAGTTATAAAGTCTTGATGTCTTTTCTTGATTTTATTAACCAAACGTAAACACAGCAATTAAATTTTTTTATAAATAAATAACACTATTATGATAAATTCGGGGAAAGAATATCAAGAAAAACATCATTTTTTAGATAAATATTGCTCCATACTAAAAGAAAAATAATAGTTTACAATTTTAAATAAAGAAAAGCTGTTTCCAAAACAAGAAGCAAAAACAACGGATTGATTTTAAAAAAAAGATGTGACTGACCACTTTTTGTACAGTATGTACGGCATTGTTTCTTGTATACTGTTCTTTATTTTAGTGATTTAGACGTAAAGCAAAGGTTTCTGACGTACTGTGGATATGTATGTATTTTAAACGTTTTATTATGTTTTTTGTACACTAAAACCTAGTTTTTATGTTGAATTTTCTTTTTTTTTCACTCCATATTCAGTCTTTTTCGGGTTATCCGCGATTTCTGTTATCCGCAGTGCCCTTGCCACCCAATTCCACAGATAATCGGGGCTGTACTGTATACTATTATTTTTAACGCAATCATAATGATTGGTAAACTTCTCATATGAGCTGATTTCTTTCCAACTGTGTGAAAAATTAAACTTTTATGATAAATTTACTAATCATTATAATTGTTTTAAAGATAATAGTACAGAATCTAGTTTTAACATCATATTTGGATTCTTCAGTAAATTTTATCTTAGAATACCAAGTAGTTAATCATTCAATCAGGTAGTTTAAGATTTATTTAAGTTTAAAGTTTGAAATTCCTAATGTTAAAATCATTTTTAATTGTGGCACAACTGATTGCATTATAGGTATTTTTTCAACCACAATTCAAGAACTAATTTGCAGAATGAACTGTGATATTGGATTCACAAATTTCAAGCTTCTAAAATTCTGTTTCCGTTTAAAAAAGAAATATGGGTTAAAATTCCAGTTTTTCTCGAAAATTAATTAAAAAAAAAGTATATTTTGAAATTAATTAATTTCTAATATAAATTTGAATTGTATCCCATTATTTTTGTAAGAGAAAGGGACTCTTAGAATCTTCAAATAAAGTGGCAATCAAAAATTTTCCGCCAAGTATAAAATTTTTGGTTAATTTGCATAATAATATAGGTTATAATTCCAGTAAGAGTAATGGACTCTTAGAATCTTCAAATACAGTGGCGGTAAAAGTTTTCGGCCAGCATAAAATTTTTGATTAATTTGCAAGTTCATTTTCACAGTAACCCAAACAAAACTCTGAATGGAACACAGTTAATGCATGTTTGGATTGTTAAAGTCAAGCCTAAACCCAAACCTATGTAGTAGCTTTTTTATATTCATCTATTTGGATATATCGTAACTTTTCACAAAGCTGTTATACTTTTAGCTTTTTTCCTTTTAGTATTCTAAAGTATGTTATTAATTATTCCACTGGAGATTTTTAATCTCATAGTTTTCACAAGGAGAAAAAATATATATGCTATATATTTAATAAATGTCAGTTTTATTAACTTGATCAGTTTCATACTCAACTTATTATTTTACTACTTTGTTCATATGCCAGAATATTGATATGTTACAGAGTTGGGCAAATTTGTAATTTATATTATCAGCAATGTAATTACAAGTTAATTTACATGCAATTGACTATAGTTACACACATTCAAACATAGAAATTTTGTTAAACAATGGTATGGGGGTTGTTCCGGCTACAGTGCTGCAAGAATTTTTTACAGCATGTAATTTTAGCTATAATTAATTACATACAGTTGAATTGTAATTACAATGCAGATAATTGGAATTACAAATTTGCCCAACTGTGATATAGTATCACAATATAAAAATGGCAATTTATCACCATGTTTAGTCCCAGATATTGTTCAACCCTATCTAGTAGTCACCAGAGTATGTATTCCACGTGATGCTGTTTAACTTATGAAGCTTTGATGAGAATCTGTGCTTTACTGTAATATATGCCATTCATGTGTTTAAGTGACTCTGTTATAAGATTTATATTACAATAATTTAAACCTAAAAGAGTATTTAGTACCTAATCTTATTAATTTAACTTTTCATAATAAAACCATATTGTTTAAATTGAACAGTGACATGTCTACTTGGCACTGCCATCTTGATAAAAAAAATATTAGTTTCCTTTATTATTTTTTCTAAAAATCTTTCAGGGAAAAACAAATTTAAAAAATCCTGTTTGACTGTTAAGTTTAAATTACTAATACTATTACTATAAATTACTTTAAATTACTATAATTTAAACTTTTAGGTATGTACTTTTATACCTTAAAGGGTAATTCTTTAAGTTTTGGCCTTGGTCCCAAACAGAATGATAATGCTTGATGTATTTTTAAATTATAAATGCTCGTGTAAGTAATGTGTTGTATAATTTTAAGTTGCTATATATATCATCCAGGTACAAGGAATAGCTGAAGATAGAATCCAAAAATTAGAACAGCAGCTCACAGAAAAAGAAACAGAAATAATTAGGGTAAGACCTAAATTATTGTGTAATTTACCTTGATATTTTGTTTTCTTTTAATTTAAAAATGCACATTATGTAGTTGCCAACTGTAAGTTTTATGAGGTGATTCAGAAATTTTTCTGCTTCGAGAATATTTATCATTTCTTTAACCCTTAAAGAAATCTAATGATTTTGGCTTGTTTGTCTCATATTTACATTAAAATATTTTCCATTAACTCAATGATTAGACATATACAGTCATGATAATAAATATTCCTCTATTAACTCTACCACA
The DNA here is from genome assembly GCA_963932465.1 of Maratus speciosus. Lineage (NCBI taxonomy): Eukaryota > Metazoa > Arthropoda > Arachnida > Araneae > Salticidae > Maratus > Maratus speciosus. The sequence goes on from OZ010798.1 coordinate 38,974,455, forward strand.
AATAATCGATAAAAATCTGACTTTTACCAATCAGTTGATAATAATATCTACTAAAATATGCTATACTTTAATTTTGTTTAGGGAGTGTTTTTAAATCACTTTATTCACATTTATCAATAAATCACTTTATTTACATTAATATGTTTTATGTCTTATAATATTTGTTTGGTTTTCTTTTCTTTTTTTTAGTAGGGGGAGGGATAAAGACCGAATCTACATTTTAACTTTTAAAGAAGTAATTATTGTTATTCACTGCTTATTATAAAAATACTCAACTGTGAATACTGTAGTTTATTACAGTTTTGATTGATAAGTTTAATAAAAAAACATAGTAGTGGTTGTTAATTGCCTACAGATAACTAAATAAATATTTCTACATTTATTTTAATATGACAATCCACAATATTTCTGAATGTCACATAGTAAATAGCATAAAAATATCAGAATGATACTAAAAAATGAACGAATAAATGTAGCTGAGTTTGCAAATATCAAAATTATCTATTTCTAATAATAACAAAATGTTTGTTTATCATTTTCAAATCTTGATGTTAAGGGGAATGTATAACCCCTCCACCTCACTCTTCTTCCAAAAAATTTAAAAAAAGAGTAGGATGAGGGGTAGGAAGAAATAAAAAGTTTTTTTAATATATACATTCATTCTATGTTAATTTTTAAATCTCCCTCATTTCATATGGAAATTCATGTAGTTCCAAAGAATTTCTATCACAATACGTTTATTTGGCGTGCATCCCAATTGGTGAATGTTCACTGATTTGATTTATGTTTAATAATTTTGATTTTTACGGATTAGTGACTATGTTAATGAGGCTTGATGATTTAAGAAATGGATTTTTTTTTTAGGAAATTTTTTAAGAAATGGAAAGCATAATTTAAGCTATGTATTCAGTACAGTATAGGATCTATTATCCGGCATCCCGATATCCGGAATGCTCTAAAAACCGAAACGCTAAACGATCAGAAACCGAAACTTAGTAAAAGCTTTCATTTCATAAAAATTTGCAGTTTTTTTTTTTTCATATTTTATTTAAGAGTTAACATGCTTTATAAATCGATATTTTGAATATTTTAAACTTTTTCTCATACGCCTCAAGGTACCGTAATATCCCATTAATATCCCCCCCCCCCCAAAACGCGGCAAAAATTGTAAAGTAATCAGAGAAGCGGCTTACAGGGATTAAAAGTGGCTATCGAAAACTACCACCTGTTGAAATCCGAAAATGTTTATAAGAATAGTCCAAAGCCTGCCCTGATATTCAGATTTTTCTTTTTTTGTTAACCGAGATAATTAAAAAACAGAACTTAAAAAGCGCGAACTTAAAAGGACGCTCTCCCTGCGATCCCACTTACGACGCTCCCGTGAAAGGTAAGAATTGAATGTACGCAATCATCCGACATAAGTTCTCTTTTTGATCATTTTTATGACTTCGCATCGGCGTGACCTTTAGAAATATGGGAAAACTAACTACATATTCTTAAATTTCGTATTTTTCTGTTTCAAACGCTAAAATCCATTATAAAAAATTTTAATTTTAACCTTTTGAAAAAAAATATTTTCGAAACATCACTTAGAATTTGAACGCGATCGAAAATTTTTTGGCAAGCTCCGACCTTTGACGTCATCTAAAGGCACACCCACAATTCAGCCAATTAGGAGAATTTGAGAAACGTTCCTTTTACCGTGATCAGCTGCGTCCATCGAACAGTAGAAAAAGAAAAGCAGAGATTCGGGAATCGAATAAGACAGAAAGGTGATACGGCGCTTCGCGCGATTTTTATTTATTTATTTATTTTTTTAAAGAGGGGAAGGGGGGGGTGCTTTCATGGGAATTTTTTTTATATCAAATTTGTTTACAAAATAGGGAAGGGTGGGCTAATGGAATATTACAATAATTATGCATTTCTCTATCTTCGCGAATTTGCGGAAATCTGCATTTTAAGTGTTGCTAATTTTGCCTCTTGTATATTTCTGTCCGCTTTCCATGCGATAAATTCGTAAACAAAACAAAAATAAATAAAAAGTCAACTTTCAATATATTCCCCTCCCTCCCCAATTATTGGATGAAGATGCAGTTTTTTTCAAAATAGACAATAATGCTCCACTTAGTCATCAGATGACATACAGTAAAATTTGTGAAATGATGACTAAGATGCATCTGATGATAGTAGTGATGATGATGACAAGAATGAGGAGGTAGAAAAAATATCTAATGAACAAAGGATATTTTACTCAACAATTAATTCAAGGCATGGAACAAAGAAGTTATTTCCATGAACAACAAATAATGTCCTTATATAAAATTCAAGACCAGCTTGTAAAAGAGAAACGTTACAAGCAGCCAACTTTAAAAGGATTTTTCCAAAAAACTAATTCCCAAGCATCTGCATCTGAACCAGAAAACTAAATTTTATTTTTGATCTTGTTCATTTGTAAGTTTTATTATAATTTAATTGTAAATAAAAATTAAACTTTTCTTTAATTGTGTTTTATTGAATTAATTCAACAAATGTGTAATACAGTATTTTTAATATTATTTATGCTAACCTGTATTTCATATTTATGTACATTACAAAATATTTGTGGTAGTGTTCCGAATTACGGAAAAACCCCTTATCCGGAATGCCCCAGGTCCAAAGGATTCCGGATAACGGATCCTATACTGTATTTCTAAATAGTTTTCTCAAAGTATAGTCATAATTTAATTAATATAAAACTATTAAATGATAAAAGAATATATTTTAAACTCTTTAATTTATATTTTGTACTTTTCAGTATTTAAAATATTTCGTCATAGCACTTTTACAGCCAGTTGGCATACTTTGGTACATAATTAACTCCATTGTTTCTGCAATTTGCAAACAGTTGTAAAATAAAGAATTTTTGTTGGTTTATCTCCTGCTGTCGGCTAAAGGGAAAATGCTTTTAAATTAATTTATAATTAAGTTCTAAAAATATTGAAATGTTGCAATTTCTTCTGACACACGCCAGTGTATAAAATTTTTATACTCGAGCTTTAAAACGCTAGTATATCAAGAAGTTAGTGGAAAATTGATTATAAAATTCTATTTTTACATAGAAAATACCCAAAGTAGTGTCCTGCGTCAGATAAGGTATATAACCTGATTTTCCTTGCACATGACTCAATCCACCTAACCAACCCACAAATCAAGTTGGAACTGTTTCTTTTTTTTTTGGCAAGTCAGGTTGAGTTTTGATTTTTACACGTCAATTTTTTTGTTTTCGAAAGAAAGTTCTAAACATTTTTTCAGATTAAAAGCCATATATGAATATTAATGAGTATAAGGGTTCATTTAAAAAAAAACTAAAATGGAATCTAGATGTTATTGTAGACTACTTTTCCATAATTACAATTAACATATGGATTATTTTTCTTTCACTTGTGGGTGTGGATTAAAATGTGTTAGGTTAGAGTTAAACTTCTTTTGGTCAGATTGAAATAGAATTATCAAGTATAATAACACCTGTGTATGAGTCTAATGTATATTTGTATACAGTCGAACATAATTAACATGAAATTGAAAGGACTGTGAATTTTTTCTGCGTTATCTGAGATTTTGTATTAAACGTAAAAACAGTAGCGCCATCTATGTTAGACATAAAAAAGAAATAAATTAACCTACAAATATCTCCCTTCTCTTAAAATCATAAATTAGTAAGAAATAAAAAAAAATTAATATAGAAATGAAACAAATTGGTCATCATTTTAGATAATAATAAATTTATTTAAAGTAAAATACTGAAAGTAAGCATCTCTTTAGCAGACAGGAAATTCTGAGGATTTTAAGGTAGGTTTATAATTGGAACTTTTGTGAAAAAGATGGGAAAGTTCGAAGGGTGGGGGTCATATTTGGAATTTATGAAATTTCACAGGATTTATACAATTTGCAAAATAAAATAAACATTTTTTTGGTTTTAAAATTTCCTTCAATAGAAGCTAAATAGTTTCCATTAATAAAAATAATAAATTAATGAAACAAATTTACATCAAATAATTGATTTAGATACAAAAGGAATATGAACAAAAATTATAATTAACTCAATATAAATATCTTTTAAGTCTAAGTGCATAAAAATCAAGGAAAACATTAATAGTATTACACAGAGAACATATGTCATTCTGATACAATAGGTATGTAAATAGATTACTTACAAATAAATTGCATAATATATATTCATTTAGGAGATATGGAAAAAAAAAATTAATGAATTTCCTGAAAACAGAAGGATTGAAAGTGTTAGAAAATAAAACTTGAAAGGGAGGGCTTATAAATAGTACTTTTTCAAAAAAGGAAAAATTCTCATATATTGGGGGGAAAGGCAGGGAGTCTTACTTTTGGTACCTGCTAATAATTTTTTTTTAAAGTCTGTTATTAACTTTTGAAGGTTGCTTCTTTTTATGAATGTGTGGGCATCATATAATTTGTCCAAAGCTCAGGAAAAATCCTCTTAATTATAGGGAAACTTTGTACAGTTTTTACTGTTGTCGGTTTATTCCATTGAGCTGTTAAAAATTAAAGACCAGCTTGTCCTTACTAAATGGCTTCTGAGTAAAATATATAGTGTTGACGCCTAGATACTACAATTGGGAAAGCACTGGCAATTAAAGCCAAAGATTCTCAGTTTGAGATACTGCCTGAACTCATTTTCATTCAGTTGGAAAATTTTTTAATCCTAGTAACTTTTCATTCAAAAAAATATTTTCACCTTAGGCACTATTTTTTGAAATTCTCTATCATGTTAAACAAATGAATTAATATTAATTTTCCGACTTAACTGATGGGAACTCAATATTGTTTCATGTTAAGCGATATTGTGTTAACAAGGCTTGACTGTATTAGACATTTGGCTAAAGTTTTGATTATGGGTTGGGTTTTGACTTTTTTGTGTCAGATTCAAGTTGACCAGATTTTTCATAAAAAGGTTCAGGATATTTTTTTCTGATTAAAAACTATTTATTTGAATATTAAGGAGTATAAATATGTTCCTTTTTTTTTGCCTAAAAGCTAAAATTGAAATTAGAGATGTTATTGTTAACTAATTTTCCAAAATTGCATTAAAATATGAATTAATTTTCTTTCACTCTATGTGTGGGTTAAAGTGTGTCAAGTTTGAGTCAAACATTTTTTGCCGGGTTCAGACAGGGTCAAAACTCAGAGGGGACATGTGCTCTGGGTGCCAGAACGAAAGGCGAAGGCGGTGCCAGATGAAGATTTTGAATGTCGTTTGATACAAAAATGTGTATGGTTTATAATTACCAAAAAGTTTGACTATATCTACCCGATATATATAAAATCCTAATAAAAAGAATTTATGAAACGACTATATGAAACAATTTTATAAAACGACTGATTACGTTTCACAGCTATTTCTCATAAAATATGGAATGTTTGGCGATGAAATTGACACAAATTATCCGTAATGAGCCGTGGATGTCAAAAATGTTATTAGAATTTTTTTAATTTGAATTAGTTTTCGAGATATTAATTTTTTTCTAAATTTAATGACATTTATGTAATTATGGCAACAAAATTACACAATTTATGTGGGAAAAGGGAGAAATTTAAATTTAGAGATAGATTTTTTTTTCATCATTTTCAAACTGAATTTGATATTATCTTTTATTTCAATCGCAAGTGAAGAAAATATAGTGATTAAATTATGTTTTCCAGGAAAGTTGAAAAAAATAATTCATTAAATAATAATAATAATAATAAAATAAATAATAATTTTTTATTTATTTTAATCATTTCAAGATAATTTTTTTAAATATCTTAGAAAAGGTTATTATTTTAAATTGTTGCCATTTGTTAAAACAGTGCAAAGAATAATATTTCCTTACGATTAAAAATTTATTTGCATGTGAATATTAAAAGTGAAAGAAAACATAAAAATAACAAATACATTAATATAATGAAGGGAACGAATATTTTTTCCAACTGGATTAAATCATATTCAAGGCTGGAGTAGCACAGTTGAAGTTTATTCCAACAGAGCGAAAATGTCCAGACCAGGGATCGAACCTGGATACTTGGCGTGCCGTGCCAATGCCTTACCTGTTAGGCTATCCGGACCGATACCTGACTGACACAATTCACTCTCTTATTAGTTGGACTTGGCTGCGAACTGCAGCGCTAGTTTCATTCATCCGAGCTATAACTATAGTATTTACATGATGAAACTACTTTAACACGGAAACTCCTGTATACCATGTAATTAGGTCATAATGAAGGGAACGAATATTTTTTCCAACTGGATTAAATCATATTCAAGGCTGGAGTAGCACAGTTGAAGTTTATTCCAACAGAGCGAAAATGTCCAGACCAGGGATCGAACCTGGATACTTGGCGTGCCGTGCCAATGCCTTACCTGTTAGGCTATCCGGACCGATACCTGGCTGACACAATTCACTCTCTTATTAGTTGGACTTGGCTGCGAACTGCAGCGCTAGTTTCATTCATCCGAGCTATAACTATAGCATTTACATGATGAAACTACTTTAACACGGAAACTCCTGTATACCATGTAATTAGGTCATAATGAAGGGAACGAATATTTTTTCCAACTGGATTAAATCATATTCAAGGCTGGAGTAGCACAGTTGAAGTTTATTCCAACAGAGCGAAAATGTCCAGACCAGGGATCGAACCTGGATACTTGGCGTGCCGTGCCAATGCCTTACCTGTTAGGCTATCCGGACCGATACCTGGCTGACACAATTCACTCTCTTATTAGTTGGACTTGGCTGCGAACTGCAGCACTAGTTTCATTCATCCGAGCTATAACTATAGCATTTACATGATGAAACTACTTTAGCACGTATCGGTCCGGATAGCCTAACAGGTAAGGCATTGGCACGGCACGCCAAGTATCCAGGTTCGATCCCTGGTCTGGACATTTTCGCTCTGTTGGAATAAACTTCAACTGTGCTACTCCAGCCTTGAATATGATTTAATCCAGTTGGAAAAAATATTCGTTCCCTTCATTATGACCTAATTACATGGTATACAGGAGTTTCCGTGTTAAAGTAGTTTCATCATGTAAATGCTATAGTTATAGCTCGGATGAATGAAACTAGCGCTGCAGTTCGCAGCCAAGTCCAACTAATAAGAGAGTGAATTGTGTCAGCCAGGTATCGGTCCGGATAGCCTAACAGGTAAGGCATTGGCACGGCACGCCAAGTATCCAGGTTCGATCCCTGGTCTGGACATTTTCGCTCTGTTGGAATAAACTTCAACTGTGCTACTCCAGCCTTGAATATGATTTAATCCAGTTGGAAAAAATATTCGTTCCCTTCATTATGACCTAATTACATGGTATACAGGAGTTTCCGTGTTAAAGTAGTTTCATCATGTAAATGCTATAGTTATAGCTCGGATGAATGAAACTAGCGCTGCAGTTCGCAGCCAAGTCCAACTAATAAGAGAGTGAATTGTGTCAGCCAGGTATCGGTCCGGATAGCCTAACAGGTAAGGCAATGGCACGGCACGCCAAGTATCCAGGTTCGATCCCTGGTCTGGACATTTTCGCTCTGTTGGAATAAACTTCAACTGTGCTACTTCAGCCTTGAATATGAATACATTAATATATATTAAAAGCAGTAAATTGGCGAAATTATGTCATATTTAAAAAGGCCGAATAATAATGCTGCCAAACAATTTAAATTTATATCTATGCGAGTCATTTATGTCATATTTCCATATTATCTTTTTAATTACTGTTTCCAATTCTAAGACACCACAGATAATAATATTTAATTTTAACAAAAGTATTTTCATGCGAATGTTAAAAAGAGAATTAAAACTTTATTGAAAATTATTTAAAACGATACATTTAAAAATGTCTGTATTGTATTTTGTTAGTCTTTTCATAACGTTGTTAAAAAATACTCGGATGGCAAAGACTCTGTTTACTTAATTTCTTTTATTTAAGTTTATGTTTAAATGACCTTATTTAATCAAACACGAAAATAGACATTGGATGTAATAACAACAGCTGAATCGGCCTTAAAAGTTCTCAATCAAAGGGAAATGAATGGAAACCCATTTACAGAGATCAATTACTTGTTTTTTATTTATAATTCAATCTTCTCTACTCTTTTTAAAGCTGATCAAATTAGCGTGTTTTTAAATTCTGCAGTGTCTGAGCGGGGGTTGACGAGCGTAACTCGTAGAGGGCAGAGCCCCCTAGTATATATATATATGAAGTTTGGATAAAATGTCTCGAGTCATAAAATTCAAAAGGAAAACTGAATCAAATGCATTAAATCTGATAAATAAATAAAAATATTAACCCCTTCACGACAAGAGTTTTTTGCTTCATTTTTAATTTTTTACCACCGGTTTTTCAAAACAGAAAATTTTCCATAATTGAATCACATTGAATCACAAAAATGCTCTGATTAAATAAGGTAAACTTTACAATTAAAAATAACTGGTGAGAATAATGAAGGATTCTGAGCACCTTAAGTGGCACGTGTAGTGGCCGCTCGTCCCCAAGGGATTTTAATCTACAATAAAGATTGCAAATGAATAAGACAAAAAAGAACTGTTCTCTTAGACCTATTTTTATACTTTATTCTAAATATACTATGTCTATGCCTTTTATTGTGGAAATCCCTTCCTGCATAAGAAGAATTACTAACATTTTTCAAGGTCAATCTCTCCTCATGTCTCTATGGTACTGACCGGCAAGTATAATTGACAAGCGATTCCCTCGTTTTTCTGTTAGATGAAAAACTTCCATGAAGAGTGTTCTATGCTTTATTTCTTTCTAGCTGAGCAGCATAGAGAATTCTTTCTTTTTTCCTGCCTTGCCATTAGGGCTGGGTGATATATTGATATAAAATGCAAATCATGATAACGATATTAAAAAACCCTATACTCAATGGTATATCATGAATACCATAATCGTGATGTAAATCACGATTGTCATAGTTCTTCATTAAACCGCAACATTAAGCAGCACTTCTTCAGCTTCAAGTACTCTAGATTCTCCCAGTCTAAACCCTGATATTAAATACTGAATCGTAGGTTCCGGTTATCATGATACTAATGGAGTGACTTCTCCCAGTCTAAACCATGATATTAAAAATACTGATTCTCCGGTTTCGGTATTCTTGATATTAATGGTGCGACTTCTCCCAGCCTAAACTGTGATATTAAATACCAACTCCTCGAGGGTCGGTGTTCATGATACTAATGGTATGTGATTTCGTTTCGGCGTTTATATGATGGGTGATAAATATCATACTTGCAGTTTTCGATGTGATCATTGACAGCAGATTATATATATATATATTTTTTACGGTATTGACAGTGTATGCTGAATCTCAGAGCGTATGTGTTGTATGCTACAGACACCATGGCTTTCATTTCATTATGGTATTTAGATTTCAGCGGTGTTGATGAATATTTGCTCTTTGTTATTGAACAAGGGCGATAAAAAAATGAAATATAACATTTTATTTGCAACAGTGGATTTAGATAGACAAATGAAATAATAATTATATAATCAGGACCCTGCAGCGCACTTTGGCCGAGACCCCTCATGTGACATATCGTGACCACTTATTCGTGTTATGCACTTCTGGTGACCCTCCCCCCACTTCAACACCTGGGGACACTTTTCTAAATTTTGCCAACATCCGTCATGTAACATATTGGTAAGGCCTGTGGCCGCTTATACCTGTTATGCACCTTTAGTGTCCCTCCCCCAACTTGCCTCTTCCTCCCTCGGGAAGGCCCTTTTCTAAATTTTGCCGTCACTCCTCATGTGACATATTGTTGCAAAGGCCTGTGACTGCTTAATTATTTTATACACTCCCAGTCCTCCGCCCACCATTTTGACCCCTGGGGGCACTTTTCTAAATTTTGCCGACACCCGCCATGTGACATATCGTTGGAAAGGCCGTGACCACTTATTCATGTTATGCATCTCTGTTGTCCCTCCCCCCATTTTGCCCCTCAGGAGGGGCACTTTTCTAAATTTTGCCATTGCCCCTCATGTGACATATCGTTGGAAAGACCTGTGACCGCTTAAACATTTTATGCACCTCCGGTGCCCCTACCCCCCCCATTTTGTCCCTCGGAAGGGGTCAGTTCTCTGAATTTTGCAGACATTTGTCATGTGACATATCGTTGGTAAGGCCTGCGACCACTTATTCATGTTATGCACCTTCGGTGTCCCTCATCCCATTTTGCTCCCCCTTTCCCTGCCCTCCACTTTGACCATGGGGGGGGCACTTTTCTAAATTTTGCTGTTGTCCCTCATGTGGCTTATCATTTGAAAAGCCTGTGACTGCTTAATCATTTTATGCACCTCTTGTGCCCTGCCCCCGAGAGGGGTCACTTCTAAATTTTGCCGACACCCGTCATGTGACATATCACTGGAAAGGCCTGTGACCACTTATTTATGTTATGTATTTCTGGTGTCCCTCACCCTGCTTTGACCCCCGGAGGGGTACTTTTCTAAATTTTTAGGGCACCACTCATGTTATATATCGTTAGAAAGACCTGTGACCGATAAATCATTTTATGTGCCTCCAGTACCCTGCCCTCCACTTTGACCATGGGGGGGGGGGCAGTTTTCTAAATTTTGCCGACACCTGTCACATGATATATTATTGGAAAGGCCTGTGACCGCTGATACATATTATGCACTTCCAGTGCCCCTTGCCTCACTTTGCTCCCTCGGGGGTTCACTTTTCTAAATTTTGTCGACAGACCTCATGTGGCATATCTTTGTAAAGGCCTATAACCGCTTAATCATTTTATGCACCTCTAGTGCCCTGCCTTCCAATCTCCCTGGCAGGACACTTTTCTAAATTTTTAGGACATCCCTCATATTACATATCGTTAGAAAGGCCTGTGACCGCTTAATCATTTTATGTGCCTACGGTGCCTTGCCCCGCCTTGGGGCAAGCAAAATTTCAAATTTCTATTTCAATTCATATTAATACATATACATATTCATATTTCAGTATTCACATTCGCATGACAAAAAATAACAAAATTTCAAATTTCAAAATTCTGTCAGCAAAATTTTCTAAATTTTGTTGACACCCGTCATGTGACATAGCGTTGGAAAGGCTTGTGACCGCTTATACGTGTTATGCACTTCCAGCGTCCCTTGCCCCACTTTTAAAATTTTGTTGACAGACCTCATGTGGCATATCTTTGTAAAGGCCTGTAACCACTTAATAATTTTATGCACCTTCAGTGCCCGGCCCCCCAATCCCCCCATCGGGGCACTTTTCTAAATTTTTTGGCACCCCTCATGTTACATATCGTTAAAAAGGTATGTGACCACTTAATCAATTTATGTACCTCTGGTGCCCCGCCCCTCATTTTACCCCCTGGGGGGAACTCTTGAAAAGTTTGTCACCACCCCTCATGTGACATATCATTGGAAAAGCCTGTGACTACTTAATCATTTTATGCACCTCCGGTGCTCTACCCTCCAATTTGCCCTTCCTCCCCCCAATGACACTTTCCTAAATTTTTACGACACATTTCATGTGACATATCATTCGAAAGGTCTGTGACTGCATATTCATTTTATGTACCTCCAATGCCCTGTCCTTTAATTTGCCCCACCAGGGGTCACTCTTCTAAAATTTGCTTACACCTCTCATGTGACATATTGTTGGTAAGGTCTGTGACTGCTTAATCATTTTATGTACCTCTGGTACTCCTTCCCTTTTAGCCCCCTCAAGGGGGACACTTTTCTAAATATTGCTGACACCCCTCTTGTGATATTACGACTTCTGTCTCAAGAACTAATGCACGGATTTTCATCAAACTTCAGATTTAGTTACACGTTGACGTAAGATTTACTGATTAGGGTTTGGTGTTAATCCCCTAATAGGTGGCGCTGCTATGCTGCATTTTTCAGTATTTTTGCTCTAGCTTTATCTCTAGAACTATTGCAATGATTTTCATAAACCATCAGATTCAGTTAGATGTTGACATACCTTATTGCTGATTAGGTTTTTGTATTAATCGTGCATCATAAGTGGCACTGCTATGCTGCATTTTGTATAATTTTTGCACTAACTTTATCTGAAGAACTGATCCATGGATTTTCATTTCATCAAACTTCAGATTAGGTTAGACGTTGATATTACTTGTTGCTGTTTAGGTTTTGGTGTTAATCGCCTAATAGGTGGTACTACTATGCTGAGTTTTCCACGATTTTCGTGATAGTTGTATCTCATAAACTAATGCACGGATTTTAATCACAGTTCATATTCTGTTCAATTTCACATAAATAAATCCTTATTAGGCTTGGGTGTATACTGCCCAAACAGTGTTGTGTTTATGCTTTTTGGATTGGGGATTTAGGTTGCAGACATCTGGTAAGGTGGGTGCCAAAATTCAATGATTTGTTTGAAAGAAGTTATGCTTATATCGCTTTTTTAAATGCACACAATTTAGTGAACCTATATCTTTAGAATTCTCATGATGGGCATATATTGTCATTTAATTTTGGCACTCTGATAGCGAATTTTGAAGTATTAACATGTATAATATAGAAGAAAGTTTTGGGATTGGCACATCCGACTAGTTTCTTTTAGCATTTAATTATTTACATTTGCTTATTTATATATAGTTTTTATTAATCTATTTGACAATGATATACCTTTTCTAAGAAAATTTAATCTTTTATAAAATATATAATGTATATTGAAGTTATGCATATATTATGAATATATATATATATTTAATATCAATCATTTTATTACTTTCTTTAGTTTTATATGTTACTTGATGTTGTACTACTTTGTTCATATGTCATAATGTCGATATATCAGAATATCATGATATAAAGATGCCGATTTATCATGATATTTAATTCTAGACATCGTCCAGCCCTACTTGTCATAGGCAAGATGGGGTGGCTGCCCAGGACAATAAAAACAAAGGTGGGGGGAGGGCTGAAGAATGCACAAAGTAAAATACTTAGTGAAACCTTTTTGTTTTTAAGAGTATAGCATTTGCCATTTCTAGGTTTTTGCTGCCCTGTTCCTTTTATTGCAATTATTTTTTGCATCTATATCCAAACTTAGAGGGAGCGAGATTGGATGATTGTCTGGGATATTAAAAACAAAGGAGTAGAAAATGCGAAAAATAAAATACTTAGTAAAAAGTTTAAGAAAAGAATGTATCATTTTTAGGGGTGCAGAAAAAGAATCTCATCAAGGATGCAATGATTAGTAAAGCCAAATCTTGCCTTTATTCTTCAAAAATTTTTTTTTGTCCTCTTTCCATTTCTAGGTAGGTGACAACTGAAAAATGCCGATGGGCTCTTACTATGATTAAATTTTTACATACAGATACGGCCTTAAGAACGTGAGGTCGGGAAACTGCCAATAACATGAAAAAGTTAGGGATGAAATATATGCAAGATAAAATAGTAAACTTTATATATATATATTTTTTTAAGAATATAGCATTTGTAGAGGTGCAGTAAAAAATTTTGCAGAGGGCATCATGGCTAGTTAACCCCCCCCCTGCCTGTTATCTCCCCAAACTATTTTTTCCATCTTTTTGTCATTTCTACGTGTTTTGCTGCTCTAGACGACAACTGAAGAATTTCACCCCATTCATTTTGCTGTAATTTTCTTTTTTTTCATCCAGATCTAGCTTTAGAAGGGACGAGGTTGGGCGACTGTGGAGTATACACAAATACTTAGTAAAACTTTTTTTTTAGAATATATCATTGTAGGAGCACAGAAAAAAATCTAGACTAGGATGTCATGGCTAGTAAATGTCTTTATCCTCCTAAGTTATTTTTTCTTTGCCTGCATCAAGATATTTTATGGTATTTAAATTCATTGTTATGCCTGCAGAAAATCCCAGTTTTTGATTTAAGAATCCACACTAGTCAGTAGCCATGGGAAGAAACGAAAATGCTAATGTTAAGTCTATGGAACGTTACTTTCAAATATCTCGCTTGCATTTTAATATTTTTAAATGATTGATTTGCATAGGATAGCTGAAGACGTTCTACAACTGGGCTAGATTTTACTTTTTCAATTTTGTTTATAGTTTTTTTTTTTTTTTTTTTTATTAGGATATTTTCAATTTCAGAACCAGTTCTAAAAATGGAAGTAACTTTTCAAAAAAAAAAAAATCTGAAACCAAAATTGAAAAAGTAAAAACTAACCCGGTTGTAGATTAGCCTCAGCTATCCTATGCAAAAAAAAAATCTTTCAAAAATCTTAAAATCCAAGCAAGATATTTGGAAATAACAAAACCTAGATAATTAACATTAGCATTTGTGTTTCTCCATGTGACTAGTCTAGACTCTTAAGAACTTACACTAGTCACGCGAAGGAACTAGCAAGCTAATGTTAAACCTATGGGAACGTTCTTTTTAAATTTCTCATTTTCATGTTAATATTTTAAATTATTTTTCTTAGGATAACTGAGGTTGAGCTTTAAAATTTCTATTTTGTATGTTTCAGATTTTGGATTCTTTTTTTTATGAGGCTACTTTTACTTTCGATACTGGCACCTAAAGTGAAAGCAACTTTATAAAAAAAAAATCTGCAACAAAAGTCGAAAAAGTATACTAACCAGCTTAGAATTCACCCTCAGCTATTCTAAACAAAAAAAAAATATTGAAAAGTATTAACCCCTTGGGGACGAGCGACCGGTATTTGTGCCACATATGTTGCTCAGAATCGGGGATTATTCTCACCAGTAAATTTTGTTCACAAAATTTCATCTGAATTCATGAAAACTTCATCTGAAACTACATTAGAAGATTTACATAATCATTTAATACATTTTAAAAGCATTTTACCAATTAAACTTAATTAATTAAATTTGAATTTCTTGGTATTTTGTGCAATATTTATAACTCCAATCAAATCTTTTATTTAAAAAATATTTTTTAGTATTTTGTAGAATTAGGAAACGTACAAATATAATGTTCTTACAATAGAAATATTTCTGAACTGAACCCCCCACACTCTTTCAACGTCAAGAAAACTGAAAAGATGCAAAGGCGAAAGAAATCATCCTTTTAAAAATATTTTTGTTTTGTGCAATCCATAATGATATACTTATGATTTTTATACACCTTACATTACAAACATACCGATATATTAAGCCGATTTTCCATTAAGAGACATAAAACAGTAAAAGATTTATTCCACAAGTAACCAATTCACACAAGGCAAACACAAGACACAAGCAAAAGCCAGCAGTGATAACCGCGTACACGTGGAACTGTTTACAAACATTAGCAGGTCTAAAAGCGCCACCTATCTTTGATTACAAACGCGAATTACAAGGCCGTCTTCAGTAGGATTTAAATGTTATTTTCTTTGCACTTATTCGAGAATTGTTCAGAAGAAAATATTGTAATTTAAATTTAAATGTACGTCAGATGAGATGCCAGATAACGTTATTCAAATTTTCAGCAAAACAAGCTTTCATTTGTTATGCAGCAAATATCTCCACACACCATGGATATCGTATGGCAGTGCATCGTTACAAGCTGCATCTTTATTAGCAATTATTTCAATTGATTTCATTATGATGTCTTCCTGGTAATTATTTGTATGAAAGATAATTTTTGATTTATTAAAATCTACTTTTATAGGTTGAGTTTGAGCTAATCTTGATAATGCAGTATGGGGTCTAAATCTAAGATCTGCTTCATGTTCTTTAATTCTATCGCAAAATTTTCTCATCGTCATAACAACATAAATAAAATATTTACTATCTTTTTGGAAACGTATAATGTATACTCCGGATCTATTGATTGCTTGGACAGGATCAATTTTAGTATTTAATGGGTCTTTTAACTTTGGAGGAGGGGCTGCGATTAATTTTACATCATATTTAAAAAGGGTATGCCTTATATTTTCAAAAAGCCTTGGAATGTAGTTAACTTTACAAAATTTAAATCTTTTGCACTTCGTTTTCCATAATCTTCTACTTCAAACTTGTTTATGATTTTTTCAATAAAACGGTATGTAATTGCATTTTCTATTGCTATTTTTCTAATTGCATCTAGTTCTTCTTTTAGGAGATGGGTCGAACAAACCCCAAATGCTCTTTTTATATAGTAATTAAATGGTGTTAATTTGTAAATTATAGGTGAACTGCAATCAAAAGGAATAGTAGCATTAAATCTGTTAGTCTTCCTAAAAATTGTGCGATCAAGATTCTGTTTCGTTATATTTCTGATAAGCTGGACATCCAGAAATGCAAGTTTTGATTTTGTTCTATTTTTTCTAGCGTGAATTTTATTTTGTTGTCTAACATATTGATTTTATCCAAAAAAGAGTATAATTCATCTTTGCTGTGATTCCATATAATGAAGACATCATCAACATATCTGAACCAATAATCCGGACATGGTCTTATAGTTTCTATGATTATATTCTCAAGCAGGCGTAATTTAAACTCGGCAAGTAAACCTTAAATAGGGGATCCCATTGGTGCACCATTGGTTTGTTTATAAACATGATTATTAAATACAAACATGCTGTCGTTGACAATTAAATTCAAACCTGATTTCACTGTATTTTTAATACTTCGTGTAAACGTAGGATCAAAATCGATCAGACATTCAATACTCTTAGTGACTTCATTGGTATCGATAGATGGGTATAAAGATACAACATCTAGACTAGCCATAATTGAAGAAGTTTAAGCTTTAGACTTTTAATTTTTTTTTTATAAATCCACATCCTTTTTTGTCAGCATTTTATACCCAGAAATCAATTTCTATGAGTATTATTGAGGATTATTTTAGAAGATAGTCAAAGCCGGGCAATAGCACACAAAGGCAAATATACAAGAAAAATTATCTTAAGTTTCTTCAGGCATAATGTTAGCAGAATGTTTCATTTAAAAAGAAGTTACAAAATTCTAAATCTTCTTGTAGTGGCATAATTTTTTTCTGACAAAATATACCGAGTCTTATCCTAGTTGAAACCTAGTTGAGTTATACCACTGTTGAAATACCTTCAGCACCCAAAACGAAATATAAATAAATATACTAACTGACACAAGAAAAAGTATAGAGAAAAACTGAAAAAAATCAGGGGTTTTCTTTTTATAGATAAGCAGAGTTTGATTTCTGCCCAGATCCATAGAGCTTGGACCTAGGGCTTCAGAATTTCAGAGGCCCCAGATTGACTTATCACACTTTAAAATCTGTCTTATTAGATCATGTTGATGATATAATGATTATTTGCAAACTAAAAGATTTATTAAACTTTAAGATTATTTATAATTTTCTAACCTGTTTATAAATGTCAGGAAGTTATTATCTTTCATATGTGCAGTATTATCCAACTGGTAAGTAAATGGTAATGGGAAAATTCATATTGGACCTTAAATGAACAAGCTGAGTGTTGGAACTTTGATGGAAAGGAGAATCTCAGTAGTGATTTTGAAAGAATAAGGTAAAAGCAACAAAAAATAACACTTAATGAAAGATAATTATCTGTAGAAAAACAAAAAAAATCTGAAAATTATGGCTTGAAATTATGCTCAACCCTATACTTTCTTGAATATTGTCTTCTTTTGTGTGATATATATTACATATTCTCGAATTAGAGTGTTATTGAAATGTATTTCATTTAGGTTATTGCAGAACTAGAGCAAGTAAAAGAGGAACGAGCTCGTGATAAAATAAATTTTGAGACAGAAAAATGTGAATTGGAATCTAAAGTTGACAAAAATAAGGAACAATTCACTGAACTTCAGAGTGAAAGTAAAAAACTTCAGAAGTATTTGCAAGATCTTGAGTCCACAAATATAAATGCAGAAGAAAAGAGTCAGATAAATCTTTATAATGACACTGACTTAAAGAGTCAAATAACTAAGGTGAGAGTATTAGCACTATTTCTTCTTAATATATTTTTTTTCAAATGTGTTTTTATTTACTGAAAAAAAATATTTATTGGGGAAAAAAGTATCAAATTGGACATTCCTTTTTAATGAAAAAATTTCTAATGTAAAATATCACCATTGCATGCAATTGACCACCCCCAGTATCACCATTGTATTTTTAAAATTTAACAATTTTATTGTTTGTAATGATAAATTAAGTCCCCTTAATGCAAATAATGTAATCCACAATGACTTAAAACTTTTCTTTTCTTTTACTCTTATCTATTAGTATTGTTTTCATTATTATAATTCCTATGACACAAAATTATACTTTCTGGGACAAACTTCATTAACATCAAACTATTCCTGGATGAATGATATTCAAAGTCAAGAATGAGAACCAAATTGCAAAAAAAAGACACGAATATTTGTTTTCCGTTTGCACTTTTTCCTAATATTTAGAATTTTCTGTTTCCCAGAGGAGGCAAAGAGGTAGCAAAAATTTCAAAGGAGGATTTAGCTCATTGACATTTTTTTTATCATTATTGTAAAGTGACACAATATTTTTTATATTACAGCATTTGTGCTTTGAAGGTTGACCAATGTTCTGCCAAACTTGGCCTTCCACGCTGACCATGAATGTACGACTGCAACTTATTAATATTTCTGGTTGGTTATAATAGAACGGGTGTATTTTCATTGCATATTTTTGACATGTTTACCCTACAATTGAAAAGTTTTTCATACATACATACATATACAGGATGGTCCAGAAATATATGTAAAAAATGTAAAGGCAGTTAGAGAGGGCCTAAATAAGCAGATTTCGTATGGGAATGTGGGTGCGGAAATTCAGTGTTGAGGCAGTAGCGGGCATTGTTTAATGCAGTGGATGAATGATCTTCTTTGGCTTGAATCGTCATTTCTCGCACAGATATCGAGGAATATGGATTATTATCCAAATGCGGAGCTTGCCGACATGCATTTCATGTATGGGATTATGCAAAGAAATGGATTGGCTGCTCAAAGGACTTAGATTAATGATTCTCGGGTAGGATTCTGCAGGATCCCCGAACATTTGAGTGCCTTCATTAGGAGTTGTGCGCAAGTGAATCATTTTATGCTTCCATGCGTGATAATGTATGTATCTATATTTAATTCATATTCTTATACTTTTAATTCTAGGTTAATGAATCAGTTGATAAGGATTTGGATATTAATTCCCTACCTGATGAAGTTATTGTGGAAGTTTTCAGTTATTTAGAGCAGAACGAACTGGGTGAAATTGCACGGTATGAACAGTTTGTTTATAGCTTTCATATTTAAATATTAGCCATAAAATAAATATTCAGGGTTCCATCATGTTATTTGTTTTTTTCTTATAAATATTCATTTGATATGAAATCTTTGAAACAGATAAATTCTTACGCTCAAATCTTTTTTTAAAAATTTGTGCAATAGGTTTCAAAACAATAACTTTTACTTCATTAAGAATTTAATAGTTTAAAGTTTTAAGCACAGATCATACATCTCCACCTTTTTTATTTTCATGTACACTTATTAAAATATTCATTGCATAAGTTGATGCACTTCATTAACATTTAGTTAATTTGCAACTTTTTAATCAAAAATACATTGAAAATTTTATCCTGAAAGAAAAGTTATAATAAAAACAACCCGTATGTACTGCATAGAGAATGTTTTTTTGATTAAAATGGTTATTTTGTAGATTGCACACACAAATTTGAAAAAAAAAAGGCTAAATGCATGAGCTTTAATATATAAGCTTTTAACCATATAGCATAATACAAAAATGTAC
Organism: Maratus speciosus; assembly: GCA_963932465.1. Lineage (NCBI taxonomy): Eukaryota > Metazoa > Arthropoda > Arachnida > Araneae > Salticidae > Maratus > Maratus speciosus. The sequence continues at coordinate 38,994,175 of OZ010798.1, forward strand.
ATGAAATGAAATAAATTTTTGGTCCTTCAGTTAATATTCATAAAATTTTGTTTATGCTTTTAAAATGCTTCTGATTCTGAGTTCTGTGAACTATTTTCACTTTATTATTGAAAGAGTGCAAATTTTACTTTGATTTTAGTTCATTTTAATTAGTCACTTTTTATCAAAATATTTTTTAATTGTTTTTATTGTTAATTTACGTGAGTATTATCCTTACAATGTAAAAAGTTTGTAGGTATTTCTGACTTAAAAATTGTAAAAATTAAATAGATTTAATTTTCTAAAACACAACACTAAAATGAAGTTTTTAAAATTTCGTTTGTACAAATGGGCTATATAATCATATATATTAAAATGCTTGGGGAAAAATTCAGTTAAGTGCAAAATGGACGCATTTGTATATGCGCGAAATTAAATATAGAACCTGTTCAATTTTAGAGGAAAATCGGGTGGGATCTGATTAGCCTGAGGCATCAATCTAAAGCTGTGAGTTTTTATAGAGAATGTGGCTTCGACCACAACACAGAGCAGAATGATTTTTGTAACATGTTTTGGCGATAATTCATTTCAATAATGTCATATTTTATTTCAGGTGGAAAAATTATATGATTTGTATTTTTCTTCTTATTATTATTCAAATGCTTTATAATTAATTAAAATTTAACACCCAACAATATTTTTAAAAATAATACTAATTTTATATCAGAAACTAGGGGACTTTGCCTTCTGAAAGTTACGCTCGCCAACCCCCGTTCAGACATCGCAGAATCTAAAAGCAACACTAATCTGATCGGTTTTAAAAAGATTAGAGAAGATTGAGTTATAATGAAAAAACCTTTAGCGATCTCCCTGTAAGTGGGTTTCCATTCAGTTCCCTTTGATTGCAAAAATTTAAGGCCGAATCAATTGCTGTTAAGACATCCTGTGGTGTTTTTCATAAGTTTGATTAAAGAAGATCAGTTAAACATTTGAAAAGAAGCTAAAATAAAATGAATTAAATAAACAGAGTCTTTGCTTCCTGGTATTTTTTAACAGCGCTATAAAACGATTGACATAATACAATTTACTACTTTAACCCCTTCAAGGGCGGTGCTTCATTTTTGGACGACTTAATTTTAATTCTTAAATGCCACATTAGCACAAGAATATTGGAATGAATTTTTTTCCTTTTACTAAATAAATGAACAAATGCATTTTCGTATTTCGAAATTTGTTTGTAAATTCTGGTGCCATTCCCTGATTTCAACATTTTATGAATAGAAGTACCTTGCACCTGAAAGGGTTATACGTATATTAATGTATTTATTATTTTAAAGTTTCCTTTCTCTTTTAATATTCACTTGTGAATACAATTTTCAACACAATTTTCATTATTTTCCTGCTTTTAACACGTACTCGTTTAATAGTAATTTTAATTTTTTTTCTGTTTTAAATAGTCACGCGTAAATAAATTTTTAATCGTTAGGAAATATTATTCTTTGTGCTGTTTTTAGAATTGAAAACAATCTCTACAATAATAGCCTAAGTCATGTGACTTTCATCAACAGTTACGTGTCGATCCCTTCCCTTTTTAAATTCCAATCGGCCATTTTGGTACTTTAATGTTGGCCAGCCACAGGTGATAAGTCACCAAATATTATTCTATCGCCATCATTTCACTTATATTATAATAGTCCAAGTCCTGTAACTGCCATAAACAATTACGTGCTGATCCTTTCGCTTTTCATAAGAAAGGTTTCCAATTTAATTAAAGAATCTAAATTATTTTTCCGAATAAAACTACATAAAATTTGTCATGATCGCAAAAGATTCTCGGTACTTTTATGTTAGCCGGGTGAAATCTCGCCAATAGCTTTTTTTTAACTCACCAGTTAGCATTTTTTTATTTCGAGTGGTAAATTAAAATGGTACTACTTGGTTATCCCATCGACCAAAAATCTATCGCCAAATTATAAGATTAAATGCCAATAATGGTTGATCGTAAATGTCAGATTCACTTGACTTTAAGGAAGTTACACGTGTTTACGCCATCAAGTTATTTTTATTTCAACATTTTATTTCTATTTTTATTAATGTTATACTAATTTATTTGTTCTTTCGTTATTTAAAATAAAAATTATGTCAATTTGCATAATTTGGCGAGTGGTTTGGCGATTTATATGATTTGGCAAAATTGGTCAACGGGATAGTAGTACCATTAAAACACTGCTTGGAAGTTGAAATTAAATGTCATGATTTTTTCCATTATTTAATATTCGACACAGTTGTCATATATGCACCGGATTTGGCGTGATTTTTGTTTACAACAATTTGGCGAAAACCTCGTTTTCGAATACCAGTTATAGTTATTTTCATTATTTTTAAAATGAAATAACAATAAATAAATAAAAGTTTAATTAATAACTATAGAACAAAACAATTTATAACAGTTTGTTTTAAATAAAAAGAAAATAAATGTAAATAAACATTTATTAATAAATAAGCAGCAATAGCTGGGTTACCATGTCAGGCAAAATAACGCCAATTAGGTACTCTGGTGCGTATATTATATCTGTGACTAATATTTTTCTTTTTGTTTCATTTAAAAAAAAAGAAAGAAGTGAAAGCCATTAATTTAAATGTTTCAGTTTTAAATAAAAGTTTTGTATTAAATAAAATAATAATGAAAAAAAAATTGCGACGGAGGCATGTTTAGCGATTTATCACCTGTGTCGCGCTGACATAAAAATACTGAGTTCTTGTTTCTCTATCAGAATCTTCTGATTTGGCGAAAGATTTTTCAATTAAGGGAGACCAAAATGGTCGCCAAAGTAGTTTAAAATAATAGCCTTTTCTAAAAAATGAAAAAAAATGTATCTGTTTTGATTAAAATTTGAGTTGCCATCATTAGAGAAAAGTATTTAAAATTAGAGAAAAATTAATATCTCGAAAACTATTTCTAATTTTCGTACCAGTTTTGAGATCTGCGATCAAAACGGATTTTTGGTGTTAATTTCATCGCATAATATACCATATTTTAGGAGAAATCGCCGTGAAATATAATCAGTTGTTTAATCAGTGGTTTCATAAAATCGTTTCATATAGTCATTTCATAAAATCATTTCATAAAGTCGTTTCATAAATTCGTTTCGTTAAGATTTTATATATATAGGGTAGATATCTAAGCTAAAATATTTTGCATACAATTAAATAAACTGAACTGATCTACAATTTTTGCTATATTTTCTGACAATTATCAAGAATATATATGTGTGTGTGTACTAGAGATGGGCAACATCATTCCTTTTAAGGAATCGTTCACCAAAAAGACCGACTTCTTTGGAGTCGTTCCGAAAAAAAGAAACAATTCCAAAAAAGGAACGATTCCGAGAAAAAGGAAGGAATCAAAGAAAAAAGGAACGAATCCAAGAAAAAGGGAAAGAATTCGAGAATAAAGGAACGATTCCAATAAAAAGAGGACGATTTTGAAAAGTAAAGGATTCCAAGGAAAAAGACTTTAAATTTGAAATTTACTAAATTTTTAACTAAAAAACGATTGATTAGTTTAATTAAAATAAACAAATTAATATCTTCTCTACCTGAATCCAGAAATGTGGACCGCCAATATTTTTATCAAAAACTAAACTGTTTGATTTTTTTACATTACATTTTGACTTTCGCTGAATGTTTTTTGCTTTGAAATCAAACCAATAAATGACAACATCTATGCTGATTTTCTCATAAAATAAATGTTATTTTCGTCTGAGTTTACAAAATCCCTTCAAGACAGTGTTGCCAAGAAATCTAGAAATTTTTATATTTAACTTAAATGCTTTACAATAAAATTTTTCGAGGATTTGTAAACTATTCACTTGTTTAAAGGCCTTAAATTTGCGATTGTGTGAATTTAGGTGAGTAATAATTAAATGGATATTTTAAGGGGACTTGTAATTTTATATCCACATTTGTGAACCTAAATTACTTATCGCCTACAGGATCGATTTCAGAAAAAAAAAAAAAAAATTCTATCATCTACAATGTCATTTTGTTTGTGAGAAACCAATGAATGAGTATTTGTAGCATTATTTTACTTTCACTAGCGAAGAGGTTAAAAGTATCTCATTTATTATTACAGATTGTAGTTTTATATAAAGAAAGATCCTTTTGTTAACATTCTTTTGGCTGTTGAATGAAAGACGTCTGTTGAAAACGGGTTATAGATAACACCAACCTTAATTTTTTGAGAATTTGACTATTTCTTATTCGGAGTTAAACTTTTTATTTTCAAAACTATTTAAAATAGATTAAAAATTTTGTTTCGATTCGAACTTTTCAGAAAACTTTACATAATTAAAAATATGAAAACAAATAAATAAATGTTCTAAATGAAAAGAATAACAATAAGAAAGGAAAATACATAAAATTTAGTGTTGTATTTGCAGTAATTTTTACTTCAATAAAAACAGAAGTCTGTATTAGGCTTGAAATACTAAATTTAGTTTGGCATGAAGGGAGCCTCGCTTGGGTCGAAATTATACTCAGATATCCATTATCCATCCTCACAGTAACAGGCACAGGTATTAATCCGGCTATTGATTTTGGGATTTGCGAGTATCAATCCCGATCGCGGAATCGGAATTGTCATAAGAAATTATTATGAAAAAGTTTTTTTCTGCTTTTATTTTACGTTATATTAAAACAAAGTCAGAGTGTATTTAGCTTCTAATTCTTTTGCAAGAAATAAAAATAAAACGACAAATGAGAAAACTATACAAAATAACGCTTGCATCCTTTGTAAATCAGTAATTAAGAAGAAATAGGCGTAATAGTCCTTTTTTTGCAAACGATAAAAAGGTTTACTAATCTGTACACACGTACAGAATATTAGCATTAGAATCATTTTAAAAAAATCGTAAATGTCTTTACTGTAAATTATGTTTGTTTTACTATACCAGTTCCTATATTGTAAAACTTGTTTAATGCAATCTTAACCCTGCACGTACTAGAAGGGTCCAATAGACCCTACGGGTACATTCAAAAGGATTTTTCACATGAAAATTAAACTGAAAATTTTGTAAAGATGTAACTTTTTCTAGAATGTTCTACTCAAGAAAATAGAACATTCCAGAAAAAGTCACACATTTACTGAATTTTCAGTTTTCTCTTTCCCGTTTTTATACTCAAAATGGCCATTAAAGAAGCAAATCGAGGTTAAATCATTTGAATTCGACCAACCACTGTTACTGTTATATTATTAGACATTATAATTTCTGAAATATTCATTATCTTAAGAAAGAAAGAAACGTTGTGCAAAAATTCCAAGTTCAAACAGATTTTCCTCTATGTAATAAACCCCAATGTAAGTTGATTAAAACAATCTTCCAGAGTTTTGAGATTTTCTGAGTCATCTTCTTCAGGAGAAAAAAACAAGACGCCAAACTTTGGAAACAAAGTGGTACTTGCACGCTCGTAGCTGGACTTGCTTTTCTTTTGACAAAGAAGATTCTCAAATTGAAATTATGCTTGATGAAAAAATATGAAACAGTGAATTATACATGAAAGTATTTATTAAAATAAGCAAAAATCAGTTATTATTATCCAATTAAAATGAAATTTTTGTGGCATAGTGATGTATTTCTTATATTGTTCAAAACTGTTTCTAATCAGATTTTTAAAAAAATGTTTTCCACTGTTATTCAAACAAGCATTTACTTTGTTTTCCTTATGAATGCATTTAGAAAAGATTAATTTCGAATGATATCTTTACCAATTAGAAAAAGTATTAGTGTATCTACGTACACATCGTTTAATGGTGTTCCATTACCTACAGTATGTTCTGTTTTCATGACACACCAAATGATATTGACAAAAAGGTTATCTGAGTGGGATATGCCCTCCGGTTATCGGCCCAGGCACTCAGTCAGTAAAGCACATCAAGGTTCTGGATTCGAATCCCAGCTTGGGAATTTTTGCACTCAGATAGAAAAAATCCAATTCATCTAAAATATTTTTTTTTTAATTATTTCTTTCAGATTAATTTAGCACAAAAAGGTCCAATAGTAATGTAATTAAGTCACAGGTGATAAATACATAATTTTATACTAATAGACAGTATTTTAATTGTAGTGAAATAATATACTTCTATTCTTCTAAAGATAAAATTTAAGAGAATATAATACGCAGTTATAGTTTATTAATCAATCGCCTTCCCCCTCGCCTCGCACTTCAATTTTGGCAATAAATTCAGCTTTAATAGAATGAAAATTTGTTATTTTAATTTATTAAAATTGGCCAGTCTACAAGAACGAAGACCGATTCCGAGGAATCGATCCTTTTCGGAGTCTGAACATTTCGGACTAACTCCAAGGAATTGGTCCTTTTCAGAGTCGGTGCATAGGAATCGGTCCTTTTCGGAGTTGGTGCAGTTTGGACCGATTCCGAAAAATTGGCCTTTTTTGGAGTCAGTGCATTTCGGACCGATTCCAATGAATCGTTCCATTTCGGACTGATTCCAAGGATTCGTTCCTTTTTTGAAGTCGTTACATTTCGGATCGATTCCGAGGATTCGTTCCTTTTCGTAACCGATTCCTCTTTACAGACTGGAATCGTTACTTCAGTTTCACTGCCGGAATCGTTCTTCAAAAAATTATTTATCGCTAGTGTGTACATTGTACAAAGAAAAGATAGTCATTCTTTTCTGTAAAAAAGGGAAACAGAAAGAAAGAAAAATCTCCATATAAGAACTATAAAAGATATTACTTTTGTACGCATGTTTTAACAATTAAATAATGTATGAAAATATAAAATGAAATTCAAATAATTAAAAAATATATATTGTAAATCGTTAATTGCTAGTATCAAGTCTTAAGTTTAAGGTTTTAAAATGAGACTGGTAAAAATAGAGTTAATAAAAACTGTCGTGTAGTTAAAAAAATAATTAAAAAGTACTAAATATTGTTATTTTAAAAAAAAATTGAGACTGTGCTAATTAAAATAAATGCTCTACCCAATATTTTTAGTTAAATTTCTGATAAAAAGTAAGCCTATTGGTTAAAAATTACAAACTTAACATTCTTTCATTTCAATGAGTAGATTTAGAGAACCTACAATTTAGTAAGTAGTAGGTTAGACTGAAAACACCATTTATTGCCTTAAATCTATGGGATTCATTTATACAGTTTAGCAGTTAGTCAAGATTTTAATACTTAATTATTTTAAAAGCAACTAATTAAAAATTCAAGAATTTTTCTATTGAAACATTAGAGTTGTTTACCGTCAAATGTTAACAGGTATTATCTAGTTATTTTAACTTTCATAACTTTTGACATTTAAAAGTTGAACTAATCTTTTAAGCCGAAATTGTGCCAATTCCCTTTTTAAAAGCATCAAAGCCCTTATGAAAGAGAAGGACCCTTTTTCACTATTTTAGCTTTGACATAGATACATCAACGTAGGTAAATCAGCCGATTATTATTAATATTGTTGAAAATGATCACATTTACTCCTTGGTGCATGTTTCATATAACTGTAATTGTATTAGTGTACATGATTTAGCAACGCTAATGTTGTGTTGCAGTATGTTTTTATGCAATGTAATGACATAATGTAATTTAATTAAAAGTTCACTAATATTTATTATCGGCCTCTTATTCAGTCATTATCTTAACATTTTATTTTACTTTCTTACTCGTAAAATATTTTTAAAATGTCAAATGCCATTTTTTTTATTCAATATAGATGCCTTAAAATAAAAACCTATTTATGTTTTATTTTCAAAGACATATTTCTTATTCTGGCAGATAAATAAAAGCCACAGATAGAGTAGATATTTAATGTTTAAAATGGATTATAATGCTTTATTTAAAACTTTTTACAGTGATCACAAACTAAAAGTGGTGTTATATCATGAATGATGCATAGTTTTGATAACAATGTTTTGGTTGTTACCTTAAAAATAAAAATATCATTTTGTAGTTTAAAATGTTGATTTATTTGTATCTGAGCATCGCTCTTTAGAATTTGCTGTCAAATCTTCCATTTTTTTCACTCAAATGCTCATTTTTTAATAATTAAACAAAATTATTTTCATTCTTATATGTTTTGGTATATATCTCCTAATACTAAAGAATTTAACATATTTTTCTGTTTCTCTCTAAAAATTGAACATCTTTGATTAAAATCTCTTGCAAAGTGATTATATCATTTTCATGGCTTGCAAATCTTACAAATTGATTGAAAAGTTTGTACATGTGTCATTTTCTTTGAAATTAAACATAATTATTTTGTTTTCTTCTAAAAGTAAAGCATTTTAAATTAATTGTGAGGAATGAGAAGATTGTCGTAAGTGAATTCTTGACTATAATGAAAAAGTAGCCCAGAATCCGATTAACACTAATTCTACTTGTGTCAGATGACACCTTTTAAAAGACTTCTACTAATAGTTTTCAATTTGTAATTTTTAGATTGAAACAATTACAAATCATTTTTCATGCATTGAAGACTTTTTTTATGCTTATTACATTCAAAAACTACCAGCAAAATAAAAATAAATCAAAACTTAAAAAAGGTTTCATTTGACACCGCTAAACATAGTTAGTTATAGTTAGAAATAGTGTTAAGAAATGACTTTTCTGTAAAATTAAGTTAACTTTACTAATTTAACTTAAGAAAAACTAGTTGTTGGGGGCCTCCGTAATACTTACCCAACATGGATATGCATATATAAAATATGAAAATAAATCATGTCTCAACTACTTATAAAATGCATTGCAATTCCAAAATAAAATTTAAATGTATATTTAAATATTTTTAATTCATAGTAATGCTCTATTTCTGAATTGCAGGTACTACTGTATTATCCCATCGGCCAATTTCGACATATTATATAAATTGCCAAACTACTTTCAAAATTACACAAATTGGCATAATTTTTATTTTAAATAACGAAAGAACAAATAAATTAATAAAAGATTAATAACTAGTCAGTTGTGGCAATCCCAAAACTTTCTTCTATCTCATACATGTTAATATTTCTTGGAAAATGAAGCATATCAGTGCCACTGGTTAGGTGATTTACACAAATTTAATCAGCAACAATTTATTTCATGTTGCAGCTGAATCTGAAGTTTGATGAAAATCCATGCATTAGTTTTTGAGGTGGAACTGCTACGGAAATCGTAAAACAATCTACATAGCAGCGCCACCTTTTAGTCGATTTTCTCCAAAAACTAATCAGGACCAATTTATATCAAGTACAAACTGGATCTGAAGTTTGATAAAAATTCATACATTATTCTTTGAGATACAGTTATCGCGGAAATTGTGATAAATGCAGCCTAGCAGCATCACCTGTTGGGCGATTTACACTGAAAATTAAACAGCACTAATTTATATAAGGGACTCAATAAATCTGATGTTTGGGGAAAATTCGTGCATTAGTTCTTGAAATAGAGCTATTGCGATAATCATGAATAATGCCGCATAGCAGTGCCACCTGTTGGGCGATTTGCTCTAAAAGTAATCAGCACCAAATTATATGAAGGACTGACTAACGTAATCTGAAGTTTTATAAAAATACGTGTGTTAGTTCTTGAGATATAGCTATTTCGGAAATCGTGAAAAATGCAGCATCGCAGCGTCTGTTAGGTGATTTACACCAAAAAGTAATCATTACCAGTTTATATCAGGGACTAACTGAATCTAAAGTTTTGTTAAATTCCGTTCATTAGTTCTTGAGATAGAGCGCCCAAAAAATTTGTGTCAGATACACACAGACAGACGTTTTGTAAAAACATCTTTAGGTGTTCTCTGAACCCTAAAACGTGTAAATCCGTCGAAAACCGGAATTCGAAAAGGAGGTGGGTTGATAAGGGCTGTTTTTCGTCCATCTTACACGCGAAAAAAAGTTTCGGTTTCTGAAATTTTTTCAATGTTTTTGTATACTTAAAGATATGTGTTTTTTTATAATATAAGTTTTACGCGCTAAATAAAATAGTAAGTCACAGAAATTATAGCCCGAAAATAGAGTGTTTCAGCTTTTTCCTACATTTTTGTCATTTTTTTCACCTTTGAATTATTTTTTCTTTAAGAAGCGTTCCATGAACTAAATTAATTTTGACTTGCAATGATAATACTCTTTATAAGCTTTCATATGACCAGTGTTTTATTTTGGTTCAGTGTGCGCTTCTACCTATTAGAGAAAAATATATTTCGTGTCAGTATCATAGACTTCTCAAGGCGAGTATCAGTTGCACTGATATCGGAGCATGTTCAGTTTTCTTTTGCTGTGCTGAAAAAGTATTTACGTAGTTCATTTGTCAATGTTGTGTTCTAAAATTGTTGTTGTAAATATTTATTGAAGAATTTAATAAAAATAACTCCTCGAAGTCAGTGTGATTGTTGTGAAACATGGCAAAAAACAAATAGTGATTTTCGTATCTTTTCTAACATAAAAGTTATGTCGATACTTAAAAGTTCTAAAAACTGCGATCCACAGAGTGGTTCTAAGTCGTGGTCTAAATGCAGACCATATGCATTTCGTTTGCTTCGGGTTCGAAATACGCCTATTTCTTCTTCTGTGGTAACAATAAGAGATTGTGCATCAATGACCACTGCCAACGACACCACAAATAAGAAACCTAATATAAATTAATCACTACCTCATTGCCACAACTCTAACACATGTTGTATAACATTTAAGCGTAAGTACTTCCTCGTGACTGTCCCAAAAACAGCTCAAAATCAAGCCTTTATAGGAACTGGAATCTATATTTCGTCGAAAAAACGATACTGTATAAAACTCATATTATGGGACTAGTATTCAGTGAGTTGGCTCTGGAAGCTTTACACCCTGTAAGTGAGAATACATCAATGTATGAAAAATATATTGAAAGCAGCGGTAGAATTGATAAAAAAAAGTCACTGGTCCCAAGGACCAGTAAGCATGAGAATTTACTGGTCCACAGTCATCATCACTGGCCCGCTACATAAAATTCTATTAAGTCCCTTTAACCCTTGAGTGACCCCCCCCCCCCCCCTCTTAGAATATAAACCAAACTTAGAATATAAACCAAACCATAGTAAAATGTAAAATTATAATTTACTAAAAATTAAATAAACAGTATAACATAACGAAAAACTGTAAAATTATTAATTAGATATTTTATTTATCTGATTATTTCAAATGACTGAGATTTAATGCAATTTTTTTAAATTATTGTGTGATTTGTGTTTGGTTGCGGTTTTCTAGGGGACGGGTAAATTAAGTTTACCTGTGAGAAAGGAAGGGGGGGAAATTACTGGTCCTGCAGACCACTAAATTTTTCAAATTAGTGGTCCTATTGCATTTTTGGTGATCTCGGACCAGCGGACGACCAAGGATTTCGAACGCTGGAAAGTCTTTTAAACAACATCAGATTAGTAAATCGAAGAGTGTGGAAAATATTACAAATATCTCGGCAACTAATTATCTGATTGACTTCATTCTTTATGCAAATTTTATGTTTTTTTATTGTCTTTTATATTCACTCCTTAAAATGAACAATTTCGAAAATTTTTATATACCTTTTATGAGAACGAATATTTCGAGAGTCAAAAAAAATAGTTCCGGATAATCGAGGTTACTGATATTCAATAGGCTTTTTCATTTTATAAATTTTTTGGAGAAGTATTTGGAGATTTTTCCTGCATTTAATAAAAATGCTAATGAAACTCAGGTTAATTTAAATTCTTTTATTGTTTAATGCTATGATACCTTAATTAAAGCTTCATCTTAAATATTTTTTTAATAATTTTAATCAAGAGAATTTCGTCATGACATGCCTAATAAAGATTTTATCCAGAGAAGGGAATTTGTCTCTAGGTTCTTATAGAGGTATCTATTACTTAGTTAACGAGGTTTGAAATTTGTTTTTCTAGGAGATTTTATCTGTAATCTTGCACTTACTTTCACAGATTATTTAACTTATCCATAAATTCTTAAAAAAATTTGACAAAATACCACTGAAAGAACTTAAGTCAATACAGAATAGAAATATTTAATAACTATTTACATAAAAGAAAAAAAAACTTTAAATGCAACCATGTTTCCCAATTTTTAATACTTTAGCCTGATATATATTAAAAAATAATAGAAATATCTTGTATTTCTATAGCGTGTCTGAAAGCAGTTCAAAAGTGGATGTCTCAACAAAAGAACCCCTCTTTACTGATAGAGAAGAAAAGGCTATTATTAGAGACATTGCTTCTTTGAATCATCTTCATCATGATGATTTGCGAAATAATACAAAAGGAAAGACTTTTACTTGTGAAATATGCTCCAAAGTGTTTTCGGTGTTTTCTAACTTGAATAATCTAAAGAAACATCTTGTAATTCATACTGGAGAAAAACCATTTACCTGTGGAATGTGTTCTAAAGAATATTCTCAAATGAAAAATCTAAAACAACAAGTTAGAAACCATTTAAGTGAAAAAACATTTATTTGTGATTTATGCTCCAAAGAATTTACCAGCAGCGACTATCTAAAGAAACACACATGTACCCATGCTGAAAAAAAACCATACGTTTGTAAAGTTTGTTCCAGGAGATTTTCAGAAAAAAATAATTTAAATGTACACCTTCGTACACATACAGGGGAAAAGCCCTTTATTTGTGTAGTTTGTTCTAAAGGATTTGTTAAAAATAGTGACCTAAGTAGACATTTACGTACCCATACTGGAGAAAAACCATATGTATGTAAAGTGTGTTCTAAAGGATTTTCTCAAAAATCAAATTTAAATGTACATTTTCATAAGCATACAGGAGAAAAGCCATTTGTCTGTGAAGTATGTTCTCAAAGATTTTCTCAAAAAACACTTTTAAATAGACATTTCCATACACATACAGAAGAAAACACATACTTTTGCAATGTATGCTCAAAAGGATTTGTTAAAAATAGTGACCTAAGTAGACATCTACGTACCCATACTGGAGAAAAACCATATGTATGTGAAGTGTGTTCTAAAGGATTTTCTCAAAAATCAAATTTAAATGTACATTTTCATAAGCATACAGAAGAAAAGCCATTTGTCTGTGAAGTATGTTCTCAAGGATTTTCTCAAAAAACACTTTTAAATAGACATTTCCATACACATACAGAAGAAAACACATACTTTTGCAATGTATGCTCAAAAGGATTTTCTGATAATAGTGCATTAAAGACACACCTCGAAACTCATGCTTAAGAAAAGAAATTTATTTCTCAATAAGTTATTTTAAAACCGTGATTTCATTTTATAAAAATATAAAGAAGAGAACTATTTGATTTGTTGAGGATATTGTAAATTGCTTGCTAATCAAAAATAAAAAGTTATTTTTTTTTTCATTTCTCAGTCCATTTTAATTTCTGACTGAACAAATCCAAAAGTGTAAAATAATCTAACAAAAAACGACTGTAAAAAATGTTTGTAATCTTTTGAAAAATGTATTTGATAAACGGAATTGTGTATGTATATAATTTTTAAAAGTTTTTCTGCCGAAGAGCACTGTGGTTTGTTGAAACCTTTTATTTTTTTCAAATGTAATTAAATTTGTCTACTTTGTACATCAACTGACATGGTTTTACATGTCATCTCAGTTTAATGCAGTTTCATTAAAAATGAATAAATGAATCAAGCTTTCATGTATTTAATACATAGTTTATTATATGAAATGCAAATGTATTACATTTAAAAAAATAATATAAAGACTATTTATAAATCATCTTAAATTTAATCCCAACTTAAATAATTTCATTTGTATTTTTTAATTTGTGAATATTGTACAAATAGTCTAATTGTCTTGATTTAAAAACAACATTTACTATCTCTACTACTATTTCAAATAGTAACCTGTTTAATTTTCAGGCAGAATATGATTTAATTAGCAATAGTAAATTGATTTATTTTGCAACAGATGTTGTATTTACAATAGACACCTTTGGTCAACATCTGTTGCTAATGGTTTTTCTATATAACTATTTAATTGCAAATATTTTAACTGATATTTGAAAGTAATGTATAGTCAAGGATTCCTTATTTCTTTCGTAACCTTTTCTTATTGTTACAGACAGTGAACTAAAGTCAGTTTAACTTTTGTTTCATTGTGTAACCTAAGAAACCTATATATACTTTTGATCATAATTTGTAACTTTGTGTGACAAAAAGTAAAAAAAAAGACTTATAAGGTAATTTTATTTTGATTCTTTCTATGTCAGATTTGTCATATTTATACAACATATACAATTATGGCAATTTTAAAAACATGCTTATCATTTATTTTATTTATCTGTACCATTTATATTATTTATTTTAAATGCTAAATAAAATTTTACAAAAACTCACAATTGTATTTTAATGTTTTTTCTCTTTTGTTAAAATGAACCGACTGAGTACTGCCTACGATGGTCTTTATGCCTTTCCTTACCGAACATCTAAGATAATTAGTCGATATATCCTTATGTATAAATGTTGAGCAAGTGGAATTTGAAAAAAAAAAATTCCGAAGCATTGGAATTTGTAGAAGCCAAGCCAACTGAGGGTCAAGGAGGAAGGATTTTATTATAATGTCAATACAGTCTATGTATGGTGTTCCATCTGTTGGTTCTTTTCTTATTATGAAAGAAAACGCATTTTTTATGAGTGAAAATCGAAATTCTGTATTGAATATGGAAGGTGGGTCTATGCCATTTATGTATGGAATAGCACATGTGGCCACTGCGGCTCCACTTACATGCCATCATTCGAACATCAAAATTTTCGATGACTTTTCCAAGACGAGCGGATCTATGGCCAAAATTTTAGTCCGGATGTTACGTTTGAGGTTTTGGATTGTGCGGGGGGGGGGGGGGGGGGCATTGGCGTACACTCTACTTTTCAGAAACCCCCAAAGAAAATGATCCATTAGGGTTAAATCGCACTATCTTGGCAGCCAATTCACATCAGAATTTCTTAAAATTACGCGATCTAGAAATTTCTCGTTCAAGAAGTTGATGGTTTGGCGAGCAGTGTGTGCTGTTGCACCGTTGTTGTGTTGTCAAAGAGTCCATAATTACAAATGGCATGCATTTGACAGTAAATGACACATGGCAGCTGACACAAATAACCTGTGAAATATTCATAGTTCAAAAAAGAACCAACTGATGGACCACCCTATATTTGAAAGTAATGTATAGGGCTGTGTTCAAGGATTGCTTATCTCTTTCGCGATCTTTTCTTATTGTTATGCAGTTGAACTTTCATTTAATTGTGTAACCCAAGAAACCTATATATATACTTTGGATCTTAATTTGTAAATTTGTGTCACAAAAAAGTAAAAGAAAACTTATAAGGAAATTTTATTTTAATTTTTACTATGTCAGATTTGTTGTATTTATGCAACACATACAATTGTGGCAATTTTAAAAACATGCTTATCATTTATTTTATTTATCTGTACCATTTATATTATTTATCTGAAAAGCTAAATAAAATTTTACAAAAAAAAGTAAAACTCACAATTGTATTTTAATGTTTTTTCTCTTTTTTTTTATATAATAAACCAACACAGTAGTGCCTACAATGGTCTTTATGCATTTGTTTACCAAATATCTAAGATAATTAATCGATATATCTTGATCTTTAAATGTTGAGCAAGTGGAATTTGAAAAAAAAAAAAAAAAATCTGAAGCATTGGAATGTGTTGAAGCCAAGCAAAGTGAGGGTAAAGGAGGAAGAATTTTATTATAACGTCAATAAAGTCTATGTATATAAAAGAACATGTCATTTCTCAGCTATACATTTTATTATTTTTTAGATTTCATTACTCAGATTAACTATACACTCACTCTTTTTAGAGATAATGTGTCATATTTCTTTTGTTTATGATAACAAAAATATAATCATGAGCACTTCTTTTTTTTTTCTATTGTTCAGGAGATGAAAAAATTACATATGAAAACCCATACTCAAATCTGCATGCCTATAATCAACAAAACCTTTCATTCGCCATCTTCGGAAGTTAACAATTAAATTTATATCATAATATTAAAATATTTATTTGCTTAAGAGACGTTATAAAAACACATTAAAAGTAAATTAAAAACTCTTTATTTACATGTTTCAACTCATTTTCTGAGTCGTCGTCAGAATCTATAATAGAAAATTACAAATGCATAATGAAAAATGAAAAATAGAAAAAATCATCGAAAATAAACAAGTAATCATGTAACGCGCCCTATATTTTTGCTATTGCTCGTGTTCTCTCTATGTCGTGATGCCGTAATTTATCTAACCATTCAACCCATAAATTCAGGATACGAAAGGATAAAGTATCGTTACAAACCCCTGAACCTCTTAAATAAATTTCAATGGACTTGAGTCCATTTAAACCAACCTTAAAAAATCGCGCCAATATGGGGCGAATATGACATCTGTGCCCAAATTACATCTGTTTCTGTATAAAATTAGAGAAACGGCTTTTTTATGTTAAATAAATCGTATAAATATCGAAAAAAATGCGTGTGTATATAAAATGAAACAGTGAATAGGTTCCCGGAAAATATGTTAGCAAATTTACTTTTTCGCCAAGGCACCTATACTGGAAAAGTACCTAAAGCACTTTAACCATTTAAACCAGCGCAAACTAGTGCAAAACAGTCGAGTTACTATTCCTATCCCGGAAACGGGATTCATAATCAGAACGAGATTCATTTAGCATTCGTGTTCACAAGGTGTTGTCATTCTCTTTTATCCGATATTTCGAACTGTTTTCGCGATAGGAACGCTAATGCGGCCATTTTGTAACAGATGGCGCTGTAAGTGGTCTCATGTAGTAGCGCATCTTTACTATACCTAGACACCACGTTTATGAATATAGATGCAGTCGTTCGGCAGTTAAGAGGGTGGGGACGGACATTGGTGGGGACCCTGTATTTTTATTTTAAGAAAATTTTGTTAAATAACCAAATATATATCACTGTTTGAGTATTTTATTAGTGATGCATTAAAAAAACCAGCAAAACCTAATTAAACTTCAACGAAATAACTTTGTCCACCTAGATCGTCAAAACGTCCCACTGTACGTCGCATGAATACTATCCATATGAAAACCATTTTAAATGTATCATTTCAATGTATGACATAATTCTCACCATTAAATGCGTTTTACAATTTGTTATTTAATTCTTGTAAAGTTTCTTTTCTCTTTTAACATCCACATGTAAATACAATGTTTTTGAGGCAATTTTCCCTATTTCCCGCTTTTAACACATGATCAATTAAATATTATTTTAAAGTTTATTTTCCGTTTTAATAGTCACGTGTAAATACGATTTTATTTGAGAGGTAATATAACTCTTTACGTTGTTTTTAAAATTGTCATCAGTATGAAACAATAGGGTAATTATAATCGCAGGTCGCACAGAGGGTTTCCTTTAATATTCCATTCAAAACACTTTATCCTTTATAATTAATAAATCCAAATTGGTAATTTATAATTATTAAATCCTTAAATTATCGTTGGACCAATAAATTTAATTATAGAACAATTATAAAAGGAAGCTTTTTTTTATTAAATAAAAAATGTTTAAGTAAATTATTTAAATAAAATTCAAAATTTTAAAAATTTCGCGGAAATTTAAATAAAATTTCAAACTCTTAAAAAACTGTTTAAACGAAATGAAAAATGTTGAAATTTCTCAGGAATTTAGTAGATGTTCAAGCAAAACTTAAAATTTCTTATTTTCTCAAAACAAAGCAAATTTAAAAATTCCGAAATTTCAAATATTTAGCAGAAGTTTAAACAAAATTTAAATTTTTGCAACTTCTCACCCTGTAAAGCTGTCGAAAATGCACTGCAAAATTGTTAGTTCCATTTTCTACCATTAGGGTGCGCACAGTTTCTGAGCAAACTTCTATCCAAAAGAAACTACTTTGTTCAATCTATCCAGAGATATATTGGTCGAAAAGGGTGGGAACAAAAGTAAGAGGAAACTGTTACTTCGATATTCCACTACGAGGGGGCACGATTTTCTAAAATGATCCATTTCCGAATGAAACTATGTTATTCATCCTATTCGTAGATATATTACTCGAAGAGGTGGGTGATTTAAGATGTTAAGAAATTTTCTGAAATTACTATTCGTAAATATTACTATTTGCGAATAGTTATTTCAGAAAATTTCTTTCCACTACTCGTAAATTCAGGACGAAATACGTTCTGCAGAAACATTTGACACGGGTCCCCGCTGCCTGCGGCACCGTAGAGCAGGCGAGCCGCACATGTGCTGAAAAATCTGTTAGTTTCATCTTCCACTGCTGTGGGATGCTCTCTATTTTGAACAAAATTTCTTTATTCAACGTATCCGTAGATATATTAGTCGGGGCGGTAGGAGACTCAAATAACAATTTGAGAAATTTACTGAAATTACTATTCGGAAATAGTGATAAATATCACTCATAAACAAAGAGTAAAAGTGCGAGAGATGATAATTAAGATATTAATGTAATTTGAAATTAATTTCGAACAGATATTTGTAGTGAAATAGAAATTAAGTTACTAAAATTGGGCCAAGTTATGCAAAAATAGACTAGGGAAAGAATAAGATGCATGTGTTCTTCGACAAGCGAGTAAATACCAATATTCAACCTACCCATTGATATATTAGTCGAGGAAGGGGGGGGGACTATAATGGAAATTTAAGAAATTTGCCGAAAATACTATTCGGAAATAGTAGTAATACTTATTATTCTTACACTCTCAGAAATAAAACTCTCCCTTTTGACGATTCAGAAATCCTCGAGCTGTATTTCGTCGTTTTTGACGATCATTTCCTATTAACATCACGTGACTTTTAACGAAACGTAAACCCTCAAATATTTGACGAAAGTTTTGCCTCAATCACGGTCAGACTCAATGCATTTTAAGGAAACAGTTCCTCAAATCCTGCGATTTTAGCAAACAGATATTTGCTTGTTTATGCTAGTCCTGTAATAATTTATTTTAAAACAGCACTTAGTGCTTTTCAGAAAATACTGAAATATAGGTAGTTATTGTTTCTTCATTAGTTATTTTTTTAGCTGTTAGAATTTTTAGGAATGCTTATTATTATTATTTTATTTATATGTTGTCTTTCGTTATGTTTTAATTCGAAAAGAATAAATTTCCTGTGTTCTTCAAAACCATTCAATAAGAAAATTAGGTCAATAAAGTTTCAAACTTCTAGGATATCTTTTTTTTCTTTTTTTTAAGAAGTATATTATGTTTTCAATCAAATTAAAAATAAACATAATTGATCCCTCTCCTCTTTATAAACAGTAAAGTGTTAAAATCTTATCCTCCTACTCAAAGTGATAAAATCTCACGCAATATGTACTTCACAATTCGTTATTTCTGAGCAACAAATTAACCAGACTATATTCTAATCATCCATTGATCAAAGAAAATTTCAGTTGTAAATTATTTAATCAAGCCATATTATAATTATTCATTGATACGAGAAAACCATAAAAATAAATTAGCCTTTCTGAAAATTGCAATCTACGTTATAAAAATATAAACACGAAGTATAATTCATTACACCAGTTTAAAAGCAGACACTTTCAAGTCCCCAGCAGTCAGGTTGGAAGAGCAGCGACCTCCCACACGAAAGGTCGTGAGTTCGAATCACGCCGAGGAAAGAGAGAGAAGCGATTTTTTTTCTTTCCCCGTGTCAAATACTGGAGCTTTCAAACTGTTTGAGAGATGGCGCCACCAGCCCTCTTTTGACGAAACTATTGACGAAATTTATATCGTCAAGCAAGTGAAGAAACTAATTTCATCAATTTGACGAAATGTTCGCTCGGAGCATTTTCCATGAAACCATTTCGTCAAAAACAAAGAAAATTTCGTGAAATCTGAGTATTCATTTCTGAGAGTGTATCTCTTATTAAAAATATGTATCGGGGGGGATTCCAAAAAGATCGGACTTAAAATAGTGATAATTAGTGAAAAAACGCTAATATTTAAATAACGTGTTAAAGGAAAACATTTATTTTTCCTTTTAAAAAAATCGCTTTTTTCTTAACCCCTTAATGCTCGAATTAAATTACTGTTGAATAATTCAAATTGCTTATTGGCACCACTTTTATGAAAAAGAAATATTCACCTTATTTAATGACAGTAAAAACGATACTAAAATATAGCCAATTTCACTATTTTATAAAACTGGTGGGAATTAAACAATTTGAGTAAAAGACACAGCCCGTGAATATGACGGTAGCGAGAATTAAGGGGTTAAATAAAACATCTATCGATTTTCTCCATTTTTAGTAAATATGAAACAGAATGTTGTTTTACGAATAAATTCCAATTTCGAAATCGCTACCTGCAATAGATTTTAAAATTTGAATATACCTTAAAATTTCACACTGGTTTTGTGTGTGCCCGAAATTTCAGATTTCTACATCGAATAGTTTATGAAATAGGTTTATATTTGAAAACCTCCAGTAGCTTATCACTCTGTCACTGCTTCTAATTCTAGCAACTCTTCGTCTTTTTTCGACATTGAAAATCTGTTTCTTTGCGGTTTCGATAAAAATTTATGCTTTTGTTAATTTGTATTTTTAATGAGTGGGTTTTTAATTAATATCTTGTTTTAATTAACTCTTTTTGCAAATTTCATGATTTGTCGTATGAGAGAATGTATTGAGTTGTATGTACACCAAGTTTCAAGCTTCTAACTTAGACAGTTTATGAGAACGGACTCTATGACAGACAGACAGAGGAGTGAAACGAATAGGATTTCGCCAGATGAACACAAACCTACAAAATATTTTTTCTAAATATGAAAAAATATCTCTTGAAACGATGCAAATTTAAACAAACAATTAAAAATACAAATTAAAAAAATAAGCGCAATCTGCACACTCTTGACTTATAAAGTGTATCCCAAGAGAAATGTATAAAATTTATGTATAGTTTTTGTTCCTATAAAACTTTTGCAATGTAACGATTTTGAACGACTTCAACAATAAATAGCTCTTAAAATAATGCTTCGATTTCAAAACTGTCTACTTCAGCGTGTTTATTAAATATTTTCTGCAAGTATGGTCGGTTTGGTGGTGATAGGTAAGATAATCTATAATTCCACTTTCTCTTGGGAGCATTTTGTCCATTATTAAAATTTGATGTTTGAGGCCGCCACTGTCTAAACAGGGATTGGTTCCGCGAGCCTGATTCTCACCTACCTTTATGCTTACTATCCTTTCCAGTGAACTAGAGTTTAATAAGTGTTAGGAGATGGTAAATTAATATTTTATTTATACGCACGGCTTTTGGCAAATGCCTCTGTAATATTTTGTTTTTTAAACGCGGCTCGTTGGTATTGTTTTTCTGTTCCTTTTCTTTTATATTTTTGTTATATCCCACGAGAAAAGGTTAAAATTTATGAAATAAAAGTTGGCATCTGTTTTTGTTTTTGAGTTAAAAAGAATTTTTTCTAGTGTTTATGTTTTTTTATAGTCTGTTGATATGAGAAATTTATTTAGAATATTCAGTTAATTTGTCCAGAAATAGCATGGCGAGAATTAATATAGAGAAAAAAGTAAATATATTAAGATAAACTTTTTTGTGTTTAGTGCGGGGATCCCTTTTCAAGATAAAATTAATCTATATTTTTGTAACATAATTGTCAATGGCAACATCCATTCACATGTCCCGTTTTTATTATTCGAAAGAATGTAAATAAATTTTGCGATCAGTGAAACAAGTTTAAACAATTTTATACTTCGAACCCATCATTGTGTTCGGCAGAACAAACAACTGGCGCCGATGGTGAATTATTGCATTGATTTTATATAGTATATATTGTTTTCATCGAGTACATTTCTACTTACATTCTGTGATATGAAAAAGTTAAAGAAAAATGTACACTGCTACGTACGTTAACTGCAAATGCATTAAAAGATGAATTTAACGAAGACTCGTTAGATAAGGGTACAATTTTAGAAGGCTTTACCAAATTAGAAAATTTTATTCAAGAAATTATCTACAGTTCATATAAAGACTGAATTAAAGAATTCACACACATCAGTATGGACAGCAATTGCTGAAAATAGATTTTACTGTGTTATGTATTTTTTTTAAATGATTTTTTAGATATCTCGTTTCATTGTATTAAAAAAATTCTTAAGGTTACTTCTCAAGTTTATGCTTGCTATTTTCTGACATATTTTTAAAATCATTCTTATTTGCAAATGTACCAGGTTATGAAGTGCTCTTTCTCAGAAACCATGCAAATAAAGAGTTTTTTGTTCATTTTTCAGCAAATGCTGTCAAAGTTGAAGTGTTTAACCGAAATTCCATGCGTGACAGCGCAGGGGAAAAGAACACACTTATCCTGTGAAAACAATCGCTTATAATTCAAGATGTAATTCATTTATCGATTAATTAATTAAACTGTTTGATTTAACCTCACTTCAGCAATCATGCGTGCAAGTGATTAAAATGAGTTATGGTAAAAAATGTCAGAAAGTTCTGTGTTATTGATCAGGGGAAATTTTGTTTGTTTTTAGAATCTCCTTAAAAAATGTTGTATTAGTGTTTCATAATCTATCCTTAATGCATAATTTTCATTATTGTTTCATATTCATTTAAATTTTTGATACCTTAAATCCTTATGAAATATCAAATATTTCACTTTAAAAAAATGTTTCAAGTAAAATTGCACACATTGAAAGAAAAATATTCAAAAAGTTATAATTTGCTTCAATGTGAATAAATGAGGTTTTGCAATATTTATAATGTTTTTAGTTGAAAATTATAAAAACAAAACTACAACAAAAAAATAAAGGTTCATCTTTCTTCCTTTCACTTCCCCTGTAACTGCAAATTTAAAATGATGAAATCACACTTTTTTAGACATCGTTTTTCAAATTTACATCAGCACCTGTTATCTATATTCTGTTTTTTACTCCAATTTATGATTAAATTATATTTATTTCAGAATATTGTGGCATAATTTAGCTTTAAATATCTTTTTGTTTCATAGTTTGTTGAATTTTCATAGTAACTTTTATTTAGTATGTTTTGTAATTTTTTTTCTGTAATTATTATGTATTATATAACTACATGTTAGCCGTCTCTAAATTGGAGTTTCAGTCATTTTGTTGTTCGACGTTGTTAGCTATTTTTCGATTTAAAGGTTTTCCCTTCTATTAATTGTTTTTTTCTTTCAATATATATAAAATAATTTATATATACATTTATTGCAAAAACACTTTGACAGTAGCCTGAATAAAGCTCTCTGTCACTAATAAAAATATGAAAAAAGCAAGTTAAGATTTATAAGTTTTCATTATCTTATCTTCTTTAGGGTATTTAACAGTTCGTCGGGTATGTTTGATTCATAAAGTTACTGCGGTATGTTACGCCTTCCTCATACCATTTCATGCAACATTTATTTCTTGCGAAACCCGAACTGGAGATAAAGAATTTTAACCTAGAATTTACACTGTTTAAATAAGAACCTGACTGGGATTGAAAAAAAAAATAATAGTATTGCATGTAAATGCAGTAAATTGAAAAATATATACTACAATCATATTTTTTATGAACTAAATTGAATCAATAAAAAATAAATAGTACTTATTTAAACAAAGTCATTTTTATCGGAAAGAAAATTTTGTACTTTCTCATTAAAAAAAAAATCTCAAATCTGACACAGCTAATATATTAGAATGAACTCACTCGCCATTATTAAACACTTCTAAAATAATTTTTAAAAAATACTTTCTAATTCTCCCTAATCTTTATGATTCGAGATTTTTAGCTAGTAAACACCGCCCTCAAAGAGTTATAGGATTGTACTATTTTGGAGCAAAACGGCTTTTTTTTTCATTTTTTCTTCATTTAAGAATTCCATACTGCCAAATCTTTTGATATCC
Source organism: Maratus speciosus (assembly GCA_963932465.1). Taxonomy (NCBI): domain Eukaryota; kingdom Metazoa; phylum Arthropoda; class Arachnida; order Araneae; family Salticidae; genus Maratus; species Maratus speciosus. Next base: position 39,018,070 of record OZ010798.1, read on the forward strand.
TGTTGCCAGTGGCGTGGCGTGAAAATTTTCGGTGGTCATCGCAATTATTTAAGTTTGCGGTGAAAAATTATTAACTCCAAAATTCAATGGTTGAATGTTCAAAAAAGAAACTTTAAATCTTACCTTCACTTATACATGAACTCCAAATGTTCTGCTAAAACTGGATCGTAGAGTTTTAGAAGCTTATTAAGAGTTTTAAAATATTGCTTGGTCATCGCCGCATCCAGCGATGACCGGACGCCACGCCACTGCCTGTTGCAACCATAGCCATCTATCTCGATGAAGTAGAAGCCACAAGCATGTTTCCATTCCTCTTAAACATTACTAGATTTAATACAAAGTTTATAAAATTGCATTCAAAATACGAAGTACAGAGTCTTTTTCTAAGAAGTTCTACTACTTTCTAATTCATATTAAATAAAAATTTAACATGTTGTTCATATTTTTCTTTTCTTCTTAATTTTCCATATGTAGCTAAGGAATTAGAAAGTTAAAAAAGATGCATATATCATTTCACTAATTTTAAAATATTGTCTAGCAACTTTCATTAAAATTCAAAAAACCTCATCAGACTTATTACGTTTTTAAGTAACAACACATCAAACACACATTCAAATTTTTAATAGTTATATATTACAGTTTTCAGATACAATGTATTTAATATAAACATGAATAAAGCTTATTTAGTATAATAAAAAATTTAAGACAAATTGTTACATAAATCAACAGTAATAAAATTGGTAATTTTTTTTATTCCACTGTTTCATGTTGGTGACTGTTTATGTTTGAAAAGAAATCACATTCTCATAAGACAAACTATGCCGAAGTTCTTATAAAAAAATACTGAAGTTAATTGACAGAAAGAATCAATTTACGAAAGTATCGGTGAGCACTTAGATTACGCTTCTACTAAAATTTCGTATTGAACATAACTACATTTCTTATTGAACTTTTTCCTACAAGCAAAAGAGCACTGAAGAGTATGAATTAACATATGGCTGTTTAACTCATTTTTTCGGGAGAATTTCTTGTTGAATATCTCACACACAAAAGGTTTCTTATCACTATGAAATGGCAGTTTAAATGACTACTTTGAAAGAATTTCTTGTTGAATATCTCACACACAAAAAGCTTCTCACCAGTACGAATTAACAGATGCATTCACAGGTTACTCGTCTCAGAAAATTTCTTGTTGCATATTTCATGCACAAAATGTTTCTCATCACTATGAATTAACACATGTCTGCTTAAATCACTCTTACGAGGAAATCTCTTGTTGCACATCTCACATACAAAAGGTTTCTCACCAGTATGAAGTAACAGATGCACTCTCAGGTTACCCTTCTGTGAAAATTTCTTGTTGCATATCTCACACACAAAAGGTTTCTCACCAGAATGAATTAACGAATGTCTGGTTAAATAACCGTTTTGAGAGAATTTCTTGTTGCATATCTCACACACAAAAGGTTTTTCACCAGTATGAATTAACATATGTGTGCTTAAATGGCTCGTACGAGAAAATTTCTTCTTGCAGATCTCACACGCAAAAAATTTCTCAGCATTATGAATTAATAGATGTTGGGTTAACTCATTCTTATGACAGAAATTCATGCTGCACATCTGACAATCAAAAGGTTTCTCACCAGTATGAATTAACATATGTCTACTTAACGCACTCTTTTGAGAGAAATTTTTGTTGCATAGCTCACAATTAAAAAGTTTCTCACCAGTATGAATTAATAGATGTCTGCTTAAATCACCCCTACGAGAAAATCTCTTGTTGCATATCTCACAAATAAAATGTTTTTCACCACTATGGGTTAACAGATGGCTGTTTAAATTATACTTTTGAGAGAAATTCTTATTGCATAGTTCACAAACAAAAGGTTTCTCACCCGTATGAGATAACAGATGTCTCCTTAAATGACTCTTTTGAGAGAAATGTTTCTTGCATATCTCACAAACAAATGATTTTCTTTGGTGTAAGTTAGAAGATCTTTTTCCAAAACTCTCTTGTAAAGAAATGTTTTGTTCCATATTTCACCATTTAAGTACTTTTTTTCTGCTCTGAATAATTTCCCAAGGTATCTAAATGACCATTTTTCTTAAACTACCTTTATAGCTTTATGAATCTATAATAAATAAAACTATATTAATCTACCATATTTTATAATTAACCAAAAACATAATTAACAGCAAATGAGCTTCTCACAAGAAATTAAAAGAACCGCTGGAAATTAAGTCAAATAAATTTTTAAGAAAAATTATAATTAACAATTTCTGATTCGAAGCATATGAATGAATCTGTAGAAGCAACATAAAAATAATGGAAGAGGGCATTTAATTTTTGTTCTTTAAATGCGTAAGATTGACTGATGCTCTTATTTATAAACTGTGAAATTGCATTTTTCCCTAATTTTCAGAAGAGGATCTTTCAGAAAATGCTGTTAAAGTTGGCATTTTCAACCATATTTTCAGGCATGGCAGCCTCACAAAGCTTATTATTAGGAAATATATTTTAACCCGAGATTGAATTCATTTATCGATAAAAACTATTCGATTTTAAATCTTTTAACAGCTGCAAATGTTTGGCAATTTACATTTAAAAAAAGAGTCCATAACAGTATTCATATGTAATTTCAGAAAAGAATTCTCTGAGTATTTTTTCAAAAAAAAAAAAAAATCATTTCTATATAAATAATCAACAATGAAGTACACCGAATAGCAGTGATTGCTGGTTAATGTAAACTTAAAATACAGATTGGATATTTTTTCTGGAAGAGCTAAATATTTTTTCGATTCTGGGAAAAAACGAATGATTTTTTCAAGAGATTTTAACACTAAAGAATTTCCCAGACAGGTCTCCCATGAGGAGAACAAGCAAAAAATATATTATAAATATCTTAGAAAAATTTTAGAGGAAAGAAGCATAATCTTCTTTTCTGTTGCCATATCTTAAAAGATGCTTAGCAAACATTAAAATATTTTTTTAATCTATTATCACATGACTCAGAATTAAATATTTGTTTGTTACAATAATGCAATATTTGAAGTAATAAAAATCCTTCTTTCCTTTCCTGTTGCCCTATCTGAAAAAGAAACTGTACAAATTTTTTTTTCAATGAATTCACTAGTTTGTGCTTTTTACAAAACACTAGTAGACACCCTGCCGCCGCTTTGCTCAAGTTGAACTTGGGGACGTTTCAGGTAAAATAAATATGCAATACTCTAAAAATACGACAATCACAATAATAAAACTCTATGCGTTTACACCCATAAATCGTCAAACCACAATCATAAAAAATGGCACAATCATTAAAATGAGAAAGCAGTGTGTTGTTTAGCACATGTAGGAAAAAAAATACATGATTTTCCTGACAAAATTAGAAAAAATGCAATAAATACAAACAAATGGCAAAGCATTTATTTAAATTCTATTTTATATGATTTGACAGTAAATCTTTTACTTTATTGCCGAAAGTTCAGTGAAGGGTTATTGTGGAGACACGAAAAATGATTGGTTTCCATCTCTTTGTCTGTTCCACGATAACTGCTGCAAAAATCATTTGATAGATTGGAATTAAGTAGAGATGGTGTTGAGGAACCCGGATATAACTGCATACATTTTTATTAAATTTTTTTCATTCATTTGGAAAATGGAGGGCATTTTCTTTTTAGCCATAATGCTTTTCTATGGCACTTCAGAAGATTTTCAAATTTACATTTGGTGAAAGAAAATGACACATTTGATTAATGGATTTAAATGGTAAATTATGGATGCTAAAATTTCCAAATAAGGGCTTAAATTATTCCTATTATTTAGAAATTTTGTCAATATATTTATCAGATTTTTTAAAATTAGGTATATAACTTTTGGTGGGATTTTGTATAGGTGTCCCCAATAGTATAAAATATTTTGTTTCATCAATTTAATTATTTCACATTGTAGGGTAATTCTAGGATAGATGGGCATAGAAGAAAGATGGAAAGTCTAAATATTTCAAAAACTATACCATGGCTTGCAGCATAAACTTTGTTCGTAAGAAATAGTTCAACGTGTTCATTCATTTCGACGTGCAGCTATGTTTTTCAATTATAAACAGAAAGTGTAGTTTTAATGTTTATTTAATTTAGTGGTTGGATATTTTTTTTTTGAGTTAGGTGTCTGAATGTTTTGCAGTACCTGTGTTAATTTTTTTTTTATTATAAGGACTTTTAAGGCACGTATATAATCCTATCTTTGCTTTTAAGTCTAAAACAAAGACATACAATGGCGGGGTGACACTTTAAATTGGGTGGCAATCTGTCCATCAATTGTAGGATAGATGGCCACATCAAATCAAGGAGAGATGGCCACTTATAATCAATATTTCAAAATTATACGGAGTGAGGATTTTAACTAAATATAATTATTTTAAAAATAATTATATAATTTTACGTTTATAATTATATAAATTGATATAATTATTTAAATTTTAACTAATATAACTATTTCAATAGCAATAATATAAGAAAGCTTAATGATGTATTTTTGTTTCAGAAAACATTGAAAAACTTCGAAAACGTTCATTCCAGAAACAGATAAGGTTGATAAGTAAACATAAAACCGTGCAAAATCTAAAATAAACGCGCGAAAAAAACAAAAAAATGACACTTCCAGTAGCGAAGAAGATGAAATACATTTGAAATTATTAGATTCTACAGATTCCGAGGGAATAGAATTGGATGAGGATCACTGTGTTGGTTGTGGAGAAGAATATAATACCACAACCAAAAAGAATTACTGGATACAATAATATCCAGCTTACTATCTAGCTTACTATCAAGCAATGCTACATTTCCATGGTGCCAGAAGTGGTTCCAATGAAGCGTGTACAAACTATCAAGATCTTTGCCGAAAATGTCGTAAAATTTTACGAAAAGAGAAAGATTGAAATTATACTTCAAATTTTATTCACTGATTTTCCGTGATATAATTGCATCTTTACAAATTTCTATGTGTTTTTCATCATTAACTACATGAAGTGTGTTATTTGTTGCTATTAAACTTCATTTTTTCTTTCTTGTATTGGATGGACATTTCTCCTCGGCTTGAAGAAGAGATGGCCATCTGCCCTTATAATTTCAATTTTATTTCCCACTTTTTGATCTCGATATTTAATTACTTTCTATCCAAAATACGATGAGTATATGTATAAGAATTTCAAATATGCATAAATATTTCTTGTATTTGCATTCTAAAAATTTTTATTTCAGTCTTTAAAAACTATGGCCATCTATCCTAGAATTACCCTACACATTTCAGCTTTTTCTTTTTTTGTTTTATCAGTTTCCTAGTCTATAAGAAAAATCATTCAAATAATCCTAATTACGAAAGATTAATTCTGTCTGAGGGAAATATAAGCTTAACGGATGTTGAGGAACAATCCACGACTGGTGTTGCCACTAAATAAATACCCCCAAGTCAAACTTAGGTAAAAATTTCCTTTTGCATTTACATTGCCCCTGGGAGGAAATAGTGTAGTAGAATTTAAGTAAAACTGAGTTTGTTTTATGTTTTAGTTAGCAGTAAAGACTTAACACTCTTTTTCAATTCATACGTACCTAAACCAAAAATGGGGTAACTCAATTTAAGTAAAATTGATATTTTATTCTCAGATTGGAAATTTTTGTCCAAACTATGACAACCTGCATTAGTGCACTGATGAAAAATTTTGTATTAACCATTGGTAAATTACACCAGAAATTGTGATGCGATACTGTGTAAGTCAAACCTGATAACAGTACATTCCATTAATTTTGAAAGGAGTTTACTTCTGAATTTGTGAAATGAATTTCACTTCTGAATGCAGTAGTTATTGAAAAACTTGACATATTAAATAAAAACATAATTTCTAGAACAAATTAATGTATATATATATATATATATATATATATGTCCTACATTGTTTAAGCTTGAGAAGGGATAGACATTAAGATATATCAGTTAGTTATACATTTAATGTTAAATTTTTGTAACAAATAAGTTAAACCAATTGAACATTAAAAAATAAAATTCAAACAATCTTTTTTACATTTGTTTTAATCCGTAGGTAATGATTTTTATTTTTCCGTGATTTCATATGTAATTCTGGCCAATATGACTAATTTTAATATTTCTGATGGAAAAAACAGAAAAAGAAAACACATTAGCTTTACGCTAATTCAAAAAGTAGAGATGAAAACTTGATTATGGTTCATCTACTCTTTTTTTGGCACAATTATGTGGGAAAAAAACCAAGAAGAGAATAAGACATAACAAAACAAAATTTTAAATTTCTGTATGAACAGTGACAGCAACGCTGGTAATGCAGAGAGAAAAACAATTTCAGGGGCGTAGCTACAGATATTTTTTCGGGGGGGGGGGGGGGAATTCGAAAATTTCTCAACTTGAAACAAATTCCTCCAGTTTTCAACTGAAGTGATATACACAACGTGTATAATAATAATAATGAAACTTATGCATAAAAATCCCTTTCCAAAGAAAAATTTTGAAACTAGAAACATAAAAATTCTAATTATTGATTTGTTTAATACAAAACAAACATGCAGGTTCTGAACACGATTTGTCTGTTTTTAGAAAATATCTGTCTGTGTGTATGTGACACAAATTTTGTGGGTGCTCTATCTTAAGAACTAATGCGCGGGATTTAATAAAACTTCAGATTTTGTTATATCGTGATAAAAATTAATCCTGATTAGTTTTTGGTGTATATCGCCCAAAAGGTGGCGCTGCTGTGCTGCATTTTTCACGATGTACATGATTTTAGTGATAGTTATCTCTCAAAAACTGTTGCATGGAATTTGATCAAACGTCATATTCTGTTAAACCTACGTAATTTGGCGCATATTAGGTTTTTGTGTATGCTATCAGCATTTTTCACGATAGCTATATCTTAAAAACTAATGCACAAAATTTAGACAAACTTCATATTCGGTTGTACTTCCTTATTAGGCTTGTGTGTACACTGTCCAAAGGTATCGCTTTTGTGCTCTTTGGGTTTGGAATCTTGGTTGCAGACATCTAACAGGATGTGTGCCAAAATTCAATGATTTGTTTGGAAAATGCGATGCTTGTATCTCTTTTTTAAATGCACACAATTAAACGGATCTATACCTTTAAAATTCTTTATTATGGGCATAGAATTGTTATTTAATTTTAGCATTGTGATTGCAAATTTTGAGTTATTAACATGCATGGGATAGAATAAAGTTTTGAAATTGGCACATCCGAATAGATTTTTTTCCTTTAACATTAATTCTTCTGTTCGTCAAAGAAGCTAACCTCATGATAACATCGTCCAGTTTAATAAAATCCACTATTTCACTTTCACATTTTAAAAGCATTAGGCTGTCAAGTCTGTCATCCCTCATTGTAGTTTGCAATACATATTTTTAAAATTTTTATTTGACTAAAGACTTTTTCATTAGATGCAACGGCATAAAGATAAGCTGCTGTGAACGTTAAGATAACGAGTATATAGTTTAACGGCGCGACCCAAATAGTCTTCGAATTTAATGGCATGAATAAAAGGTTCATTTGAGTTGGGATTTATTTTATTTCTATTTGACTCTGCAAGTCATGTACATCAGGTTTCTCATATCTAGGTAAAAACATTACTAACTTTTCTAAGTTAGTGATACTCAAATTTGCCTTGCACAATTGTAATTTAAATATGAAATATATTGGTGCAATATTCTCCTGATATAGGGAACATTGTCATTTAAGGGGGCTCAGAGCTTGAAAACTTCTCAAAAAATTGATTTTTTTAGTATCTATTTTGATTATTCAATTACTTCTAAACACAATGGAAAAAACCGCATAAAAATATTTGCATTTTTAATGGAGTTATAAGCATTTATGTAACAATCGCTTTCATAGCCACACCCATTTAATTGCAATTTTAAGTCGCGTTTTCTCAAAACTTGACTTTTGACGATTATCCGTAAGATTAAAAAAAAAATTATTTGATGGAATGGCTTAAATTTTTTTTTTGCATGCATATAAAATCATTATCTATAGAATGAATTAATATATTTTAGATAGCTTAATATTTTGCGTATTTATAAGGGAAAAAAACTTGTATTTTTTAGGGTTTTTGAAATTTGAGAGGTTTTTTAATGAGGTTTCCTTTGAGTGATAGTTATATCTTTAATTCATTCTATAGAGTAAAGTTTCCTAATCCTTTTAAAGGAAAAATTAGGTTCTTATGTCAATTCAACGTTAAGATATCTTGCGGATGGAGATATGACACCTAATTTTTTTTTCGAAAATTGTGTTATATAGATTTTGCTGTATTTTTTCTTTTATTACATTGAAGTCCTTCATTTTATAATTTTATAAGACTACAAACGTACCTTAAAAATATTAGGAACTTTAAATTAGTTACATTGAATACTTCTGTTTTTATATGGATTCGAAGCGAGAGCTCTGTTTACATGTTTTTCGGTATCGATCAAGCCCTGAGCCCCCTTAAGCCCATTACTAAATTGCCGAAATTTTCTTGTATTTCTTATAATTATTTCCTGTAAAACTTATGTGCATCAATGTTCATTGCTGTGCTATTATTTTTATCTATTCCCTTTGGTGAAACCGTTTTCTGACGGTGCTTTTGGAAGTCAGCTTCTTCACTCACATCCTAATATTCATAATTGTTTGTGAACTTGTCTATAAGGAAATCTTTATTTTTTCAAAATTTTATTCAAGTGCAACGTGCCAGTGTTACAGTGAAAGTCGATTTTTTCTTCAGTTGATGGATTGCTTTCATGGTCATATTTCTGTTCCAAATTGTCCTTTTTTTTACCTTTTTCATCCTCGAATGGATTTTTAGATGCTCCAAAATCTTCCATGAAAACTCTTTTCCTATTATGAAGGGTTCTTTCATGCTGCCATTTATAGTCATTTTTTAGAACAGCTTTAAACACACAACACTGGACTTTTGGTTTAAAATTTCAAAACACCTATAAATATAAACGAACAGAGCTGAAGTATATTTCACACACAAATAAAAGTAAAATGTGACAAACTTATCTAAACGAACGACTTTTTATATTCACATTTGCTCATATAAAGCTTTTCTCTTAACTGCAAAGGGTGAACTAATTTTTGAGGCAAAAAATCACGAGAATGAGTAAAATATTCTCCAAAAATCGCGAAATTAGTTAAAAAATTAGTGCAATTCGTGAAAACCCATCAAATCTTCTTGCCCAGCTGTGTTTCAAGTAGGTGACTATATTCCTTTCTGTTGTGTTACAAGTGATCTCCAATTTTCAAAAGAAGATACAATCCTTTTGGATTAAAATAGCTGGATTCTCTTTTGGGGGGAGAAGGAGAGGTAGGGTGAAATTTTTGATAAAGAAACAAAGTTTTGGAGGAAATACAGGAGCTGGATAGTCAGACTATTGATGGGCAGGAGTAAAGAAATTTAGGACTGGTAGATGTATATAATATTTTTGTATAACTGGGAAACACAATGATAAGTTGAGTGTGGCTGATTTCGTTTTGTATTTCTTTTGATAATTTGTTTACTCTTGTTTACTGTTACAGTACTCAGAAACATAATCACCAAAACAATAAAAATTTCATAATTTTTTTTACTATATTACTTTAAAAAAAGAAAATGTCTCAAAAATCTAGAATTTCCCAACACTAAGCTCAAATGTCCCAACTTCACATACATTGGGGGGCCCCCATGGCAACGCCCTGAACAATTTATTTTTAATATTATAATCTTTTTTCTAAATATTTATTATTTTACATAATTATTTTATGTAATTATTAATTAATCATTAAAATAATGAATTGTTTTTATATTTTACTTCATTACAGGCATCTATTTGTATAAAATCCAAGTCTCTGTGTGTCCCTCACAATTCCGGTTGGACCATCTCATTGTAATGAGTAATTGTTGAAAAATACTAATGGAGGGTTACCACAATAACGCCAAATTCTGACGAACTTGGCAAAATATCGACAAATTTGGCGACAAAAATGTTGTCATATACGAAGCCAACTTGGCGATAGTTGGCTAATTTGGCGAAATTTTCATTTAAAACCATTAATCTTCCGTAGTCGAGCTCACAATAATTTATTTTAAACTCCGCGCATTTAAGTTTTTTTTTTTCAAAGCCTATGGGTCAGAATTAAAGTGTAATATACGAAAATGTACGTTTTTACATCTTCATCTGATGCTACTAATAACATAACCGCCATTAGACGTCTCTGTACTTCTCTGAGCCCATTACCCGATTTTAATGTACTTTAGGTACTTTTCCAGTATAGCGGTCTTGGCGAGAGTGAGAAAATGGCCGTGGCGTGAAAATGAAATTTGACAACATATTTTCTAGCAGCTTATTCACACTGTTTCATATGCAGAAGTAGTTTTTCAATATTTATTAAATTTATTTAATAGAAAGAAGTCATTTAACGATTTTTGCATACAAACAGAGGTAAATTGTACGTAAAAAAATAACAATAATACAGATGTATAAAAAAGTTTATAGATTATATAATAAATAAACTTAAAACTTCATTAATTTTTTTCATAGATGTTTATATCATTTGGCAACAAATCTCGCTTCTGAAGCCCAACTTATGCCAAACTTTAAAAAAATAAGCCAAGGCCTCTATAAATGGAAAAGTTCCGTGCTTTATATATAGCCGGATACAAAAATTAAATTCTCGGTAGTTTTCCAGTTTAGGGGCCTTGGTGAAGAAGGAAATTTGGCAGCATATTTTCTGGCCACCTATTCACTGTTTAAGTAACAAAAGCAAATATTTTCTGCAGTTGGACTGTTTTTAAAAAAAACTGGTTTTTTCTCATGCGCAACTATATGTAAGTATTTCAAGACGTAAAGTGGAAGGGCAGTTACAAATTTATGCTAAAGACACTTTTAAATAATGAAAGAGTTTTTACAAAAAACATCGTATATCCTGAAGTTTTGTGAACAAATTTTATCCTTAAACTGTATTTTTTAAGTATTCATTATTACATAGTTTTTCATAATTGTGTTTCGATTTTAAAATGTGCTATTCTCATCTATCACAGCGGAACAAGTGGTAAAAACACATATTCTTGCACATGTGTTGTATATATCTTTATATATCATTTTCCGTCATTTTGGACGGGCTATTTTTCTAGTTCATTATAATTTCTATTGGTTATCTACATTCAAATTACTTTTTAAAAATGTAAACAAAACAATGACCAGAAATCTTTAAAATTTTAAAATTCGCACTTCATAGAACTCAAGCTGTGCAGATTTGAGGGAGTCTAGTGTAGTTGATATTAGTAGTATAAGATAACTGAACAGCTTCATATGTGCAGTTAGGGCTAGGCAATGTCTGGAATTAAATATCATGATAAATCACCATTTTTATTGCATGATATTCCGATATATATCGATATTGAAACATATGAACAAAGTAGTACAATTTTAAGTAATGCATGAAACTGAACAAAATAATAAAATGATTGATATTAAATATTGTACATACATTCATGAAAGGATAAAAAGCCTTTAAAATTCCAAATTTAAATTAAAGTCCGAAGTTTCTTTCTCCTAACTTTAAATCTATTTCTAAAACCAGTTTTACCCCTCGTAACTTTGTTTCCCAGCAATACATCTTATTACTTTCAGAGATCATTTTAGGACGATTCTTAAAAGTGAAACTGCTAATCTAAGCGCTTTTTGCAGGCATCTGTGGGTAGGTCTGATACGTCACAGTCCCTGGGCATTGTGCGGGCCTTGACCACAGATCAATCAAAACTTAATGAACCAATTAAATTAGATGTTCCTCCCAAATTAACAATTCTGCCCTCTGCTGGAAAATATTAGAATCTTCAGCATATTACCCAGAACACTCGCGAAGAAAGATGGAATTTGGCTATTTGAGATGCTAGCTAAACTTACGGCCATGTAATCTCCCAAAATCTACGCTGTTGGCTCCGGGACCGGCGATCGACTCGCGAATCAGATGTATGATGAGCGCCTAATAAATGAGTTCGATTCGCATAAAGGTTCCCGAGTTAATTTCTCATCCCATCTTAACCATCATCCACGACAATATCACCTGGAATACGTTACCTTATTATTACAGAAGTCGGTAGGATAAAGGATGCGCGTGAAGAAATCCCAAGCCTTAACCCACACCAAGTCAAATTCCGAGAGCTGAGATCGGCCAAGAACAGTTACTTTAGCCCAGTGAATGCTGAATTCGGACCGGATAGATCCCGCTCATATGCTTTGAAAAGTCCCAAACCTAGCCCGTCACCTGCCGTTGAAATCCAACGAAAATCTCAGCGCCTACATAATCTCTACGCCGGTAATCCCATGCCTGGCCAGTGACGTGTTTCCGAAAACGTCGTAAGTCGGCGAAAAAATTTTTAAATCAATTTCTACGGCAAAAGGACACCCGGAAAAGACTTACCACTGTGAAAATCTCGGTGTTATTATCTAAATCTGAAAAACAACCTGCCATGAAAAGTTTGGACGAAACAAGAAGCGAAACCATTATTTTTTTTTGCCCTCTCTCTCTGCGTCGTCTGATAACAGAAATTAACAGTCTGATAATAGAAGTGTGAGATTTAAAAGAAATATTCTTTTTCTTCCCTACTGCAACACCTAACAGAACTGATCTTTGCACCGCTTTCTCTTTGCGAAATAAAAACTGATGAAAACTATCAGCAGAAAAACTAGGTCAAACACGGACAGCTGTTTTCAAGGACAGAGGTCAACTTTTCGTTTTCTTCGCTTATCATCGCATGAAACATGCAGAATCTAAAGAAGAGAAAAAAAAAAGAGTGATTCACATTTGAAATCACTGGACAACTGAACTTCTTTTATTTTTCATTTAAAGTGGTGATAAAGTGTACTTTTTTATATAAATTTATTTACATGTTTTTATTTGGATATGCTAACTTACAGGTATGAAGCTTCTTTTTATTTTACTTTTATCGATGTTTGTCTTTGAAAAATTACGTATAAAAGTTGGAAAAAAAAACTGACGTGCTTTCTTTTAAAGATTATTTTCCTTTTAAATTTTTTTTTCAGTTTGTAAATTAGATAACATTACAGATTTCTTTTTATGTTCATTTTATGAAATATTTTGGTAATAAGAAAAGGTTTTCTGTACATTAAACAATGTTAAGTTTTTCGTAATAATGAGAACTATGAATGAAAAGATAACAAAAAATACTGTTAGCAATATGGGTATTATATTAAAGGGATTTTAAAGATTTTAAGTCAATTTAAATTTATTATTTTCAAATTTTTATTACTTTTATTTTTTAATTTTCTTGTGACATTTAAAGTTTACGATTAAAATTTTTGAAAATTTGATGTAGACATACTGCATGCGCGTTAAAATCGTAATAACTAAGGTAACATAAGTTTTTGTTTTCTTATTCATCCGGTGAAGCATACGTGCGATTACCAAAAAGTAAATTTATTTTAAAGTTTTTGGGCATACTGTGAATACATGTTGAACTAGTTACATGTTTTAAACAGAAAATTATCAAAAAATACTTGCACCATTGAATAGTTAGTGTCCTGTTCCAGTAATTATTTTTATAAATAGAGATGAGCATCCTGAAATTTTTACATGTGTGTAAATAGTAAGTTATGTCACTTTGTGTGTTATTTTCATTTAATCCATATTTTAATCATTTTTGTGTTGGTAAGTAAATTTTTTTGTGCATAATGAGAAAAGATCAGCCCGTTTTTCAAGTATTTGTTCTTATATATAGAATTTTATGCCAATTATTATTCATTTTAGAGTTTTGTGTATAGCTAAATATTATATTTTATATTGTTATATTTTAATACTTGAGTTTTTAATTTTTAATATGTTATCCAATATATATTTTTTTATAATAAATCCCATTTCATAAATAAAAGATATGAGCAGGTATTTCACCCTTGCCAATTTTAGAAAACAGGTGAAGGTCCCGCCCCCACCATGTTCAAAATATTTCCCATAATTCAATCATTGGTTTAGACATGACCTTGGTAACCACACTTTAACCGTGGTAAATCCAATAGTGTCTAATTCCACACATCCAATTTAAATTTTTTTTTTTTAAAGTAACTTCCACTGAAAACAACCCTCCACAGACAAAGGGGATTCAGTGACCTGTATAATCTGAACAAATGTGGCAACTGTTGATAAAATGAATGTCCGGACAATAAAAGCTAGCTAACAAAATTTGTCAACGGGTTGCCATGCACTTAGAAGTCTTGGTCATAATCCTGTTTGTTTGAACCAGGGTCTATAATTTTATTAATTTTTTTATTTGTTTTATCTAGTTAATTTTCCTGTTTTATTTATTGATTTTTTTTCTTTTTGCCAGTAGTTAAATTCTTGAATTCTTAAAAAGTTAGAGATTTTTGCTATTTGCCAAGAACTGAGTGAGATGTAAATGTGGTTTATTAAATTATGACTTTAGTTTATTAATGCCACTGAGGAAAATGAATAATACCTCAGTCTGCAAAATAGTAAACACCATTGCTTACAGGTAAATTGCATCTGCATCTCCACACAAAAAATAAACATAAAGCTCATTTTTCTTTTTTTTTTTTTAGTTTTTGCTAAAATCTCCATTGAGATTTAGGATATGCGAAAACCGTAAATGGTTTAGGATGTGCTAAAACCTCCCTGAGGTTTAGGATAAATATTACTTACCTTGTAAATAGTCTTCAAGTTATTTTTCTTTATTTTCATTGTGCATTTCAATATTATTGTTATATTTGTTTAATGTTTACAGTTTTTTTTAATCAGTTTTCTATTTTAACATATTTTTTACATTTTCACATTTCCAAATGAGTGAAGAACAGTTTTCAATTTTTAAATATTTCTATAATGTGAATGTTTTGTGCATAAACCAATTTTTCTTCCCACTAATCATATGTGAGTATCGTTTTATATTTAACATATTTTTTAATATTACCTGTATCTTTGTATTTTATAATAATTTCAATTATTGTGGAAATCATACCAATTTATGCCGTAAGAACTTATCTCTGAAAAGAAAGAAAAATTCCTATATTATGTGCATAAATTTATATTTTTACAGAGTAACTTTATAAAACAAAAGGTGAAATATGTGCTTAAATACTCTAACTGAAAAAAAGCACAAACTTGAGGACTTTCAAGTAAGAATAATATGGTTACTATTTTAAATTGTATCATTTTATTATTTTTTTTCGATATATTTTTAGTATCATTATTGTTGTTTGTGTTTTCAGCTTGTCTTCATATTTTATGTCATTATATTATTCAAATATTATATGTAAAGTCCGATCGGATCGTCTCGAGAGGCATATCCCAAACTTATATATTTCAGCTTAAAAATTTATAATCTTAAAATTTTTCCTTAAAGTTTATACGTCAAAATTGAAATTTTAAATATGTTTTCCAGCAGCAAAATTCAGTCCTCATATCTTAGCAAACTTAACTTTAATGTTACATTTAATTTAAATTTACTTTTAGATTTAACATTAACCCTAATCTGTAATGTCGCACTTATCTGTTTTTGTATTCGCCATTCTCCGTGCAAGTCCCCCCGGATTTGCAGGCAATTCCGGGTGGACCTCAACTTGGAGGGGGGGGGGATATGAAAGGATAAAAAGCCTTTAAAATTCCAAATTTAAATTAAAATCCGAAGTTTCTTTCTCCTAACTTTAAATCTATTTCTAAAACCAGTTTTACCCCTCGTAACTTTGTTTCCCAGCAATACATCTTATTACTTTCAGAGATCATTTTAGGACGATTCTTAAAAGTGAAACTGCTAATCTAAGCGCTTTTTGCAGGCATCTGTGGGTAGGTCTGATACGTCACAGTCCCTGGGCATTGTGCAGGCCTTGGCAACAGATCAATCAAAACTTAATGAACCAATTAAATTAGATGTTCCTCCCAAATTAACAATTCTGCCCTCTGCTGGAAAATATTAGAATCTTCAGCATATTACCCAGAACACGCGCGAAGAAAGATGGAATTTGGCTATTTGAGATGCTAGCTAAACTTACGGCCATGTAATCTCCCAAAATCTACGCTGTTGGCTCCGGGACCGGCGATCGACTCGCGAATCAGATGTATGATGAGCGCCTAATAAATGAGTTCGATTCGCATAAAGGTTCCCGAGTCAATTTCTCATCCCATCTTAACCATCATCCACGACAATATCACCTGGAATACGTTACCTTATTATTACATTCATATTATATGCATAACTTCAATATAAATTATATATTTTATTAAAGATTAACAGTTTTTAGAAAAGTTATATTATTGTCAAACAGAGTAATAAAAAACTAATATAAATAAGCAAATGTAAATAATTAAACACTAAAAGATACTAATCAAATCGCAACGTTCGAAATCCTTGGTGGTCCGCTGGTCCGACAGCACTTAAAAATTCAATTGGACTACTAATTGAAAAAATTTAGTGGTCCGCAGGATCAGTAACTTTTTTCCTTCTCTGACAGGTAAGCATAAATTTTCCTATCCCTGAGAAAACCGCAACCAAACATAAACTGCAGAATTTTATTTTATTTAAAAAATAAATAAATAATTGCATTAAAACTTACACAGTCAGTTGAAATAAATAATTGGAAATAAAATACATAATTAATATTTTATAGTTAATTTTATAGTTTTATAGTTTTTGTTTATGTACTGTTTATTTAATTTTTAGTAAATTATAATTTTACATTTTATTGTGCCAAAAATTTGGGGGTAACTGAAAGGAAATTTGGTTTTTAATTCCAGGAAGAGGAAGGAGGTGTCACTCAAAAAGCTAAAGGTACTTAATAGAATTTTATGTAGCAGGCCAATGACGATGTCTGCAGACCAGTAAACTCATGTCAACTTGATGTTTACTAGTTGTTGGCACCAGTGACTTTTTTTAAAAATCAATTCTACTACTACATATGTGCCAATCCCAAAATTTTTTTCTATTTCATGTTAATACTTCAAAATTCGCTATCACAGTGCAAAAATTAAACGACAATCTATGCCCATCATGAAGATTCTAATAACTAGAATTAAATTTAAAAAATCAAAAACCCGAATGCGTAAAAAGCGAACTAATTAATTATTTCTCATCAATTTGAAACAATTTTTTTAATATTACATACCTGTTTTTTTATTATTTACTTGTATTGATGACTTTTCAGTTGCGTTTAATTGTTAGTTCCTATCTATAAACTCTGTTTTGATGAGGCCTATAGATGTCTATGATGGTTAGAGTTGCAGTAATGCTAGACATCCTACCTACACAACTTCCAGGTTGTGTAATATTTAAATGGAGCTTCTGACTGTAAAATAGTCAATGAAACATCGTCTTCATTTTGAAAGACCTATCCAATGATATGCCACTCAATAGGGTGCGTAATTTTTTTTTCGTCTCTACCGACATTTTGTATTTTACGGCCGCCATTTTGAATTTAGAAAAACAAAACCTAGCCTATAACCATCGGACGATTAAGACGAATTGATAGAGACATCATTCATTAAAATCCGTCCAGCCGTTGGGATGTTTCGAGGGTATAAAGAAATCCACATACACAGATACGCGTGAAACACATAACCCTTCTTTTCAGTCAGGTAAAAATACTAAAAATATAGATTCTCTAAATTGTGTGCATTTAAAAAGGAGATAAAAGCATCGCCTCTTTCAAACCAATTGTTGAATTTGGAGCACAAGTCCTATTAGATGTCTGCAGCTGCAACCAGAATTCCTAATTCAAAATACATAAAAGCAATACCTGTTGAGCAATAACACCCAAACCTAATGAGGACCTATTTATGTAAAATTGTAACAGAATATGAAGTTTGATTAAAACCTGTACATTAATATTTAAGATACAGCTATCGCAAAATTAATGGAAAATGCAGCATAGCAAAGCTATCTATTGGGCAATTAACACCGAAACACAATCAACAATAAGTTATGTCAATGTGTAACTGAATCTGAAGTTTGATGAAAGTTCGTGCATTAGTTCTTCAGATAGCCTTATTGCAGTAATCGTACAAAATGTATCGTAGCAGTGCCACCTACTGAGCAATTAACACCAAAACTTAATAAGCAAGAAGTTATGTCAGCTTCTATCTGAATCTGAAGTTTTATGAAAATTCGTCTAATAGCTCTTGAGATAAAGCTATAGCAAAAATTGTGAAAAATATTGCATAACAATGCCGCCTATTGGGTAATTAACACCAAAACCTAAATTGTGAGACTTACGTCAACATCTACTGAATCTGAAGTATGATGAAAATAATCCGTGCATTAGCTCTTGAGAAATACTACTGCAGAAATCGTGAAAACTCAGCATCGCAGTGCCACCTGTTGGGCGATTTACTTGAAAAACTAATCAGCACAAATTTACAAGACACAACTGAATCTGAAGTTTGAGAAAAATCCATGCATTAGCTCTTGAGATAGAGTTACTGCAAAAATCACGAAAAATGCAGCATAGCAGCACTATCTGTCAGGCAATTTACACCAGTTATATCAAGGTATAACAGAATCAAAAGTTTTATTAAATTCCGGGATTGGAATATAACACCTACAAAATTTGTGCTGCATGCAGACAGAGATTTTCTAAAAATAGTCAAATTGTGTTCAGGATTTTCTAAAATGTATAAATTTGTCGAAACCTGGAAGTAAAATTTTTTCAACAATATAGTACTTTCTCCTCGTAAAGACAGAAAAAGTTATTTTAGAACTAAAAAACCTTTTTTGACAGAGGGGAGGAGGGGGGGGGGAGGATAATTATTTAGCTAAAGTCAATTTTTGAATTGTTTATATTTTATAATTGTTAAATTTTTATAATTGTTAAATTTTTATATTGTTTTTGTGCTGTTATGTTAAAAATTGTCCTATGCATCGGCGTCTCCGACAAAAAATTCTTGGTTTATTTTATTTCATTTTTATATTCTCCACTATAAAAAAAAGAAAGAAAACATAAAACTTTGCATTTGCTATGGACCACAATCAAATGCGTTTCAAAATTTATCTTCCCCTTGATTTTGTTCTTCAGGCGCTCATGTATGCTGTATACATAAACTGCAAATAAAAAAATAATTTTATACAATAGCAGATAAGGATTTCACTGTTGATTTCAACTAATTTCTTGATTTTACATTTACAAAATCTGTGAATGTGCCAGAAATGTTTGCGTGAGAACAGCCCTAAGAATTTAATTAAAAAAATTCTGAATTAAAAAATACAGTAGACTCCCTCAAATCCGCACAGCTTGGGACCAGAGGTTGTGCAGATTTTAGAATTTTGCGGTTTTCTGGTCATTGATTTGTTTACATTTTTGAAACATTAATTTGATTGCTAGTTAAGCAAGAGAAATTATAATGAATGCTTACAATAAAGTGAAACATTAAAATAAATAAAATATTAAATTAATTTATTAGTCTAAAAGTAAGTAATTGTTAAAATAATTATGTAAAATAAAAATTTAGAAAAATATTAAATTATTACCGATGAAATCGATTCAATTCGATTCCAAAAGTCCTATACTGCCATCTAGTGGTATAGCGATCGTAAGATCGATACGTCATTATTTGCTCTTATAAAGACTGCCCAGAAAAAAATAAGTTACATACAGGGGCGTAGCTACCGTGGAGCAGTTGAAGCAAAGTGCTCCAAACGCACGAATCCTAAGGGCGCAAAATTAGAAAGAGTGAAATAAAGATTTGTAAAAATATTTGCATATTTTTTTCTTTATTAATCAAATATTATAGATGAATCTTGTTACAATCAGCATATTCATATGACATTTTGCATTGTTTTTATCCTCAACTATTTCGATTTAAAAAAATGTTTTTATGTATAGCTAAATGAAATTACTTTTATTCCTGAAGTTTTAATTTCTTTTCATACCATATTGCAACCTCAAGTAACTTCACCAACACCGTTTCAGCATGCCTGATTTTTTTATGTAACTTTTACGTAGTTCCAGTTGAAGAATTTCAAATCTTAAAGTAATCAAAACATGTTTACATGGCTCTCACCAGTCCCTTTATTGGCTACCACTATTTCCAAACAATAATCTTCCTGGTACATTTCCGATAGAATGTTTTAGAAATTTATCGTGATGATAACCGTGCGGAAATAAAGATATCCAAAGAAGCCACCGCTGATAAACCTATATTTACGATGTAACAGCATTGCATTTGCTATTTTGTTATTTTACGATTTGAAAAAAAAAAAAAAAACAATAGTTTGACAAGTTGAAGAAAATTATGAACCATTTTACAAACAAAAAACCAAGAAAATGAAAATTTTGAAATTATGTTGTTGTTGTTTAGTGGAAACTAAACATGCAACAATACAGATTACAAAACAATAATAAGAGTGGGATTTAGACATCTGTCCACGGCGACAGGAGGAGGGGGGGGGTGAGGGGGAAGAGGCAAATTAAATTTCGTGCATATTGTTTTTGAGATTTTGAAAATATTGCAAATCTCATGCAGAAACGATAAGCATTTTCCTTCAAAAAGAAAGAAAAATTAAGTATGAAATTCAGTGTTACCTAGAACCTGATTATCGACTGTGCAAATTTACACCACTTTTTTCGAAAAGTATTTTTTTGCATTAAACCGTATTTACTCGCAGAATTTTAGGATTAAATAAGACAAAACATATTTTTCGAAAATAGTAATGGCGGTTTGCTTGGGCCGTAATCAGGCGCAACACCCCCACCCTCCTCCACACCCCATGACCATCTGATATCACAAGTTAGTAGTCAATGAATTTTGGAATTATATAAAAAAAAAATCTAGAGTTACTCGACTCAACTTTTCGAACAGTTTATAAAAATACTGTGTGATCAAAATAAATATTTCTGTATAACAATGAACAAAAACTGAGATCCTAATTTTATACAGAGGTGAAATATTTATTCTAATAAAAAAAAAAAACTCGCTTAAAAAAAACTCGTGTTATAAAGAAAACATGCACTTTCATTCATAAAGCTTAAACATTTTTTTAATAACATAATTTTCAACAAATTTTAATTCGCCCGTATTGAAACAAGACCTATAAATAAAAAAAATAGGATTTTACTAAATTAAATAACATTCTGGCAGGCTCAGACAGAACCACCAGGCAACCGACCTGTGGGTCGGTGCACCCTAAACCAGGTAAGTCGCGCCCTCCCTCAAGTGAAGCTAATTGTTACAAAATTTGTTATAAGCATTTGATTTGAAGTGTCTTAAATTATGTAATAATTAAAAAAAAATTCACCTTTTTAAGCATTTTTTATTAATGATTTTGTTACTCTTTCCAAAGCAGAAGATTAATTGAATTGTTTTCTTGAAAATTTCTTTGTTTCAGAGGACCATTTAAATCTTCCAAAACCTAATGTATATTCTGTAATTCTGTTACCAATGGCGGCATGATCTGCCACAAGAATTTTCAACCTCTCTGGCACCAAAGAGCGTCGCCTCTATTTCAAATTATATACATGCTTTTTTTTTTTTAATTTGTTGTAAAATCATTTATTATGAGTATTTGTCGGAACTGTGTAGGTTTCGTGTATTTGTACATAAATTCAAATGATGCGATTGTAATTTCACCAATATAGATGTTTAGCATATATATTTTTGCGCTTGAGGAACAAAAATAGTTATAAAGAACATTTTCGGCAAAGAAAAGGTATATCAACTATTTTCTTTTTTGTTAAAAATTACATTTGAATATGAAAAAATGGTCTGTTTCAATATTGTCTCTAAATTTGATAACGAGAACGGCGGAACAGGACTGTTCAACATACGGCACCCTTTGTATTCTTTTTGCGCCCCTCCGATTACACCCTGTTGCTACGTTTTTTTTTTTTTTTTTTTTTTTTTTTTTTTTTAAATACAGTACATTCTGCCTAAGACGGATTCTGCATAAGAGGGAAATCTGTCTTATATAGAGCGTTAGACAGAATTTACTGTATAAAAATATATTTTAAAGATATTTTGTTTTCAAAATCAAATCAATAATATTTACACGTTTCTTAATATTACTGGCACGATTAAGATTTTTTTAATCCTTCCGCTGCAAAAAGAGATTAAAGTCGGTTTAATTTATCATAACATTATTACTTCAGAATTCTTACGGATCCTGGAATTTACAGACGAGAAAATTCCTCTATGTCAGTATTTTCTTATAGAAAATCTCTGCCTGAATAAGGCAAACGTTTGCGCATTTAACCTAGATATATTTTTCTATAAAAATACTGATATTCCTCCTGAAAAATTCCCTGACCCGTATGAACCGTGTTATTTAATGTAAAATTATGTATACTTAGAATTCTACACTAGTCACTCGCAAGCTAATGTTAAACCATTGGCAGCGTTCTTTAGAAATTTCTCATTTATATTTCGGTATTTTTAAGTGATTTTTTTTTTCATGAAATATATTAGATCGATGTCTAAATGGTTATCATTATACTGTTTCGATTTTGTTTTTCTAAGGATGCTTTCAATTTCGGATCCAGTTCTGAAATTGAAAGCCTCCCCAGAAAGTAAAACTGGAATGGTAATGAATATTATTGGTTTCTGCTAACAAGGTAGTAAAATAATAAGTTTCTAAAATGTTGCGTTGTTCAAAAAATCCAAGGTCTGCTATTTGAGAGTGACCGAGTGTGACACTGCGTGCAGTAGCGGCTCTTCGGGGCTTCACAATCACTTTTCTACCTGAATATTGGTATAAAATTTGATCTGATTTAATGGTGGGGTTTTCAAAGATCAAACAAGGATAAAAATATATATATATATGTATATGAAATTACTATTAGTAAAGTGATTGTGAACCATTTGTCGAGCCGCCACTGCCTGCATGGTGAAACCTTGTTGTATAAGTATAAGATGAACGTGAACAATAAAAATAATTTAATTGAAATTTAAGAGAAAATGTTCATCAGTTATAGTCACAGAATGGTTGAAAAATAGTTTAGATACCAAACCCGTCAGCCGATTTCTTCGAAGATTAATACAATTCTTGCGACAGATTTATAACATGCCTGCCATCATCATCAAAAATACACCAAATCGTGCTCTGAGTATCTGAAAACGTGAAGAAATTCTGACACACACACACATACATATTGAATAATTGAAAAAATTGTGAGAACGGATTCAAAATATTTGAAAAATAAAAATATTCTATTATGTTCATTTATTTTTATTGTGGATTACAAGGCTTTCCTATTTCTTTGCTTACACTACAGGTTTATAGAAAGTAAAAACTGAAATCTTGAGTAATATATGAGGGTGTCAGTCAGGGTTCTCGCTGCCGATCGCCACTGTGCCTAAATGCTTCATTTGGTGAGAAAACTAAAGATTGAAATCGCGAAATTGCAAGAGGTGTTTTTCTTTTTCTTTTGGCGACACTCTTAATGATCTACGATTAAGCCTTTTCTGTGTAACTCATTGTTTGTATTTTGATACTCGGTATTTCACAACGATTCCATTATTGCCATTGTGTGAATTTGGCTAGTTTTTCTTTAGCGATTAGCCAAATTGCTCAAGTTTGCCAGTGACAATGCCGGTGTCAACTTTTATTGTCCATTGGCTATTTTTCTAAACCATTATAGCTGTAGATATATAGTTGCAATAGTAAAAAAGATTCAAAGTTGTTCTTCATACTCTTAAAAGTAATTTATGTCAAAATATTTTTTAAAAGTTACGAGGTTTACATTTTTATTAGTTCCCTGGATTCTATAAGTTATATTTAGAAAAATCTCCTAACTTTAACAGATAAATTAATAAAAAATTCTGTTTTTGTACAACCGAAACTTATTGAGTTATTGTACTTTGAATTTTATGGAATTTTAGTATTTATAGGCAGCATTAAAAACGTGTTTCATCCAAATGTGAAAAGTAAAAAAACTACAATCTTGACAATAGTGTTTTTTTTATTAGTAGTATTCTACAGTGCTTCGAAACCCTTAAAAAAAGCAGGTAGCAGGTATTAATAGAGCGGCAGATTATATCGACCCATTGGTGCATTTTAAATAAAAATACCACACAATTAGCAGAAAATATTGGTAGGTACTCCGTACTTAAATAATTATAATTCATTTCACTATTCATTATTTATTTTTAGTATTTGCATTGAATACGTTATTAAAATTACTTTGTGATTTTCAAATAAAGGTAAGATTTTAAATAAAATAAAGAATATTATATAAATTTTAAACTTCAAAATAAAATTGTGCAGAATAATTTCGAGTGACAAGAGGGCACATAAACTTTACTTGCTACAGGGCGCTGAATATGTAGCTATGCCACTGGTTACATATTTAAATAAATAAAGATGAATAAAAGTAAACTATTAATGTAACTGTAGTTAAATATAATTTGTATAAAGTAAACAAAAGACCAGTATTTCAAACTAGTGATGACATAAGAAATAGGGAAAGAAACAAGGAGAAAAGTGTAGATGCTATTATCAGTATATATAGCTTATTGCGATCTCTGTAACGTTTTTCATTGTTATTTAGAGTCTTGAATGCTTTTTTTATACTGCTTTGTATGTTTAGAAATAAATTTGTCTATAATTTAAAAAAAATTCCGTGAACAATAATTTTAAAATAGCGTTTCGGTTCGTGGATTTTTCCATTTCGAATCCTGGAATTTTTGATATGGATATGCTAATTTATATCAAAATCAAAAGTAATGTAAATTTATTTAGTAATAAATCAGCTGTAATAGACAAAAAAGAATGATTAACAAAAAATTTAGTAAAAAAAAAAACATTGTGGTAGTCGCTGATTTCAGCACCATCTTGAATTTTGTTCCTGCAACTTAATTGTAAATTACATTGTTTACATCTGAAAAAAATATGCGGATTTTAGGGAGTCTACTGTATATAACTTTTCCTAACCTTTAAGACTTTATTTCTTATGGATGAAGATCTCCTGCATTTCAACCAATGTCTGCTTAATGAAAAAAAAAAACCTGTAACACCCCCCCTCCCACACACACACACCAAAAAATTTGCACATCTCCTTTGATTGTCAGCATACAAAATTTAACTGCTTAAATTTTCTGCCCTATTTGTTATTTTGAATTCTAGTGGCATTAAATAAATTAACTAACATCTAAATATTCTCTCCCACCCCCTAGAAATAAATGATGGCAGAGGTAATAAAATACCAAATACCCACATATATCACATGAATGTCGATTTTCAAAATAAACTGCAAGAAGAAAAAAATGCACTTCAAAGAAGTAAACATATCTGCATTTTTAAAAAGTACCTTCTTTACCCTAGAATAGACATTAATTAATACAATGGAACTATTATTTCACTTTTCCAATTAAATCCACTGTTGCAAATAAAATGTAATACAGTAGACTTCCTCAAATCTAAAACCCCAGAATCCACAAATGCCTAAAATCGGCACATCATTGCAGATGTAAACAATGAAACTTTCAGTTTACATGTAGGGGCAAAATTACAGTTTTTTTTAGTTTTATATCATTCTGTTTGTATTTTAATATGTAATTCTCAATAATATGACTGAACTCATAGTTTTTTATGCAGGAAACATAAATTTATTTTTGAAAAAAAAAATCAAGATATTGCTGATATCACTAGCAATGACAGTCTTTTTACCAAATATATTTATGTATTAATGAAGCTTATTTATGTATATATATTTATGCATTAATGATATTTTTACCACGATTTACATTTATTTTATCAATTTTATAGCTATAATAGCCCAGCCATAGTGATAGGATGTGTGATGTTGAATACACTAAATTTCAGTTTTTTATATAAATAGGGGAACATAGGGATACTTGAGCCACTTTTTAAATTTTAATTTTTTAAAGTTTTTTATACTTTCTTAGAACAAAATAAAATATTGTAGTTGAAAATTTGATATTTTTTCTTCAATTGAAAATCATTTTCAATTAATTTTGAACTATTTTTCTTTCTTTAATAAATTTTTACTTTTTCTTTTACATTGTGGCTCAAGTATCCCCATGAGGGGGATACATGAGCCATGGTGAAGGGATACTTGAGCCAATACTAAAAAATACCTACAAAAATAATATTTTTCTTTTTATTATTTTATAAATGTTTTGCATAGTGATAAATTAAGATACACTTCCTTCGAAACCAGTTGTGAAAACAAAACTTTTTTTCTAGTGATAATAGGTAGTTTAAGGATCATTTCAACTTGGGTTTCATCGATGATAGCAACATCCTCAGTTGGTGTTTAAGTTTTTTTTTTAAAGTTACAGTAACAGAGGTTACAATTTCAGTATACAATATATATTTAATCTTAAAATATTACATTAACAAAATAAATATTAATAGTTTGGGCCTAACTAGTTAAAATATTAGAGATTATGACCAGTAAAATCAGTTTTAAAAAGTGATTTTAATATTAATCAAAAAGTTAAATTGAAAACTATGCCTACATTTATCTAGACAGACTATTTTGTTAGTCAAAATGAAAAAAAAAAAACAGGATACTTTCATTAACAAAATATACATTTTTATTTTAAACATATGTTTTCAAATTAAGTCCTTATTGATTATTTTTTAATGAAAAAAAAAATAAATAAAAATAGTTCTTCCCCATTTCACCCAGAAAAAAAAAATTAACTGTGAACATGAAAAAGATGTATTTTTTTGTTTCACCCATATGTCTAATTTCCTAGTAGAGATGGTGGAGCATGGCTCATGTATCCCCAATCTCAGTGGCTCAAGTGTCTCTACTACTACCATTTTTGTTTATCAGGCTTTTACTAAGTAATGCATGCAGCTATTTGAATTATTTTAGATTCAAAATACAGCTGAAATTATACTTATTAAATCTATCGATATTGTTGCAGCTTAAAACAAAACTTTGATTACAAAAAAATATAAAAAACACTCACCTAATATTTACTTCAGATAGGGAAAAAGCAACTATTAATCACTGTACTTTTAAAATGGTACCAAGATATGTGATTTTTTTCCCATGTGCAGAACTATAAATATATTATCATGTTGCTAATTTTAGAAAGAAAAATTAACCTACTGTAGAGAAAATAGGGGTGGCTCAAGTATCCCCTATGATCAAGTATCCCCACTCTCCCCTACTGCAATTTAGTATTTCTGCAAAATTGTAAAAAGGCCCCAAAACTAAATTAAATTTTTGAAACAGAGTTTCCTTTGAATTTTTGAAACAGAGTTTCATTTAGTTATCTTGGAATCTTTCCCAGAGAGGACTCAAAACTTTTTAGGGGGGCTGAATCAATCCTGGCACCCGTCTAGCTTCAAAAATGGCTGTTTGCAAAATCTTAAGTCAAAAGAGAAATAGCGACATCCTAGACAGTGATGTCTAACAGTCAATTCTCAAATTGAAAAGGATGCTATATATCTTTTTTAGTACGCTGTTTTCTTTCATCGAATCTGAGAAAAAAAATGGTAAAAGCATACAGAGAATACTAAAAAAAGATGAGGCTCTCTGTTTTAAAAAATGAAATTATCTTTGAACTTGATATGGAGGTTACCAGATTTGGCACGTTTATCACTCTTCGTCAAAGTTTTATAAAAATCCTAAAATTTACTCAAATTATAAATTTAAAGTTTTAAATTATTTTTTATAATTAAATTTTTAGAGACTTTTGAAAGAAACAGAAATCAGGTTTTTCTTGGGTATTCAGATTGGCAATATTTTTGAAAAATGGCTCTTTATCACGTGCTGTAAAAAAAAAATATGTCATGGCCATGCAACGGAGACATCAGTTTTAAAAGCTGCATCCATCCAATAAAATGATTTTTGGAAAAAGATAAAGGTTAGAGAAACAGTGTAATTAGAATAAATATATATATATATATATTCAGTAAAAGAAGAACATTTAAAATCAGGCCTCCTTTTAGCAATTCGAAATTGTAGATTTAATATCGATCTATCTAAGTTACAAAGTGTAGGATAGGACAATTGACAATCTAGGTTTCAGATTTTCTGCTGATTTTCTAATTTCTTCTCATTAGTTCAATGTTTTCTTTTGTTTTAAACAATATATTAATAATTTCTTGTAAACGAGTTTTAACAGTAAAAATATTTCTTTGAAAATGTGTATAAAAATTAATTCCAAAATAAAAATAAATAATTTCAAGTACATCTGAGAAACTAGATTTACTATGTCCAATTGTCCCATGAAAGCAAAATCTATGGTATGAAGTTTCACGATCTTACTTCTTACAAGCAAAAGGTATGATCCATGTCAATTCAGGCAGCCAAAGTAAAAATCTTACCTTCATAGTCTCAGAAGTTTTTGAATTGAACATATGTTAAAATTCAATTAAAAATAAGATACTTGTATATTTTGGTTTTGCCCCAAAAAATTCCTGGCCTGAGATACAGGCCGCCAAAGATGGCATCCCGGGCACCATTTCCAATTCGCCATTTTCGATAAAAATTTTAAAGTGCTCTATCTCTAGAATGGTGCAAGATATTTTGTTGCGGTTTTTTTTTTATTTTAAAGATAATATTCTTCTGTTTAAAATGATATACCCAATTTTGAAAAATGTATTCAATTTTTCTTGTGGCAACCTTTTGAAAAAAATTTCACAATTGATAATCCGCATCGGCGTATAATCCGCGGATTATACGCCGGACTATACGACAATTACTCATTGCTTTCAACATTCCAAAGTACTACTAATAAACCACCTCCCTATTTATTTAGTTGCTCTATTTAAATGATAATTGTAATAAAATAATTGAAAATAATTATAATAAAATAATTACAAGTTATAAAATACAAATATTTTCTTTCATTGAATCTTATATCTAAAACGTTGAATGTCTTGTGAATACAGATAATTCTGTTATAATTGCTGTTTTTAAATCATCTTCCGCATTTTAAATAACGTCCTGTTTAAATTCTGCAGTGTTAAATAACAGATTTTCTCTTAGACATTATTATAACTTTCAACGTGATATACCATCAAATACGTTTTGGTTTTTAATATACATTACAAGGACATAACTGTATTTTATTATTCTATCCATAGAGGGCAGCAGTAAAACCGCGAAATTACGATACGATAATGATTCATTCGATTATTGTGTGGTGGATTCCCATTGGCTGCATCGTAATATCAATCATTGTAATTAGTAAAACTGCGTAATTTTGGGCGGAGCTATTTCATAAATGATTGAGGTTGCAATTTTTGAAAGGGATGAGTTGACAAATGCTTTGTTCTTCATAAAAACGTGTTGCCAAAAGGCTAAAAAAAATAAAATCATAATCGGAAGCCACTCCCACTAGCACGTTCACGTCAGATGTGAACCAATCACAAGCAACTCCACGAACGGTCCATAGCAGACAATCGTTTGATAACTGTTTACATTTTTATTTTATGACTGCCGGTAGAAACTGGATGTCTGCCCTGAGCTTCTGCTTAAAAAAGTTTTCAGCAGATAGTCCGCACCGGTAGATAATCCGCACTTAAAAATTTTGAGGTTTTTTCACAGATAATCCGCGGATTATAGGCCGGAAATTACGGTACTATAATTCCATATATTAAATTCTGTAATACGGAAGTAATATGAATCCATCTTAAAAGGACTTAATTGCCATGGCAACCTAGAATCATTGCCTATCATGGTATATCATTGAATCAATTATGTATTATAGGATTTTTATATAGAATGAAGAAAACTTTTATTAATGTATTTTATGTTTTAATTTGATTTTCATAGCATTTGAAGTGATACATACTTTATTGCAGAGGTTTACAAAAAATTACTTCCTGTGTCATAGAAAGTGCATAGTGTTTACAGGGACACACGAAAGATTTCGGATACTTTACCTTATTGGAAATACTGTACATTAGCGATGATTGCTAGAGGTGCATTTTTAGTTGCGATATGAGTTTTCAAGTTTAATTAAATATTTCCATATTACGTTGTGTGTATAACGGCTGTAGATCATATACAGGGCTACACAAAAGAAATCGTAAGGGTATTGCTGGAAGTGCATTTTTAGTTGTGTTTGAGTTTTTAAGTTTAACTAAATTTTTCCATGTTACGTTGTGTGCATAAATGCTGTAGATCATATACAGGGCTACACAAAAGAAATCTTAAGGGTTTACTGAGTATGAATGAAAGTAGCTTAAAGGTGATTTTTAAATGAGTTATGCATTTTTACACTGAACTACATTTAGTATATGAAGATATGTTTGGAGAATATAGATAAAATGATATACAGGTCCACGCAAAGAATTAGATACATGGCCGTGTATGGATGATAATCTCTGGAAGTGTGATTTCACTGGTTTTAAGGATGTTTTAATCTTAATTAAATATTAGCTAAATAGTGGCATGTATATAAAGATAGTAGGTAAAATACAG
The DNA here is from genome assembly GCA_963932465.1 of Maratus speciosus. Classification (NCBI taxonomy): domain Eukaryota; kingdom Metazoa; phylum Arthropoda; class Arachnida; order Araneae; family Salticidae; genus Maratus; species Maratus speciosus. The sequence continues at coordinate 39,048,481 of OZ010798.1, forward strand.
GGTTGTATGAAAGTATTCAAGTATGCTTCCATCTATTGACATAAATTTCTAAAAGTCAAATTCCGACCTATTTATGTGTTTTTAACAATTTCCAACATAGTTGAAAGTCTTTATGGATTCGATTTATCTGCCCATCTGTCTGAACTCTAACTTGTATTAATATAATTTGTATTGCTGTGTAATTGATATATGTTATTGAGATTGTTTTACTATGTTCGGTATTGAAAATAAAGTATGTATCACTTCAAATGCTATGAAAACCAAATTAAAACATAAAAGACATTAATAAAAGTTTCCTTCATTCTATTTAAAAATCCTATAATACATAATTGATTCAATGATATACCATGATAGGTAATGATTCTAGGTTGCCATGGCGATTAAGTCCTTTTAAGATGAATTCATATTACTTTCGTATTACTGAATTTAATATGTAGAATTTTGTATTCATGCCCTTTTTGCCCAAGAGTGTAACTTATTGCACCAAGACCTGAATATTTATAAAACTAGTTATAGCACGCACGCACCTCATTTGCCACATTTGATATTGCAATTTCTAACTTGTTTAGGATATATAGTAGGCTTATCCTTACAAATATGATACAAATAAGCAAGAATTCGGTGACTTTTACTGGAACTGTATATATACAGTTCCTGTAAACTTCTCTGAATTTTTAAAATGTTTCTAAAATTTGTTAAACTCAAAAGTGGAAGTTCTCCTTTACAGTGAAGGTAGTTCCCAATGGTATTGATCAACAGCAAAAAAATCTAAATTTTTGGGATTGGCATTTCCAAAAAAAAATTTTTTTTTGAAAAAAAAAATTTTTTTTTCAAAAGGCTGCCACAAGAAAAGTTGAATAATTTTTTCAAAATTGGGTATATAATTTTAAACAGAAGAATATTATCTTTAAAATAAAATAAACCGCAACAAAATATCTTGCACTGTTCTAGAGATAGAGCACTTAAAAAAAAATTTCGAAAATCGCGAATGAGAAAGGATGCCGGGGATGTCATCTTTGGCGGCCTGTATCTCGGGCCAGGAATTTTTTTGGGCAAAATGAAAATATACAAGTATCTTACTTTTTCTTAAATTTTAACATATGTTCAATTCAAAAACTTCTGAGACTATGAAGGTAACCCCCCCTGCCTGAGTTGATATGGATTCAGCCAAAAGCAACTTTGATTAAAAAATGTTTTTACAAATAATTGAAGAATTAATGTTTTTCAAAGTTAGGCCTAAGTACACTAAAGAATAAATCACAACATTTTAAATCTTTATAGTAAGTTAGACATAAAAATATTTACATGCTTAACTTTTTAGACAAAAGCAGAGTGAATCTTGGCTAAAAGCTTACCTTATGTGTCCTATTTGATAGAAAATTTATACTAGGCATACGAAAACGTACACCTGAAGCCCAACGCGATTAACGATAACAATGAATTGAAATCTTTGACTTTTATTAAGGGGTCACATTTCGATTAATTATAATCGCAAAGTATTATTAATCGAATTTTTCTAATCATCGTCATCACTAATATCGGCTGTGTTGGACGTGTAGTTTGTTTCTGCGTTTTCTTTTCAAATAGGAGTTAAAAAAATATTTTTACTTAAGATTCATAAACCTTTCGTCTTTAAAGGTATTGTATGTAATTATTCCTATGTCTAAATTATTATAAAGATGTAATATATTGCGACTGCGCATTTAGGCCTAAATTTTGAAAAACGTAACAAAATTAAATGTAACGAGGAATATTAAGTAGATACAATATCATAATTTCAGAGTTTGCTTGGAGTGGGCAAATGGACATAGTAAATCGAAGTTTTCTGCAACTTAACATTGACTACTTTTTCGCATTTAATTTCCATACACATTTCCAAAGGAATTTTTTTAGTGTTATAACTCATTTAGTAACAATATCAATATTTTGCTAAAAACAAATGAAATATTTAAATAATAATAAGAAACTACACAGTCAAATAATGATAAAAGAAAGTCTGAATCTAAAAGAAAGACAATACCCTATCCTACATTTCAAAATGAGCTAAATCAACATCAAATCTGTAGCGTAGATTGCCTTATTAGCAAAAGGATCTGATTTTGTTTTTATTTATTGTTACTGAATGTTATTTTTAGTGATCACACCTCTTCTGTAATCCATTTCAGGAAATTGTTTTAAAAGAAAGATACAGCTCTCGGAACAGGTGTCTCTGTGATCTGTGGTATGACTTTGGTGAGTTTTTTCCAAAAACATCCTAAAATGCCGTTTTGAAATTAGTCAATGATATTGACCACTTCCATTGTATTGAAAATTATTGATGTTGCCGCCCTCCATTTTGAAACCCCAAGAAAAATCCACTTTCCGTTTATTTTTAACTCTCTAAAATTTGCATTTTTATAAATGTTTGAAATAAAAATGTTAAACAAATTATTGCTGAACTCCCCTAACCTCTCCATTTAAAACAGTTTTTTTTTTTTTTTGGTATATTTCCAGTATTAGGCCTACGTTAATTTTTTTAAAGCTTTGTTTCAGAAAGTAAGATTTATTGCCAAATCATTTAAACATCTATTGAAACAAACTTAATGAACTTTCATGCTTGTGTATATATTTAGAAACATTCTATTTGTATGTATTATTATGATTGCTTTTTATGTACAATTTACTTCTGTTTGCATATAAAAGTAGACAAATGGCTTGTTTCTGGTAAATAAAATGTATAAATATTGAAAAAAATGCTTGTGTTTATGAAACAGTGAATAAGTTGCCAAATAATATGCATGAAAATTTCCCTCTCTTGCCGTGCCAGTCATCACACCAGAGTCCCTATACTAGGAAAGTACCATTTTTTATCACAAATAAAACACATCTACCCATTTCTTTTGTTTAAAAGTGTAAATTTTTTGTATGTTGTTTTAACAGCACTTTGAATAAGTTAATGTTTTAAAGTTTTGATGAATGATCACCATATTAGAAAATGTCATTTCCTCATCATTTCATGATTTTGATTAATTTCGATTCCTATTTGTGAGCATATTAACATTAAAAAAAAAAAAAAAAAAAAAAAAAAAAAAAAAAAAAAAAAAAGGAAAAGGGAATAGATCTGAGTCATGAAAAATAAAAGTTTATCTTCAAAATTTTCTATTTTCTTGCGTGTTAATTTTCACTTTTTTATAAAGATTATGGATATATCTATGCTCAGCTTTTCAGTTTCATCGTTATAAATATTTTTGATTTCATAATACCCGGTTAATTTGCATATTACATTTTTTTTTCTTGATTGTTATTGACATCAGCAAAAATCTCTGAATTCCTTGGTTACAATAACTCCAAAATAAATAAATAAAATAGTCATTTATGTTGTTTGTCAATTTCATTTATATTGATTACCGTAATTTCGGGTAGATAAGCCGCGGCTTATACGTGAGTAAAAGTTAAATTTTACCTTTTGCGGCTTATCTGCCGGTGCGGCGTATACAAAGTAATAACATTTTTATCCAGAAAAAAAAATAAATAAATCAGATCATGTAATATTTTAGAGTGAAAATCTGAAAAACAATATTAAAAATGCTTCACGGATTAGAAATAACAATCATTAAATAAATATTGGGAAGTTCTTATTTATTTCATTAAAAAAGAAAAAAAAATCTATGCATGGTTTCTTTCTGCATAACGAAACATATTACTCAAAGATGATGATCTCATTCTGATAACCGTTCAATTCAACTTCCCGCTCCACCACAGAGTTGAATAAACAAACTGCAGATCGCTCTCTTCCTTTTCATAAACTAGGGGTTTTGGGGAGTGCTGTAATTTTCTAATAACTTATTATATTTTAATAAAATTTTGTTACACAGCTTAATTTACTGTTATTGCAACTTGCTGAAAATTTGAACAAAAAATGACAATTAATAATGGATTTTTTTTTTTTTTTTTTTTAATAGCTAAGAAAAAACGGGTTTTGCTTTTCGTTTTTTTTTTCCTTTTAAATTATTTTTTCTGTTTGCTTGCAGCTCAATAATTTCTTTTTACTGCACTTACGCAAAGTGAAGTTGCTGACACATTTAAGGGATCCTTTTTATGCCCAGTTTTGCATAATCGGTGTTTTAATGGAAAAGAAAGTAGATTCTCTCTTTTTCTTTCATTTGCGAATGTTTTTTTTTTTTTTTTTTTTTTTTTTAATTTTCAATAATGAACGTATTTAATTTTTGTTTATTTTAATACTTAGAACATTTTATTTTAAATATTTACAGAATATATCAAATCGAGTATCAATTAATTTCTGTTAATAGACATTAATGTTTATAGTTAGTAGTGAAGATTTTTCAAAAAGATTCTCTTTATACGTCTCTCCCAACTTTTGCCAATAGTTCATGTTGTCAAAATGATTATTTATCATTAGTTATTTTTGGAATTTTACGTTGTGTTATTTAATTGATGGATTCGAATAAAAAAATAGTTTTATTTGTAATTCTACTGTTATGTTTTATATTAAGAATTCCATCAAATATATTTCTACTTGCCGATCCAAAGCTGAAATGTGCGATGCAATTGGATAAATTCACAAACCAAAAGTTATTTATTTATTTATTTTCATTATTTGAATTAAATTTAAAATTCTAATTTTTAAAATGGTTTTAAAAAATGCGCGAAAATCTTCAATATGGTGTCTATAGTAGTACGTACACCACTTTCAATAAGTGCGGCTTATACGCCGGTGCGGCGTATACGAAGGAATTTCATTTTTTTTTTTACAATTTTCTGACGTAGCGGCGTATACGCCAGGGCGGCTTATCTACCCAAAATTACGGTACTTAACAATATCCTTTTAGGGATGAATCGGATATTGATTTTGTCAGTTATCAGATGTCTGAAGCTGCTTTGCCTGCCAGATATTGATATCTGACACTGGATAGTATGCTTTCAGTTATGATGTATGTTTGTTAATTTCTTTATATAATGCCATTTCTGAACTATAACTTACAAACATTTTTCACACATCGTTAAAACGTTTGAAATATAACTTACAAAAACTACATTTCTTTGAATATCAGGGCATGAAATTCAAATTTTCCCTTGAGGGGACTTTCCCTCCCAACATTTATAAATGAAGGGGGAGTTGAACTGTTTGCAAAGGAAAAATATATTTTTAAACTCTGCTACTTTTTATGTGCCATTTAAAGAATTACATTAATACAGTCATAACAAAATACCATTAAAGTAATTTTAATCAATAACTCAAGATAAATATTCAAAATGTTTATTTTTATTAAAATAAAGAAACAGAATCAAGATTTATGAATAGGTACAATGTCTATTTTTCAACTTTCAGGTTGCTAAATGAATTTCTTAAATTTAGATTTTATAGCATTTTAAGTGGTGAAGCTTCTTTCACAAGTTACACTTTTGAGAAACAGCACAGAGGAAGTTTCATAACTTTGGAAATTATCGGAAACACATGGTTATGTTCTCTTAAAAAATTTAAAAAAACTTTGCAAAATCTGGTGTTCCTTTCTTTTTTAACTTACTTCCATGAACAATGCATATCAGTGACTGTATTGTCAATATGCTTCAGAGATTGTATGCCATTTTTGAACAAAATTGTTTTATTATATCCTTAGTGGAATTACAGTAAAACCTCCATACGGATACTCCTGAATAGCGGACACCTCTATTTAACGGACAGTTTTCCAATCCCCACTCACAAAACCTAATTTTTTGTATGTTTAACTTCTAAATAACGGACATTCCGAATAGCGGACAGTAATTTTGGCTATAAAGCATGAAAAATTATTTTCACAATCCCTAAAACATAAATGAAAAAGCATTCATATTAAGTCTATTTAATATTCGTGTACCACAGAATTCAGTTAATAAATCATTTATTAAAATGTATGTTTTTGATTAAATTTTCTTTTCGTATTGGGCTTTTAAATCAACATTTTGTTTATTTCCCAATGTTATTATTGCAGTCACTTCCAAATATGAGTTCTAAATGTAGGAAATGCATTGTTCCAAATTTTCTCATAATCTTTATTTAATTTAATTTTTATTCTACTTGTGATAAAATTTGTCTAAGTTCTTGCTAATGATTTATGAATTTTATTGATGCTTTCTTGAATTCTCTAACTGTTTATTCACAATATTGTATATTAACGTCGTTCATAATATATATTTTTTAATTTTTAAAAACAATTCTTTATCACCTTTACTGAACATTAATATTGCAGCTAATTTTATTTTTTTCCAAAATTTTAAATATTGGACTGAATATTTTTCCTTGCTGACAGTTATACCTGCAACTGATATGCTGCTCAGATAGATACATAGTTAAATATTAAAATAATTGTTGCTATTAAAACTGCAATGAATGATTTATCAGGAGTTTGATCTTACAAAAATTTAAAAAAAAAAATTGTCTAAGTTACAATATGTTATTAAAAGTTTCATTTCATCTTTGTTATTTATTTCTTTTTTTACCAAATAGTGGATTAAATATAATGACATATATTTATTTTGCTATTTCAATATGAGGATGTTATGTATATACACTATATATTTTGTATTTTCTTTCTTTTCTAGGCTGTTAGTTTTCTCAGTGATGCCCTCACTACAAGATTGCCCTGTATAAGTTTTAAATTTAGTCCCTCCTTTATCTGAAGAAAAATTATACTACAGGTACTTGAATAATATATTAAAGATATTTTACCTCTGTTGTTGAAATATAAATTTTTGGGGGGCTAAATCTTGTATTGGTGAATATACGTTTTTTTTACAGAAAAAAATAATTATTATGAATAGTTGTTGTTTCAAGATTGATAGATGTTTAACAGCTTAACAATTTGTTTAACAAATCTAATTACAAAACTATTTAAATTGAAAATGTAAAATTTGATTAAAATTTCACCTAATAAAAAGTTTTGTTTTTAAAAAATGCTATACTAATAATACATATCCTCTTTTTTTAATAAATAAATACCAATTAACCCCTTCAGAACGAGCGTCTTTTACAAGAATTTTTAATCTTTTATCACCAGTTTTTAAAAACAGAAATTTTTGCCTCATTCAATCGGGAAAATGCTCTTATGAAATAAGGCAAAATTTACAATAAAAATTTACTGGTGACAATAATCACTGATTCTGAGCACCATACTGGTCGCTCGTCCCCAAGGAGTTAAGGTGAACCAGGGTTGGAAAATTTTCGGAACCAGTCAAGATGCAACAGGTCAAATTGTTATGACTATTAAATCTAGATGATATCAGAAATTTACTATTGCAATATATCAACAAGTTGTTATTGATATTGCTGATATATCACAATGCTCATTTAAAGTAAAAGAAAGAAGAAGCATTTGCTGTTTTTGAAATCCATGTTTGCCCTGGGCACCAAAAAAGCTAGTTTCGGCCCTGTATGCAAATGTAAAAATCTAAGTATACAGTCTTGTTTCTAAAAAAAAGATTTATACTTGCTGATATTCACAAATCACTTATAATAAAATCCCAAGGAAAGTTGACTTTGAATAACCTTTTCTTTTGGAATATGGATTTGTTTCCTACTATTTTAATCTTTTATGTGGCTTTTCAGCTACAAACAGGGATCTGGTGGTGTGTATAAGGTGATTGATATATATGTCACATAGTTTCTGGATTTTTTAAATCCATGCACACTCTGTTTCTTAAAGAAAGCTGTATTAAACTTTCTACCATTTACCCTCTGCTTATAGTGTTTACTTTTTTTTTTTTTTTTTTACAACTACACTGCTGGCCAATTTGATAGGGAAAGGCCGACTAGACTTGAAGTGTTTAGCATTACATTTTAATTTTTTTTTAATGTAACTTAAGAAGAAAAAATTTCTAATCATTATAACCATTTTTTTATCATTGTAGCAAAAAAAGGTTAAAAATGCCAAAATTAAAAAATATATATGAGGACGTGTGTTTCAAAACTTGCCTTATCCAAAAAATCGAATTTTGCGAAATCGCAAAAAACCTATAACTGTATCCATTGATTTTCATTGTAACAAATATTTTGCAATGTAAACAAAGATTTTGCAGTGCCAGAAATATAGGACAAAACTAGTTTTTTTTTGTAGGATTTTTTTTTTTTTTTTTGTGCAAATTTACCAATACAATAGATTGACGGAGAAAACACGCTTTTTTAAATTTTGGATAAGGTTAGTTTTGAAACTCATCCGCATATGGATCTGCCAATAAAAGCCACATTATAAAATCAATGAAATATTAGAAAATCAAAAACTATGATATCTATATATGTAGGTATTCAAAGAAATAATGGTCCGTATTAGAAATTATTGATGCAGCTTGAGCTCCCCTCAAGCCCATTCATGTGTATGCCTATGTCACTAACCAAAAATGTTTACTTAAGCTTGTTTCCTGTGTATGTTCTTCATTTTTTTAAATGGCACATTGGCATTAGATATTATGTGGAAGGTAATCTTCCTACGTCGAGTTTGTTGCATATGTATGGGCAATTTATCGCTTATATGGCGAATAAAAGAAATTATCACCAAATTACACTTCAGCAAAATTTGCACCAAAGCAATAAATAACAAGGAAGACTGGTTTCTGATTGCTGAAAGAAAAGTTGGCATTGATGGAATCCGGATAGTTTGTTTATGATATGTGCAGAATCAAATATTAATAAGTTATGTTAGCAAAATATGAAGGAAAAAAATAAAAGTGTCATTCATAAATTTCAGTAACAGGTGGTTGACATTTGTAACTAAAATGCTACTAAAAATGACAATTTTCAGCATTAGGCGACTATGGATTCTGTCTTATCCTAAAGTTTTGCTACAGTTTAACATCTTTAATTCTGAAATTTCTGTAATCTGGATATTTCAGAGCATAGATCAAGATCATAGATAATGCCAAAACAACACAAAATCAAATTTATTATTATTATTTAATGTATTTAATTTATGACTGAATTCAATATTTCTATATGTTGTATGTTTAATTTTTCATAAGATTAGTTTTATAATAGTTCTTTTTCATATAAACAGTAATAATAATTTTTTAATTTAATTAATTGCAAGTTTATTTACATTTCTCTTGATAATTATTTGCTTCTTTGTTAGAAGTTAGGGTACTTTTCGGTTAGCCGGGCGCCAGTGTTTTATATACATATTTATATACATACATATATGTAAATATACATATATTTACATATACAAATATTGTCTATATACACACATATATATATGTAAATATATATGTATATTTACATATATGTATGTATATAAATATGTATATAAAACACTGGCGCCCAGCTAACCGAAAAGTACCGAAGTTAGTTTCATTTGCAATACTTTTCCTGTTATAGCTGTCATTTTTGTGATTTATATTATTTAGTTTTTATAAATCAGAAATTGCAATTAAAAAAATATATGTATGGTTATTGTTTTCCAGAATTTACAACAGTCGGGGACACTATATAAAATATACATTATTGTTTTAAAAATATATTTTATGACATTTTTAATTAAAATTTCTCAATATTTTTTAATTATTTTAAATTATCAAATTGCTTCCATTTTTGTATTGACCTATCAATGACTGATATTAGTATTATTTATCTAAATGCATTTTAGTTTCAAAACTTCTGTCATCTGGAATTGGAATGATCCTAATATTGTATACAGATTTTTCAGAATCCCCAAAACATAAATTAAACAGCATTCATATTAATTCTATTTAATATTCGTGTACCACAGAATTCAGTTAATAAATCATTTATTAAAATGTATGTTTTTTATGTTTCCGATTAAATTTATTTTCGTATTGGGCTTTTAAATCAACATTTGTTTATTTCCCAATGTTATTATTGCAGTCACTTCCAAATATGAGTTCTAAATGTAGGAAATGCATTGTTCCAAATTTTCTCATAATCTTTATTTAATTTAATTTTTATTCTACTTGTGATAAAATTTGTCTAAGTTCTTGCTAATGATTTATGAATTTTATTGATGCTTTCTTGAATTCTCTACCTGTTTATTCACAATATTGTATATTAACATAATTCATAATATATATTTTTTAATTTTTAAAAACAATTCTTTATCACCTTTACTGAACATTAACATTGCAGCTAATTTTATTTTTTTCCAAAATTTTAAATATTGGACTGAATATTTTTCCTTGCTGACAGTTATACCTGCAACTGATATGCTGCTCAGATAGATACATAGTTAAATATTAAAATAATTGTTGCTATTAAAACTCCAATGAATGATTTATCAGGAGTTTGATCTTACAAAAATTTAAAAAAAAAATTTGTCTAAGTTACATTATGTTATTAAAAGTTTCATTTCATCTTTGTTATTTATTTCTTTTTTTACCAAATAGTGGATTAAATATAATGACATATATTTATTTTGCTATTTCAATATGAGGATATTATGTATATACACTATATATTTTGTATTTTCTTTCTTTTCTAGGCTGTTAGTTTTCTCAGTGATGCCCTCACTACAAGATTGCCCTGTATAAGTTTTAAATTTAGTCCCTCCTTTATCTGAAGAAAAATTATACTAAAGGTACTTGAATAATATATTAAAGATATTTTACCTCTGTTGTTGAAATATAAATTTTTGGGGGGCTAAATCTTGTATTGGTGAATATACGTTTTTTTTACAGAAAAAAATAATTATTATGAATAGTTGTTATTTCAAGATTGATAGATGTTTAACAGCTTAACAATTTGTTTAACAAATCTAATTACAAAACTATTTAAATTGAAAATGTAAAATTTGATTAAAATTTCACCTAATAAAAAGTTTTGTTTTTAAAAAATGCTATACTAATAATACATATCCTCTTTTTTTAATAAATAAATACCAATTAACCCCTTCAGAACGAGCGTCTTTTACAGAATTTTTAATCTTTTATCACCGGTTTTTAAAAACAGAAATTTTTGCCTCATTCAATCGGGAAAATGCTCTTATGAAATAAGGCAAAATTTACAATAAAAATTTACTGGTGACAATAATCACTGATTGTGAGCACCATACTGGTCGCTCGTCCCCAAGGGGTTAAGATGAACCAGGGTTGGAAAATTTTCAATCAAATCAACATTTTTTTTTTTTTTTTTTTTTTTTTTTTTTTTTTTTTTTTTTTTTTTTAGCCCTTTGGTTCGCTAAAAGTATAAATTTAAGGAAGTATTGCATATTTTGAGAAGTTTACGATTTGTTACAAAAACTCGTCACTGCAACCTTGTAAAATAAGTTTTTCTTCAATTCTTAGAGCTATTTATGATCAAACATTGCTTAATTTTTTAATGTATCTGTTACAGGAAAAATACACTGCTCAAAAAAATTAGGGGAGCACACAAATAAGTGAAGAGAACAGTGCAAGACAGCCATGTATGGGCATAAAATGTATAGTACACGTGTATCAATAAGGAATACAGAAAAAAAAGATGCAAAAAAATTTGTAAGGGAGCTTTTATTCTTTGAAAAGACTGAAAGAACATGAAAAGATGGTTTTGGGCAACAATTTGGTTTCCTGCAGAGATTCCCCTAGACAGTTTCAGGAGGTTGCTGCACCCTGCCTGCCCTTACGTTTACAAAATAGCACCCCTCTTGCCCCTGATGAAGACCATTAGCACCCTTGTTGCCCCCAGCTGAAAAAAAAGCCTTTACTCCTTTGTTTATTAAAAAAATTACTTGCATAGTAAAAATTGACCCATTGCTGCCTTTAAAATAGCGTCCTGTCTATTAAATATTGAAAGTAGTTTTAAAAATCAAAAGTATGCCTTGAAAAATTTATAAAAAAGTGCCCTTAAGAATCCAAAAGTGTCCTTTTCCTACATGAAGCACCCTGCCCTTTTTTAAAGCTGGGGGAAACTCTGTTCATGTAAATGATAAAAAAAAAAGTATTGTTTAGAAATGATGCAAGATTTTTAATGTGGCGTGTGGTCTCCTCGAATAGCTAAGACTGCTGCACACCTGTTTTCCATGGATGCGATGAGGTTATCAATAAGACTTAGGGGAACACTGTTCCACTGCTAAAGAATTGGAATCTCCAAGTCCCGGACAGTAAAAGGAGGCCTTGGTCTCGCAGCAATGCGTCATCTGAGTATGTCCCAAACATGCTCGATCGGATTTAGGTCAGGAGAGCATGCTGGTCATTCCATACGCTGTATTGTTTTAGCTTCAAGCATGTTTTCCACAAGACAAACTGTATAAGGTCTGGCATTATCATGAATGGAAAAAATAAATCACTAAATGCTGCAACGTAAAATACGACATGAAGTCTCAGTATCTCGTTTGTATAACTTCGGACCATCAAAGTGCCATTTTGAATGATATGCAGGGCCATACGACCACCTATGCTGATTCCAGCCCATAGCATCAACCCACCTCGTCTGTACTGTGATCTTTCATGAACGAATGTGGGATTATTTTGAGTGCTTCTTTCTCTCCATGCCAAACACATCGTATGTCACATCCAGACTGAATCGGGACTCATCTGTAAACAGAATTTGGTTCCAACAAAGTTTCCTCCAATCTCTATGTACAGTTGCCCATCTTCTTTGGCCCGCACAGTTGCTTGAGATCAAAGGAATACAGACCATTGGATTACGTGCATAGAGACCACCCTTATGAAGCCTATTTTGGACTGTTTGGCTGCACACCCTTCGTCCTGTGGCCAAGAACAACTGTGTTTGCAGCTGAGTAGCATTGCCCGTTCGATCTCGACGAGCTGTTAAGAGGATATATCGGTCATCAGTTTCTGTGATAGCACATGGCCGACCTTGCCCTTGTCGGTGTCTATCATTCCATGTGTCTTGGAATCAGTTCCACAGCCTTGCATTGACACTTCTTGCGACCCCAACAATGTCCACTACACTTCGTTGTGTTTCCCCAGATTCAACTGTCCCTATAACACGCCAAACCATGAATTCCGGTAAATGACATTGTTGTGACTTTGTCAAGTCACCTTTTCTCAAAACACAATCTGAGCAACTGAATTTTACTACTGAGACTGTGAAACAGGTGTTTCTGCAAAATCCTGATTTCCGAACTTATCTCCTTTTTCTAGTTTTTATCGTCATAAACTTTAATTTACATGTGAAATTATCTTTATATGTTTTCTACTATGCTTTAAATTATGGATGTTTTGTTTTACGTTACTTATCGATGTAAATTTTTACATAATTATGATAAAATCATGTGCTCCCCTAATTGTTTTGAGCAGTGTATATTTGTTCATTGTTCATGGAACCTATTCAGACATTTCTGCATACCAACATTTAATTTCATAATAAGATTTAATACAATAAGCAATTAGCTGATTTCAGTAATCCATTGAAATTCATCATAAAAAATTTAGTGTATTTAAAACACCGTTTTTATGACCGGAACAACCAAAAAATATCAAATATATCCAATATTGGACATTACTTTTAAGCACGGATAAATATTCATTTGCAAAACCAAGTCATATCAATGCCGTAAAATCCTGATTGTAAGCTTTTTAAAAAATAAAATCATTTAAATTTGGAAAACTATTTATAATGGTGATTTTTTTTAAACAATTCATTAAAATACCATTTTTATCATTAATTTAGAAGCAAAAAAGGTAAATACAGGAGTGAGACTCTTCTATGTTCAACAGATTTCCTATTAGAAGGGAAAAAATATATATCATTTAAATTTCCCCTTAACCCCACACCCCAAGCACACAATATTTTAAATCTAAAAATCTTTTTTTTTTTAATATTTTCCTTCATTTGTTTTTTATTGTAACAATAAATAATCAATAATTTAAATCTCTTCAAATGACCGCTTCCCCCTTTGTACTCTCTCCATCTTTGGTTCCAGTCACGTGTAGTTTAACTTTTATCAGGGTTTGCCCAAGTGGGCCCACTTGAAAAAACACATTGTGGGTTTTTTCAAATTTTCTCATGTTTTCACAAATAACATTATTTAATCTGCGGGGTTTTTCGGGCAGGCGCACTTGAAAAAAAACATTGTGGGTTTTTTCAAATTTTCTCATGTTTTCACAACTGTAACATTATTTAATCTAAGGTATGAGAATGGGTGAAAACTGGAAAATTGTATTAGTAGTCAGTGGCTGTTAGACAGGGTTTGCCCAAGTGGGCCTAGCCCGAAAAAACCCGCCCAAGTTTTTCCGGGCATTGAAAAAACCCATTGTGGGTTTTTTCCAATTTTCTTGTGCTTTCACAACTGTATCATTATTTAATCTAAGGTATGAGAATGCAAAGATAAATGCCAATTTAAATATATTTCAAGAGAACCAGATTTAAAGGAATTTCTAAGCAGAGATAAAATGACCAAAAAAGAAAAAAGAAGGAAGATTTTCATGCCTGTAATCTAAAATGCATCCAACTGCTTTAAATTTTAATGCATGCAAAAAGATGGCACTTGAACCCCATCCTGATTGTTTGCATTGTTATAGCTTTTAAGATTAATCATCCCATTTATTATCCTGCTTCAATGTTCAATGAAAGTGTTATATAGGAGTTTTCACACAAAAATGGTTCAGATTATGGCAAAAAAGAGTGAAACAGATAAGTTTCCTGCTGGATTTTGTGAGTTTTTCTTTTCTTTACATTCAGTACCAGCTACCTCTGCTTCAATCAAACAATACTTTTCCACATTTGGTCTGGTTTGGAGCAAGTTACGTAATCATTTTGGAGTTGATAAAGCAGCAAAGCTAGTAATAAGTGTAGCGCCATTTGCGATATAAATTTACAAATATCACTGGCTTCTATGACAATCTAATTTAACATTTAATACTATTGCAACATATATGTAGCAAATTTTGCTAAAATTTTCAAATATATTATTGCGAATCCGATTACTTTCAAAAGAAAATTCTTCAACTGATTTCTGATTTGAAGTGAATGAAAGAAAATATATAAATTTAACATGTTTAACTTAAGGTAAGAATTATATAAAGAAATCCATTTGTGGTTCACTTAATATATGCTTAGTGCAGCAAACTAGTCCCATGAGATACAGATGTACCTTTTAAATTAATTTGATTTTTTTTCTTTTTATATACTTTTTGTTAATTCATACTTAATTAATGCAAATTATGCCCAAGTTTCAGTGATAAATGCAGAATTCAGGTATTATGTATATGAAAATTAGAAGTTTAAAGTGCTCTACAAAAAAACTCAATAAAGCCCGAAAAAACCCGGGTTTTAGACTAGTGGGCCCAGTGGGCTGGGTTTTTTTGAAAAAACCCCAAGTTTTTTTCTAACCCTGACTTTTATAGCTCTAAATTTTATTCTGACACATTTAATACTCTATAGAAACGACAAATAAATAATCTATCACCTAAATTATCCCTTCCTCCTAAAATCTTGGCTTCTCTCCCCCCCTCCTCCCCCCAACGCCCATCTCATTGAGAATGCCGTACACATACACACACATCTCGTAAAGTTTAAAATATTTAAAACTCTTTTATTTTTGTTCTGCCCTATTTACGATTTTGTTGTAACAATATTTAACCTTTTATGCCCCGATGGTGCTTTAAAGTACCATTAAAATAACTTATCATAAAATTCATTTAATACATCGATTAGTAGTAATACAGTTTAGAATGAGTTATAGATACTTTACTTTATCTTATTCCAAAAGCATTATTGGTTTTACAAAACAAAAATATTTAATAAAAAAGGTATGATCTTGTTTGCCTTTGCATCTTTACAGCTTTCTTGATATTGAAAGATTGGGGGAGGGGGGTTAGAAGTTTCAGTTCAGAAATATTTCTATTGTAAGAATATTATATTTGTACTTTTCCTAATTTTACAAAATACTAAAAAAAATATTTCAAATAAAATATTTGAGTGGAGTTATAAATATTGCACAAAATCCCTATAAACTCAAATTTAATTAATTAATTTTAATTGGCAAAATCCTTCTTAAATATATTAAATGATTGTATAAATCTTCTAATTATGTTTCAAAAAGTCACGAAAAATGTTTTAGACAATGAAATTTTCATGAACTCCTAATTTGGGACATAGAGCGTTAAATAACCTTCTAAATCCCCTCCCCCCCCCCCCCCCCCCGAACAAGCAAAAAAGTCTTTATTTTTCTTTTGTCCCTCACTACAGTGAACACACACATTAAAATTCTTTAATTTTTGTTCTGCTCAATTTGTGGTTTTGTTGCCACCCCCCACACCAACAAAAGTCATATTTTTTTCTTTTGCCTCTACCTGCATCACATACACAGATTATAATCTTTAATAAAACATTCTTTTTCCTTTATTTATATCTTTTTTGTAACAATATTAAAAAAAAATCTGATTTACTTCTCCCTCCATGCAAAATATTTCTTTGATATCGGATATTCATTTTAAGTTCAGATAGAATTTTATTTGGAGAAACCATGCTCTATCAAGCCATATCAGTACTATCAGCAATTACTTAAATACATTAAAGTTCATGTGATTGGTATTATATATCAATATCAGAATTTATCACAATATATATCGGCCAATGACAATTGCATGAGAAGAAAGGATAATAAGTGAAGCATTTAACTCGAAAAAAGAGTAATATTTGCAGTTTTCAGCTACATAGCAAGGGAATACATTGCAATATATTTGGATATTCCTAACCTGAAGATAACCAGTGGAAGTAGATTTTCTGTTTTGGATGAAGCAGGCCTGTGAAGACATTGGAATGGGATATTCGAAGCTTTTTTGGAGAACTCAGGGTCAAGGTTGTGGTGAGCCCAAAACGTCATTATTTTATTGTGATATAGCAACAGAGTCACAGTTAAGATATTGTTATTGTAATATTTTAAAAATATCAATATTTGACCAATATTTTAATAAATAATTCAGCCTTAATCACTACAAAAAAAATTCGAATTTATATGACTGCAAAAATAATTCATTTTTAGAATGTATTTTTGTAATAACATTTTTTATGACATACAGAAGAAGAATGTTTAGTGTAAAATACAAAATCATGTTTACATTGCAGCAATTCTATAAATGTAAAAAAAACGTATATTTGAATAAAAAAATGTAAAACAAATTGATATATTTTCTATAGCCTATAGTTTTGAAAGACTAGCAAAAAATTAACTTGCTCTTTTAATAAATCCATTTGATACTGGCAAATTGATTGATGTAATTCCCCACTTCTCAGCTGAACAAACTGCTTCTGGTTTTTTACAATTCTTAATATCATTTAGGGACGTGCGACATGTAACACTGCAGTGAATGGTCGATAACAGGCAGTCGTGTGATAGCTGTTTATATTTTTATTTTATGACTGCCGAGATAGGAACTGGATCAGGGGCGCCATTTGAGGGGGGCTGGGGGGTGGGGCAATAGCCCCCCCGAGGAATTTGATATTTCAGAAAATTTATCAACCATCAAATGTAAGGATGCGCCGAATAGTGATTTTGGCTGAAAACCGAATGCCGAATATTTGGCCTGCAGGTAAACCGAATACCGAATATTCGGCCAGCCGAATAGTAACTGTTAGTCTGAATACCAAATATTAGGCCAGCCAAATAGTGTCTATTCGGCCGAATACCGAATATTCGGCTGGCAAAATACTTTTATATCTCAGTGTTTAATGTTAAAAATTTTAATTTTAAACAATTTTTTATAATAGTTAGCACAGATACATCCATTTTGACAAACAAGACTATTTTTATAAGTAAATTTTGTACAAAAAAAAGTATGTTTTGAGTTATTATTTATGAAGAGGACGGTTTAAAAATTTTTTAAATAACAAAATTTAAATTACATGACATCAATTAATTCAAACAAATGAAAAGAATTTCCCCATATTAAACGAGAAGCAACATATCATTCCACTTCTTTCATCAAAAATGAAAGTTGTACAAGCCGTAGCAGAATTTTTGTTTATAACTGTACAAAAATGAAGATATTTTAGCAAAATTTGCATCACATTAATTTGCTTGTATAGAATGCGATGATATCCTTGGAAAAGACTGGATTTTGGCTAGTGGTACAGCTGCATTCTTAATAAAATAATGTCTAGCTCAGTGCTGTTTAGATATGAATGGTTGCTATTCCCAGCACTTCTCGTCATGTTATCATATTTCACAGAAATTAAAGTAACTCTGTTGACAATATAGTTACAGTACCTTCATTATTGTTAAAGTAACAAAAGAAAATTAAAGTTTGACTTGGGGATACACTGTATTTCTGACTGAATAAGTGAATTGCGATCTTGATTTACTGGACAAAAAATTGCCTGTTTTGATGCTTATTATTACCCCTGAAATTTTCTTTCACTTTGTTTAGAAACACCTTGATCGTGAAAAAGCAAGAAACGGATTATTTACCAGACAATGCTCAATAACTTGCATTTCCACATTTATTAATTCCCATGAACAAATGACATGTCATTAATGGTTAATTTTTTAAGTGACATTTTTAAAACAACAAATAAATAATATAAAATCATTCTCTTTTATTTAAAGATTCTAATTATTCTGAATATCTTTATTAATTGACAGTTAAAAGTAGAAGTTGTGTAACGTTTAAAAAAAATATTTTAAAGAGGTTTTTTAAGTATTCGGCAAACCGAATAGTTTGATATTCGGCCTAACCGAATATTCGGTAGTATGGCCGAATATTCGGTGCATCCCTAATCAAATGTTAGACTCAAACAAATATTAGAAAATTGCTCAAACTCTAAAATAACTTATCACATTTTATTGCAATAAAAACATATGCGTTAAATAAATGCTTATGCATAGAAATTAATGATTATCAAAAAATTTTCCTAAAGCCTTACTATTCAAACTCCCTCAAGGTGAGACATATATCTTTAATGAGTATTTCGGTTAATTTTAAAAATAGATGTGAGAATTTTTTTTTTATCAGTTGCTTCTCAGCTGTGCGCAAATTGATCATGGGAAAACTCGTCAAAATCATTGATACAACGATCACAATGATTTTCTTCTAGCCAATTCTCGAATAAGCGCAAAGAAAATAATAACATTTAAATCCCACTGATGACGGTCTTGTGATGACTGAAAACGTTCTGGGTTTTTCTAATGTATTTTAAATAATTTTAAATTATATGTATGCTCATGAAAGTAATTCTTGTGCATTTATTTGTGCTTTTTATATGAATATTAATTATAAATTTTACCTTTTCTGTAGAAAAATGAAGATATATACATAGTATTCATTAATGTTCAAATATGTAGTTTTTTTATCTGAAAAATATTTAGAATTTCTTCGAAAAATCGGATTAACGTGAAACCATCTCATAATAGTGAAAACACAATCCGGAAAAATTAACGCTTTACCTTCACTTGCAGAAAATCACTAACGAAAATTTTCTTATACTTACAGATCACAAAATTACCAAATTTTGTGACCAATTCATGATGTTCGTTGGCTGATTATCTCATGACTGATTGAATTTCATGATTTTTTTTTCGCGATCATCTGACGAAATTTGCGATTTTTTCCGCGATTGATTCACGGAATTCACGATTTTTTTCTCAAAGCGTTATACGGAATTGATTTTTTTCGCGCGAGCACTTGCTGAAATTCACAATATTTTTCCGCGACCAACTGACGAAATTCTATATTTGTTTTGGGGATTTTTTGACAAAATTCACAATTCCTTATCACTATCATTTATTGAAATTCATGATTTTGTTTCTGCCTCCGACTAATAATATTTGTTATTTTTTGAGAGTTAGACAAAATTTTGGGTCTTATTACACGATGGTTTGACGAATTTCTTCTCGATTTTATTGCGCGATTGTTCGACTAAATTTTCGTGATTTTTGGCGCAATCTTTTGACGAATTCGCGATTTTTTTCGCAATCCTTTAACGAAATTCAAGATTTCTGTTTGTGCAATCATTTGACGAAATCTATTTCTTTTCACTATCTCTGATGAACTTAGCGATATTTTCTACGGTCGTTTGAAGAAATTAGCGATTTTTTAAGTGACCATTTTGAGACTTTTTTCTTTCAAAATTTCCAAGATTCGCGATTTTTTTCTGCGACCCATTGACGAATTGATTTTGCGGATTTTGAAAGAACGAAAAATTGCGGACTTTCACGAAAATTAAAAAAAAATTGTGGAAGAATCATATGCTTGTGAAAGAAGTTATAGAGACAAAATCACGTGGAGCATGTTTTATTGTGTTATTTTTTTTTCTGTGTGATTTGTGCAGCTCTGCAAGTTGTGCAATTTTCCACGTTCCCTGTTCCTCAAAGAAAAATTTTCCTTTTCCCTCGTCAGGAAACTTATGAAATGGCGCCCCTGTAAGTAAAACTTCGAAAGGGACTAGAAAAAAGCTCCATTTAAACAGGTTTCCGTCTTAGAAAGTATAATTGTATGATGTTTTTTCAACGAAATTCGATTTTTTTCTCCTTCTAGAAAGAAATCTGTTATAGACAGGTTTCCCTTTCACAAGTTTTACTCTAATACACCTCTTTTCAGAGTTATACTATAGAGCGGATGGTTTAACAGTCAGTGAGGATACCTGTAAAAATGAAACCTGTCTATAATAGAATCCTGTCTAAAAAGAAAAAAAAATCATGTCCAATATATTAAAATTTTACCTTCTAAGACGGAAACCTGTCTAAAAAGGAAAATTTCATCTGAGTTTCCTTATTTGAAGTTTTAACTGTTATTGTAAGCATGAGTCAGTAAACGTTTCTCATAGGGGGGGGGGGGTTAGACCACCCCCCACTGGATCCTACCCTTTGTTATATAGCATCCCTAAAAATGTTTGCCCCCCCCCCCAAGAAAGTTCTGAAATGGCGCCCTGAACTGGATATCTGACATGAACTTCTGCTTAAAAAAATTTTCAGCAGATAATGCGCACTTAATATTTATGATGTTTTTTTAACAGATAATCCGCGGATTATAGGCCGGAATTACGGTATAGAAGAACTTTTACTTATGTGAAAGTAACTTTTTCAAAGCCTGAATTGGTAACATATGAAGGGCATTTGTTTCAGATGAATATTAATTTTGGCCAAATACATGGGAATTACGATAATAATCTATAATTCAGATTTGTAAAATATTTAATTTATAGTCATAATTTCTTCTCCTTTTAAATTTCTTCTAATTGTGAAGAAAATAAAGTGGATGTGTCATATTTCTCATAAATAAGATGAAATGATTCTGTTTTATAAAGCTACATTTTTATAAGTGAGTAACAACATTGAAAGAAAGTTTTTTTTCAGGCTAAAAAAATGTCCATGCCAAAGGCAAAGTCACCTCCATCTAATCTCCCGTTAGTTTCTGACAAAGATGTTGCCATCTCGCTTGAAAGATTAATAGATTCTGTTGTCATGGACGTGACAGCACACAGGTCTGCTCTTCTACCTCAACAGGTACAGTTAAATAAAAAATATCATTCTTTATTTATTTACTTGGTGTAATGCGTAGGTGTTCTGCTTAACTCAATTATTTCTTAATAACTTTTGGAGTATGTATATAATTATAATAAAATTTCCAAAGTGAAATTGATATAAACTATATCAAGTTTCTTACATCCTTAATTCAACTTAATTTTACTGACGTAGTACTTAAGTTATTCACGCAAATTGTGATGCACATTCGAAAATATCCGGCATTCTGGTACATCTCTCTGTGGGAACCATTCTCGATACAGTCCTTGAACTGTTGGTGCATTGCCATCAGCCATTTTGTACGTGAAGTGAATGTCTGCCAGCTCCCTGTACGTATAAAGTTGCATGTTCTTCTCAAGGTGACTACTGCTCGAATGTCTGCAATAAAGCAGATATTTCCCCTTCAGTGCTCTCATAAACAGCAACACCTAGTGGCGTATGATGACGTTTCCGGTCATGTGTTGCTATGCAAATCTGAATCCTTGTGATATTCCCTACCTCCCCTTAAAGTTTTCCCCAATAATCCTGGGACACCCTGTATATATAATAAAAGGCACTTTTCTGTTTGCTAAGGAGCCAGTGTCATACATATATATATACATACATATATATGTGTGTGTGCATATATATATGAAAGGAGTCCGTTTTACTTCATTGTATGTGGGTGTAGTCATGGCATTAAAAGCAGATGAGGCAGCTTTGTCCTGAACATGACTTTATTTTCACTAATAATACATGGTCTCACATGAAGTCAGGCCCAGTGACTTGGGAGCTGGTAGGAGCAAAAGCTCTCTAATTCACGCGTGATATTCAACAGAGGATCACATCATAATTTGTCTCTTTTCTTCCCTGCACTCTACTTTTCATAAGCTAGTTTTTACTTTTTTCAGCAGAGGGCAGAAGTATCAAAGTGGGAGGTTTATTCTTTCATTATTGGTGCATTATCTTTTTTATAACTTTTTTTGTGGAGACAAGAGTCTGAACTTATATGATTGCACCACCAAGAGCTAATTCTAATTTTAATGTTAAATATTATTTATGAGGTATCATAGTGTGAACTGTCAATCAGACAAAAGTTAATTATGATTTATCTCTTATAATGTAATCATCAATATTTTATTTTGACACTAATTTAACTTTGTACTTTAAAAATACTTACTTTGATTTATTGCTCTGAAATTAATCCTTTGTTGTTTACAATTTGATTACTTCTTGATTCAACAGATATTTATTACTTTTATAAAGATTTTAAGATAATTTAATATGTTTTATGATGGCTGTCTTATGTCAACAAAGGGAATTTCTTTTCCAAATCTGTTTCATAAATACTAATTACTGTCAAAGATTTTTATGATGAGTAAACTGTTTTTAAATATTTGATTTAAGAATGTATGGAAAATAAGTTGGGTTTCCTGAACTAAAAATTTAATTTAAATTTTGAATTTTAAAAGGGTTTACCTGTTAAAAAGGGATTTATTTTTATTTATATCCTTTCATATATATGTATGTATAACACTGGTGCCCGGCTAACAGAAAATAAGCTCATTGAATATTTATTTGGGAGCACTCTGGAGTTGATCTGGTGAAACACTGCCTTTTCTTTCCATCGCTCCTCTGCCATATAAAAACCTGAAAGAACACTGGTTAACATAAGCATTATGTCATTTACTAATTTTTAACTGCCAGAATATTAACACAACATATTCTTCATCCTTCAAATGGCTATGTATTTAAAGGTCACATATATTTTTCAAATGTCAAATTGTTACAATTCACAAACTTTAATTCACTTCAGCAACCGATCCCATTATGTCTATCAATTTATTGAAGTATCCGAGTAAAAGATTTTATAACTATATCATAGATCAAAGAAGGTTTCTGTGACAATTTTTTTTTTTACATTTTTAAGTGATATGTTTAATTCTATGATGTTTTATTAATTTTAAACATCATAAAATTTAATCATTTTTATCGTTACTCTAATCTCACAGTTACCGAGAATACATGTATGTATCTATGTTTAATTCATATTCTTATATTTTTATTTCTAGGTTAATGAATCAGATGATGATTTATTAGGCATCAATTCCCTACCTGATGAAATTATTATAAAAGTTTTTGGCTATTTAAAACAGAATCAACTGGGTAAGATTTCAAGGTATGTAAAGTTTGTTTATAGATTTCATATTTAAATATTAGACATAGAATAAATATAAAAATAGCAAATAAAGCCTTTGTGCAAGAATATTAAAAAGTAAAAAACAGCTTTTAAGAATGCACAAATAATAGTAATTTTCATATATGTAACTATTAAATTGAATTTATAAGTATGACAGTTTCAGATTGTTAAGGAGATGAAAAGAAAATCCATGAATAAATGTTTCTCCAAGAAAATTCTCAGTCTTTATTAAAAATTCCTTCATTCTTTTGAATTATCGTATATAAGTGTTTGAAAACACTGATATACCTGTTTGCAATGTTCAATCTGAGATATTTTAATGAATTTAATATAAAACTTATAAATGTTGTGTATTTCTCTGGTTTGTGATCTACTTGTAGTTCAAATCACAGTATGAAGTGTATGTACAAAGGGACATTTTCATGTTTACATTTTATTTTCTTATTACAGAGTGTGCAGAAAATGGAATGTGTTGACAAAGAGCCCAGTTTTATGGAAAAAGGTGAGCGTAGAAATTTTCTCATCTTTTACAGAAAAGAACACTGTTGCTAAATCTTTCATTAATGGATTGCCATCTTGTGTAACCTTCATCAGATTAGATTTTTCAAACCGTGGAGATCTGGATTTTGAGGAACTTTGTGTGAAACTGCATCAAAACTGTCCCCATCTAGAAGAATTAATTTTGGCACATTGTGGTATAACAAACATTCTTCCCGAAGTTATAAATTTCTGCGCTCAGTTTTTACTGTGTGTAAAAAAAATAGTGTTTCGTAGTTGTTGTTTTCCTAACCATTCTAGAACAGTAGAACTTAATGATAACTCAAAAATTGAAGTTTTAGGTCTAAGCTTTTGTAAACTTAATCATTTCAGTAAGACACAATTCTCAAAATTGCTCTATTTGAAAGAGTTGCGTTTATCTTCTACAAATGTAGATGATACCTGGTTTGTAGATAATACTTCTTTTTTGAATCAGTTGCATGTGTTGAATCTGGGATGGACAGAGATTACTGCCAGCACTTTTCAAGCAATACAGAGTCATTGTCATAATCTGAAAGAATTATACTTGTGCTGGTTTAAGCTACAACCTCATGGTTTAAATTTCAATAAATTAGTATTTCCTCTCTTAAAGACAATCTGCCTCGTTACTAGCTTTGTGACATGTGAGGATGTTGTTTCCCTCATCCAGTCATGTCCATCTTTGGAGAATGTGTATGTTAGGAAAGATGTGGCTGAATCTTTTGCAGCACATCCTTTTGTTGTTGCCAATAGATGTAAATCAGGAATTGTAAAAACCTTTCATTGGACTCATGACCATGATATGCACTATTCACATACTTAATTGGATGTTATTGTAATGTGTTTGTGAAATTGTACTTTTAAATAAATTTCAAATTAATGCGCATTCATGTGTTTTATTTTGTTAAAATTTATATATTCTGTAATTGTTTTAAATTATGCTTGTTGACTAAAAGAAATAAAAAATATTTTTAATTATCTGCCCACTGGATTCTGGGTCTTTAATAGAATATGTTTAAAATAATTTCACAACGCATTTTCTTTTAATACAGACAATGCATGTTTTTATTTATCTTTGTGATTGTCAATGATTTAAAATTTGTTTAAAATACCTACCTGTATAATTTTCTATGAAATGTTTTTTTTTTTTTATAGACATAAAAAGTGTTTCATCTTTGGGATTTTGTATAAGAATATCTGAAAATCTTATGCATGGGTACTAAAAATGATTCTGCTTTTTTGCTCCCTGCTTATTACTATTATCCTTATTCAGAATATGATGTAATTAAAAAATTTCAAGAAATAAGAAGGATTTATCAATTTGTACCAGATTTAACTTATATTGCTGATAGAATTTCATTTCTAACATTGAATTTCTAAACATGTGAAGCAAACCTTATTCCAATATTTAAGAAAGTTGACATTTGTCTTCTTTCCTCTCACTCAACAATAAATTCATTAAAAATCATACATGCAAGAAAAGTAAAGACAGTCATATTCCAGCGTCAATAATTACACCTCCCTACCTCACTCCCTTTAAAAAAAATATTTCATTAGATGCATTTTTCATTAGAGTTGAGTGGTCCTTGACTACAAACTTTTATTTACTGACTTATACAGAATACCTCTTTTAAAACACCAAGTTTGACTGAAATTTTGAAAGGTAGATTAAAAATTTTAGGGAAAAACAAAGTACTGTCTCATTCTTTAAAATTTTAAATGATGTGAAATGTTAATGCATTTATCTATCAAAAGATAATATGTTGGAAACTACTTGTTAATGTTAATTAAGTGTTACATTCCTTTAATCTCTAATTTGACTTTTTTGTTGAGAATAATGTTATAGTATTAAATTTCATTTTCAGAAGATTATTTAAAAATAAAACTAATATAGTATATATCTTAGTAGCAAACAAATATTGGATCTGATATTGCATTCCATAGGCGTAACCTTCCTTTTAAACGGGGGGGGGGGTGCCCAGACTTTTTAACCTGAACATGTTGGATACAAACAATATCTTATATAGTAAAACCTGCTAAAACAAAACCCCATGAAATCGGTCGAATTTTCGGTTTAGTCAGGTTTTCATCTTAGAAGGTATAATTGGTATTTCTTTTAAAAAGGGCTCAAACGCTATTTTTGTTTGCGTGAGGGGGGGGGGGAATGAAAAGACGTTCAAAACATCAAAACTAAATGTAACGGTAAAAAAAAAGATATGTAAATCTCCTTGGAACAGTGACATAAGACAGTGACTAAGTGTGACCTATTGACACCCTAACTTCTTATAAAGATTAAAAAAGACCTTTAATCATGCTAGAAATTTCTATATGCACAGGGACACTGCATGAGATTTAAAATTATCTCAGCCAAAGCCTTGTAGAGGAAATTTTGCCGGATAGTACATGCGGTATAACAGTACATACGCACAAAAGTTTTTCAGAATGTCACTCCATGACTTCTTAGGGATCACCGGAGGGACCAAGAAATTTTAAAGGAAAGTATATATAAATAATTATTTTAATATTAATTAATAATTCATGTTTTTACGTCAGAATGTGTCGAATATATTAGGTAAAGCAGGTCATGATAATAAACACTAAATTTTATCAAGAGGATAAAAATTATATTATGATGATGCGACTGCAATAATAAAGATAGGTGCTTGTCTGTCTCTGTGTGTGCGCGTGCGCTGAACTCTGAAAAAACATTGCAGCCTCACAGCCGCAAGATTTCACAGGAAAGTACCTGTATGCATGAAGTCATGCATGCCGAAGACAATTTCTGGAATTTTTTAATTAATTTTTATGCGAATTTTTTCGCATTTTGCAGCAATTTTTTTTCAAATTAGTAAAAAAAGAATCCGATTTCAATATTTTATCCAGTAAACTTTGTCCTCATTTCAATAAAGATTTTACGAGATTCTTACAGCGACTTTTCAACTTGTAATAATTTTTTATGTTATTTTTAGAGTGTTTTTTTTTTTTTTTACATTTCTAAAAGGGATCCGGTTTAAATCTTTTACTCAATTAGTTAATTTCAGTCCGAGTGATTTTTTAAGCTTTTCCAAATTTGTAATGCAATTTTTAGCGGGGTTTTTCGTGCTTTGAGGCGATTTTTTGACTGTTTTGAAACAGAAAAAACTTTCCTGTAATTTTTGCAATTGAGTGATTAAATTCGAATTGGAAGAATGTCAAATCAGTTCTTATAAGAAAGCTGAAAATTTAATTTGGCTCGAAATAAAAAAAATCGCAGTAATTCAGGATTCGTTTGTTTCGAGACAGAAGTGGTCGTAGCTTGGTCGGGAGAACGTTGCCGAAGGCAGTCCCCCTCCCCCACAATCCTAGATTTGTTTAATTTTATGTTCGTTTAAAAAAATCAGCGAAACTCCACTAGTAATGAAGTTTTCTTTTACGGGCAGGGTTTTAAATAACGTGCGGGATCGCGCGATTTGTGCACAGAAAAGTCCCGCATAATAAAAAATGCTGTGTAATATTTCCCCCCTCCGCATTCTTTCTCAGACCTGTGATTCTTCCGTGAGTATTTTAATTTATTTTTATTTTTTGCGATTTTTATTTCTTTTATGAAATTTTTCAAAATCAATTCGTGACTCGGTCTCGGAAAATTTTGAGAACTTCTTCAAACGATCGTAGAACATTATCGTGAATTTCGATAAAAGAAAGCAGAAAGAAATCGCGAATTTCGTCAAAATTTACTGCACTGGGATAAAAGATTGAAACCGGGTCCTTTTCCTAGTTTCAAAAGAACGCCGCAAAACGAGAAGAAACTCCAAAAATTGTATAAAAATTTTCATAGAGAAAAAAATTACTATATTGACTTGAAAGACTGCAACCATATTCCTTTTACGAATGTCAAAAAATGATCGCGAAACACGAAATTCAACCAAACAACCTCCAGATTAATTTGAATTTTCTGTGCTATTATTTCTCATTTTCAAAGGAGGCAGGGTCTGTGCACCTCCCCCCTTCCCCCGGCTAATCGCATTTTGGAATTATTGTTTCACATCTGCATTCCCTTTCAAATTTTTGTGCTTCTTTCTAGACTTTAGACTACGAAAGCAAAGAGACAAATAGTTTATGTTTCTATTCTTGTCAAGAACTTGCGTTAATTTCTCATGAAATTGCAGAAACATGCGATAGAAAGAACGGTGTTCAAAAAAATCTCCCACTAACAAAAGACGTCAAAGTGGCATTATAAAACTACCTTTTTGACTTACTATGACTAATACAGATTCTTGTAAATATTCTAGTTTTAAAAAAGATAAACAACATAAAAAAAAGAACGTGTGTTTCTTCTTTTAATACGGTTCAAAACTTAGGCTGTTAGTTTTCTGAACTAAACTAATTTGCTAAACTAATTGAACTCTGCTTTCACTTCTTCTTCTATTGTAGATTTCGATTTTTTAAAAAATAATTGTGCTTGAGTCTGCGCAATCGGGGGGGGGGGGGGGGGGGGTTACGCCTATGCATTCCCTGAAAATATTTAGTTTTCAAACAATATTGTTTAAAAATTTTCTTTTTACTGAAACTTTGCGACTAAAAAGGCAAAAAACAACTTTCACAAAATGTAAAAAGCCTAATGTTAGAGCAATATTTCATCCCAGCTAATACCAATAATATTAGTCAAATACGGTTATGATGCTATGTTATAATTAAACACTGAAATGGTATTAAAAAGAGGGGAAATTTCAAGAAAAAATAGATTATGTGTTTTTACCAAAATGGTAACTAAAAGGAAAGTTACAAAAACGAAGAATCTTTTTTGGGGGGAAATTACTCAGAACAGAAAGGGAATATGATGTAAGTTTAATCAAACTTTAGAGGCTGAGCATACACTTCAAAAGCTTAACTGAAAATTAACTGTTATAATAATCCCTCTCCCTTTTTTAAAATTTGAAATGGGTGATAACCAGATAACACTCCAAACAGGGCTATTCATTTAAGATTTGGTCAGAAAAATCCATTTAGAAGATTATTTTCTTTAATTATATAACAAGTTTAGATGTATATTTTTGAATACATAGAAATATAATTTTAAAGAAAACATTATTAGTGAATGTAAATGGATAGGTGACAGTTAAAGTGAATATTTGAATATCATTAATGACAGTATGTTATGGATTCCTACTAATTCATTAAAATTTAATTTTTCAGGGTATTTTCAAACATTTTTAGTGACAACAACTGTGAAGTGTCAAGATACTTTGGCTAAGTGTTAATGTTGGAGTTTTAAAATTTATTTTCATATAATATCAATGTAGATATTTAAAATTTTGCTTTTTCATACTTTTCCTGGAAAAAATAAAAAGGGATATTAATGTAAACTCTTGTATCAAAAAGCTGCTAATTATTCTTACTTTCAAAATAGTGCAGATACAAGCATTAATGATACTAAGGGCAAGAATTTTTCATGGCTTTAAAAAATTCAGGGGCAATAAAAGTTTGAAGATTTGCAAATTCAAAACAAACTTGCAAAAGACTGATGCTGTCCTTTTTTTTAGTTTTCAGCAAATGTTTTTTTTTTTTTTTAATTTTTGATTAAATATTTATAGTTGAAGTTTTTCATTTTTATTCTTTTTTTGTCAAAAAAAGTAATGCGTTTTCTTTCTTTTTTTCTCTTTATTTATTGTTATTTTCTTTGTTGAATTTTCCAAAATAAAATAACTAACTATGAACAGAATATAAACTAAAAATTTTTAGTTTTCAAATTCCAG
The DNA here is from genome assembly GCA_963932465.1 of Maratus speciosus. Classification (NCBI taxonomy): domain Eukaryota; kingdom Metazoa; phylum Arthropoda; class Arachnida; order Araneae; family Salticidae; genus Maratus; species Maratus speciosus. The sequence continues at coordinate 39,078,291 of OZ010798.1, forward strand.
GTCTCAAAACACTATTACTATTAAATTTCAAATGCTATCTTTATTTCACACAACATTAAAATTGTACTTTTTTGCTAAACTTTTTGGCACTTAAACGATGCTTGTATATACCCCTATCTTTTTTAGTGTTTAGTTCATCTGACGAAACCCTATTCGTCTCATGTCTGTCGGTCTGTCACAGAGCCCGTTCTCAGAAATTATGTATGTTAGAGACTTGAAATTTTCCATACTTATAGCTGAATATTTCACATCAAACGACAAATCATAAAATTTTGAAAAAGTCTTATATTTATTCCTCTGGGCTCTAACTTGCGTATTTTAAGCATTCTTTTCTAACTGAGTCCTTAACTAAGTTCGAGACTTGAAATTTTGCATACTTATAGCTGAACACTTGCGATTACACGACAAATCATAAAAATTTCATAACGTTTTATATTATTTATACCTCTGGGATCTAGCTTATTTAATATTTATTGTATATTTTAAGCAATTTTTCTAAACTCCCCCCCTTTTCACCAGGGGAGCACTTTTCTAACTTTAGCCGACACCCCTTTGACCAATCTTTCATATTATGCACGATAGTCCTACATATTTTAGTTCCACTTTTTGACGCCATGGGCGCCTGCCTATCTCGGGTGATATGGGCCCGATCCCCTTGATTAATATATCTCAGGCCCGTAGCTAGGCCATACTTCCTTCCAGGTAGAGCAAAGATTTTTCAAGGGGTGGTAGATTTATTTCTTCATTTTTTTTAGTACCTTATTCGTAGTTCGTCAAAAATATGTATTGCGATTTTAGGGATTTTTTTCATACACAATATAAGATATTTCGAAAGCCAAGATGAAAATTTTAAAATTTTCTCAGAGACACAATAAAAATATATTAAAGTTAACTAAACTATTTGGCATAGCGTAAATAAATTGTTTTTCTTTGAATTTTATAATCTAAATATGTGCAATATCGTTTATATTAATACTTTCAGGCACAATTTATTAAATGATGGTTCATTATATTTACATTCCACTATAAACAGATAATAAAAAATGAATAAAATCAATAGAAGGAATAACGAGGATGTTTTGAAAATGATTTAGAAGCAGGACTCTATGTTTTCTGTTTTAGTCTATGCTTCTTATATAGAAATGAACGGGTTTTTCAGTTATAACTGGCCTATTTTCAATTATAACTGGTAGTTGCAGTTAAAGTAATCCGTTCGCACGCACACACGTTTTCCAAATATGTAACTTTTAAAAAGAGAACACCTCCCCCCCCTTTTTTTTTACACTCGCACCAAAAACTGATTATCATATAAAATTCACAACGGTTGAACTAAATCTAATGCATAGTGCATTATTGTCACAAGTGGAGTTTCAGGAGTTGCTATCTATTCCTCGAAATTGCTGACCGGGACTCAAAAACTTCCGGGGCGGTTCGGCTCTGTACAAACACAAGGCCACAGTCGCACAATCACAGGTATGACAAATTGAATTTAGATCGTCCCATTGTAAAAATGTCAAAAACTAACTTATAGAAAACATTTCACACTATCTCTTTATTTAGAAAAATAATCCCTTAAACATTTTGAATATTTCAGAGGAAAGAACACAATTTCAGACCACAGGTGGTAAGTGTTCCAGTAAATGAAAGAAAGTCACTGAATAGCATACTTAAGTACTGAAGGGTGTTAAACAATTTGGCTGCTTTGATGATCCTTGTAACAGGCGATCTATTAGCAGTCTTGAAGCTAGTTTGAAATTGTACAATCTGAACTACAAATGCGACAAAATGAAGAAATAAAGAAATCTTGCTAGAGGCGGCAAATTCAAAGTTACACACAGATATTCTAGTGTTTAAAATAGATGAAGTCTTTTAAACTCTAATGCTTGTGCATTTATCTGTTATTACGTATAGAGTTCTAAAAAAACAGTAAATTATAGAAAATATAAAAAAAAACTTTTAGCATAAAAAGATTATATTTTCATAAACTTTTTAAATGGATTTTTATTAAAGAAATATTAAAATTAATACAAAATGTACGAAAATATTAACACTCTATGAAAAATTACACTACATAAATACTTAATACAATAATACGAATCAAAAATTTGTTTTTCAACCAATTTGTAAGAGGATAAATTGATGTTCTGTATCAAAATTTAATAGCTTTGTTGTAGATCAATCTTATGTTTTAGCATTGAAATTAAATAGTGTTTTCAATTTTTCAATAAAAATAAACGTTATATTTTAAAATGTTATCAAAGTGGGCATTTTAAACTTAATTTTAGGATACTACAGTCTTGAAAAGGTCTTTGTCTCAAAAATCCCTTATAACTCAAGATGTGATATTTATCGAAAAATACCATTCAATTCCATAAATAAATGGTGCAATGTATTATACATAGATTTTTCAAGGGTGAATTAGCACAACCCAGTGCTGTCTCTGATTCAGGCTAAACAGTGCCATTTTTTGCTTGTTACGTGTTGCAATTTAGAAAAAATAAACACGCTTTATACACAGTGTTTAGTGCCGAAGCGTCTGTGCAAATACAAAATATTTTTTTAATTTATTCTGTTCAGTGTATATTTCTCATAAAGCTTCACTATTTCTTTAATCACCATATATTTTTAGAAAAGAGACATAAGTATTGTTTACACTAATACTACCCAGCAAACACATACCTTTCGGCACACAATCGGACCGCAGCTGGTACTGTCGGTTAAGTGTCGGCATAGGCACAGTGGTTTCGGTGAAGCGTCCGCAGCATGTCGGCAATTGAAACATAAGAATCTGCTTTTTCGACTGCCGGTTACCGTAATCGGTCCCCTTATGGTTATATATTGGCAAACGACTTACGCCGGCAAGTGACGCAGGACCGATATGTGATTTCTGATAGTGGCCGATCACATTTGCCAACATCGGTCCCAATTCGGAATTTTTAGTCTTAGCCGACACTTTTTTTTCTTTTTCATAGTTTGGTTTGAGTTTCAGTTTTGATAAGATATGCATATTTCATGTATTTCATATAAAATTCTAACAGTGATAAACAAAATAAATGTCAAAAATAGTCTATATTTATTTATTTTAAAAAAGTTGTTGTTGAATTCATTTTAAAAAGGACTTACAATTATTTGAATCATCAAAAGATTTTTTTTTAATCGCTTCTTAAAATTATTATTCACTATAAACTTAATCGTAGAAAAAAAAATATTCATAAATTAATTGAACTTATTTTCTAGCTCTTATATTCATTTTAAAAGCAATAGCTATGTTTCTTATTTTATCTAAAAATCAAATTATTAAAAAAGTGTTTAAAATTATTTTACAAGCTATAAAAATATAAAAAAAACTACCCAACTTTTTAGCATTAAAATTTAAAGAAAAGATTAAAAAATCTCACACTTCTAAAAAAAAAAAAAAAAAAGATAAATTAATATTTCTATTTTATTTGATGATTAAGAAATGTTGATCATTATTGCTACATAATTACTAAAAATATATTCTACATTAAATTATCAAATTACAAAAAATGAACTCTTATTCTAATTAAAAGTAATTAATTACCAACTTATTTTTTTATTAAAATTAGTTTTTCTATGTTACAAATATATATTTCTTGAATTAACACATTTAATTACATTATAATTCCTAAAGAGAAAATTGTATTAAGAGAAAAACCTCTGAAATTCACTTATTTTATTTAATAAGCATTCTTAAATTTATAAGAAAGATTCAGAAATATCCCCCATTTAAAGTTGTCTTCCAAAAGAAAAAAATATATATATAAATTAATATTTTTATTTTATTTTTTAATTAAAACTATTGATAAGTAACAAATTAATATTGCAACATACTCGTTAAATATATGTTCTACTTTAAATCATCAAAACGACATAAAATGAATTCTTATTCTAATTAAAAGTTATTAATTACCAACTTTTTATTTGTTAAAATAAATTTTTCCATGTTAAAAATACATATTTTGTAAATTAACGCAACGCATGTAATTATATTATAAATCCTAAAAAAGAAATTTGATTAACTGAACAAAACCTCTGAAAATTTTTTTAATAGTTAATTATTCTTAAATATATATATATTCTTAATTATATCTATATCTTAATTATTCTTAATTATATCTATATTTTAATTATTCTTAAATTCGTTTGCTTTAACGAATTCGCTAAGGTATTTATTTCATTCACTTAAATATTAAATTTACTTTTATATACATGCGCGTAAGACAATTTCAAATAAATAAATAAAAAATAAAACAAAAACACTTTAAAATTCAAATTTTCCCATCTACCACTTACCTTCAACGACAACCAATACTTATCGATATGTCTTCCCCTTATGAACTCATATAATCCGCCCCTGATCAAGTTTCACTGGCTGAGTGGTGAAGGCGTCTACTTCCTGTCACTGGGTACGATGGATCAAACCCCGCCTCTCCCAACGCTGAAATACGTTCCTTCCAAATATACATTGCACGATGGCTCATAGATGGCGCCATCAAAACATTTTTTTCTCAATTTATGCTGGTGTCGGGCTGCGGCCGGCATTCATATGGATAGCTATCGGCGTAGTTTTCTGCCGATACCGGACCGGCTGCGTGCCTCGTGAATCTGTCCGCATTCGCGCGGCGTATCAAAAAGATACGGAACCGGTAGCGGCAACCGGTATCGTACCGATACCGCCGGTAGTGGCAAGCGGCTGTCGCCCGATTGCTTACCGATAGCTCTGTGTTTGCTGGGTATTGTAATGTTAAGGTCACATTCATCTGTAATTATTTAAAATATCCTCCATGAGGTTCCAAGAAATCGAGCAGCATTTTTTTTTCAATTTTCTATCAAAACATGCATCTTTCAGAAAATGCTGTCAATGTGTCGTGTCGATATTTAAAGCTAATTTTTGTTGCACAAATATTACAAGAAGGTAGTCATCAAGTAGAAATATACTTAACTCAACAGTTCATCATGGAAGATAATGAAAATGCTATCCGATTGTTTAGAATATCATAATGAGGAGTTTGGAAAATTCAAGTATGTAGGGGAGGGGAAAAGAGTTCTCTGCACACACAAACACACATATATTATATATATATTAAACAACATTTTATATTTGCACATACTTTTCGCCACAAAACACACTGTATAAATAGTGTTTATTCGCTCTAAATTATAGCAAGGAACCATGGGCGTACCCAAGGGGGGGGGGGTGCTGATGGGGCTACAGCCCCCCCGAAATTTTTCGAAAGTGATATGAAAAAGTGCTGCTTTTTTATCTTTCTTTTTTGGAAAAAAAATTTTAGGCTTACAGACCTCTCCCAAAATAGTTGAAAATTAAATGAAAAAAGTGGTGATTTTTTTTCTTTTTGTTTGAGATAAATTTGTACTGCAATTGTTTTCTGCAATACAACGAACTAGACTTTCTGGCTAGTACCATAACAGCGCACAGTTACACCACTCTATACCCAATGAGGGGAAGGAGGCTGATGGGTTTATAGGGCCACCCTTCGAAGTAATCAAAAATGAAAGAAAACTCTTTTTTTCTTTCTTTTGAGATAAATTTAAATATTTTTTGTGCGACGCAGCTTAGTTGCGACGCTGGTTAGTCCCATATACTAGTGCACAGTGATGCCGCAGCATACACCCAAAGAAGTCGATGGCGACGGGGGTTATGAGGTTACAGCTCCATTCCACCTCCGAAGAGATCGCAGTGAAATGATAAAAGGGCTGATATTCCTTTTTTTCAGATAAAATTGTTTTATTTTCTGGCATGCCACGAAATTGTTTTTCGTGTTAATACAAAATCCTCCTAAGTCCTGCGACCAAATTTACTTGAAACCACAAAATCAATTTTCAAATGACTGAAAAATAGCTCCATGCCTGTTTTACGGGATAAATGAAAACGTATATGGTCAGTTCAAGAGACCTACGAGTAAATTCGACAAATCTAAAAGTAGTTTAATTTAAGGAAATTTTTAATTTCTCTCATATTCGGTGGACACCAAGATTGTCAATGCGGAAGTATGTTAATGCACAATAACACTACAGCTAATCACAAGTCGATTTCGGGTAAATCGGAAAACCGGAGGTGCGGAAGAGTGACTGTAAAAGTAGCTTATTAACTTTCATTTTTCTGCCGCATCTCCATGCCAAAATTTTGTGTTTTTTCCACGGTTTTATGACAAAATATGAGTTTTCTCAGCAGTCCTTTGAAAAAATTCGCATTTCTTCGGCTTTTTACCGAAATTCGCGGGTTTTTTGCACACTCCTTCGTCGAAATTTGCGTTTTTCCCACAGATCTGTGACGAAATTTGAGTTTTTTTTGTGATCATGTCGAAATTTGTGTTTTTTCCGCGTTTTTCGTCGGGTTTTTGATGAAATTCAAGTTTTTTTCGCGGATTTTTGCCGAAATTCAAGTTTTTTTTTTACGAAATCCTTCGTCGAAATTTGTTTTTTCCGTGGCTTTTTTGACGAAATTCGCGTTTTTTTTCTCGTCATTTTGATGAAATTCGCTTTTTTCTGCGGCTCTTTGACGAAATTCGCGTTTTCTTTGACGAAAGTAGCGTTTTTTGCGGCTGTTTGACGAAATTCGCTTTTTTCCGCCGTCTTTTAACGAAATTCACGTTTTTCTGTGGCCTTCTTTGTGACCCTGCTTTTTCTTTTTTGCGATCCCTTGACGAAATTCACATTTTTCCCGTTTCCCTTTGACGGAATGCGTGTTTTTTAGCGATGCTTTGTCGAAATTTGCGCCTTTTCTGCGGCCATTTGACGAAATTCGCGTTTTATCCGAGGTCATTTGCCGAAATACGAGGTTTTTTTTACGCAATCCTTCGTCGAAATTTGCGTTTTTTCTCGTCTTTTTGATGAAATTCACGTTTTTTTGCGATCCTTTACTAAATTAGCATTTTTTTCACAGCCCTTTGACGGAATGCGTGTTTTAAGCGATCTTTTTTACGAAATTATCGTTTTTCCGCGACCTTTTGATGAAATTCGCATTTTTTCGGCGGCCCTTTGACAACATTTGCGTTATTTTTTCGAGATCCTTTGTCGAAATTGTCTTTTTTCCGCTGCTTTTTGACTAAATTCACGTCTTTCTGTGGCCCTTCTTTGTTACCCTGCTTTTTCTTCTTTTTGCGATCTTTTAACGTAATTCGCGTTTTTTCTGCTTCCCTTTGACGAAATTCGCGTTTTTTCTGTGGTCATTTGCTGAAATTAGCGTTTTTTTATGCAATCCTTCGTCGAAATTTGCGTTTTGTCCGCGGTTTTTTAACAAAATTTGCACTTTTTTATCGTCTTTTTGATGAAATTTGCGTTTTTCTCTGTCCCTTTGACGAAATTCGTGCTTTTTCAGCTTTCTTTTGAAGGAATGCGGGTTATTTTAGCGATACTTTGTCCAAATTTGCATTTTTTCTGCAGCCCTCTGACGAAATTTGCGTTTTTTCGGAGATCATTTGCCGAAATTCGCGTTTTTTTTACGCAAATTTGCGGATTTTTGACGAAATTAGCTTTTTTCGCAGCACTTTGACGGAATGCGTCTTTTAAGAGATCTTTTTTTCGAAATTAGCGTTTTTTCCTCGACTGATAAAATTCGCGTTTTTTCTGCGGCACTTTGACAAAATTCGCGTTTTTTCTGTTGTCATTTGCCGAAATTCTCTTTTTTTTAGACAATCCTTCGTCGAAATTTACGTTTTTTCCGTGCCTTTTAGACGAAATTTGCTTTTTTTTCTCGTCTTTTTGATGAAATTTGCGTTTTTCTGCGGCCTTCTGACGAAATTCGCGCTTTTTCAGGGCCATTTGACGAAATTCGCACTTTTTCCCGCGGCTTTTTGACAAAATTAGCGTTTTTTCGCGTCTTTTTGATGAAATTTGCGCTTTTCTGCGCCCTTTTGACGAAATTTACTTTTTTCCTTGTCCCTTTGACGAAATAAGCTTTTTTGCGATCCTTTACGAAATTAGCTTTGTTTTCACAGCCATTTGATGAAATGCGTGTTTTTAGCGATCTTTTTCGAAATTCGCATTTTCCCCGGAAACTTTTGATGAAATTCGCGTTTTTTTGCGGCCTTATGACGAAATTCGGGTTTTTTCTGTGCTCATTTCATAAAATTAGCGTTTCCTCTGCGAGCATTTGACGTAATTCGCATTTTCTCCCTGATCATTTGACGAAATTTGACTTTTTTTTCGCAATCCTTTGACAAACTTCGCTTTTATCCGTGGCCCTATGACAAAATTTCGTTTTTTTTTCTTTTTCGGATAATTTAAAAAAATTGGAGATTTTTTTTTCTGCGAACGATTGATGAAATCGTTTTTTTTTCGGCGACCGTGTCGATATTTTTTAAGTCCGAATTTTCGGAAAATGGGGAACAAAGTCACCCCTGTCTCTCCCCCTCCCCCCACGCCCCCTGGCTACGGCCTTATTGGCAAAAATGATTTCTGTTTATAACACAATTCAACGTGTTTCGTAAGATTTAGAACATTATGGAAATTTAAGTCAGCCCCCCCCCCCCCGAAATAAAATCCTGTGTACGCCACTGCAAGGAACAAATGCATATACATCTCTCTCTCTGTCTCTGTATATACATATATATATATATGTTATGGTTAAAGTAAGAATTAAGGGTAAACCTAGGTTTAACCGGTTAAAGTGGGGGATTACTCAGGCCTTGCAGATAAAGCCCAAAGAGTTCCCAACGCGTCTAACCAATCTTGGTTGGTCAAAGCCCGAAATTATTATAAAACATCTTTGTAGAAACATATTAAAACCTTGTAATCAGAAAAAATTTGTTCGTACCTTTATTGCAGAAACTGAATAAAAAAAATTCAGTACCAAATTTAAGAATTTGAATGCAGAAACTGAAAAGAAAAGAAAAGATCAGTATTTTAAGAACAGCATTTACATAAAAGTTTGTACAAGAATTTAAAAATTAGTCCATGAATAACGTTTAAAGAGTGATTTAATTTTCACTTTTTATTTGTATTTTAGATAACATTATCCTTTTTTTTTTCAATATTACCACCAGTGCAACACTTTAACCATGCATTTTAAACAACTGATACACCTTAACAAATCTTATCAAACAATACTTACTGCTTTAAATTGGATATTATTATTACTTATTTTAATAATAATCTTATCAAATGGTTTAACCTTATAAACGAATAATAACATATGGGGTAGATGTTCCAGTAATGGATAATCTTAAGGAATTTCTTTAAATTTCATTTTTAATTAATACTTATAATTATTATATTCTCTATTTTTCAATATTATATTAGTCTATAAACGATACTTAATAATTCTTTTAGTCTCATTTCTCAAAATGGATCAAAATTAATAACAGAAATATATCAGTAAATAACAGAAATATATCAAAACGCCCAAAATTCCAGTGATGGACACTCTCTCTTCCAGTAATGGACAATCCCACAAAAAATAATAGATATAATTGATTTTATAACTGTATTTGATATCGGAATTTAATAAATTCGGGCTTTAATCGACCAAGATTGGTTAGACACAGCTTTAACCTGTTAAAGATGGAAGCGTTGGGAACTCTTTGGGCTTTATCCGCAAGGCCTGGGTAATCTGCACTTTAACCGGTTAAACCTAGATTAGTTTGGATGTTAATTGGTTACCCTCCAAGGAACCTAACCTACTCTTGATTCTTACTTTAGCCGTAACATCTATATATCACTGTTTTTCAGGTTCAACAATACAATTTTTTTTTTACAAATTTGCGCCATCATATTTATACATAGAAACATAAATTTTATAGGCAACTACTTAAGTGATTTGGAACCGAATACCGTTTTTAACGGTCTGCTAGGACAAAAATCCATTAAAGCTTAGAAGCCACAACTACTTAAAGCAAAGTTATTAAAGATTGGTGTCCACGCAAATGCAGAAAGAAGTCAGATTATAATTTAAACATAACATTTAAAAAAAAATTAAAAACACGATTAAAGATATTAAATATAACAATATAGGCCATAACTTTGGCCAAGAACTTAAACAGCTCATATAGCGAGCCTTTACTTATTTCAATCACATTCCTGAAATATAACTTACAAAACGAGCCATTTGAACATAAAGTCGCTCCAATATATACTATCTAAACAGAATCAACTTCGTAACTAACAGTGAAGCATGCAATTATAGAAATCAGCCAATTAGAAACTAGCGTACGTCATCGGCACGATGAAGCAATACTTAAATTCAAATACCATCATTCACCTCCAGATGCGTGAAATTCGTAAATGTATGACGTCATATCGTCATAAAAACGAAACGCTAGTAAGCTAAAGGCTGAAACGATATCATAACAAAACTAGAAAACAAGCATCGATACAGAACAGTCTCAGAATTGGGTCGCGAATCATAACGACTTGAAACATTGATATCTATGTGTATTTTACCCGGATTGCTTTGAAGTTGAGAAAGATGATTAATCCCCATAACTAATGTCAGGACGTGTCCTACTAGCCAAAAAGGACAAACATCCAATTAAGTTACGATATGGAATTTCTTCCATTTCAGCAATTTCTTCATTAGTTTGAGGGCAATCCTTTTTGGAAAATAAACTCCCTTTGAAATCCCAGGTCGAAATTCATGCTGGTATTTGTTTGCGAGACAAGCATTAAATGATGTATCCCAGCAAAGTTAACTAGCATAAAGTACCATAACACATTTGCTGGTTCCACCATAAATCCCAGCAAGTCATGGTGTGTATTGGAACACTTTACTGCTTGGCCAGAATATCTATTCCAGCTTGTATTGCTTGAATATGTTGCTGGCCTAGCAACAATCCAGACCACCACTTGCTTGTAATTTCTGCTTTCTAGCAGTAATTCACCAGCAACAGAAACATTTTTTTGTTGCTAGTCTATCATTACATTTCTACCATCAGTTGCTTTTAATTTTCTAGCATCACGTGCTTTTAATTTTTGCAATGCTGGCATTATTTTTCTAGCATCACTTGCTTTTATTTTTTGCTATTCTCCCGGTTAGAAAAAAATGACGCTGGTGGCGCCATCTTTGGAGAATTTCTGAAGTACAGTCGTGGAAAAAAAAGTAAACACCCCCTATTAACTCCTCAACAAATTATCGTAGGAGAAAGTTACTGGTACCGAACGATTGGAAATAAAGACTACTTTTAAATGATGCATATAAAATTTGTTTAGGGGAGAATCTACATATTAAAATGAACCATAACTTTGTTTTTTTCAATAGCAGTGCATAATTCTGACAGCAGAAAAGAACTCTACACCCTTCAATTAGCCTAAAAGCAATTTTTTATGCAATTCGTACGATAAGTTTCCGAGAAATTAATTATTTTAAAACGAGCATACTTTAAGGGTTGTATCCATATTGAAGTTCCGTACTCGATTGTTAACCGAGAGAGCCTCGTACTTGATCAAGGGATCTGAAGCGCCACTCAAGGAGTCAATGAAGCCTGTTTGATTACAGGACAGCAGAATAAATTTCAAAATAGCTACTCACTTCTATCATAGACGGCCCCTTAAACCATCATTTAGCCGTTTTTTAAGCATAATTCGAAAACTACTTGGAAGAAAACTGTGAAATTTTGGATTTCCATAAAATAGGACTTAATAAATCTAAATCCATCAAAAAAATTGTAGGTTGCAATTCATAATTTTTTCGAATATTAATTTCATAATTCATATCATAAAATTATAAAAATTGCAAATTCGGAGTATTTATGTTTGGGTATATTAGTATTATGGCTACAAAAAAAATTAGCACATTAGGAGCATAATTTCGTGAGACATAAATAAAAATATGAAAAGGTAATTTAACATTAGAATAACTCAATTTTGAATGTTTATAATTCAAAAACTTATAATTCAAATGACTTGAAATTTGGTATATAGGCATAGTTTAATCCGAAGATTTGAAATATCTCGTTAAAATTGGGTATTGCTATTGAAAAAAATGAAGTTTGGATTCGTTTTAATATGGAGATGGCCCCCTAACAAAATTTTATATGCATCATTTAAAAGTAGACTTTATTTCCAATCGTTCGGTACCAGTAACTTTCGTTTACGATAATTTGTTGAGGAGTTAGTAGGGGGTGTTTACTTTTTTTTCCACGACTGTACATAGCTTGTCATGCTATTTTTCCCTAAGCTGGCTGCATAGCATATTATGCTGGCAAGCATAAAAAAGCATATAATAGCACGGTAAGGTACCTACCACAACATGCTTTGGAAGAAGCTTAAACAGCAAACAAGCATAAAATGCTTGTATACAGGGTGATTCAGCTCGTCGGTGACAAACTTTAAGGATCGATAGAGCACACCTAGACGAACATTTTTGAACAGGGAATGTAGGGTCCCTGACGCGATGGTAAGGCGCTAGGCGCTTTCGAAAATTTGGGTGCCGAAATTCGAAACGTCATAAAAACTAGGGAAATGGTTAGATTTTCTTGCTTGTTGCGTCGAAATGATTCTGTTTGTTTAGACTTTCTTCAGTACCAATTTGATAAGCGTATCTCTTAAAACATGGATAGGGGGCGCTGCAGACTTTGGAGAGCTAGACAACAACTTTAAGCCCGTTATTTTGATAATTTAACACATGCTCGCCAAAGTTTATACTCTAACTTAAAGTTTGAACCCAAAAGTAGAGCCCTGCAAAAAGCGTAAGAGCCGGAATAAAATGTCAAAGTACAGGGTGGTCGAAACTCGAAGGCTCCTAAGAGATAAACAAACAGATTTCTTGACTTATGGCATGCATTTTCATGATTCTGTTTGCTGGGGCTCTCTGAAACTCAGTTGAACGGTACAAAAAGAAACATCGATAGGGGGCGCTTTGGGCAAAAAACATAATTCGTTGACATTTCGGACGCTAACTGGAAACGGGGCGCTACGATCAGTTAGTAATAATGAAAACACATTTTCTACCTATGCTCAACACTTCTGAATAAATTTAGACCAAAAACATCAATGATACTGGAAATTTATTTACAAAAAATAACACTACAGAAGATGCTCGAAATTTCGACCTTGGGCCATGATGCAGGCTTCGCACCTCCGTCGCATTGAGGAGTGTGTGTTTCCAACAATGCCAGGAGTATCTCTGATCTGCCCTGCAGCTGCCACAATGCGCGCCACAAGTTCTTCAGCACTGCTGACAGGTGTATGGTATACCTCGGCCTTCAGGTAACCCCAAAGGAAGAAATCCAAGCAGGTGAGGTCTGGTGATCGGGCAGGCCAGTGAACTGGACCCCCACGCCCGATCCACCGCTGGCCATACCTTGCGTTTAGATGGAGACGCACGTCGTTCGTGTAATGGGCCGGAGCTCCATCGTGCTGGAACCACATCTGGCGCCTCATCCAGAAGCTGCGGCAGCACTTGATCCAGGAAAATCAGGTAATTTCCACCTGTCAGCCGTTCAGGTAACAAATAAGGGCCAATGAGGCAATCCCCCAGAATGCCGGCCCACACATTTACTGAGAAACGCTCCTGGGCTGCTCGGCTTCTGGTTTCATGTGGATTTTCATCACACCACACATGACTGTTGTGGGCGTTCCACATTCCCTCCCGGCTGAAGGTGGACTCGTCCGTAAACAAAATGCTGTTTACAAAACGGGGATCCCTGGATCTCATCGCCAAGTACCATCTTGAGAATTCCACTCGAGGGCCAAAATCCTGCTCTCTGAGCAACTGCACCCGCTGGATGTGGTAGGGGTGCAGATTCCGGGAACGTAAGATGCGCCACGCAGTTGCTTGCGAAATGCCAACATGTCTGGCGATATCTCTCGTGCTAAGACCTGGGTTGTCCTCAACCAGGTTAAGCACAGCCTCTTCGTTGTCGGGGGTGCTCACTGATCGCTCCCGTTCAGGCCTGCCTCCGTCGAAAGATCCCGTTGTGGACAACCTCTGGTGTACTCGAGCGAAGAAGGCATGGCAGGGGATTTGCCTGTTGGGGTAACGCTCGGCGTACAACCGCTGAGCGGCTCGTCCATTACAACCAGCAGCGCCATACGCCAAATGCATGTCAGCCAATTCAGAGTTTGTGTACCGTTCCATCCTACTACCGATCTGCAGACAAGTAACCCGAAGCTTAAGTAGGTACCGCACGTTCAAAAGACGTGTCTGCGCATACAACTACGTCATCTCGCGTTGTCGTCTACGCATTACGTATCTTTTGCATATCGATATGGTACGATATCTTTTGCATAAATCAGCAAAAAGCACCTTATGTAAATTTTATTGCGCGCATTGTGCATGATTGAAACCAGCTATGTTTGTTAAAAAAAAAAAAAAAAACTGCAGTTTTAATAGCTTCTTATGATAAGTAAATTACTCTCTTGTTTTGTTTCTAACTGATCGTAGCGCCCCGTTTCCAGTTAGCGTCCGAAATGTCAACGAATTATGTTTTTTGCCCAAAGCGCCCCCTATCGATGTTTCTTTTTGTACCGTTCAACTGAGTTTCAGAGAGCCCCAGCAAACAGAATCATGAAAATGCATGCCATAAGTCAAGAAATCTGTTTGTTTATCTCCTAGGAGCCTTCGAGTTTCGACCACCCTGTACTTTGACATTTTATTCCGGCTCTTACGCTTTTTGCAGGGCTCTACTTTTGGGTTCAAACTTTAAGTTAGAGTATAAACTTTGGCGAGCATGTGTTAAATTATCAAAATAACGGGCTTAAAGTTGTTGTCTAGCTCTCCAAAGTCTGCAGCGCCCCCTATCCATGTTTTAAGAGATACGCTTATCAAATTGGTACTGAAGAAAGTCTAAACAAACAGAATCATTTCGACGCAACAAGCAAGAAAATCTAACCATTTCCCTAGTTTTTATGACGTTTCGAATTTCGGCACCCAAATTTTCGAAAGCGCCTAGCGCCTTACCATCGCGTCAGGGACCCTACATTCCCTATTCAAAAATGTTCGTCTAGGTGTGCTCTATCGATCCTTAAAGTTTGTCACCGACGAGCTGAATCACCCTGTATAGCTTGTCATGCTATTACTGTGTAAGCTAGCTATATAGCATGTCATGCTGGCTAGCATTGTAAAGTATATACTAGCATGAAAATCTAGCAGACAAAGCAATACATAGCAAAAACTAGCATATTTCTGATGCTATTACTAGCAAGAATTTTGACCTGGGATGGGTAAAGAAACAATAGGTGGATAATATCTTTTAAATTGGTCGTTAATATTTTCCATGTAGTCCGTTTTCTGAATAGAAATACCATTTTCAGTTTGTTCAAAGTTAACACCAAGCAGTTTAACGGTCTCCCCCAAAACTTTAATGTCAAACATTTGTTTTAGTACATCTATAACTTTACACATTTGATCTTTATCCTTTCCCAACAAAATCGTGTCATCGACATAGAATAGCAAGACAATTTCGGAATTAAGAGAATAAACACAATTGGTCCACTCGAACTTCTTAAAATTTAAACTTTCTAAGACGGAATGAAGTTCGTAAAACAATTCACGCCCGCTCTGATGGAGATCATACAGAGCCCCCTTTAATAAAGAAACTTGATCTGATTTTTCTGATTCTATGAAACTAACTGGTTGTCTCATATATATAATTTCCCATAAAAGGGTATATAAATATGCACAATGAACGTCCATCAAAATATGATACCATTTCAATCCAAAAACTAAAATCGAGAAAAATAAACATATTATAGTGAAATTAACCACAGGACTAAGAACCTGATCATACTGAATACCTTTCTCTTGTCGGAAGCCACTTGCAACGAGACGCGCTTTAAATCTAATTATTTCGTTCTCTTTATTGCACTTAATAGCTGGGGCGGATTTAAGGGGTCGCGATGGTCGCAATCGCGAGGGGCCCCGCATCCCAAGGGCCCCCAAATCACCCTTTGTGTTCAAAGATATGTGTGACGTCTTGAAAAAAGGATTTTCTTAGTGCTCTTTTTTAATTTTTCAGTTAATATTACACCATTTTCATGTAATAAATAGATTTTTTTTCTACCATTTGCTACTACCAGAAATATTTTAGCTTTCCCTTTTCTTTTTTTTTTCCGTTATGAATTATCAGGAGTATGATCGGTTGTGGAGGGATGGGGTGGGATTCAAAGGAAATTTGGGTATGACCTGAAAGGAACGCTGTTAGAGGTCTTCTACGATGATTTAATTATACAGATTGAGGGCCTGATTAAATAATCGGGAGTCACCATGGGGTCCCTGACTTTTGGGGGCCCCACATTTGGAATGCAGTTTTCATAAAACTTATATTTTAAATGTATTTTTACTTTGTTACTGATTACCTATGTTAATGAAAGAAAGTTTCGCTCTGTGTGTGATGGCTAGCGAAGTCTGCCGCATGTAGAAGTCTCAAAATTTGGGTGAGGATAGTCTAAGCCAGCTCCTGATGCACCTGAGGGTCAGATTTTTAATTTTTTAAAACCCAGGTCTCCTGAGCCCTTCAAGTTTTTATGCCCTAAATTTTTCATAACTTGCCCCTTTATTCGATCTTCTTCGTTTTTTTTGGGCCCTTTCTTCATTTAGTTATCCCCTTTCTACATTTCATTTAAGATCCTAGCCCCCTGCGGCCCTTGAAGTTTTTGTGCCCTAAACTGTTAATAAATTACCCCCCCCCCATTTTAATCCGATATTATTTTTGTCAGCCCTTTTTTAGGTGTGTTCGTATAGTTATATAAATGCGTAGCATCTATAGTCATCATCTGGTTCGTTCGTCCGTCTGTCCGCATATATCAGCACAAAACTACTCAACCGAATGGTTTAAAATTTAAAATACGTAATAATGGTAGAATTTTGTCGAGTCATTTCAAATTTTATGAAAATCACATCTATAGGTCAATTACAGGGATGGTCAAAAGTATTCCGTTACATTACGGCCAATGGGAAAAAAATAGTTTCAAGTGCATTTTAGTAATGTTACAACCTTTCGAACATAATGAAATTGACATGAATTAATGAAGAGAACTAAAATATACATTCTGTAGAATATGTGGTGCAAAGAATATTTATTATTCATTTACAGGGCCACACAAAAAATTGCGTTACACAATGGTATTGAGGGAAACATTGTACGTGGCGTATTTTAATTATGTTAAACTGTTTCACATACAATGAAATTGATATACGTTGCAAATGTTTATTACAAGTTACTTTCTGTATAATAGAAAGTGCATAGTATTTGCAGAGACACATAAAATATTTTGGATACTATATAGATCCGAAGTACTGTATATTTCCGATGATTGCTGGAAGTGCATTTTTAGTTAAGATATGACTTTTAATGTTTAACTAAATTTTTTAATATTATGTTGTGAGTATAAATGCTGCATATCATATACAGGGCTACAAAAAAGAATTCGTAAGGGTTACTGAGTATGAACGAAAATAGCTTAAATGTGGTTTTTAAATGAGTTATTAATTTTTACGTTGAACTACATATTTAGTATACTAAGATATGTTTATAAAATATAAATAAAATTATATACAGGGACACGCAAAGAATTGGATACATGGCCGTCTATGAAGGATAGTCTCTGGAAGTGTGATTTCAGTAGTTTTAAGAGTGTTAAGTGCCATAGTTTATTTACAGAGACACCCAAAAGTATTCCACTACTAGGACTGGCCGAAGTAGAAATTTCTTAAATCGATTTATCATCCATCTAACATCGCGATTTAGTGCTAAATCGTGTTTAACACCGATTTTGCATTTTAGAATATGGAAGCCTATTTTTTAATTTTTAGCAACAAAATACGGTCTTTATGCAGCCCCCCTCCCCACCTCCTGTATTATTTAGTATATTTAGCTCTTAATTTTTCGAATATCTTTGAAAAGAGGTATATTTTACACATAAAAAAAAAAACATTGAATGCCCCAAAACACTAGTTTTTTTTTTCATTTTAAAAATTAGTGACCTATTTTAATATATTTTATGAACTCATTCTTTAAGAAATAATATAAAAGAAAATGATTTTTTTTTAAAGTCTGATTTGTTATTCTTGCTACATTCTAAATTCCATAATGAGGGGGGGGGGGGCGACTTCCCCTAGTCCACCCAAATAGCATTCATCGCTAACAACCTACACACACTTTCTTTTACAGACAATGAATAAAAAAGTTATTGAGGTAAAACAGAAGCAGATACAAAGAATTCAATGATGAATTTAATTATTCATTTACCATGATGAGAAAAATAATTTAAGAAAAAGTGAAGATATGAGAAATAAGGTGCAATTTTATATCTTTTTAACTTTTAGATTATTATAAAATTTGTTTAACATAAATGCTGACATTCATATAGCAGATGGAGCAGGATTGAAAGTGTGACCCCTGTAACACATTACTGAAATTGCTGATCTTTTCGCGGCCGTTGCCACCCTGTAAGATTAGTAATAAAGCATAATCTTACTAAAATATATATCTCTTTATTGATAAAAAAATGTCAAAAAAGCAGAAAATCGCAGATCTGCAGAAAAATCTAATGAATGTCCCCTCCACTCCTCCCTCATTCTGCTGTAAAAATCAAGTTACTTGACTCATTACAGAACTTTATTAAAGTATTTTTAATTAATTACAAAATAATAATAAATTAAAACTAAAATATTCCCATAATACCCAAAGATATGAAAATTAATTTTTCATCAAAATAATGCGTAAAAATATAAACTAAAAACGGATGAATTTGGATATAAATAGTGAATCCATTTCAGCAAGATACTCAATTACTCAATTCATGCGGCTGGCGTTGAAATCGGATATCAAACCTGATGCATGACTATTTTAAAATATCTTAATTAATTACAGAATAATAGAAAATAAAGAATATATATTAAAATATTACCCAAACATGTGGAAAATGAATTTTTCACTAAAAGAATGCATAAAAATAAAAACTGAAATTCGATGAATTTGTATTTTAAATATGAATCTTTATTATTATTTTTTTTTCAATCATAAATACTCAATCAATTTCAGGAAAAAATACTTAGCAAAAGAAAAATATTTCATGCGGATCACGGCCAAATCGGGATACACAAAACAATGCATGACTATATTTAAAATAATTTCATTAATTACAAAATAATAGAAAATAAAAAATACATGTTAAAATATTACTAAAACATGTAAAAAATGAATTTTTCATCATAAGAATGCATAAAAGTATAAACTGAAAGTCGATGAGTTTGGATTTTAAATATAAAACTTCATTATTATTTTTTTTTTTATCATATAAATACTGAATCAATTTCAGGAAAACAATCTTTTGAAACAATGCAGGATTCTACTTTGAAACATTTTAATTAATTACAGAATAATAGAAAATAAAAAATACATATTGCAATATTA
The DNA here is from genome assembly GCA_963932465.1 of Maratus speciosus. Taxonomy (NCBI): domain Eukaryota; kingdom Metazoa; phylum Arthropoda; class Arachnida; order Araneae; family Salticidae; genus Maratus; species Maratus speciosus. The sequence goes on from OZ010798.1 coordinate 39,097,625, forward strand.
CTCAAATATCTGAAAACTTAATTTTTCATCAAAAGATTGCATTAGTATACATACTGAAATTCGATTAATTTGGATTTTAAGAATTAAACATTACTTTTTCTTTTCAACTTTCCACCATATAAGTTCTTAATTTTTGAAAAATACACATTTCAATCTCGTTTACAAAATAAATAAATAAATATCAATTTTTACTCACATCATCATTTTCTTAAATCGCCTTTTTCTTAAATCGGGGAGGATTGAGGCTCGATGTTTTCTTAAACCGGTTCCTGCTAAATCGATTTAACACCAGCTTACCTTCTTTTTCTTAAATCGGAAAGCATCGAGGCTTGCGATGGTTGCTTAAACCGGATCCTCCTAAATCGATTTAACACCAGCTTGCCTTGTTTTTCTTAAATCGGAAAGCATCGAGGCTTGCCATGTTTCCTTAAATCGGATCCTCCTAAATCGATTTAACACCAGCTTGCCATGTAAGCGATAGATACATCAAAGTACATAAATCGGTTTTCCAATGTTAGCTCTGAATCAGTATTTTGTTTTAAATCGATTTAAAGCCAATGGCTAAATAGCTATTTAAGACATTGTCTAAATCGCGATTTCCGATGTTAGCTTAAATCGATTTACGACCAATAGTGAAATCGGATTTCCGATGTAAGCTTTAAATCGATTTAAGGCCCAGGCCTATCCACTACATTATTGTCTACGGGGAAATGTCGTAATTATATAAATACGTAGCAACTGTAGCAATCATTTGGCCCGTCCGTCCGTCCGTCTGTCCGCATATAACAGAGCAAAAACTACCCAACAGAATGATTGGAAATTTAATATGTATAATCGTTACAGAATTATATCGAGTCATTTCAAATTTTATGAAAATCGAATCAAAACTTAAAAAGATATTAATAAAAGTTTTCTACGTTATATTAAATCCTATCATACGTAATCAATTCAATGATATCTCAGGATAGGTAGCAATTCTAGGTTGCCATGGTAAATATTCTATTAAATTCTATCATATGTAATTAATTCAATGATATCCCATAATAGGTAATGATTCCAGGTTGCCATTATGATTATGTCATTTTTAAGATGGTGTCATATTATTTCCGTATTTCTGAATTTAATATATATAATCGCAATAAATTTGTATTCATGCATTTTTGCATAAGAGTGCAACAGCTATTACAACAAGATCTGAATATTTATAAAACTAGTTATAATACGAACGTACCTCATTTGTCATGCTTGACGTACAGTTTTCGACGTTCATTTAGTTATTCTCACGATTTTACATTCCAGTTAAGACGCTGTCCCTCTAGGGCCCCTTGAACATTTTTGCGCCATGCATTTTCACCCCCTTATTGTGTCACCCTCTCAATGCATAATTTTCAAGTTGATTCTTAGACTCCTGTCCCCGGGCCAACATTCTCATATTTTTATTGGGGCCCCAAGGCCCTTTTTAAAGCATTTCCCCCATTTTTTGTGAATTTCTTTAAAATTTTATTCTAATTACTAATTCATACCCAATGTTTAATTTCGTCTAATTGAAGATCTAATGTAGGGGTGTACAACCTTTTTAACAGAAGGGCCACTTACAAAAATGTCTGGGTTGTCGAGGGCCACATCAGTAACACAGAGATATGTCTGTTTCGGATAGGTGATCTGTGGTCCATAATCAGATAAAAAATATAGTTTCAGAAGGGGGGGGGGTTACCCCACTAGGCATCCCTACCCAGTCAACATATCCAATTCAGTTGACAAGAATATATCAATAGCTTACATCTATATATATAACACAGATATAGCAAAGATTATTTTCAAAGAATCATAATATTCCTTGACTTTATTCGGGTGAGTAAATTTTGTTTTAATAAAAGTACTAAAAAACAAACATATACATCAAAGTGGCAAGTGCCGAAAAAAATGTGAACTTTATGAACAAAGGGGGCAGAAGGAGCCGATCAACGAAATTCGCGATTCTTAACTGACTCTGACGAATTTTGTAATTTTTTCCAGCTGTGACGAAATTAGCGATTTTTTCTAGCGATAAGTGGACGAATCTCACGATTTTTCAAGAGCTGATCAATGAAATTTTCCATTTTTCCGCGCATCATCAAAAAATTTCGCGATTTTTTCGTGCCCGACCAACGAAATTCGCGATTTTATGGAGCCGTATCGACAAAAGTCGCGAATTTTCCGTTCCCGATCAACTAAATTCGCGATAACCAGGCGAAACATGCTATTATTCCGAAGCCAATCAACAAAATTTGAGATTTTTCAGCTCCTAATCGGCAAATTTTGTGATTTTTCCGCATCCGATCGATGAAATTCGTGATTTTTTCTTGCGACAGACGGAAATCACGAGGTTTTCGCAGCTGATCAACAAAATTCGAATGTTTCTGCGTATCAGCAAAATTGACGATTTTTCCTTACCCGCTCAACGAAAGTTGCGATTTTTCCGTGCCTGATCGACAAAATTTGCGATTTTTCAGAGCCCGAACGTCAAAACTCGAGATCTTTCCAAATCCGATCGAAAAAACTCCCGATTTTTCAGAGCCCGATCTAAAAGACTCGCGATTTTTCTGCACTCGAGTGGCAAAATTCGCGATTTTTTCCGCGCCTCATCAACAAAATTCGCGATTTTTCCATGTCCGATCAATGAAATTTGGGATTTTTCCGTACATGATCGGCAAAATTCGCGATTTTTTCGTGCCCACCAACGAAATTCGCGATTTTTTGGAGCCCGATCGACAAGACTCGCGATTTTTCCGCGCCCAATCAACTAAATTCGCCATAAACAGACAAAACACGCGATTTTTTCGAAACCGATGAACGAAATTTGAGATTTTTCCTCTCCTAATCGACAAAATTCGTGGTTTTTCCGCACCCGATCGATGAAATTCGCGCTTTTTTCTCGCGGCTGTCGAAACTCATGATTTTTTTCGCAGCTGATGAACAAAATTTCTGTTTAAAATGTCTGATATGGATGCAACTTCGTCCAAAACGGATCAGCGAGCTGCAATTAAGATTTTAACACTGGAAGGATGTAAGCCGGTGGATATTCATCGCAGAATGCAGGCCGTGTACGGTGACACGTGTGTGTCAAAGCCCACGGTGACGAGGTGGGCGAGAATGTTTAGCGACAGGAGACAACGGATTTGCCGCGGTCCGGTCAGGCACACAAAGTTGTGACAGAGAAGCTGATTACGGACATTAACACTGCAGTCAAGGGAAATCGACGTCGAAACATTCGTGACGTCGCAAATGAATTCAGCGTTTCCATCGGCACTGTTCATAATATTGTCACCAATATTCTCAATCGACATCGTTCTTCGCGGACGGAATTCGTAACCTTCCTAAGCAGTGGGACACCTGCCTAAACGCCATGTGTGATTTTTTAAAACAAATTTTGTATGCATTTCACTCATTAAATATTGTTGTTTCTATATAGGGGAGATGGGGGCACATGTGAACAGTTCGCATAAATATAGCTTTTTCTCATGACTGGATTAATTTCTATAAACAAAAACTACTCAATATAGTAAATAGAACAATTTTTTATACATGGTAATTTTTTAAAAATCACCTGTATAGTTCTTCTTACATTTTTTAATAGTTTTATAAATTCGAAAAATTGTTCACATGTGCCCCATCAGCGGGGTAGTTGTGAACACACGTGGGGCACATGTGAACACAAGGAAAAATATCCTTTCACATGCTTTTTATTCTGTGATTCATTTGTCATCGTAATCATTAGTTAATTAACTGTGAAATTCACCATAAAGAAATATATATATATTTCTCTAGTTTCTGGGTGATATGTTTAAGCAAAAGATTATAAAATGAAAATAAGTAGATTTTGGGGGTGGAGGCTTAGATCATTCATAAGTATTGCTGAAATAAAATAAAAAAATAAAGAAGCAATTTTAAAAAAGAAATTAAAACTTTTAAATTTTGCTTAGGGGTTTTTGTTTCGGGAAAATTTTAGGGAGGGCGCGTTTACATACTATTTATTTCAAATCTGCCGAAATACGAAAGATTCCCAATGCTGTATTTGCCTTATTTACTTGTAAATTATAGATAAAGGAGGGTTTTTTAATGATTTAAAAAATATCTCGACTATACCCCCCCCCCCTCCCAAACTTCTTTTGCTTTTGAAAGAGGGAGGGGGTTACAATAGAGATTTTATGGTAGTTATCAGTTTAAAAATTTTACTTTCTTAAAATATTACTCATATCTATCTCCATTCAAAGCATCATATACATAACTGTTTTAGATATGGAAGTAAGCCATCATTGCAAGTTTAGAATAAATGTAATAGAAAAATTTGCAAAGTTGTTCAAGGTAATACTTTTGTATTAACAATGCATAAAAATATTGTTGTAAACTGTTTAGTAAAATAATATATAACACTTATTGCATTTTAGAAAACATTAAATTTATTTAAGGTACAATTGAATGTAAACGAGCTTGTTGCTCTTTGTGTATTTGCTGAAATATGTGTTTGATGAAGTTTTAATGCAAAATCAACTTTGTGTAAGGAAAATATCTTCTATTTCAGGAAAATTATAGATAATGGAACTGACATTATTTATCATTAAGTTAACTGAAAGGGACAGAATCACAGAATGATTATTGGGGTACTTATGTACTGTTCATATCTGCCCCAACTTATCTGTTCACAAGTGCCCCACATTGCTGCTTCTGTTAAATTGATAAATCATTAACATTTCTCAATTTTAGAAGAAAAAGAACGTTATCAAAAATATTTATTAGTATTCATAGTATATGTTAAAACACTCAAATTCAAATAAATGAATAAATAAATAAAGTTATACGCTTATCAACTTGGAACAAAGATTTTACTTTTGAGATCTAAAAACAGTGTTTTGGCTCCATAGGACAAACAAAATGTCAAAAAGCTTCAAAAATTTTTTACCATATGTCTACAGGTGCTGTCATCTTTAGTAATTTTTTTCAAATTAAAAAACTTATAATAACTATTGAAAAATTGCGATGTTCACATCTGCCCCCTGTTCACATGTGCCCCCATCTCCCCTATGTATCGGGCTCATTTCTGTTCCTACGCATCTCATGGATACATACCTCGAATCGCTTTCATTTGAACATCCCCCATATAAACCCATCTGCCTCCCAAGATCCTACCATTCGAAGGGTTTTCTACTAAAGTCCAAACTTCTCGATCTATAACAATTTGAATTTCCTCCTTCACAGTGTTGAATTCAGACACTTTTCTCCGGGAGGGATTTCTGCGGCTCCGGGGGGGGGGGCATTATAGAGTTCCGGGGGGTGGAAATTGCACTTTTTGACCATTGAAAACACAAAATTTCAAATCTTCCGGGGGGATGTCCCCCCCGGGCCACCCCCTGGGATCAACACTGCTCCTCTATCGCACGCTTCCACGATTCAGCTTGAGGGAAACGCATTGATTCATGAAATGTATTTGGAACGTTCACCTGATCCCGCATTAATTGTCATTCATTTAAACTATTTGCTTATAGTTCCTGATTTATAATGCCCGTAAAGTTATTTTTAACACTGAAGTAAAAGACTTTTGGATCGAAATGCATATTTTTAGATTAGCAATAAGTTCTGGCATCGTTTTGGGATCTCAAATGCATATTGGTTCCTAATAGGGGAGATGGGGGCACATGTGAACAGGGGGCAGATGTGAACATCGCAAGTTTTCAATAGTTATTATAAGTTTTTTAATTTGAAAAAAATTACTAAAGATGACAGCACCTGTAGACATATGGTAAAAAATTTTTGAAGCTTTTTGACATTTTGTTTGTCCTATGGAGCCAAAACACTGTTTTTAGATCTCAAAAGTAAAATCTTTGTTCCAAGTTGATAAGCGTATAACTTTATTTATTTATTCATTTATTTGAATTTGAGTGTTTTAACATATACTATGAATACTAATAAATATTTTTGATAACGTTCTTTTTCTTCTAAAATTGAGAAATGTTAATGATTTATCAATTTAACAGAAGCAGCAATGTGGGGCACTTGTGAACAGATAAGTTGGGGCAGATATGAACAGTACATAAGTACCCCAATAATCATTCTGTGATTCTGTCCCTTTCAGTTAACTTAATGATAAATAATGTCAGTTCCATTATCTATAATTTTCCTGAAATAGAAGATATTTTCCTTACACAAAGTTGATTTTGCATTAAAACTTCATCAAACACATATTTCAGCAAATACACAAAGAGCAACAAGCTCGTTTACATTCAATTGTACCTTAAATAAATTTAATGTTTTCTAAAATGCAATAAGTGTTATATATTATTTTACTAAACAGTTTACAACAATATTTTTATGCATTGTTAATACAAAAGTATTACCTTGAACAACTTTGCAAATTTTTCTATTACATTTATTCTAAACTTGCAATGATGGCTTACTTCCATATCTAAAACAGTTATGTATATGATGCTTTGAATGGAGATAGATATGAGTAATATTTTAAGAAAGTAAAATTTTTAAACTGATAACTACCATAAAATCTCTATTGTAACCCCCTCCCTCTTTCAAAAGCAAAAGAAGTTTGGGAGGGGGGGGGGGTATAGTCGAGATATTTTTTAAATCATTAAAAAACCCTCCTTTATCTATAATTTACAAGTAAATAAGGCAAATACAGCATTGGGAATCTTTCGTATTTCGGCAGATTTGAAATAAATAGTATGTAAACGCGCCCTCCCTAAAATTTTCCCGAAACAAAAACCTCTAAGCAAAATTTAAAAGTTTTAATTTCTTTTTTAAAATTGCTTCTTTATTTTTTTATTTTATTTCAGCAATACTTATGAATGATCTAAGCCTCCACCCCCAAAATCTACTTATTTTCATTTTATAATCTTTTGCTTAAACATATCACCCAGAAACTAGAGAAATATATATATATTTCTTTATGGTGAATTTCACAGTTAATTAACTAATGATTACGATGACAAATGAATCACAGAATAAAAAGCATGTGAAAGGATATTTTTCCTTGTGTTCACATGTGCCCCACGTGTGTTCACAACTACCCCGCTGATGGGGCACATGTGAACAATTTTTCGAATTTATAAAACTATTAAAAAATGTAAGAAGAACTATACAGGTGATTTTTAAAAAATTACCATGTATAAAAAATTGTTCTATTTACTATATTGAGTAGGTTTTGTTTATAGAAATTAATCCAGTCATGAGAAAAAGCTATATTTATGCGAACTGTTCACATGTGCCCCCATCTCCCCTATACTGTAATAAATATCTGTACGCGATCCATTTGAACGGAGAACAGCCTTTCGAAACCTCTCAATATTTGGCTTAGTTAACGTAAGAGATTTAGATACTGCTTCTATCGGTTTTGAGCTTTTCGACTCCCTATCAATAAATTTAACTTCTTTATCGAGTTCAACACACGATTTTGCAGCATCGAAAACCTCCGAATCGTTTAAATCTAATGCATCCAAACTTCGGTCAGAAACCTGTTTATTTTTAACTGGTTCCTCTAGTCTAACACTGATGGTCTCGATAACTTTGTCTTTTTCGGAGATCCATACACGATAGCCTTCTGTGCGAAGAGCATAACCTACAAGCATACTCTTTTCAGCACGCATATCCAGTTTACTGCGATTCTGTTTAGGAATCCCAACGTATGCAATGGAGCCGAAATCTCTTAGATGTTTAACAGACGATGCTTTTCCCCCAAATAATTCATTTTCGCTTATTGACGGAAAGTCTTAATGGGAATTTTTCAACTGTGTTACGCGTTTAACTGAATCCACTTTTAGCATGCAATGTAGTATACATACAGATCTATAGATCATATACAAGGCTGCACACAAAAAATCGGATATTTTTCAGACGGTGATGGTAATTGCAGAAATTGTCTTTTTAAATGCGTTATCGTTTTTCAAATTGTTTATTTAGATATCATCTTTCAGCTTAATAAATTGTGAAATTTTATTATACTATTCTCAATGTGTTGGAAAATGTTGCATGATCTATGACGGACGCATGGTTTTTCGTTCTTGTTTATTTTTGAATTAATTTTCCAAAAATTAGATTTATTTTTATATAGTTTGTTAAGCACTGATACTATGAAGTAAATTCTGAAGGAATAATACAGAGCTGCAAGAATACAACTAATACTACAATAATGAGCATTGTTAGATTTTTACTTTTTCAAATTCATCATAATTATGATTTTTACTTTTTAAAAATAAATTTGATAGTAGTTCATAAAAGAAGAGTAATTGAGCATCCCATTAATGGATACTGGCCTTAAAAAAATCTTTAAAATAAACACGATTTTGTAAATGGCAGTATATAAAATTCAAAGTTTTCTATTACTATGGGGAAAAAATGTCAATTTTCTGCTTCCTGGCTGGTTTAATCAAGATTATAAACAATAAAATCATTACAGCGTACAAAGAGAAGTTACGAAAAAAATTAATAATAACTAAATTTTTATTTCCTATTTTTTTATGAACTTTGACGTGTGGGGAGGATGTCCAATATTGAATATTTTTAACCTGTAATCAATCAGCAACAAAGAAACTATCTTAGTATACTCTCAACTAATAACTAAGATAGTGAATTTTCATCTATTTATGGTGATCATTTAAAGAAAGGCCAAAGTTATAGAGTGGGTCTATAAGATTAAATATTTCACTTGTTCACAATATATATACATGCATATATTCAGCTCATGCATTATTCAAAAGACAACTGTTGTAATGTATTTTGTGTGCTGACACTAGATGGCAGCACATGATACGTCTAAAATTCCATAAATAAATACTTTAGCTTCGGAGAAGAAAGGTCAGACTTCTTATAGAGCATATATCTATAAGATTAAATACTTTACTTGTTCATAATGCACATATAATTATTCAGAAGATGAAATAAGCATTTATTATTTCGCATTCGTATTCTTGAAAGTATTCCGTAAGCAAGAAATACGCGATCAATGGACGAAATATCGCAGGTTGAATTTAGCTTCAGACTTGCATGGGCGTGGAAGTTCATTCTCTCGCCAAAGGGCTAGGGTACAGGGGGTTGGCGTCAAGAGCGTTGTGACGTTGAGTGATTGTGAATTTGCTGCCCGTAAAGTTATTTTTACCACTGAAGTCAGATATTCTTGGATCGAAAGGTATATTTTTAGATTCGCAATAAGTTCTAGCATCGTTTTGGGATTTCAAATGCATATTGATTCCTAATATACTGTAATAAATCTCTGTGCGCGATCCATCTGAACGGGGAACAGCCTTTCGAAACCACTCAATATTTGGCTTAGTTAACGTACGAGATTTAGATACTGCTTCTATCGGTTTTGAACTTTCCGACTCCCCCTCAATTAATTTAACATCTTTATCGGGTTCAACACACGATTTTTCAGCATCGAAAACCTCCGAATCCTGTAAATCTAATGTATCCAAATGGAATAAACATCGGTCAGAAACCTGCTTATTTTTAACTGGTTCCTGTATTCTAACATTGATGGTCTCGATAACTTTGCCTTTTTCGAGGATCCATACACAATATCCTTTTGTGCGAAGAGCATAACCTACAAGCACACCCTTTTCAGCACGCATATCTATTTGACGCGATTCTGTTTAGGAATCCCAATGTATGCAATGGAACCGAAAACTCTTAGATGTTTAACAGACGATGCTTTTCCCCCAAATAATTCGAATGGCGTTTTAGTGAAATTCTTATGGCAGGTACGATTGAAGGTATAGACAAAAAACAGCAAAGTCTCCCCCGAGAATCTTTCATGCAGTTTAGACTCATTAAGTAACGTTCTTACCGCATCTAGGGCAGTTAAATTGAATCTTTCCACAAGTCCGTTCATTTCAGAAGAAAATGGGTTCGTCCGCTCAGGTTTAATACTTCTATCATCTAAATATTTTTCAAATTCTTTTTAACAGAACTCTCCACCATTGTCAGTTCGGATATTAACAATTTTATTCCCAGTAAACGTCTCAGAACGCTTTTGAAATTTTACAAAACACAGTTAAAAACCTCGAATTTTTCCTTCATCAAGTAAACGTAAACTTTTATGGAAAAATCGTCGATTATAGTCAGGAAATACCTATTACCCCCTCTAGTTTTAGTTTTAAACGGGCCCGCTACATCGAGGTGTAACAGCTCCAACGGCTTTACAGACCATGAGTGCAAGAAGGCCATCTAAGCCAAGACTGAAAACTTTTCTGAATCTTAAGAATAACCAAATGAAAATAGGCTAGAAGTTTTCTATGTCTTGCATTACGGCTAAAAATTGATCTCTTACAATAAAAGAAAATGATTAAAGGTGCTTGATAGCAAAATTGTTATTATTTAAGCACACAAATTAGAATTTACTATCAGTTAAAATTCTCTCCAAGACTGAAGGTCTTGCACCCATGTTACAGACCTAATTTTTCCAATTTGTTTAAAGGAAACTCGTCTGGCTTTACTAATTTTGCAACGCTCACAATTTAAATCTTCATTTTTGAGTGAAGGCATTCCCCTAACTGTATCAACGGTTTTAGTATGTAATCTTTATTAATATGGACAAATCTTTTGTGCCATGTTTCTAAACTTTTTTCTGTATTAACCTGGTTAACCTCTAGATTACGACAGTTTTTAGCTCACAGGCTATCAAAGCCTGAGAGCTAATGTGCCCGCCCGTTCTGTATGTATGTACGTACGTATATATGTATGTATGTATGTACGTAACGCGATAACTCTTGATAGAAACATCCGATTTGCTTCAAAATTTTTTTCTAGGTTCATTGTGATAAGGTGCTTCCCTGATTAGTTTTGGGAGTTCATTGGTTAAGGATAAAGGGGGGGAAACGTGGTTAGTCCAACCCCTTAATTCAGATAAATGGGTTTTATCTGAATTAAGGGGTTCAGAATCATTCGATTTGCTCCGAATTTGGAATACCGGTTTATTATGTTAAGGAACTTCCCTGATTAGTTTTTGGTGTTCATTGGTTAAGGATAAAGGGGGAAAAGGGGGGTTAGTCCACCCCTTAATTCAGATAAATGGGTTTTTCTTGCAGAATCATTCGATTTGCTCCGAATTTGGTATACCGGTTTATTATGTTAAGGAACTTCCCTGATTAGTTTTGGGGGTTCATTGGTTAAGGATAAAGAGGGGTTAGTCCACCCCCTTAATTCAGATAAATGGGTTTTTCATGCAGAATCATTCGATTTGCTCCGAATTTGGTATACCGGTTTATTATGTTAAGGAACTTCCCTGATTAGTTTTGGGGGTTCATTGGTTAAGGATAAAGGGGGAAAAGGGGGTAGTGCACCCCCTTAATTCAGATACACGGGTTTTTCATGAAGAATCATTCGATTTGCTCCGAATTTGGTATACCGGTTTATTATGTTAAGGAACTTCCCTGATTAGTTTTGGGAGTTCATTGGTTAAGGATAAAGGGGGGAAAACGGGGTTAGTCCACCCCCCCCCTTAATTTAGATAAATGGGTTTTTCATGCAGAATCATTCTATTTGCTCCGAATTTGATATACCGGTTTATTATGTTAAGGAACTTCCCTGATTAGTTTTGGGGGTTCATTGGTTAAGGATAAAGGGGGGAAAAGGATGGTTAGTCCACCCCTTTTAATTCAGATAAATGGGTTTTTCATGCAGAATCATTCGATTTGCTCCGAATTTGGTATACCGGTTTATTATGTTAAGGAACTTCCCTGATTAGTTTTGGGGGATCACTGGTTAAGGATAAAGGGGGAAAAGGGAGTTTAGCCAGCCCCTCTTAATTTAGATAAATGCGTTTTCCATGCAGAATGATTCGATTTGCTCCGAAGTTGGTATACCGGTTTATTGTGTTAAGGAAGTTCCCTGATTAGTTTTGGGGGTTCATTGGTTAAGGATAAAGGGGGAAGGGTGGCTAGTCCACCCCCCCTTAATTTATATAAACGAGTTTTTCATGCAGAATTATTCGCTTTGCTCCAAATTTGGTATACCGGTTTATTATGTTAAGGAGCTTCCCTGATTCGTTTTGGGGATTCATTGGTTAAGGATAAAGGGAGGCTAGTCCACCCCCTTAATTTAGATAAATGGATTTTTTTGCAGGATTATTCGATTTGCTTCAAATTTGGTATACCGATTTATTATGATAAGGAGCTTCCCTGATTAGATTTGGAGGTTCACTGGTTAAGTATAAAGGGGGAATCGGGGGCTAATTCCCCTTCACTTATTTGTTTGAGGGGCATTATTCTTTAAAATAAGAGTATAATATACAATTAGTGTGAATAGCCTGTGAGCTCAATGCCATCAGTTTAGCTGGGCACTTTTCTTTTTTATTATTATTACGTTTAATATAGTGAGGGAAAACATAGTAAAGACCATACTTTCGATTAGCTGAAAATAATTTACCACCATTTAAAAATACGTTTATTCGCGCACTTTTACCGACAAATGTAGATTCCTTTCCCTTCAAAGACATGGCCCGCCATCAAATTATGTCGTAATTTAGGTAAATATAAGACGTTGTTCAATGCTGCAACCTGATTTCTGCCCTTAATTTTACAGTTAAATTTTTCAGTTCCTCTGCTTAGAACTTCACAAGCTACCCCATTAATTGCAGCTTTCATTTCCATATCAGAGATTGGCTCAAAATCCCAAAATAAATCTTTACACGAGCAAAAATGGGAACTAGCGGCAGTTCAAACAGCCAGGCAGTACTATCATTATTCGGGTTATATAATATTCTTCAGCTAGAAAACCCACTTCACCATGTTTTTCATTAGCCCTATTTTTAAACATTCTACAATTCTTAGCAAGATGGCCAATTAAACCACACTTAAGACACATTCTAGATTCATTACGTTTAAAATTAACACTGGGATCTGCTGTAGTTACCTGCATATTAGAAGATCTAGACTTCTGCTTAGTAGATCTATTAAACTTCACATCGTTACATTTGTTCTCACTATTGTGTAAGGCAACTTCATTAAAAACACTTAAGTTAGAATTTTTGTTAAATGAACAATTAAACAATTTTAATCTTGCTTCATCAGACAACAGTTCGTTCAGAACATTTTCAAAGTTAAAGTCCTCAGCCGAAAAACGGTAAATAAGCTGGATAATACTTCTGTACTCATCAGGTAGATGTCTAATCAGCTGAAACGGCTTTAACCACTCTGAAATGAGAAGGCATCCTTTAATTGCATGATGATATCTCTCAGTCTGGCACCATAGAGATTCAGTTCCTCACCAGGCTGCAATTTGCATTCGAAAAAAGCGTCGGTCAATTCCATGATACGTACACGGCTACTGAAACGAAAATGTTTCTCTAATGCTTGCCACGCTACATACGGATCCCCGATACCAGATAATAAAGGCCTCAATTCTTTACAGACATTCAAGTACAGAATGGAATAGGCACATACTCTTTTTGCCAATTCAGTAGCAGTAGGAACCTTCGCTGTGTCATCGACTTCCAGTAATTTTGTAGACACGCATTCCATGGGCGTACCCAGGGGGGGGGGGGGGGCTGATGGGGCTACAGCCCCCCCCCCCGAAATTTTCGAAAGTGATATGAAAAAGTGTTGTTTTTTCGTCTTTCTTTTTTGGAAAAAAAAATAATTTTTTTTCAATCATACAGCGGACTAGTCATTCCCATTAGTCCCATATTAGTACACATTGACAACAAAGAAGAGAAAGGGGGCAGACGGAGTTACAGCCCCCCCTCCCGAAATAGTCGAAAAATTAAATGGAAAAGTAATTTTTCCTTACATTTTAAAGATAATTCTGTAATTTTTTCTTCTCTCATATAGCAAAATAAACATTCTCGTTAACACAATATTAGTCCACATTGACATCACAGCATACTCAAAGATGGGGAGGGGGCTGATGGAATTTCAGCCCCCTCCTCTCGAAAGGGTCGAAAATGAAATGATAAAATAGTGCTGATTTTTTTCTGCCTGTTTAAGATAAATTTGCATTTTCCCCCTATCGTTCAACAGACTATGCGCTTCCTTCGCTTTAGTTCCGTAGTAGTCCATATTGACACAAAAGAAGAGAAAGGGGGCTGACGGGGTTACAGCACCCCCCCCCAAACCCCCCCCAGAAATAGTCAAAAAATTAAATGAAAAATTTGTTTTTTCCTTACTTTTTAAAGATAAATCTGTAATTTTTTCTTCTGTCATACAGCAAAATAGCCATTCTCGTTAACTCCATATTAGTCCACATTGGCACCACAGCACACCCAAAGATGGGGAGGAGGCTGTTGGAATTACAGCCCCCCTCCTCTCGAAGTAGTAGAAAATGAAATGAAAAAATAGTGCTGATTTCTTTCTGTCTGTTTGAGATAAATTTGCATTTTCTCCCCTATCATTCAACAGACTAGCCATTCCCTTCGCTGTAGTTCCATATTAGTGTACAGTGACACCACGTTATACCCAAACAGGTAGAAGGGGGGTAATGGGGTTACAGCCCTCTTCTCAAAAAGTCGAACATGAAATGAAAAAGTGCTGATATTTTTCTTTTTGTTTGAGATAAATTTGTATTTTCCCCCCTATCATTCAACAGACTAGCCGTTTTCTTCTCTTTAGTTCCATACTAGTGCACAGTGTCACCACGTTATACCCAAAGAGGTGAAAGGGGGCTAATGGGGTGTCCCCTTCCTAAATAGTCGAAAATGAAATGAAAAAAAGGCTGATTTTTTTCTTCTTGTTTGAGATAAATTTGTAATTTTTCTTCTGCCATACAGCGAAATAGCCATTCTCGTTAAATCCATATTAGTCTACATTGACATCACAGCATACTGAAAGAAGGGGAGGCGGCTGATGGGCTTACAGCCCCCTCCTCCCGAAATAATTGAAAAAAAATAATGCTTTTTTTTCTTTCTGTTTGAGATAAATTTGCATTTTTTTTCTCCTTTCATTCAACAGACTAGCTACACTCTTCTGTTTAGTTCCATATTAGTGCACAGTGACACCACATTATACCCAAAGAAGTAGAAAGGGGGTGATGGGGTTACAGACCTTTCCCAAAATAGTTGAAAATGAAATGAAAAAAGTGCGGATTTTTCTCTTTTTGTTTGAGATAAATTTGTAATGCAATTGTTTTCTGCAATACAACGAACTAGGCTTTCTGGCTAGTCTCATATCAGTGCACAGTTACACCACAGTATACCCAATGAGGGGAAGGGGGCTGATGGGGTTATAAGGCCCCCTTTCGAAGTAATCAAAAATGAAGAAAAAACTCCTGTTTTCTTCTTTCTTTTGAGATAAAATTTAATTTTTTTTTCTGCGGCGCAGCTAGTCTGCACTCTCAGAAATAAAACTCTCCCTTTTGACGATTCAGAAATCCTCGAGCTGTATTTCGTCGTTTTTGACGATCATTTCCTATTAACATCACGTGACTTATAACGAAACGTAAACCCTCAAATATTTGACGAAAGTTTTGCCTCAATCACGGTCAGACTCAATGCATTTTAAGGAACCAGTTCCTCAAATCCTCCTCAAATCCTGCGATTTTAGCAAACAGATATTTGCTGGCTTATGTTAGTCCTGTAATAATTTATTTTAAAACAGCACCTAGTGCTTTTCAGAAAATACTGAAATATAGGTAGTTATTGTTTTTCATTATTTATTTTTTTAGCTGTTAGAATTTTTAGGAATGCTTATTATTATTATTATTTTATTTATATGTTGTCGTTCGTTATGTTTTAATTCGAAAAGAATAAATTTCCTGTGTTCTTCAAACCCATTCAATAAGAAAATTAGACCAATAAAATTTCAAACTTCTAGGATATCTTTTTTTTTTTTTTTTTTTTTTTTTTTTTTTTTTTAAGAAGTATATTACGTTTTCAATCAAATTAAAAATAAACATGATTGATCCCTCTCCTCTTTATAAACAGTAAAGTGTTAAAATCTTATTCCCCTACTCAAAGTGATAAAATCTCACGCAATATGCACTTCACAATTCGTTATTTGTGAGCAACAAATTAACCAGACCATATTCTAATCATCCATTGATCAAAGAAAATTTCAGTTGTAAATTATTTAATCAAGCCATATTATAATTATTCATTGATACGAGAAAACCATAAAAATAAATTAGCCTTTGTTAAAACTTTCAGAAAATATAGCAGCGCTGATAAAATTGCAATCTACGTTATAAAAATATTAACACGAAGTGGAATTCATTACACCAGTCTAAAAGCAGACACTTTCAAGTCCCCGGCAACCCGGTTGGAAGAGCAGCTACCTCCCATACGTAAGGTCGTGAGTTCGAATCACGCTGTGGAAAGAGAGAGAAAGGATTTTTTTCTTTCCCCGTGTCAAATGCTGGAGCTTCCAAACTACTTGAGAGATGGCGCCACCAGCCCTCTTTTGACGAAACTATTGACGAAATTTATATCGTCAAGCAAGTGAAGAAACTAATTTCATCAATTTGACGAAATGTTCGCTCGGAGCATTTTCCAGGAAACCATTTCGTCGAAAACAAAGAAAATTTCGTGAAATCAGAGTATTCATTTCTGAGAGTGTGGTTAGTCCCATATACTAGTGCACAGTGATGCTACCCGCACAGTGATGCCCCCGCATACACCCAAAGAAGTCGATGGCGACGGGGGTTATGAGGATACAGCTCCATCCCACCTCCGAAGAGATCGCAGTGAAATGAAAAAAGGGCTGATATTCCTTCTTTTTTCAGATAAATTTGTTTTATTTTCTGGCATGCCGCTAATTTGTTTTTCTTATTAATCCAATGTTCTCCTCAATCCTGCGACCAAATTTACTTGAAACCACAAAATAAATTTTCAGATGACTGAAGAATACCTGTTTTACTGGATAAATGAAAACGTATATGGTCAGTTCAAGAGACCTACAAGTAAATTCGACAAATCAAAAAGTAATTTAATTTAAGGAGTTTTTTGATTTCTCTCACAGTCAACGGGCGCCAAGAGTGTCAATGCGGAAGTATGTTAATGCACAGTAACACTGCAGCTAATCACAAGTCGATTTCGGCTAAATCGGAAATCCGGTGCGGAAGAGTTGGCTGTTGTCATGTCTGGAGGCGTCTGGATAATTTTCCTTTGATTTCTCTGGCCCATTTGACATATGATACGTGGGTGCGCGGAGAGAGGTAGGGGGACACTGTTTATTCAGACTATGGAAGGTAGAAGTGTTGTGTAAGCCGGCATGTGAGCGTGCGCGGGTATTTTTTATGAGAAACCGAAAGATTGTAATAAAAACGGAAGTATATTAATTTGAGTTTTTGTGAAATAATTTAGCAATATAGTGAAGTGTTGTTTCGGAGTGAAATGTGAAGGTGGTTTGCAGCTATGTGAAAAATATAATTATTTGTATATAGTGTGACGTTCAAATGTTTTGTCGTCCATGTCTTTATGTATTCTTATAAATAAACTATAATTTAGTGTTGTGAAGAAAACTAGTGATAAATTAACCGAAGGATTACACACCTGGGATGGTTAGCGAATTTCGAGCGTATATCACAGCTGTAAAAGTAGCTTATTAACTTTGATTTTTCAGTCGCATCATGCCAAAAATTTGTGTTTTTCCCACGGTTTTTTGACAAAATTTGAATTTTCGCCTCAGTCATTTGAAGAAATTCGCTTTTTCTGCGGTTTTAACCGAAGTTCGCGTTTTTTTTACGCATTTTGATGAAATTCGCTTTTTTTCTGCGGCCCTTTGACGAAATTTGCGTTTTTTTCGAGATCCTTTGTCGAAATTTGTTTTTTTCCGCGGCTTTTTGACGAAATTCGCTTTTTCCCGCAGCCTTTTGAAGGAATTCACGCTTTTTCTGTGGCCCTTCTTTGTCATCCTGCTTTTTCTTTTTCTTTTGCGATCCTTTAACGAAATTTGCGTTTTTTCTGTGGTTATTTGCTGAAATTAGCGTTTTTTTAGGCAATCCTTCGTCGAAATTCGTGTTTTTTTCCACGACTTTTTGACGAAATTTGCTTTTTTCTCGTCTTTTTGATGAAATTTGCGTTTTTCAGCGACATTTTGATAAAGTTCACGTTTTTTCTGCGAGCCTTTGACGAAATTCGTGTTTTTTCCGCTTCCCTTTGACGGAATGCGTGTTTTTTTAGTGGTCCTTTGTTGAAATTTACGTTTTTTTCGGCGGCCCTTTGACAAAATTCGTGTTTTTTCTGCGGTCATTTGACGAAATTCGCGCTTTTTAGGTGGCCATTTGACAAAATTCGCGGTTTTTCGCAATCCGTCGAAATTTATGTTTCCCGCAACTTTTAGACGAAATTCGCTTTTTTCCGCAGCCTTTTGACGAAATTCGCGCTTTTTAGGTGGCCATTTGACAAAATTCGCGTTTTTTCGCAATCCGTCGAAATTTATGTTTTCCGCAACTTTTTGACGAAATTCGCTTTTTTCCGCAGCCTTTTGACGAAATTCACGTTTTTCTGTGGCCTTTCTTTGTGACCCTGCTTTTTTTTTTTTTTAGCGATCCTTTGTCGAAATTTGTGTTTTTTCTGCGGCCCTTTGACGAAATTCGCGTTTTTTCTGTGGTCATTTGCAGAAATTTGCATTTTTTAAAGCAATCCTTCGTCGAAATTTGCGTTTTTTCTGCGGCTTTTTGAGAAATTTGCTTTTTTCTCGTCTTTTTGATGAAATTTCCGTTTTTCTGCGGCCTTTTGACGAAATTCACGTTTTTTTCTGTGACCCTTTGACAAAATTCGCGTTTTTTCTGCTTCCCTTTGACGGAATGCGTGTTTTTTTAGCGATCTTTTGTCGAAATTTGCGTTTTTTCTGCGGCCCTTTGACGAAATTTGCGTTTTTCCGCGGCTTTTTGACAAAATTAGCGTTTTTTTCTCGTCTTTTTGATGAAATTTGCGCTTTTCTGCGCCCTTTTGATGGAATTCACGTTTTTCCATCTCCCTTTGACGAAATTAGCTGTTTTTTTTCGCAGCCCTTCGACGGAATGCGTGTTTTTAGCGATCTTTTTACGTAATTCGCGTTTTTTCTGCGGCCTTATGACGAAATTCGGGTTTTTTCTGTTCTCATTTGACGAAATTAGCGTTTCCTCCGCGACTATTTGACGAAATTTGACTTTTTTTTTTCGCAATCCTTTGACAAACTTCGCATTTTATCCGTGGCCCTATGACAGAATTTCGGTTTTTTTCCTTTTCGGATACTTTAAAAAAATTCGACATTTTTTTTTTACTGCGAACGATTGATGAAATTGATTTTTTTCGGCGACCATGTCAAAAATCGCGATATTTTTTAAGTCCAAATTTTCGGAACAAAGTCACCCCTGCCCCTCCCCCCCCTGGCTACGGCCTTATTGGCAAAAATGATTTCTGTTTATAACACAATTCAACGTGTTTCGTAAGATTTAGAACATTATGGAAATTTAAGTCAGCCCCCCCCCCCCCGAAATAAAATCCTGGGTACGCCACTGACGCATTCCCACAGAGATTTCTCCATCAGAAGAACACGAACATCCTCTCTCCACGTACTGTAATTATACGACGTCAATTTATGAATAGGGAGAAACTCAGTGCCCGATGAAGACGACATCATGCTTTTAAACTATTCAACTGAGGAGCACTAATTTAAAATACCTCTGCATAACGTGGGCCTCAATCTAGGCTGAGCCCATAATCCGCAACGGGCTGCTAGGGCAAAAATCCATTAACCCTTTCCGGCACGGACCATTTTTGTTGTAAAATGATGAAATGATTGATTGACACCGGAATTTTAAAACGACTTTTTTAGAAATTAAAAACATGTTACTTTAACTATTCATTGTAAAAGCAAAATTTTACTAAAATATTCTTGACGCCGTTCGTAAGTTTGGGATTAAAATTAGTTATCCCGACCCGGGCACACTGTGTCGGAAAGGGTTAAAGCCTAGAAGCCACAACTACTTAAAACAGAGTTATTAAGGATTGGTGTCCACACACATGCAGAAAGAAGTCAGATTATAATTTAAACATAAGTTTATTAAAAACACGATTAAATATAACAATATAAGGCCATAACTTCAGCCAAGAACTTAAACAGCTCATATAACGAGCCTTTACTTATTTCAATCACATTCCTATAATATAACTTACAAAACGAACCATTTGAACATGAAGTCGCTCCAGTATATACTACCTAAACAGAAACAACTTCGTAACTAACAGTGAAGCATGCAGTTATAGAAATCAGCCAATTAAAAACTAACGTACGTCATCGGCACGATGACGCAATACTTAAATTGAAACACAGTCATTCATCTCCAGATGCGTGGAATTCGTAAATATATGACGTCATATCGTCAGAAAAACAAAACGCACGTAAGCTAAAGGCAGAAACGATATAACTAGACTAGAAAACAAGCATCTATATCGAACAGTCTCAGAATTAGGTCGCGAAGTATAACGACTTAAAACATTGATATCTATGCCATATTTCGATATCGGCGAGAATACCGCGATATGACATCAGTTTTTCACTTTTCAATAAACGCATTACACTTTGAATTGAAATTGATTTCTATCTTATGATGGTCTTTCTCAGGTTATCGCCTTGCAAAAATTGATTTATAATGGCAACTTTGATGACTACTTTGAAAACTGATTTGCTTTTAATAAAAAGTGCAAAACGCCAATCAGTTTCTTTGTTTCTTTTTAAAGGCACCTGTAACATTTTTTGAATTTAAGAATAAAAATGACTTTTATGAATTTGTCAGTAAGTAATAAATTTAGATTTGTAAAATCATAAGTAACCTGATATATTGTATTCTTTAAATTTGAAATAATGATTGGTTTATTTTAGAAGCGCCAACTTTTTAAAATTTCAGTGCAATGGGACACAATCGAAGAGATGAAGGGACAGACCTTCCATTATCTATTTTGTATTTTCAGATGGGGTGGTGCCCCTTCTGAAAAATTCTTGAGTGATTTCCAGAGGATTTCTCTGTCACTGTACTCCCAACTCCCTAGAGTCAGTGTTTATGATGGATTTAATTTGTTATTCTGTTTGTTACTTGAAAGGTTTTTTAAAGTGTAGGCAAAAGTATGAAAATTTTTAATCTACTTGTGTGATATTACATCGATATCGCCACGTAAATCCCTTTACAAAATCATATCGTTACATTTTTCATTTTGTCCCTTAATTTATTATTGATTGATATTATTATGATATATTAATAAGGATCATATGAATATTATGATATATTAATATCATTCCTTGATTTTTTTTTACTTTTCGATGGAAAGTTATTTATGTTATGTCAGATAAAAATCATTTAAAGCGAAATACATGCAAAAGTATAACACGGTAATATTTTCCTCTATTAACAGCTACTTATAAAATTCCAGAAAAGAATGAAAAACATAAGACATACATGTATATTAAAAACAATTAAGATAATTCTGTATTTATTTATTGTAATTAAAATTTATATAATTTATAAAATACCAAATTTGATATTATATTGGTTAAAGGCAATTTTTCATTGCAATTGCATTTCTTTATGATGAAAATTTCCTATCATTTTTTGTGTGTGTCATTGGTTTCCCATATTTTATTATTAATTATTATGCAATGAATGATCAGAAGAATGGAAGACATCAAAGTACATCATCACAATTATCATCAGTCACAAAGACATCCTCGTATTCGGTTTCTAATAGAACCCTCTTCCCAAAGCAAGCAAGTAAACACAACAAAAGACACAAAAATCCTAATGTGTGATATTTATTACAGTAAAACCTGTAAAGTTGACCACCTGTCTATGTCAACCTTTGTTGTCAGGAACCAAATTTATCCTATACAAAACTATAAGACAAACCCTTTGTAACTTGACCACCTGTCTATCTTGTGTCTTGACCACTGAAATTACACACATTTGACTAGGACTATTATAAAATGCCCATCAAAACCCTTTATAACTTGACCATCCAAAAAGCTAACAAATCATGAATAAAAAAAAAAGTAACTCTCCACGAAATTTTCTGTTTTTTTTTTCTTTTTAACTAAAATTTCTAAAAGGGTGAAACAGTTCTTAGCCTGGGAAATGCTTTTAGCAGTGATAGGTGTAGGTCAATAATTCAAGGCTTATCTATTCTTACATTGTTGCTCTTGTGGATTTGGCTTTTCAACCCTCCCCCTCCATTCTTTGATTCTAGATTTCTTTCTTCTCTTATCATTCCTTCCCTTCTTTCAACAACCCCAGGTGTTACTTGCTAAGCAGAAATATTTTTTTTATGTTTTTTAAAAATTATGTGTAATAACTAGTATAGTTTGAAGAATAACTAATTGGCTGTATATTAATTGACTGTTTTTTTTAATAAATAGTAGTAATACTAATTGATTTCAAAATTGATACAAAAGTATTAATTCATTCTTGTAGTTAATCTTTTCTTTTATAAGGTGTTAGAAA
Organism: Maratus speciosus; assembly: GCA_963932465.1. Lineage (NCBI taxonomy): Eukaryota > Metazoa > Arthropoda > Arachnida > Araneae > Salticidae > Maratus > Maratus speciosus. Next base: position 39,120,011 of record OZ010798.1, read on the forward strand.
TATGCATGGTAATACAATATTATTTTAAAGCCTGTCAATAAATAAAATTTTTGTGGGAAAAAAATGATATGGTATGAATATTACGTAAAAAAAAGTAAATTTATCATCACCCTTTATAAGTTGACCACTCCTCTAAGTTGATCACTGAAGTGCGGCACTGCAAGTGGTTAACTTACACAGGTTTTACTGTACTTATTGTAATTGACCAAGTTTCCACGAAACAAGCAACTAACTTTCATGCACTAATTGACAGTAAAAATTACAAAGGAACTGATAATAAATGTCAACTATACTTTAATAACCGATTTAAAAAATATCAAAACGAAAGTCTGAAAATAGAAGGTTAATGCTTCAAAGAGGACAGAACCCCCAACCTTTTGATTGCTAGCCCAATGACTACCGACTGAGCAACATATTTCATAGAAACGTTCCACTAATAGAGGAGAAGTTGAAATTTCCGTAGAATTGCGAAAAACTGTATTCCGATTTTTCATGAGGATTAAATAATAAACAAGAATTTTCCTGGAAATAAGTGAAGATTTATTCGCTTCATCAAAAACACATTCATGTTATAAGGAAAGGTCATGTTTACAAACAAACACTTCCGTCAACCAATCTACCAACTACATTTTTGTTATAACAATCATTGCAGGAATAGTCTTGGCGATGTAGGCCAATTATATCAGAGACCTGTTAAACGTACACCAATCAGATTTCCCTACCTCATGTGTACAGGTAGGAGTCGTAATGAATGAACAGGTTTTTCTTGCTAACTAACAGTAATCCGACCAACAGTGACTTCAGCTGCCCTTTCCTTATATAGTAATTTTAAAAAAATCGCCAAGGTCATTTTCGAGAAAAAAAATCACGAAATTGCACCATCAAATTTTCTTTAAAAATGGGTATTGAGATCTCAAAATATACTGCACGTAGAAATGTAAAAATTTCAGAATAGGATAAGACTGCAGATATAAGACTGTTTTTAGAAAATCCGAACAATATGATCTACATTTGATAAGTTATGAAATGGCAGCTTTTCGCGTTTCCTTTGATCTCGAGCTAGGTGTATATACGAGTTCCGTCATTCTACGATACGATTTCAAGCTTAAGGCTGCGTCACTCTGGAATACTATCATCTTCCATGATATCTGTATCCCTCTTTTTAGGGTTCCGTACTTAAAAAGTAAAAACGGAACCATTATAAGATCCCTTCTGTGTCTATCTGTCCGTCTGTCACAGCCATTTTACTCGTAAACTATGGAATGTGTAAAGTTCAAATTGGGGGAAGTAATAGACTATTGGCCCATATATTTACAGATTATTAAACATTCACAAATGTATTTAAGAAAAATGTAGAGTTGGTTAATTAAGTTACTTGAAAAAAATATTTTCTTTGTATACCGTGTGAAAGCTGTCATAACGCTGAACTAAAAAATACATTTCTTTTAATTTTAGGTATTATATTTTTCGAAATATCGTTGCAAATGTAGTGCAAAAAATATGTTCCCCCGCATCTATTTCTGAATCTACTGAAACTAAAATTATGAAAAAATTAGAGGTGGTAGACATTAATGTAAACCTTGCAGAAAAATTATAGCGATTACTCTAGGTCACATAGTTTTTGAGAAAAGCGCATTTTCACGTTACACACAAATTTCCATTTGCAGGCATTCAACAAAGGTGTTGAGGAGCGCTGGAGGTGACTATCGTAGCATAAGTATAAAAGCTTTGTTAATAATGATTTTCGAAAAAAATCGTCGATAATTAGTCGAGATATTAATCCTTAAAAACATGGACGGTTTGGACATGCGTAATGACAGGGCGGCGCACTATATGTACCATCGACTTTTAAAGCCTAGATAACAACTTTTAATGATATATTTGTGCCATGCAATGTCCAGTAGCAGTATAAAAGCAATAAACGTCAAATTGTTAAAAACACACTAATTTAATTAGAATTAATCACATAAATACCATGGGATTCGTACCCAGTTGCATTTAATAGATCTCTGAATACGCCTCTCATGAAGTTACCCGTAAATGCATGTTTTTTTTATTTTGTTTCGAAAAAAAAAATATATGATTCTCAGAAAGGTTTATTACACAGGAAAAATAATAAGAAAAATCAGATACATTTTTCGTATAATACGTCAACCTTTTTTTATGTTGCACATCTGCAATACAAGTAAAAACTAAAATATTTCAAATTAGTAAATATTTTAATAAGTATGAATCTAAAAACCTTATTTTATATAATTTTTTATTTTGTAAAACTTAATCCTTAAATGCGTGAATTATTCCTTTAGAATTGTTTTTATATTATCATATTACAGATTAGACACCAGAAATTTTAAGATAAATTTTTAACTTTATTCAGTAGCATATTTCAGTACTTTTTACAATGATTAATAATCGTATATAAATATAGTGGTTGCTAAGAGTTAAATAAAAAGTGATGCAGATATGCATCACTAAGGGTTAAGCATTAATTAAAAACCTATCTGGAAAAACGTGACAAGGACCAAGGCGGTGTTGCAGTTTTGCGGTCTCCTTTCTAAGCACGCTTAACAAAATGCCAAGTTTAAACTTTGAACAGGAGTTTTTTTTTAGCTACACTGTAAAAAGAAAAGATTATTACTATGCTAAACTTAATTTTACGAAAGAACAAATTAAGTTTAAACATCACTACTTTTCTTGCCAGTACCAAATATAGTTCATCATTAGCACACTAGGATAAGATTAAAAAAAAGGATTTATACGGAATAGAAGTATTGAAATTATTTAGGCTTCATATCTCTTTGAACTTTCATGGTATAACCAGTCATACTTTTCCAGTATATACAGCTATACCCAACCCTACGTTGTATAGTTTTTACAGTCTTATTATTCTTTTAGCAATGATTTTTTTTAATAATACAGTTAATAATTCATATATTTATTGTATGGAACCTTCTGAGCGCGAGTAATACTCGCACTTGAACGTTTAAAAAAAAAAAATTGCCCTGAAAAGGGGACTTTTTCTTATGAAGATTTGAAAGAGTGTATGCTATATTAATTCTGTCAGTTATTTCTTCAGTTCAGTCAGTTGTTATACATTTTATTATCCATTATATGTGAGCTATGAAGGGTTTGTTTGTTATTATATCTGAAACAGCGATACTCAGTAAATTTGAACATTTATATATTCCCATCACTTCAAAATATATGTTTGTACATTCTAAAAAAGCATTTTGGATAAGTAAAATTAAATATTTTATAATGTAAAATATTTCCTTCCATTTTTCTAACAAAAGAGAGGCAGCATTGAAACCCATCTTTTCGTATTACATTTTGCCATTTATACAATATTTATTTATTCTAGGCTTTTAATACGCATTTGTTTATTTTCACCTAAGCATTCTCTATAAGTAATTAATGTCACAAATAACAGTTCTAACCAGATTGTTAATTTTAACTAATATATATTTGAACAAGATTTAGAACTACTCTAGATTCTTTGATTTTCTATTTATAATTGTATTAAAAATATTGAAGTGTTTAATTTGAACCAACAAAATGAAATTAATTTTTTAAAATAATGTGCAATATGTTAGTCTTATCTGAAGAGATTCTCAATCATAACAGAAAAATGCATAACTATTTTAATTTGTGTAATCCGATCTTCTCCCGGTTTATGATGACATGAAAGCTATGTGTCTCGATTCTCTCCCTTTCTATGAGGCATTGTTTAAACTTATTACTATATCATGGATGCCATGAATATGGCTGTCATCATTTAACAAACTTTTACATATAAAAATATATGACATTCTTCAAAAAGGAAAATATCTTGTTCGATTTTTAGGGAGAGGTGTTTATATCTACCAGGAATAAAGATATTAAATATAATTTGCAACAAGTATAATTTAAGGAAATTTTAGACTATATAATCCAAGTTTTTAAAAATGTGAATGCATAAAATTTTATAAAGCAAATTTATTAAAAGCATATCATACACATGACAAAGGTACTCAAACAATATCATATTACTCACACAAAATATCTTGGTTTATTGTAATAGCAGCAATCATCCTTTACTATCCCTAACTTGCATTCATTGTAATTAACATATTCCTCATAAGAATCAACTACACGGTTATCAACGTAAACATTTTGTAAAGACTTGCATGCCTTTATGAGGGAAATAATGCCTTCACAACTCACTCCATTATGTCTAAGACATATTGTCTTCAGATGGGGAAAAATTGGAACATTAAAAGTTAAGTCATCCTCTTCATCTAGATCGACACCTGTATCACACAAGTACAGTTCTCTTAAATTAGGAGCATGAATTTGCAATACTTGAAATGTCCTTAAACTAATCGCTGTGTCTCTAAGATCCAACTCATGTAATTGTTTCAAAAAGTAAGTGACATCTTCAAACCAAGAATCATCTACATCTGTATAGGATAAATACAATTTTTTCAAGTAGGGCATATTTGAAAGTGGGGGCTTATTGTAATGAGTAATGTAACAACCATAGAGATCCAAAGCTTCAATTTTACAAGTCTCACCACATTCTTCTTCTTCTTTAGTAGGACAATTGGGAAATATAGAAGAATGTAGAGCCAGCCTTCTAAGATTCTGTAAAAGCATTGTGGATAAATCTATAATTGATGGAAGATTGACAGATATTTTAGCATTTTCCAAAGTAAGCATTTCAAGAATTGGACACCTTTCCTGGAGCCTTACAGAAATTTCTTCAAAATTCAATAAATCAATCCAATCATCACTATTCCAAAAATTTAATCTGAGGGAGGTGACACGAGGTGGCAGTATATTGATGAAACATTCGGCTACAAAATTTTGTGATCCACGAGATCGGCAAAAATCTACATTCACTTTCCCCCACAAATCTGGGTTCCTTGACAATGCATTCCATCTTGTGCACACTCTGTAATAAGAAAAGAAAATTTAAACAGGAAAACATCCATTTCTATAAATTTTACATTGTAATCCGAGCTCTTAGATAACACTATGTTGAAAATGACAGAAACAGACAACATTTATAATCAACCTAAGACATTTTAATCTCATATTGTCATCCAAATTTAATTGGATATCATAGTTGTGAACCAATAGTAACAAAGTGGTCGGGAACCTGACATTTATTTTATCTTCAGTTACACAACAGTCATTTTCAAGTCAAGCCAGGAGTCTTGCGATTTGTAGAAATTATTAGTTGCAGAACAAGCTTCTTTTCGATTGAACTGGTTATTTTTATTAATGTACTTCTATTTTTTTCTTGATTTGGGCACCAGTGTAGAAAATAAGCATTACATTATTAATTAATGGGTTAGCATTTCCTGATACATATCTGAGTCAATCCATGCAGAAACCTTCCAAACATAACTCTTACACATCTGATCATAGAAGGAAAATTGTACTTACTTAATCGATTTTAATCATACAGTTGAGTAGAATTTGAAATTTAGACATAATAGGTGCTAGGCTGAGGAAAAAATCTCAGCAGATGATTTAGATGAGTATTTAATTTTAAGATAAGAAAATTTTAGACAAATAATTTGAAAATTTAATTTAAATTGTGAGCTTTAAAAAATATTTTCTTATACTTTCATAGACCAATTTCATTAAAATATTTAAAAATTATCTATAAAAATTCTACTTTCAAATCTATGTCAGGGCTAATTCTGAGTTTAAAAAAATCTGACATTCGCAACAAATTTTCTGAAGATTCGGATCAGAATCACCCCCCTGCTCTACATGGAGGATGGAAACCCAGAGTTACTTTAGAGGGAACTTTAGAGTTTCAGCATGGCTCAAAAGAGAAATGAATTTTTTGAGAAAAGCAGAAACTTGGCTTGTGATAAACATTTACTGATGGAATCATTCTTTTCTTGCATTGACGATGTGAATTTTACAATTAAAAATTCTATTCAATTGTAGCATGTATGAACATTTTTATGCATTCTTTCACTTTTTAATAAAGATTTTTCTGCAAAATGGATACATATTTTACTGCAGTGGACTGATAAATTTTAATTGTTGTGTACTTACATTGTGTAATTAATTACATCTAACATTGAGTGTCACCCGGGTTACCGTTTTTGGTAAAGTGAACTAACCCCGAGATTCTTTCGGAGTCAACTTTTAACCCTCTGAGCTATAAAAGAACCTACTATATACGTTCGTTTTTTTTTCAGATATTATATACGAACTTTTTATTTTTTTTTAAATATACTTGGCAGCACTAAACAGAAGTATATGAAAATATCTAGAATCAGAGCTTAATCGAACCTTGTGGTGTTGCTCTTTGTGCTTTGAAATGTAAAACATAAATGCAGATTTTATTAAATAATATTTTTATGCAAATAAAACCTATTTTCAGATATTTGAACAACATTTGGGTAAGTTTTTATTCAAGTCATGTAAAATTTTATGTTAAAAAATTGTTTTCTTAATGTGCAACTTTTTTTAAATATATAAAACATGTTTTTTTTCAATAATTCCTCATTAAATAATAATTTTTTGTACATTTAAATAGTTCCTTAATTAGGAATAAGAACAGTTTGAAGTTTATAATTAAAAAAATATATTACAATACATATATTTCAAGTATTTTTCAAAAAATCAAGAACAGTACCAAATATTCTCAGTCCAGAGGCAGACATGCGACTTAAATAGCTCAGGTCTCAATGTGTTAAAATGTATCAAGTAGTATTTAATGTTGTATTAAATGTGAATTTAAAGCAACACTAAATAATATTTAATGGAACTAATATAACATTTACTGCTTACCCTGAACTAAATGGTAATCAGAAACAACAGGCCATATATTTCATAGATTTCTGAATTCAATATTTTCATGAAACACACAATTTATCCCATTCCGAAGTTAAATCAACTTTTTTATTACTTAATATTTCTTTTTATATTTATTTTATTATAACACATTTACTAAACTTCCAAGTCTGTTTTGTTATGCTTTTAAATTGCTGTAAAGCATTTTTCTTATAAGTTATTTTCCCTGAATATATCGTCCCCCATCTACAACTGAGTACCAAATGCATGAGACAATGTTAACTTGAAGCAGTATATTTTTCTTTTTAGAAATTTAATTTTTCCAATTATTTTAATGAAAAACAAAAAATTTTGACTTTTAACCAACTTTACTGCATTAATTGATTTTGTTACTGATATATATATATAAATTACCTAAGTACAAATATAGAACAATAAATTGACAGTGATTTTTAGTCCCTATGTAGCTTTGTTTTAGCTACTCTCATATATGTTTTAGATAATAAAAGAAATAGTTAATCATTTAAAATGTTATAAAAAAATTGATGGTGCATTGATTTTTAATTTGTTTTAATTTTTTTGTTGAAATTCATAAAAATGCTTTTTAAAGAAATTTAAATTCTCAGACACAGAGATATACTCTCATTTGAACAGCTAGTATCATAATTTTAATTTTTTTAAGAAACCCAAAGAGAACTTTACAAGCTATTTTTCTTGTCACCTATTTACTCCCAAAAAATGATTTTTTTAATTGCAATAGTTCATTCACAGAAAAATTACAATTTCTTTTTTTTTCTTTCCTAAATAAATCATGAAAGAAACTTAAGAGATAAATAAAATTGATTTGAATACTGTTACACACAAAAATAAATATAAATATGTGTAAATGTCCCTAGATAGATAAATAGTATATATTATGTAGAAAAAAATCCTCTCATTTCCAATGCAAATGTTAAAAAATATATAATGTTGGTTCATTATTTCATAAATATATCAAAATTTTTTATTGTAATACACTCGAAAATGAAGAATAATGATTGAAGAACACAAAAATGAATTTCTAGTTTGATTACAAACCGAGTAAGATTTAATTTTCTTATACTACAAAATTCAAAATATTGGTAAGAAGATATGTATACATGAAATAAAAAATTATTTCATGTACTATAATAAAAGAATTCATCATTAAATCTTTAGAACATACAGGAATGATTTTACTCCTGAATTCAATAACGTAAATTTATTTTTCCTTCACTTTAAAGTTGATGTGTTTTTAAAGTTCCAGGAAAATAGAATAAACTGGAATTTATCATTGCACTATATATATATGAGGATGCAAGATTCAAAACTCAAAAACTCACCTTATACAAAATTTAAAAAAATTGAGTTTTGTCTATCAATCTATTCTATTGGTGAATCTGTGTAAAAAAAAAACCACCACAATATGCAAAAAACTAGTTTTACTCCGTTTTTTTTATATTGTAAAACCTTGGTTTACAATGAAAACCAATGAACACAGTCAGAGTTTTTTTGTGATTTCCCAACACTTGATTTTTTGGATGAGATGAATTTTGAAACTCCCATCCTCCTATAACACATTTTAAGAAAAATTGAAATTCTATATTTCACATAATACTTTTAATTTTTTTCAAAAAGAATTAAGTTAATAAAATCCTCTTTTAAGCACCTTTTTATATATAATATTTGAATATGAAAGCTAGAAAAAAGCTTTACATACTGTGCAGTTCGTCCAAGGTCATTATGCGATAGATAGCCAAATATTTTGATGAAAATTTCCTCTGGCATAGAGTTGATATTCGAAGCTGCATCACTGGAGTCTTTAATCTAGAAATGAAAGAGTAAAATCCAGATAAAACATTCAGAAAACATTTTTGTAATTTATAAGAATATTTCGATATAACTTTAAAAAAAACCCATACGCTGATAATCCAAAATAAATGCTATATACATATGAAGGATTATGAAATTTATGATATTAGTCATATAAAAATACATTAGAAGAAACAGTTTTCACACATTTCAAAGGATTTTGTCATATCCAGTTACAATTGTATACTTCAAACTACTATCTCTAAAATTAAAATTTTGGCTAAAACAAACCATTTTAACTCAATAATTACAGGAACTTTTATCAATCATTCATCTATTCATTCCAATTATAAGAATCTTTTTCTCAATTATTATTACCAATCTATTTCAATGCTTTTTGAGAATTATAATATTAAATTGCATAAAGAATAATATAAAAAAGAAATCTTGAGCTTTTCTCCTACATCTTAGTTATAAGTTTCACTGTTTACACCTGCAACATTATGCAGATTTGAGGGAGCCTACTGTATATATATATACATATGTCAATATTTTTTACTATTTATTTACTTTTATACATCCAAATTTTTAATCTGTTAAACTGTGGTTAAAGAAGCAAATTCTGGAAGAAAAACCTGAAGCCACTTTTCTTGCAATACATCAAAGATGCCTGGTTTTATAATCTAATTTTCACAATGGATTTTTATACAGACAATAGTTTTATGCGTATTATTTAACAAAAAACGAATAAGTATTTTTCCTTTTTAACATCTGACAGTTTTTCTTACTTTAAAAGTTCTGTTTAGCTCCTAGTTTACAATTTAAATTCTAAATTCATTGCTAAAATAGTTATTTATGATCAATGTATTTTGAAAAATATGATAATTATGATATTAATAACCATGATAATAAACCAATAAAATAAAATAAATTTAAAAAAAAATGATTAAAATATTAAAAGTAAATGTCAAGTAAATAATTAACGATGCATTAGTAAATATGAATAATAATGATAAAATAAATTTTTCTTTAATTTTCCAGTGGAACTTACCTGATAAAGGTACACCAATAGTTTACATCAAAATTATAAAATAACAAAATTTTATTTCATGTTTAAACAGACTTTATGTAATTTAAAAAGATTGATTAATACATAAATGTGTTTGGTAAAGAGATTGTGATTGCAGATGATATCAGAGATATCTTTAATTTTTTCAGAAATGAATTTATGCTGCCTTCATGAGAAAGCATGAGTACAGTGATATTAATCAAAATTATATATTAAATTGCATACATAAAAACTAAAAATATTTTGAATTTGCCCCCTACATCTTAAGTGTAAGTTTCACTGTTTGCATCTGCAACGTTGTGCAAATTTGAGGGAATCTACTGTATATATATACATATATACACATACATATAAGTCGAAATTTTTATATGATCATTGTGATGAATCAGTTGTTTAAGTTGTATTTAGCAACTTTCTAATTCATTAAAATGAATTCCTTTGGAAAAATAGAGCTGATGTTGGAAATAAAAAGCACTATTTTCACTTTTCTCATGATGGAAAATTGAAAAACTGCATAAGAATGAGATATGTATTAGTATGAGATTAAAACACCATTATTATTAAAATTTACGCAACGACTAAAATACGTACGCAACCACTTTATTAAAAAAATGTTTTTTCCTAAACCCCTGATTTATGATTTACTTACACATTTTTCAATATTTTGTTTTTTTTATCCTTAAATCCATGGTAATTAGAAGACAAAAATTTAAATTTACTTGTACTTTTATACTTGTTCTATTGTATGATTGATTATAAGGAATGAATCTGTAAAATTTTGTGACTTTTACTGTTTGCATGTATTTGATTATCAATAATTTGCTTAAATTAAATGTTATCTAAGATCTTCACAATTGCTCTGTATGTGATTATGGGAAGTGAATTTTCTCGCTAATTGTAGTTGATTAAAAATCATATTAAATTGCTTATTACATATTTATATGTTCTGATTTTTACCATGTAAAATTATTAATACATCCTAAAGATCATATGCTGATTCTTTTTTCTATGTTTTTCAATGGCAATAAAGTATTATTAAAAATTAAATCTTTATCAAGCATGTTTTTATTCAAACATGTTTTCTTTGAAAAATTTCTGAATTACTTCAAGAATTTCCTGATTTTATTTTATCTTACTTTCAGAATTTGGAAAGTTTGTACACAAAAAAATATAAACTCAATTGCTGAGCTTATAGTTCTAAAACAAATAAAATTCCTTTAATGATTTTTTTTTCTTAAAACACGAATACAGCAAGAATAATAAATGATTTGATTATGGAATAATGTACTAAACAGAGAAAGATTTTTGTAACAAAAGCAAGCAGCATTTTTTACTATATATATGAAAGGATAAAACCCTTTAAAATTCCAAATTCCAAATTAAATTTCAAAAACTTAAATTAAAATCCAAAGTTTCTTTCTCATAACTTTAAATCTCATTCTAAAACCAGTTTTACCCCTTGTAACTTTGTTTCCCAGCAATACATCTTATTACTTCCAGATATCATTTTCGGGCGTTCTTTAAGAGTAAAAATGCTGACGTTCGGAATAGTCTCATTCAGTTGTGGTTAGCCGTTTCCCGGGCTGGCCAAACCCAATTCTAGAATCTGAGCCCGAACAATCAATCAAAAGCTAATCAGCCAATTAAAGAAATGTTCCTCCCAAATTTACAACAATGCCCTCTGCTGGAAAATATGATAAACAATAAGATATTAGCTAAAACCCGCGCCAAAAACGAGAGATCTTGCAGATTTGAGAAGCCTGTAAAACCTACGGCCATGTAGCACTCCTGGAATAAGCGACGTAACTGGCTCGTGGGGCCCCGGCCGAACTCGCGGATCGGACTGTAAGATGAGCGGCTAAATAAATGAGTTCGGTCCATCAAGTGGTTTCCGAGTCCAATTATTCTCCAAATTATTTATCTACAAGTTCTGTCAATTCCAAGACTTATTAACGCCGGCGATACGACGGTCAACTGATGGGAAGTGAACGGCCCGCGACTACCCAATACAAGTCCAGAACGCTCCCGATATTGTTACATATATATATATAACTTGATCGTAATATATAGTTTTATAAAGCTAAGATTCTTTCTTTGTGGAAAAATAGATGCAAATATAAAAAAATTATAAATTTTTGAATTTACACTTTTAGAATTCAGATGAAGTAGGAATTTTGTCATTATATTTTAGTTACACATATCGTGTTTTATGTATACTATTATTTAAATTATAGTTGTTACTGACTGCTTCATCGTCTTAAATACTATTTAAATAATAAAACAATGATGGCAAGCAGAAAAAAATCCCCCTAATGTACTATGGGTAGTGTAGAAAATCTATAAGCATGTCATTATAAGACCTGGCTGCTGTTTCAGTATGAGCTGATTGTTCAACTTTTTTTCACCGAAACTCAGAATTTGGGCATCAAATTAAGTTAAAATGTAAGAATTTATATATTTTAAATTTTGTATATTAGGAAGGTAGGGCAATAATTTCGGGTAGGCGGAGGATTATTCATATTTCTTGTTGCAATAAAGTAAACAGAGCATAAAAAATTAAGAATTTTAAACTGTGCGAACCGATGAAGCAAATGAGAAGCAAAAATTTTCAAGAGAAGGTTAGGAATATATTTGATGATCGAATATTTAGTTTTTACTATAGATTTAAGAACAAAACTAAAGAAATAAATAATTTTAAAGATCTTAAATTTTATGTGCTTGGTAAGAGGATAGGCAAAAAGGGAGACAATTATTTTTAGCTGCATACTTGCCAACTTTCAACTAAACTTCCGTAAAATGCAAGTCAAACTGACCCAGGTTAAACATGTTAGTAACCAGAAAATTTATTTGATGAATCATTATACATTTAATATCATGTTTCTGTATAAAAATTATTTGAATTCATTTTTTAAAATAAAATTCTGGTTCCGAACGTGTTTAAACTGGGTCAATTTAACTTATATTTTATGGAAGTTTAAGGGAAAGTTGGCAAGTATGCAGCGGCAGTTAATAGGGCCATTCCATGTCACATATAGGACAGCTTTTCTACATATTACTGGTGTTTTAACAATGCTATTATATTCAAATTACAATAACAAAACTAATATGAAAATCTATATTTTTTAGTTCTTTTTATGTATAGTTTTTATTCTAACAACTTATAAGTTAATAGATGTAGATATTTATTTTAACAACTTATAAGTTAATAGATATAGATATTTATGTAAGTGTCATGTGCAAGACATTCTATCTGTTTATCATGGGATTGCCCCATATAAGAAGCAGTATTAAAATTGAATTTAACATTAAGAGTTCAAAATGTTAAGTCACTTTAATTTGTAAACTACTTCACAGAATGACTTTCTATTTGGTATCCAAATGACACATTTACTGAAAAAAAAATGATGTTAAGATCTAATATGTTTGGTTTTTTTCTGAAAAAATATGTGATTAAAATGTATGGAATGTTCTCTATTGCGAGTTTCAGCCATAAAAAATTCCTGAAGAAAGCTTACATAATGTTACAAATCCATATGTGCAACTTTGAAACTTAAACTATTAACAAACGTTTTTGACTACTATTTTATCTTTAATTAGAAAAACTCACCTTTGAACTACCCTTTAATGTACGGGTCAATTTAATTGTTTTTACATTATTTCCCTTAGTTTCTTCATCAGGTTTCTGTAAAGAAAGAAAAAAACAAATATAATTATATCATACATATACAAACACATTTAAATATAGCTAATAATAAACCATTTAATACCTTTCTTTTCAACATATGTTTGATATTTGAGCCATATTTAACAACACCAGAATTTCCATCTTTTTCTAACAGTGGAAATGAGATCTAAAATGAAAATATGGCAATTTTAATCAGAATGTCTGCAAATAACGGATTGATTAATTTATATTATGTCAAAAAAAACCCTAAAAAATTATATGAATTATTAATTATTTCTTCTTTATGGTCAACAAATGCAACAAACAAATATTAAGCCTGTTATGATTAGAAAAAAATTATAACTATATAAATCAAGAAAATTTAGCTAATGATCCGTCTTTTCACAACGAGAATTTAACAGACTTAATTATCTTAAAATACAAATGATATCTTACAAGGCATAGAAAAAAAAACTTTGGAGAATCTGTGAAAAGTTTTCCAGAAAATGAAATAGTAAATATTAATAATTTTTTAAACCCAGTACATGATTGGAACCGGAAAAGTACCAGAAATATATATATATTTAAAAGACTTTGATTTGAAAGACAAACATTGTTAAAAATTGTATTAAAAAAAAGAAAATTGCAAAACTATCACTCAGAAATGTTATGTTGATAATTTGAGTTTTCCTTAAATAATTAAATATTAAAAAAAAAAAAAAAAAAAAAAAAAAAAAAAAAAGTAATGCTAATTTTTTAAGATGTTTTATATAGATAATAGTTGGTTTTTTTTACTTTAGAATAACTTCCTTTTTGTCAGTCAATAGTTCAAATTACTCCATATTATACTTAATGGTTTATTGTAATGTCAAATAATATTTTGAGGAAGTTTTTTTTATGTTGGCTTGGCGCCCGCCAATGTAAAGACTTTTTCCTCAGTAATTATGAATATTTTATGTGTAAAATATAAGCTTATAATATTTAAAAATGTAGAAAAAAAAAATATTTAAAGTTACAACTAAATCGCAATTTAATATTGAAAATATGTGTTCAAATGACAAAATAATATTATTTTAGAAGTTTTTAGAGTTATTCTATTTGTAAATAATTAAACTTAATTTATTATTTCATTTTTAATCGCACGTGGTTCCGAATCGGCGATGTTTTGAGTATTCATCCGCGTACGATCGGACCACGTTTTACATGCAACTAAGACTCCTTTTAAAAATCGGAAAATACTGTGTAAAAATAGATATTATGTGTTATTTAAATGATGATTAATTCATTTCAAAAAGACCTAAAAATAAATAATAGCGCATATCTCTGTGTTTTTCGGCGCGGAACGGAACTTTGTACCGTTGCGCTGGACGAAAGAGGTAAAGAAGCAAGAGGATAAAAGGAGAGATCTTCGCTAAAAACCGGGCTTTTTTCTCTTCGGAAGATCGGAGTTCGGAGGTGGCAGGCTCGGCTGCAAGGTGGAAGGAGCGACCGTGAGTCGGCTGGAAGGTTTAGAAGAACGAGAGAGATCGCGGAGTCCGGAGCTAGGAAAACCAATTGGCTGCAATGATGCTGAAATTGAGTATCAAGATTGTGGAGAGTCTTCAGAGAGAAGACTAAATGACACCGACGAATTGCCTGGAGATGTTGTTTAAATTATGAAAATACTGTAAACATTAATAGAGGTACCTCTTATTTATTTTATCCGAAGAAATTATAAATCATTTTCAATCATGAACAAATTTGCAATTTATCTTTGTTAGTTTTAAACTAAAAGATTAGATAAATAATGATACTTGTTAATATTGTATGTGTAATTTTTTTAAAGATGAACTAGATTTTAATATTAATTGCTTATATCCTATTCCTTAAATAAACATTAATTTAAATCAGTAAAAATATCTCTGTATTAATTTTTCCTTCCCACAGCAGCATTTTTCCTTTTTAGGTGGGTTTTTTTTATGTAATGAATAATCTATACGATCAGTTTTTTTTATTTTCTCTTGGTAGAATTTATCTACCACGTGTTTGTGTCTACCTAGAAATGTTTTAGGTACGATACAACACATTTTTGGTGCCTAGTGACCTTTGCCATTTTGGCGTCGCGGCACGGTTCGGGTCCGCGTTTTTTTTTTTTTTCCTCGGCCAAAATTCGGCGCCGTCACCTGTTGTTTTCTTTTACCTTTTGCTGCTGTGGATAATGGAAAATATTTGTAAATGGAGTAATTTCTTAAGAAATTCATTTTTTTAACATGATTTAAGTGGCTGTAGAGAATATTAACTTTAACTTAGTTTTCATTTTTGATTTTCCACATGTTGCATGAAATTTTTATTTTCACAATTTTTATATATTTTCATAGTAATTTATAATTACAATTAGTATTATTTTGGGGGAAACTTGCAGTAATTGATAATAATGAGCACTGAGACAAATACGCCTGAGGAGGTGGCTGGACAGGCTGGGAAAGGGAATGAACAGAATACTACTTTAACTGATTTAAATAATAGTGTAGAAAATGAGAAATCCAAAAAAGAGAGTAAAGAAAATAACCCAGCAAATACTTCTTTTGGTAGTAGCAGTTCACCACCAACATTATCACCAGTCAGGAGTTCAGACAGCTATGGGAGGAACACACATGGACCAGTGTCTCTGGTACCAAACCTAACTTTTAACTTCAATCAGTTCATTTCAAATATCCCAAATTATTCAGGAGAAAATCCCGATATAACAGTAGCTGATTTTCTAGACAAAATAATAGAAGTTAGAGACTTTGCAGGTTGGCAGGAGGAACAATGCGTCTTTGCCATAAAGATGAAATGCATAGGAGAAGCCCAAAAATTTATTAAGTCCCAGCCTCACTTAAAAAATACACACAGCCTACAAACTCTAAAAGAAGCCTTATTTAGCCGATTCAGTAAAACTGTAGATGAGGCATACCATTTACAAGAGTTTACAACAGCCCGCCAAAATATTAGGGAGTCAAATAGAGCTTTCCTGTCCAGAGTTTTGGGTTTATCTTACAAATGCTTTGCAGATCAAGAGGCCATCCGAGAAAAATTACTCGTACAAAAATGTCTGCAAGGTATGTTACCTGAGGTGCGAAAATTTGTCATGCCACATTCTCCTAGCACTTATAAACATATTTGGGACTTGGCAATTTGTCAGGAGAAATGTGCAGACTATGACCAAACACAAGCACCAATTAACATTGCTCAAACTACTAATAATTACTCAAATGAAATGCAAGAAATTAAAAGTCTCATTCAAAATGTAGTCAGCGAGAGTGATCGAAAAATCGCAGAACTTAGTAACCAAGTACAAACATTATTACGTGTCACCCAAGGTCAGTCACAAGGGTATGGGGCAGGTCCATCACAATACGGGGGTAGGCAGTACCGTCCCAGACGAAATATTGTTTGTTACCAATGCAACCAACCAGGCCACTTAAAAAGGAATTGTCCCTCATTACACACACAATCACAAAATTCTAATTCAGATTCTTTAAACCAGTAGTGGGGCAAAACGGGAACGTACCACTGTCTTTGGATTCTCCCCCTAATTTGGTACGCATAGATACGGTTAGTGCTGAAGTAGGACAATTACCTATAATTTCCCTTAAATTAAATAAACAAAAAACAGATTGTCTTATCGATTCAGGAGCAGCAATAAACTTAATTTCATCCGAAATTTTGAATAAACTCTTACCAAGTTGGGTTGATATAGCTGAGTCTTGCACAATGCAAGTCATTGGCGTCAACAATGACATCATGGGCTTAGATAAGAAAATTAAACTTTCCTTAACTGACCAAGACGTTAAATTTAATGTAACCTTCTTTATTAGTAATAGTCTAAAAACAAACTATAACGCAATTCTTGGATCGGAATTTTTAAAATCTCATAACATTATCATTGATTATAAAACTGAAACGTTAAAATATATAAACCATACGATTTTATGGAACAATATAAAAAATATAGAAGTTAACTCGATAAATTTACATAAATTTGAAGGTATAGGGAGTACGGTAAATAAAAATGTTATTGAACCTCGATCTGAACAATTCATCAAAATTAAAATTCATGGGTTACCACAAACTCAAAACCTAATTTTTGTTCAGCCATCAAATAAATCTCTAAATAATTCTTGGTTAGTAGCGAACGGAATTTATAATTATGAAGGCAACAAAGATTTATGGATTAAAGTAGCTAACGTAACAGAAAGGAAAATTCATATAAATAAAAATTGTCAGATAGCAAAAATTGAATTTGTTGAAGCAGTTAATGTCCAAAATACAACTGTAAATAATTTAGAAGTGGAAAATGAGATAACTGATTTTAATCCTTATGGGGAGAAGTTCGAATTAGATCATTTAACTGAATCACAAAAACAGGCAGTCATGGAAGTCATAAATAAAAATAAAGCTATTTTCGCACAGTCGGTTAAAGACTTAACAGGTTGTAACACAACCAGTCATCGGATTTACTTAACAGATGATATTCCAGTCCGTTCTAAACCCTATAGGACACCATATGCTTTAAGAACAGAGCTGAAACAACAAATTGATGACCTACTTGAAGCTGATATAATTACCCCTTCTGATTCTCCTTATGCATCCCCAGTAATATTGGTTAAAAAGAAAAATGGTTCTTACAGATTAGTTTGCGATTACCGAAAGCTTAATTTAAAAACTAAACCCTTGCCATTTCCCCTCCCCCATATTTCAGATTTATTAGATAAATTAAATGGTGCTCATTACTATACATCTTTAGATTTATGCTCAGGATATTGGCAAATGGAGTTGCATCCTGATGACAGATACAAAACTGCTTTTTGTACAGAATTTGGTTTGTTTGAGTGGACAAGATTGCCACAGGGCCTAATCAATGCTGCAGCTTCTTTTCAAAGGCTAGTTGCTACAATTTTATTAGGTTTAGATACTAATACTTACATTGATGACATAATTATTGGTTCTGCAACTTTTGAAGAACACATTCAAAAATTAGATCAGGTCTTTAAAAGACTCAATTCTCATAACCTGAAAATTAACCCTGAAAAATGTCAAATAGCAAAAAATTCAATAACTTACCTTGGATTCCAAATTAAAAATGGTGCAGTCTCTCCAGATGAAAGAAACGTAAAAGCTGTAGAAAACTTCCCCATACCAAAAAACAAAAAAGCTGTACGTAGTTTTATTGGAATATGTAATTTTTATAGAAAATTTATTGATCATTTTGCCGACATCGCAAAGCCCTTAACAGAATTAACTAAATTGAAAACCCCTTTCAAATGGAGTCAGGAAGCAGATTCAGCGTTTAACAAATTGAAACAGTGTTTGACTTCTTACCCTTGTTTAATGTTGCCTAATGTTGAGCAACCTTTCTTTTTACATACCGATGCGTCTGGTTTCGCATTAGGTGCTGTACTTAGCCAAAAAGATGAATCAGGTGATCTGCATCCAGTCGCTTATGCTAGCAGAACTTTAAAGGATGCCGAAACAAGATATAGTACGTTTGAGAGAGAACTTCTCGGTGTAGTTTGGGGAATTAGTAATTTTAGACATTATCTTTACGGGAGGGAATTTACTCTTTTTTGTGATCAGCAGGCAATTTCGCAGGTGTTGAGAATCCAAGACAGTAGTAGAGTTTCTCGTTGGGCTCTTGCACTGCAAAATTATAATATAAAATATTGTCATACCCCAGGTAAATGTAATGTACCAGCTGATGTACTATCGAGAAATGTCAATGTGATACAAGAAATAAATATCAACACAAATTTTTCAAAAGAATTTATTAAATCATCACAAAATCAAGATGCAAAATGTAAAAACATAATTGAACAATTAAATAATATAAATGAAATACAATTAAATGAATTAACCTTCTTTTTAAAAGATGATTTATTATATTGCATAAACAAAAAAGATGCACATAATGACAATCAAACTAAATTAGTTATTCCTAAAACTTTAATTTCACATATCTTAAATTTAGCTCATGACTCTGTAACCTCAGCACATCCAGGATTTAAAAGAACACTAATTAAAACTAAGAAAAATTACTTTTGGTGGGGACAATATAAACACACACTCAATCACGTTAAATCTTGTGTACAGTGTGCCATTCGTAAAGGATATAAATCCAAACAGAAAGCTCCATTGCAGAGAGTCGAAATTACTTCACGTCCTTTTGAAAAGATTGCAGTCGATGCAGTGGGTCCGTTAAGTACTACAGCAGTGGGAAACAGACACATTATTGTAATTACAGATTATTTTACAAGATGGGCTGAGGCATATCCTGTACCGAATTTACAATCTGAGGTTATAATATCAGTGTTAGAAAAATTTATTTCTACTCATGGGATTCCTGAACACCTCACTACAGACAAGGGCAAATCTTTCATATCAGAGGCAATCTTAAAAGTATATGAGAAACTTCACATTAAAAAACATACTACGACCAGTTATCACCCGAGTGCAAACGGGGTTGTGGAACGGGCCAATGGCACGATAGTTAATATGTTAAAACACTTAGTGGACTCTTCAAATGAAGATTGGGACAAAGTTTTACATTTTGCTCTATTGGCTTACAGAACAGCTTATCACGCTGCTATAGGGGATACCCCAGCACATTTAGTGTACGGTAGGGATCTACTTTTACCTGTTGACCTCATAACCAAACCTATTCAAAGATCTTACGCAGATACTCGAGAGTTAAGTGAAGATTTACATTTAAGGTTAAGCAAAATTTTTCGCTTGGTCAAACAAAATTTAACTACAGCTGCAGAAAAGCAGGAAGAGTATAGGTTAAAGTTTGCCACAGACAAAAATTTACAAGTGGGGGACTTGGTGCTATTGTACACACCAGTAGTTAAGCCAGGGGCTAGTAAAAAACTTACACAGTTCAATAAAGGACCTTACCGTATCACTCAACAAACTAATACAGTAAATTTTAAAATTGTTCACATACAAAACCCCAAGGACGAGCAATTAGTACATGTTGATAGATTGACTAAAATCACTGAAAGAATTATTTTTCCTGCACTTTTTGAGGAAGAGATTAATAATGGGGAACGGGATACAGATCAAAACAATCAAATTGACATGGATATTAAGGATTCTCAGGTAGAAGAGATTGTTGATCAGTATCCAGTTTTTGATTTGATAGGTTATAGTGATAGTAGTAACAATCAAGCTCATGCACACAATAATAAAATTAACACTGATAATGTTGACATAAATACAGGCTTACCTGGTCAGTCACATTCAGGATCTAGGCAAAATTGTAGACAGCATACGAGACCTGCAGTCGTTAGTGATTACAATTTGCGCACCAGAGACACACATGGTTTTGTTGTGAAAAAATAAGATTTTGTGGTGAATACATTTTCACCATTGAATAGTGTTGTATATAATTTTTTTTTTCTATTGTATTGTATTGTATAATTTGTGTAATATAATTTATGTAACGTATTGTATAATTTGTGTAATATATTGTATAATCAGGATCAAATTTTAGTTTTAAATTTTTGAACAAACTTGCTATTTATTGTATGAATGTGATAAAGTATACGTATAAATCTTAACACACCAGTCAACTAATGGAAATCACCTGGAATTGTTTATTATGTATAATCTAAACATTATGGTTATGGATGCATGTCAAAATTTGATGAAGCAAGATTTCATTAATGTTTGGTAAAGTTGTCTGAATCCTGATTTGGTTGGTTTTGGTGACTGGGTGTTCGGAGTTTAGCCAATTACTTGAATTTCTATCTGGGTAGTTAGAGGGGTATTCACATGCAACATGTATTTTTTTTTATTTTTTTTGGCGAGGACCTGATTCTTATTCTTTTGCTTACAAAAAAATTTTTTTCAGAAAAAATTTTTTTTGAGGGGACGGAGATGTAATGTGTTATGTTGATAATTTGAGTTTTCCTTAAATAATTAAATATTAAAAAAAAAAAAAAAAAAAAAAAAAAAAAAGTAATGCTAATTTTTTAAGATGTTTTATATAGATAATAGTTGGTTTTTTTTACTTTAGAATAACTTCCTTTTTGTCAGTCAATAGTTCAAATTACTCCATATTATACTTAATGGTTTATTGTAATGTCAAATAATATTTTGAGGAAGTTTTTTTTATGTTGGCTTGGCGCCCGCCAATGTAAAGACTTTTTCCTCAGTAATTATGAATATTTTATGTGTAAAATATAAGCTTATAATATTTAAAAATGTAGAAAAAAAAAATATTTAAAGTTACAACTAAATCGCAATTTAATATTGAAAATATGTGTTCAAATGACAAAATAATATTATTTTAGAAGTTTTTAGAGTTATTCTATTTGTAAATAATTAAACTTAATTTATTATTTCATTTTTAATCGCACGTGGTTCCGAATCGGCGATGTTTTGAGTATTCATCCGCGTACGATCGGACCACGTTTTACATGCAACTAAGACTCCTTTTAAAAATCGGAAAATACTGTGTAAAAATAGATATTATGTGTTATTTAAATGATGATTAATTCATTTCAAAAAGACCTAAAAATAAATAATAGCGCATATCTCTGTGTTTTTCGGCGCGGAACGGAACTTTGTACCGTTGCGCTGGACGAAAGAGGTAAAGAAGCAAGAGGATAAAAGGAGAGATCTTCGCTAAAAACCGGGCTTTTTTCTCTTCGGAAGATCGGAGTTCGGAGGTGGCAGGCTCGGCTGCAAGGTGGAAGGAGCGACCGTGAGTCGGCTGGAAGGTTTAGAAGAACGAGAGAGATCGCGGAGTCCGGAGCTAGGAAAACCAATTGGCTGCAATGATGCTGAAATTGAGTATCAAGATTGTGGAGAGTCTTCAGAGAGAAGACTAAATGACACCGACGAATTGCCTGGAGATGTTGTTTAAATTATGAAAATACTGTAAACATTAATAGAGGTACCTCTTATTTATTTTATCCGAAGAAATTATAAATCATTTTCAATCATGAACAAATTTGCAATTTATCTTTGTTAGTTTTAAACTAAAAGATTAGATAAATAATGATACTTGTTAATATTGTATGTGTAATTTTTTTAAAGATGAACTAGATTTTAATATTAATTGCTTATATCCTATTCCTTAAATAAACATTAATTTAAATCAGTAAAAATATCTCTGTATTAATTTTTCCTTCCCACAGCAGCATTTTTCCTTTTTAGGTGGGTTTTTTTTATGTAATGAATAATCTATACGATCAGTTTTTTTTATTTTCTCTTGGTAGAATTTATCTACCACGTGTTTGTGTCTACCTAGAAATGTTTTAGGTACGATACAACAGAAATACTTTTTTTCTGCAAGTGTTAACATTAATAACTTGTTGAATAAATAACACTTTTGGAACTGGAAATGTACCAGTAATAAGTAGGTATGTTTTGTTTAATATTTTGATCAAGAGACAAGAGAGGCAATGCAGACTTGTGAACAAGAAGAAAAATAAGCAAACAAATAAAAAATAATTTCTACATTTGAAAAATATTTTTCTGAAAGGAAAAAAAATATCAGGTTGTAACGAAAGTTTTCTGCCAAAAAAAGTTCTTAATAAAGTTAGAAAAAAAAAACATGAAAGCAGTACCTTTAGTGAGGGTAGTAATCACCACCCGAATAGATGATTTTCTGCCAATGTTTTGGTAGTTTTTCAAAGCCTTCGGCCCAGAAACTTGGGGGCCGCGAGTCCAAAAACAAATCAACCTCATTTCGGACATCCTGTACAGAATTAAAGATAGCACCAGCAAGATGAGAAAAAAGGTAGTAGTCTGAAGAAGCGGTGTCAGAATTATATGGTGGGTGTGGCAAAAGATCCAATTCGAGTCCATACAGAGTCCAGCCGGTGAATGCAGACACATGTGATTTAGCATTATGTTGATGAAACATTATTTTCTTGTGCTGGAACTCATTTTGACATTTTGCTTTGATAGCAGCGTCAACACGGACTAACATCTTTCTGTACACCTTACAGTCCATGGTTTTACCCTTTTCCAGATATTCTTTGTGGATAATACCACAGCAATCCCACCAGATACAAAGCATTATCTTTTTGTTAATCAAATTGCGCTTTGCGATGCTGCTGATGGGCTCATCAGGCGCAGACCAACCCCTTTTTCGGCTTGAGTTGTTCAAGTGAATCCACTTTTCGTCACAAGTGACAAAACGATCCAGAATTTTGTCCTTGCGTTGATATTCGAGCAGATTAGGGCAGGCCTGAACACGTCTGCTCTTATCTGCTTGAGTCAGCTCATGCGGCACCCAGCGATTGAACTTGTGCGTCAAGTTTCCGCAATACATAGCATGACTAATGGACATGGCATTAACGTCTAATTCCTTAGCTAGCTCTTGAGTGATTGAATACTGATATTCTTGTACAAGTTCTCGCAGGCAGGCCTCATCAGTAGGCCGGCCAGAGCGCTCTGCTTCTTGAATGTCATAGTCCTTGTTTTTGAACTTTCGGTACAAAAACTTCGCCGTAACTTATGATACAACAATAGTACCTAAAGCTGTACACACGATTCGGTGACATTCTGTAGCTGACTTTTTGCAACAGAACTGGAAGTAAATGCTGGTTCTAATCTGGAAGCGTGATACTTTCCACTCCAGACACCCTTTATTTAATGATAACGATATTTTTCTATAAATTTCACAACACAGTGTTATAAAGCAAGTCTATTTCTTTCAAATGCCAAAAACTGTTTGACAAAATATGTGCTAATACGTCAACGCGGGCTGTTTGAAAAGAATATATTAGCTGTGGCAGGAAACTTTCGTTACAACCTGATAATATTTTATAAAACAAATACCACCACTATAATCATAAAAATGGGTATTTTTCGAATTTCTATAGTTTAATAAGGAGTGTGGGGACAAGTTTGGAAAAATGTGGAAAGAAAAAAAGTTTTCACTCTTTGTTTTTCTCTGCTTCAAAAATCATAATAATTGGCAGTGGTTTGTCTTTTTTGCGCTGTTTATTATGCTTTTTAATTAATAAAAAATGAACGATCTCAGCCTCAGGTGCATTCAGACCTGCCTTAGCCTAATTTGATCCACATTTTCAGGGCTTTTAGTGTTATAAAATTTGTAAGCCACCTCCAACAATCACACACACCAACTATCTTTCTTTCATGAGTATAGTTGGAGATTAATTAGGATGCATAATGTTATTTTATTATGAGCTGAGCATTTAGAAACCTTCGGTTTTATAGTAGATATAACAAATTGAAAAAAAAAATCAAACATAAGGGTAAAAAAAAGGAAAGAAAATATTTAGTTTTGAAAGAAAAAACCGTACATTGTTTTCCCATGGTACATTTTCGAGATTGTTTTAAAGATGCCTGTTGCTTGGCTGAATCTGCTGGTATGTGTTACAACTAAAAATAAGAATGATGTGTGTTTCTTACAAATAGGTTATGAGAAACTGACAATGTCCCACAGTAAAACACTTTAGGCTACCTCTAAAATGAACGTTTTAAGAATCAGTTGTCTTTCAATAGAACATCAAAGACACCTTGTATATTTTTCGAAAGTTTGTTCTAATATATATTTTCTTAACAAAGTTAATTTTATTTTATACTTTTATCTTCTCCCTCTTTTTTCTTTCTTTTTGCATTCACTATTGTAGTCTGATAACAAAAATCTTTCTCCTCTTTTTCAATTCAGATTTGTGTCATATGTTTATCAAGTCATAGATGTTAAACTGGACAAGAATATTATTTAAAGAACATTGCAAAATATTGGTGAGTATTAAACTTCCAACTAATGAGATATACATACATATATATCACATAAAAGATTTCCAATTGCAAAAATGTTTCAAATGCTGTTCTTCATCATATTAAAATCTTTTTATGACAAAAAAGTTACAATATTTAAGCTTCTGTGCCTCTGAAAAAAAATTTTAACTTCTATATTCTGGCCATATCTTACAGCTTAAAAAATATAATATTTGCTCAAGTAAGCAATAAAATTCAATTTTTGAATGACCAAAACTTTCCAAGTTGTGATATTTTTAATTTTATGAATTTTTAGCATTTCCGAGTATATTATGTAGAATTTAAAAATCAATAACATTGAAAATACTTAACCTGCCCTCATTAGAATCTGATCTACATGAAAAAGAAGATCATCTACCGTAAATCTGATTTTGACTGATTTGCAGATTACAGAAGAAGAAAAGTAGAAACAAAATTATTTTAAAACAGCGTGCATTAGAATAAAAATATAAAGTATAATATTTCGTGTAATTTGTTGCAACACATCTGAGGAAATTATCATGATAGACTGAGTTACACTGATGTAGAACTTGAAAATCAAAAATCTTCTTTATATAAACCATGAATGTTTGTAGTGACTTCTTTTTGTTTGGTAGTAATTCAATCAAGTCTAGGAAAGGATTCCAATTATAGATGTCATCATACTCATAAAAAGGCTTTTATCAATGTTTTTCACAATTACTATTAAGTTAGTAATATTTTGAGTTTCCTGAATTAAGCTAACATATCTGATAGCTAACACAGAACAATAACATTTAGAAACATTGTAAAGAGTTGATTTAAAAAAAATTAAGAATAAAAGTGTAATATTCCATGCAATGTCTCACATCAAACCTGGGGATGTCTCACATGAGTTGGGGAATCATCAGAATCTGGTCCATCAGAATAAGAAGATGAAGTATCACTAATCGGATTTCGCTTGTCCTCATCAGAATCTGATCCATCTGAACAAGAAGATGATCCCTCATTAATCAGATTTCGCTTTATCTGCAGAATAAAACAAAAATTGAAAAATAAAGTTATAGAAGATATTAAAAGTTAATAAAATTATAAAACAGTTTCTTGAAATGTAAAAAAAAAGAAGTGTAATATTTAATGCAATGTGTCACATCAAACCTGAGGATGTCTCACATGAGTTGCAAGTTATACTGCCAGGTGCCCCAATTTATGGAGACATATTCTTAGGTGTTTCTAGAATCATTCCGCTGAACAACTACAGAAGAGTTCTGATTTTCATAATGCACACATGATATTAAATTTTTCTATCTACTACAGTATACCTTATACTGTGTTGGGATCTAACAAGTTTGTAAATTTTGAGAAATATCGGCACACAACTTTAATTTGATAAAGATTTTAGCATGATTTAAGTTGAAATAAAACTGTCACTAACCATATAAAGTTAAGTTTAGAATTCAAGTTTGCTCACTTATTATTATTGTTTTATCAAACGTTATAGTCAAAAGAGACAATAAAATTAAATTAACGAGAAGTATTTTTCTTAATATTAAATATACCCAAGGTAATGCATGTTAGGAGTGACTTATTTTTGTTTGGTAATTTATTCAATCAAGCCTAGGGTAGGATTGCAATTATAGATGTCATGATACTCATAAAAAGGCTTTTATCAGTGCATTTTATGATTGCTATAAAATTAGCAATGTTTTGATTTCTCTAAATTACTGAGCTAGCACAGAACAATAACATTTAAAAACATTATAAAGAGTTGATTCATTATATAAAATAATTTGAATAGTTTCATTGAGTGTGGAGGGCTAAAATTACAATAAAAAATTCATAAAAATATGGAAACAAATTAACAAGCGCTGTCTAAGTTGCACAAAACTTGTAAAGACAGGAAAATATGCAAAAAAATAACTAACAGTAAAACGGTAAGAATAATATGTTAGGTCGTAAAAAATTATTATCATATATATAAAATGAAATTTCAAACTACAGTGTGAAGTTCAAACAAAGTACATTTCTGAACATATTGCAGTACTTTTGGCCTAAATGTTAGATTCAATATGTAAAAGATACTTAATATTTTCTAATACTAGTTAAAGAAGTTTTAATAATCTTTAAAAAATGCTGATTAAACTGAAATGGATAATAGATTTTGTGTATTTTGTATAAAGTTTCTTTTTATCAGGTACCAAATGATTATGAAGTTTTAGTCAAGTGTTGTGATCTTAATTAAAAAATGTTACAATTATTAATTTAACATCTATAATTAATTACATTTTTATGGATCTAATTATATGTACCTAAAGTCATCTATAATAACAACTAATTTACTTTTCTCTTATGAAGTTTCAACTTTTATGGTAAATTCCTAAAAACTAACAGTTTCTTTCATTTCTTCCACTTGGAAGAAACCTATTTCTTTCAGTTGTTTTTTCCACTTTGGAAGAAACTCTCCAAACCTGGAGACTTAAAAAAAAAACAACATATTATTGATCAAAGAAAGGTTGAAACAATTGTATTGGGATAAAAACAATTTAACTAGACAGAGAAATAGTGCAAACATGTTATTTGGAGTGATGACACAAATTTTCTATGCTTGTTAGTGATGACATAAAGTATGCAAGTTGAGGAATCAGTGCATTTTATCTTCCATTACATACCCAAGTCAGTATTATGATTTTGTGGTGAATGAGAACAAAAAGCGAGGATATATTTTGTGTGGCATTAACATATGTAAATACCAAGAAACACATGAATGAGACACTTGAACTCAAACCAAAGTCTTCTATATATGTGATATTTTCTAAGAGAATGAAGTACTTCTGTTTCAATACAGATTAACTCTACCCTCTCAGAAAGACTTTCTTCAGTTCACGGAAACTTTCCTAGCAGAAAAATTGCCGGTATTTTTCTGTTAATTGATGAATATCCATTTCTTTTTTCTTTGTTATAAGAGGCAAAGTACAAGTGAATTGGAGAAAGCACGGATAAAATAAAAGTAGCCGACTTTGTAGTCGAAACAGCTACCTTAGTGTTACGAGCCATGTACTTTAACCACTCGGCTACACTTGTTCAGTCGTGAAACAGTTTGAAGTAAATATGTTTGCTTCAGGTGGGCATGCTTTGATTAATTTCCACAAAAATTTTTGAATTATTAAATCAATTTTGGTAAGATGTCATTGTTAATGACATTGTTGCTGGTGTTTTGATATTTTAGTATGAAGATAGGATAAAAATTTAAATTATAAATATTTTTAAGGTGATTGCTAGTTGTAAAATATGAATATTATATTTTTATTCATGAAGTTTTTCTTCTTTTTGTGAAAAATTGATGGCTTTCCATTTAATATTTTATTTACCAGCTATTTTAAATGAGTTTATTTAGAATATATTTGAAATGTAAATCCTTTTTCATAACTTTAAAAACTAAATTGAGAGTACTTTTAAATGAATGAGAAAAGTAATTGTTATTTATTTTTAAATTCAAAAAATGTTTCCTTTTTTTTTCTTTTTCTTTTTTAATTAAATTAGAAATCTTAATTTATAGGATTTTTTGTTTTTTTATTTAAAAAAAAAATTCGGATTTTAATATTAACAAGGGGATTGGACCCGGGCTCCCTGGATTACAGAGTATAGGTGAAAACCGTTCTTTTTCTATTGAAAAATCTAATAATTTTTTTACATCTAATATATATTTTAGATTGCCCACTAACACCAAAAAGAATTTTTATATGAAAAATATCAAATAAAGTTTTAAATTTATTAAAAGTGATACTTTCACATACCACATGCCAAAAGTTAGCTGAAGAATTTGAGACTTACGCCAGCCTTTCTGCTCATTTCAGTGCTTTAAGCACGCAGTTCAATCACATGGCTGTTAAATTAGTTTTTATTTATATTATTTTTCTATAGAGGAAGTTTTAATTTTGTAATGGAACATTAAACAAAAACAAATGCTGAATTTTTTACATTGCTTTAAGGGTAAACGGATTAATCTTTCGTGATCGAGCTTCATGAGATAGAGATAAATTTAAAAATAATTCATACTTGAAAATTATTTTTGAAACCATAGACAATCAGTAAACTGAGATATAGTTTTCTATTAATTATATTTGAAAAAATAATTTTTAGATTTTTGGCGATGTTAAAATTTTTAAATTGCATATATGTTAAATTTGTGTTCTTTTATACATATTATTCTTTTATTTATTTATTGAGAAGCTTTAATTTTGTTATAGAAAAGTAAACGGGGTCAAATGCTAACAATTTTTATTGTTTTATGTTCAAATTTTTTATTATTAATTCGTAATGGAGCCCGCACGTGATAGAGATAAATTTAAAATATTCATGTATGAAAAGTATTATAAAAACCATAATAACTCAGTCAATTAAGTTACAGTTTTTAAACAAATTGCTTTGAAAGTACAATTTTCCCTATTTGACAGTGTAAAAAATGAAAATGTACATTATTTAGAAAAAAAAAATCGCAATAAAAGTAGATAAAATTAATGTTGACCATCTGCTGTTGTCATTCGTAAAATGACGTCTGTGTTAAGCACAGATATGTTTGTCCTTTATAATATAGACAGATATGCAGAATGACTGCGTGCTATGAACGAATGGAATTTCTCTCTCGTTTTCAGACTTTTAGGAAGAATCAGGGACAAAATGTGTTATCTAGGAGTACAGAAATTATTTATTTAAAAACAAGGAGTAATTTAGTGTATATAAATGAGTTTTTCTGACAGTGCATTTCATATTGCTGCTGTAGGTTAAAAGTGGTTTCAAGGGGATCCCATTTACCATCTGAACTGACCTGAGAGTAATCCAGACATTAATACAATTGAAATTCTTAAGGTGAGAACTAAAGAAATTTCTTTGTCCAAGAAACATCTGCATTTAAGCTTAATTAACAGAAACAATAATTCAAGACAAGGGAAAGAGTGTATTAGATGATTGATTTACTCAGTTATTACTATACATTTAAAAACAACACTAAAAATGAATAATTTTAATGATCTTAAATTTTGTGTGCTTGGTATATGATGGTCAAAAAAGGGAGACCGCAATTATCTTCAGCTGTAGTTAATAGGGCCATTCCATGCCATGTATGGGACAGCTTTTCTGCATATTATTGCTGTTTTAAAAATGCTGTTGTATATTTAAATTAAAGTAACAAATATGAAAATCTGGAGTGTTTGTTATTTTTAATGTATAGTTTATATTTTAATAACTTACAAGTGAACAGATAAAGATATTTATGTAAGTGCCACGTGCAAGACATTTTGTCTGTTTATCATGGAATGGCCCTATATAAGAAAAGAAGCAGTAATTAAAATTGAATTGGCATTATAAATTTAAATTTTGAAGTCACTTTAATTTGTAAGCTACTTCACAGAGCGACTTTCTATTTGGTATCCAAATGTCACATTTACAGAAAAAATAAAAATAAATGATGTTAAGCATGGAAATGGCTGTTTTTATTTTTTTCTTTGAAAATATGTGATTAAAATGTATGAAATGTTCTCTATTGTGAGTTTCAGCCATAAGAATTTCCTGAAGAAAGTGTTACAAATCCATATGTGCATCTTTGAAACTTAAGAAAAGAGTATTGCAACAACTATTAACTAACGTTTTTAACTACTATTTTATCTTTTAAAAAACTTACCTTTGAATCACCTTTTAATATACTGGTCAATTTACTTGTTTTTACATTATTTTCCTTGGTTCCTTTATCAAATTTCTGTAAATAAAATAAAAATAAGTATAATCACTCTGTACATATACAAACAGACATAAGTGCTTAGAATTTTTATAGTGCTACAAATATTTATTTTCACAATGAGAATTTAGCAGACTTAATTTTTAAAATAACTTAATTATCTTAAAATACAAATAATATCTTACAAGGCATAGGAGAAAAAAAAACTTTTAGGAATCTGTGAAAGGTTTTCCAGAAAATGAAATAGTAAATATTGATATTTTTTTAAAACCCAGTACATCATTGGAACCAGAAAAGTACCAGAAAAAAAAATATTTAAAAGACTTTGATTTGAAAGAAAAACATTGTTGAAATTTGTAGAAAAAAAAAAGAAAATTGCAAAACTAACACTGATAAATACTTTATTTTCTGTAAGTGTTAACATTAATAATTTGTTGAATAAATAACACCTTTGGAATTGGAAATGTACCAGTCATAAGTGGGTATGTTTTGTTTTTTATATTTCGATCAAGAGAGGCAATGAAGACTAGCGAACATGAAAAAAAAATAAGCAAACAAACAAAAAACAAATTCTACATTTGAAAAATATTTTTCTGAAAAGAAAAAAAATTAATCTTTTATAAAACAAGTACCACCACTAGAATAATCAAAATGAGTATTTTTCGAATTTCTGTATTTTAATAAGGAGTGTGGTTACAAGTTTGGAGAAATGTGAAAAAAAAAAAAAAGTTTTCACTCTTAGTTTTTTTCTGCTTCAAAAATCATAATAATTGGCAGTGGTATGATTTTTGCAATGTTCATTATGCTTTTTAATAAAAAATGGAAGATCTCAGCCTCAGATCCATTCAGACTTGCCTTAGGCAGATCACACACTGAGCAGACAAGCGTGCAACATGCGACAAGTTGGAGTGTTCAAACCAGTTTCTTCTTTGTTAAAGCCAGTCTGAATGCTACAACTTGTCACATGCTTGTCTGTTCAGTGTGTGATCTGCCTTAGACTAACCTGATCCAAAATTTCAGGCCTTTTAGTTTAGTAAAATTTCTAAGCCACCTCCAACAATCGCATACACCAACCATCTTTTTTTCATGAATATAGGTGGAGATTAATTAGAATGCATGAGCTGAGCATTTAGAAACCTTCTGTTTTATAGTAGATATAACAAAATCAAAAAAAAATTTCAAACATAAAAGGTAAAAAAAAAAGAAAAAATATATTTAGTTTTGAAAGAAAAAAAACCGTACATTGTTCTAACATGCTACATTTTCGAGATTGTTTTAAAGATGTTTGTTGCTTGGCTGAATGTGTTACAACTAAAAATAAGAATGATGTGTGTTTCTTACAAATAGGTTCAGAGAAACTGACAATGTTTCACAGTAAAACACTTTAGGTTACCGCTAAAATGAACGTTTTAAGAATCAGCTGTTGGTCAATAGCAACATAAGGGACACCTTGTATATTTTTCGAAATA
Organism: Maratus speciosus; assembly: GCA_963932465.1. Taxonomy (NCBI): domain Eukaryota; kingdom Metazoa; phylum Arthropoda; class Arachnida; order Araneae; family Salticidae; genus Maratus; species Maratus speciosus. The sequence goes on from OZ010798.1 coordinate 39,152,317, forward strand.
GTTTCTTGAAATAAATGTAAAGTTTGTTCTAATATATATTTTCTTAACAAAGGGAATTTTATTTTATACTTTTATCTTCTCCCTCTTTTTTTTCCTTTTTGCATTCACTATTGTAGTCATATAACAAAAAACTCTCTTTTTTTTCAATTCAGATTTGCGTCATATATTTATCAAGTCACATATGTTAAACTGGTCAACAATATTATTTACAGATCATTTCAAAATGTTGGTGAGTATTAAACTTCCAACTAATGTAATATATATAAATATATCACATAAAAGATTTTCAATTGCAAGACTGTTTCAAATGCTGTTCTTCGTCATATTAAAATCTTTTTATGACAAAAAAGTTACAATATTTAATTTTCTGTGCTCTCTGAAAAAAAAAAAAAAATTAAATTTCTATATTCTGGGCCATATGTTACAGCTTAGAAAATATAGTTTTTGCTCAAGTAAGCAATAAAATGGAATTTTTATAAGACCAAAACTTACCGACTTTTGATAGTTTGAATTTTTAGCATTTTCGAGTATATTATGTAGAATTTAAAAATCAATAACATTGAAAGCACATAACATGCCTTCATTAGAATCTGATATACCTGAAAAAGAAGATCGTCTACCAGAAATCTGGTTTTGACTGATTTGCAGATTGCAAAAGAAGAATAGCAGAAACAAAATGATTTTAAAACAGTGTGCATTAGAATAAAAATAAAATGTTTAATATTTCGTATAATTTCTTACAACACACCTGAGGTAATTCTTGTGATAAACTGTGTTACAGTGATGTAGAATTTGAAAATCAAAAATCTTCACACACATCATGAATGTTTGGAGTGAGTTCTTTTAGTTTGGAAATGATTCAATCAAGCCTAGTGTAGGATTGTAATTATAGATTCATGATACTCATAAGGTTTTTATCAGTGCGTTTTTCGATTGCTATTAAGTTAATAAAGTTTTGAGTTCTCTCAATTTCTGAGCTAGCACAGAATAATAGTATTTAAAAACACTGTAAAGAGCTGATTCATTATTAAAAAAAATAAAAAAATAAAAATAAAAGTGTCTCATGCAATGCAAAAAAGTTTCATGCAATGTGTCACTTCAAACCTGGGGATGTCTCACATGAGTTGAGGAATCATCAGAATCTGGTCCATCTGAACAAGAAGATCCATCATTAATCAAATTTCGCCTTATCTGCAGAGTAAAAGAAATTGAAAAATAGAGTTACAGAAGAGATTAAAGGTAAATAAAATTATAAAACATTTCATTAAAATGTAAAAGAAGAAGTGAAAATGTAATATTTCATGCTATGTGTCACATCAAACCTGACGATGTCTCACATGAGTTGCAAGTTATACTACCAGGCGTCCCAATTTATGGGGACGTCCAACTTTTTAGGGGTTTCTAGAATCATCCCGCTGAACAACTGCAGGGGAGTTCAGAATTTTCATAATGCACACGATATTAAATTTTTTTATCTACTGCACGTTGGGATCTATAAAAAGTTTATAAACTTTGAGAAATATCCTCACACAACTTTAGTTTTATAAAGATGTCAGCATGATTTAAAATTAAATAAAACTGTCACTAACCATATAAAGTTCTGTTCTGAATTCATAGTTTGGTCAATTATTATTTTATGAAACATTTTAGTCAAAGGAGACAATAAAATTAAGTTAACAGGAAGTATTTTTCTTAATATTAAATATACCTGTGATAATGAATGTTTGGAGTGATCTCTTTTTGTTTGCTAATGATTCAATCAAGCCTAGGGTAGGATTGCAATTATAGATGTCAAAATACTCATAAAAAGGCTTTTATCGGTGTCTTTTACGATTGCTATTAAGTTAGAAATGTTTTGCGTTCTCTGAATAACTGAGCTAGCACTGAACAATAACATTTAAAAACATCGTAAAGGGTTGTTTAATTATAAATAATAATAATAATAATTTGTAATACTTTTGTTAAGTGTGGAAGGTGGTAGTTTTGTTAAGTGTGAACTTTGATACAGTGAAAACAAAGAAACTGGAAAAATAATGTTTCAATCTATATGTAATGGTATAAAATAAAAAATCTAATCTCTAGTTATGCTTTAAAATTTGTTGCGGTTTCAAAAGTTCTACTTATATAATGGTACACCTTGTTTTACACAATTAGCATTCTGCCTCCTTGTACTTTAAAAATACAATACAGAGCAAAACGCTAAATGATTCTTCCTGTTTATTACACAGTACATTTTTGTCATAATAACGTTAGAAGTATCAAGACTAGAACATTAGAATTGTATCTATTCAGCAAAAATGCTTTTAGCAATGCAGATGGCCTTTGTTATAATCCTTATCGTACCATTAGTTGAAAAAGTGTGTTTATATTAACTTCAGAAACTAATTCTAAGACTAGATGCATTTTGTTTCATGAAATTTTAATCAGCAGTTTTAATAGACTTTAAAAGAGAAAAAATATTTTGGACATTCTTTTAAAAAATCGGGTCAACACGAAACCAAGCCACAAGAGTGAAAAAGCCATACAAAACCGACCTGAACCTGAAAAAATTAAAGTCAACCCGACCCATGCATAAAAAAAAGGTTGAAGTCAACCCGACCTGACCTGCAACCGGAAAATATAGTGCCAACCCGAGCCGACCCGATGCAGGACTCTAATCCAGACCTTATTATACGTGAAATTCTCAGGTGCGAACTAAAGCAATTTGTTTGTCTGAAAAGAATCTGCATTTAAACTTAATTAACAGAAACAATAACTGAATATTGGTTTCACATAAGATCAGCCACAATACTAAAAGACTAGGTACATTCCAAGGGAAGGCATTTAAATGCTGCAAATAACGATAAAATTTATTCAAATATGAATGAGGTGCATTGGTGGAAATTTTTTTTATAAATAATTTTGAACATATGTTTCAATTTTTTTTCTTCTTGAGAATAGGTAATACCATAAAATAATTTGATGATTAATGTGTCATATTCTAGATAGAATTATATTTATATTCATATAGAATTTTACATCTTTATTCTAAAATTAAGTGCCATTTTGAGTTATTAAACTTTAGAAATCAAGTTTTCTCAAAATGTCTTCCTAATCTTGTTTGTTATTTAAAATAAAATTACTCCAGTTCATTATAAACAACGGTACTTTTCGGTTAGCCGGGCGCCAGTGTTTATATATACATATTTATATACATACATATATGCATATATACATATATATTTACATATATATATGTGTGTATATATACAATATGTGTATATGTATATATATGTATATTTACATATATGTATGTATATAAATATGTATATATAACACTGGCGCCCGGCTAACCAAAAAGTACCTAAACAACATTGAAAAAGGAAAGAACAAAAATGTTAATTTACTAATCTCGAACTATCCTTAATGATTTTTTAGATCACATAAATTTTATTGAGATAAAAAGAAGTTTTCTATGCATTATACTGTCTCAAGTGAGTAGCAAATGTCCTGCATTTTTTTAAAACTTACTGTCGCACTATTTACTTTGTTTTACCTGGCAAGACTAGTTGTAAGTCACTGGTTTATAGCTAAGATTGGAAATTATCTCCTTTTCTACATTATTTTTTTTAATATGTATTTTTTGAATTAGAAATTTTCTATTACTTTTCACACATCAGTTAATCAACTTCAATTTTGTTAAATAATGTGTATAAAATTAATTTAAATTGAATATCAAGTTCATTCAAATGACTCTACAAGAGAAATGATTGAAATTTACAGGATAGTGTACCATTATGCTTTCACAGACCTGCCAACCTTTTGAAAATGCGAAGTAGTAGCAACCAAAATTCAGATCAATCTAGAGGTTGGTTGGTTGATTGTTGTTTTTTACGCCGCAAATCTGATTAAGCATACCGTTGTCCTGTTCATTGTGTTTCAGGTCATCAACGCCCTCTATATGTGATTTTTTAACTAAATTTTTTTTTGCAGCTAAAAAAATCGACTACCTTTTAAGCACTTTCTTGCAAACCGCACTCCTTCATCATAATTTCTCCCTTTTTTATGAGTTTTTAAAGTTGCAATGAACTTTTGGCTCACCCGGTATATATAGATAAATAGTTTACAGACTTCTGAAAAAAATTCTGCTCATTTTCAGAAAAAAGCATACGCATATTGAAGTATTTTTATTACAAAGTTATGTAATATTACTTAAATTAAAATTTTTTGTATTAAATTATTTCCAGTCTTCATTCCTTTTTAAAAAGTATCTAGGTATAACACTGAAAATACAGAGAACTTTTGAGAATGCAATATAGGGTTGATTCTATAATCCAAAATCATCAAGACAACACCGATTACAGATTTTAGAAATTCCCAGACACTATATCTTCTAGACCGTATAAACAGTATCATAAAAATACGAATTCAATTTTTAAAAAACATTTTGGAACATTTTAAACTGAATTTTCTTATTGCTGATTGTTTAGAATATCCCATGTTTAAAAAATATATAAATAAGTATTTTTCATGATATTGCTATATGTTGTAAATTATGGGAAACAACAATAGGAGGACATTTTTTAATAACAATTTTATATTTTTGAATAATAAATAAAATAAACCACAAAAATGGTAGTTACAGCAAGTAAAATATTGAAATGAAATAAATTTTCTAAAACAATGAAAAATATTTTAATAAGTTTACATGATATATAATGAGTAACTTTCATAAAACAATTGATTATTTGCAACTACAATATCCTCTAGTAAAAATTATTTAAAGCAGCCAATCAGGAGAAGGTTTCAAATCTTAGAAACATTAACTAAAAATCATAATTACAGTGTAACATTATATGATGCCATGTATATTGTCATATACATTTAATATTTAATAATTAAAACTATGTATAGTCCTGAAAAAAAAATGTCAACCATTATTAATTCTTCCACAAATCATCATACAAAAAAGTGACTGGCACCAAACAACTACTAATAATATCTACGAATTTATGCTACACTTGAAATTTGCTTAAGGCATCATCTTCATATTGAATTTCTATGAAATTCTGAAACTTTCACAAAGTTATTCGGTCAAGTACTTTAGGAATTATGAAGAATTAAAATTTGGAACTCCTAATGTTAAAATCATTTTTAATCATGGTACAACAAGATTGTATTATGTGTAGGTTTTTAAATGCAACTTAAAAACTACAAGGCTAAAATAGGAGCCATAGTTTCCTGATGCTAAAATTAGTTGCTTTTAAGCATCATTTTAGTTGCAAATGGCAGTCCTGAGTTTTTTTTAGTTTTAATTCATTTCACTATGGCGTAAAGACTGTGGTATTTTTCCTAAAAAGATTTTTGTGAATTTATGAACAAAATAAACAGTGATTGTTCAAAATATTGATAAGAATGGTATTTATGTAAGTTTTTCAGAGAATACAAATTCTTCAATAGAATAATAGAAATCAATTTCTGTTCAAATTTTACAAATATAAACTCAACATTGGCATTGCAGCGTTATGACTTTAGAGGGAAATGACACTTGATAATCCCAAGAAATTTCTAGGAGGAAGAGGGTCGGTTTTTGATTCTATTAACCTTTATGATCCAACTAGGTTTTTTTTTTTTAAAAACCATTTGGAAAAATGGTTATCGTCCTCATCAGGTTAGGAAATCAAAAGCATATCTGAAGCTTTCTATTGGTTTAATCTGCATTTTATTCGTTTTCTGATTGGTCTATACAGTAATCTGTATTTCCCTTTACTTTCAACAGAGATGGATACCTTCTGTTGCCACTATGACAAAAAAGTAATAAAAACTACAAAAAAAATTAATAACTCAGAAACAAATTGAGATACAGCTTTCAAACAAATTGCATTTAAAAGTACATTTTTTTTCTCTATATGACGGTGTAAAAAGTAATAATGAGGGATGTTTAGAAGTTTAAGAATGAAATTTCATTTAAAATTGGTCATCAGATTTCTTGGAAATCTGAAGATGGAAAAGCCTTTTCCCGAACAGCCAATGAAATGCTTGGATGATACATAAGTTTCAGGTGGATAATACATACGAGTCGCATGCGATTTTTGTCGCTTGGAATTTTTACGTATAATAACACTATCAATGTTTAATTCAAGGCGTACATAATATATGATCAACTCCGAGCGATTTTTTATGTCTTAAATTTTAGTCTTGAAAAAATCATTTTCCAAATGTTCGGTGTAATTTGTTGAATTGCTTTTATTTATTTATTTATTTTTTTTTTTTTTTTACAAAATAGTCTGCTATTTTTAATCTGTTATGTATTTTTATGAAAATAAAACGTTATTATTAAACTCATTAAATGATTATGAAATTGTTCCCAAAATATGAAATACCCAAACGTTTGGCATTCCTATTCTTAGGCCATGTGGGCAAATAATCTGCTAATGGAGAAACCAGGCGTGAAGTATGTTTGAAATGATATTTGTTGTGTTTACTAGTAAAGGAAATAACAACAATCTTGTCCACTGGTTTGTTGGTAAGAAGTTCTGCTTGTCTTTTCCCCATGCAGGGAGCAAATGGAAGAAGACAATATATTGCTGTTAACTGCATCATGTAACAGAATGCTGTGAATAATATTTTTATTTCAGTGTCAATTTTTATAAAGTTATTTCATATATAGTAGTGATATTGTATTGACTTCTTATCTTGATTTGAGTCAATAAAGCATGTAAATAACAAATGTATAACCATATCTGTGTATCACTGCAAATGTATAAAAATAAAAGAAAAATATTGTAAAAAGAAAAAGAATTTTTAGACATTGTTAACGATATCATTAGGGAGGGGTCAAGGAATGATTACTCATGATATCGTAAGGAGGTGGTGTAATAGAATGATAATGTATGACATCGTAAGGCAGGAGAGTGTCCAAAATTACCCAAAAGGGGATAACATTATCATACTTGCCAACCTCCTGCTTTTTTTTAAATGAAAAAGCAGACTTTCAACCAGAAAATTTATTAAATTAATATTACTTGCTTCTACGTGGAAGTCATTTTAAACATAACTGATAGGAATTTTTAAATAAAATTTCTGGCTTAAAGTATGTTTTGTTGATTTAAAAAAAAATGGGAGCTTGGCAAGTATTCATTACATATGTACAGTACCCAGTAGCAGTATATTCTCCAAGTGTTTGTGACAGATACTTCAGGAACAAAAAATAATCTGCAAGTAAAATACTTTTACAATTGAAGCATTAATCAATCAAACAATCTGTAGCGTTTTTAGGCATTTCATAAATTGCTATTGATAATAATCTTAACTTTTTGTATGAAGTAATAAAGAGCTAAACATAATATGAAGTAAAATAAAGGTCCGATGAAAAAGAATCTGCAAAAGAGAAAAGAAAAACTGTGACGCCCGTCTCTCGTCTCGAACTTTTTGCTACCGGATGTACAGACCCATTCAGAAATAGCCTTAAATTAATTTACTAGGGAAATAAGGCACTGGATAATTAGGGTTCTGTGAACTTGTCCAAACAGATTTTTTTTAATTTGTTTTTCCCTGAAAGCCTTTTGGAAAAAATAGAGAAATTTTTTTTAAAGACATCAGTGTGAAGCAGGGGCCTCGCTAAGGGGGGAGGCCCCTCCCAAAAACCACTTGCGAGAATGCTGTTACACATGGCAAATTTACAAACTTAGTTGGCAAATTTGTTTAAATCTTTAATAAAAACTATAAACCACTTTATTTTTGATAGATTGGGCAAAAGTTACAAATCTAATTGGTAATATTATTAAACTTTTTACAAATAGAACTATATTACATTTTGTAATTGTGGTAACTTGGCAAAATTATAAAACTAGTTGGCAAATACTGAAATTTGATTTGGCAATTTTGAGTCCTCTACCCCCCCCCCTCCCCTCAGAAGAAGAAGCCTTAGCGATGGCAATGGTGTGAAGTAGATGTGAATCACTCTTGATTTCAATATAGCTTTAGCTAAAAAAATTAATTAAAAATTCTACAAGATTAGATACTAAATATGATTTTAGGTCTAAATGGCAGTCATTAAAATTTATAAACAAAGTCAGTATAGCACAGTTTTCCATAATATTGAAAGATAAGCATCATCAGGTGAAATAAATACTAGAATTATAATGACTACTTAGCAACGCTACACTGTTGTTGGTGCTATGTAGATGACACGTACAAAACACATATGGCGGTACATATGCATTCAAAATCAGTTATGTGGAATGTCTTCTCACTGGGAGGCCAATAAGTGAAAAAAGCTTAAAGTTAAAAATGTTCTCCTTTCATTTTAGATAAAAATTGAGGGGATGTTTTTAAGATGTGAATAAAAACAAAGAATTTGATAATAATGACAATGAATAATTAAAAAAAAATAAAACAAAAAATTGTGAACACATGAAATAGTTTCATCCCTGAAAAATTCACACAAGTATGCTTTATAAGCATTAAAAGAATTTTACATGACTAGTAAGAAATAACATTCTAGCATCAATAAGCAAAAGATTTAAAGGTCATGAAATTACCTGTGCAGCAGTCTGTGGTTTATGTGAAAATTGAGCCAATTTTTGTTCAGCAAACTTCAACTTTTTCTGAGTAGCCCTATACTTTTCTTCACACTGTATAATTGTAAGAAAGAAAAAATTGCTGCACATGAGGATAAAAAATACAATAACTGGAAAAGTAATTCATCTTAAAATATTATTAATTAAAAATAATTATGACAAAACACAATTAAATAAATTAAACTCTTAGGAAATAAACTAAGCAGGGGTAGATATTAGAATGAAATAATCAAATATCAACGATATAGATATTTTTTTTTTATTGCTAAGATGCTCTCTAAAAATTTAGGTATATTTTTTAAATTATTTATTTTGCTTATATCGTATCATATGCATGTAGACTTTTTTCACACAAAATTTTGCAACCAATTGACGAATTGATTTTGTGGAATTAAAAATAAATATATAAATTGGTAAATTTCATGAAAATTTATGAAGAGTCACACGCTTGAGAAAGAAGTTAAGGAGACAAAATCCTACAGAGCATTTTTTATTGTGCGCGATTTTCCCATTTTTGTGTGTGATTTGTGCAATTCTGCATGCTATTTCCATTCCTGTTCCTCAACGAAAATTTTGTCCTTTCCAAAAAACTCTAGAAATGATACCCTATAATTCCATTGTAGATAGGTCTCCATCTTTGTAAGTATAATGGTATGATCTTTTTTCGTTGAAATTTGATTTTGTTCTCCATTTGAGAAAGAATTCTGCTATAGACAGGTTTAATTTTCATACGTTTTACTGTAATACATACATATGCTTTTCAGAGCTATACTATAGAGTGCATGATTTAATAGTCTTTGAGGATACCTGTAAATGACGGCCAGTAGCATAGAAGTCAGCATGCCTGTCTGCCACGCTACAGGTTGCAAGTTTGGCTCCTGGCTGGGCAAGGTGCACTCAACCTTTCATCCCTTCGGGGTCGATAAAATGAGGACCAAGCTTGCTTGAGAACTAAACACCGAGGGTCTTGTGTTGGGCTGACCACCCGGCTGGGACACATGCTTCTTAGCACCTTGGGGCCCATGGTCAAGTAAACAGAGTTGGGCACTGTAGGCCCTGATCCTTCATGGATTGTGCAGCCAAAAGTTTAGTTTTTAGTTTAGGACACCTGTAAATATGGAACTTGCCTATAGTAGAATCCTTTCTTAAATGGAAAATTTTATATTCAATATCTTCAAATTTTTCCTGCTAAGACAGAAACTTGTTTAAAACTAAATATCTAATCAGTTCTTGGGTTTCTGTATTCAAAATTTTTGTATCATTCCATGATTCAGTAAGTGTTTCTCATTCGGAGGGGGGGGGGGGGGGAATTAGAACCCCCCACCCCTCACAGACCTTACCCTTGGCTATACTACTTCCTCCAAAACAACTTTGTCTTACCCCCGAGAAAGTTCTGAAATAACACCCCTGCCACACAAATATTTTAAACTACGAATAAACTTATTTTAAATACTTATTGACAAGTGATACAAATGATTATTGAATTACTTGAGAAAAAAAATTACAACAATTCTATCTTCAGAACAAATTAATTCTCATATATCAGATTGTGAAATTATTGAGAATAAGAACAATATTGCTACCTCTAAGAGGAAAAAAAAAATCTATTCATTAGCCTAGAAAAATATTGATTATCTATTGAAACTTTCAGAGTTCATACCAATATTTGAAAAAAAAAAAAAAAAAAAAAACCAGGACAACCTTATTTAAGTTTATAAAATGTTCTTAGAATGAGGTTTATCTATGCACTGTGACTCTGCCCCCCTTACCACAAAAAATGATAAAATGACAGAAAAATTCAATAGAAATAGGAATTTATTTATAAATGTTATATTTAATGCAATTAAAGTTTACACAAATGCCCGAAATAAAACATTTAAATTTGGGAGGAGTAAATTAAACAGCATCTAATTATCTTTTTTAGGAACTTTTTAGTGTATTTTTACATTCCAGCATTTTATAAATATTAACAAGTACAGTTTATAAATCTGCAATTAAATTATACAAGTATGGTCATAATTCAGTAAATCAGCTTTATAAATAGACAAAATAACTCAAAGAAGTTTTAGTAAAGACTGAGAAGCCTGCTCTTCTAAAAACATTCATTCTCATATATTTTTTTAATAAATACTTTTCTATAAAGGAAATATGTGACACAAAAAACAAAACGTCAAAAACAACATATTTACTTCTTTTAAGTCTCTAGTAAGTCGAGTATTCTCTTCTTCTTGCTCCCTCACTTTAGCATCAAGTTCAGAGATTTTGGCACTTGACTGACTGAGTTCAACATTCAGCTTCTCAATAATCTCTTTCAGCTCAACATTCAGCTTCTGAATAGTCTCTTTCAGCTCAACAATGCTACATGAATCAGCCATGGCCCCTTCGAATCGAAACCTTACAGTGAATAAATATATCGTTAGTTAAAAAAGACAGTTTTCCTTTATTTAAGAATTTCAAAATAATGCATATGCAGTAAAAGAATTTAACTTCCTCTTGATTGATTAATGCATTTTTTTTTTTTCAACAAAAATATATTTAATCATCATTTTAATATTATCTTTATTTGAGCCTGGTTGCCATAATGGAGTAAGTTACTAATTTTGAAATAGTATTAAAAGCAGGTTATTTAAACATATCAAACTATTAATAAAAGCAAAACAAAATTTATAAATACACAATATAAACTTTAAAAAACTCACCGTTTTACATAAAAGGCAGCTAAAATATTAAACTAGATGTTACAAGTTAAAAATATACATTTATTTAAAAATTCCCTACGTCCATAATCAGAGAATATTTTTTAAACACCAGGGGTCAATGCAGGTTTTTATTCTTGGGGCCCATTTTGTGAAAAGTAGAAGTTATTTTTGTGAATTTTATTATATTTTGTGAAAAATAACATTTTGTAACGAAATTTTAAATCCAGTTATTCAAATTCGAACCAAGAATTTATGAACAAAAACATGCTTTAAATCCCCTTGCTAAAGTTTTTGTTTTTCATGATTTGGTTTTATTTACAAATTACTCATTTTAAAACAGTTTTTATGAAATAGAATGTTACGTAGGGGGCCTATTTTATTAAAAGGAATTTTGTGAAGGGGCCTGTTTTATTAAGTTCATTTTTGTGAAGAGGCCCATTTTATTAAATTTATTTTTGTGAAGGGGCACCATAGATTTTTGTGAAAGGGCCCTAAATAGGCCCCAAATTTTGCCTGGATCGACCCCTGAACACAAATACATCACTTCGTTCAATTTTCTGGCATTATCTGGTTGTAGATTGTTTATTTTCTGTTCACAAATCCGTCCAGATTCAGAAAGTAAATGTTTGCTATAAACACTTCTGGCAGGTGTGGATAAGTATTTTCTTAGAAGTAGAAGAATTCCATTTTAATAAATAAAAGTAGAATAGGCTAAGTGATGAGTTTCAATATTATGTTCAGAGTTCAGCTGCACGACGAAAAAACAAGTCAAAGGCCATTTTTTATTTTTAACATTTTCCTTCCTAAAATAATCTATAAAAGTTTAAAATCAAAACAATTGTCTACAATAGAGTGAGAAAAAAAAAAAGTAAGGAAGATGGCATCTTTCCCTTATCATTTAATTTTAATTATTTCTACATTAGTTTTTTTTTTTTTTTTTTTTTTTTTTTTAATCTACACTTGAAATAAGCATAAACCTTATGTCTATCCTAACCATTAAATTAAAATCGCTCAAATTTTTTATCTTTATCACTTTACAGTTAAATCATTAATCAAAATATAAAGTAATAATTTGCAAGAAAATAGTTAAATGTACAAACTGATATGTTATTTTTTATATCTGAGAATATTTTTATTCAGTGTGTTTATAAATAGACATAGTAGACAATCAGTAAATAAGCTTAATGATAACATCCAGCTTCTTTTTATTTGAATGAACTTCTGTTTTTCTGACAATCCTTGACCAGAAACTCGACCCTCACAGAACTCCACTTCAAGCTATGAAACCTCAGTCAAGCACTCAAATGGTATTCATCATTAATCTGATTGGACATCAGCTGCAATCAAGTTAATCATCAATTTCATTTGATCGTTCAACCAAGGTTTTTTAGGTTGAAATAGATGCTGAACACAAGCATCAATCTGTGGAAATTAATTAAACTAATAATCCAGAGGTCAGTAGCGTAGGAACTTTGTACAAACAGGGGGAGCCGGGGCATATTGCGGAAAGCTAGTGGCGCGGATCATTTCGTTCATTTTGGAGGGTTCCTTCATAGTGTTGCACGTTTCACAAACAGAAGTATAAAATAGAAGCATATCAAATGATCACCAACTCTTTAATCCAGTTAAAATAATTTTTAATAGATATACCTGATACATAGAAACTTAATTTTTGTCCGTCCCGAATACAATATTCAAATTTAAGGCTTCTCCCACTTCCATTTACCAATAATTAAAGTGTTCTGTTGTTTTGCTTACAAATTCTTTACAAATCTCTTCCCAATCAATTTTAAAGGCCTCCTCTTCATAAATATGTTATCGGTGCAGGTAATTTGTAGTAGACCTATATAAGGCCCCCTTTTTTTTGGAAATCAGGAGGGTTGTAAATAATGAGGAAAAGGATGAAGGCACAAACAAGTGTGCTCACCACCTCTTCTCTCTCTTCTCTTTGTTTTTTATTGTGTGAATTTCCTAGAAAAAGTATACTTTATTTTTTAATTCAGCAATGTATTGTAAACAGATGTGGTGCGAGAATTTCTTCTGGGGGAGCTGAGCCCATCTGAAATATTCCAGGGGGAGCCACAGCTCCCCCGGTTCCTACGCCCTTGCCAGAGGTGGCGATTTAAAAAAAATTTTAGCAGACAGCAAGTTAAAAATTGTTATGACAAAATGTACATGACTGCAAAGATACTATTACATGCACAATTAATACTACAATAAAATTTCATAATTATTTTTGTATAAATTTAAAATACGACATATAAATACAAATATATACACAGGGCCGAAACTAAGGGGGGGGGCAGAGAGGGCATATGCCCTGGGCGCCAGAATGAAGTGGTGCCAAATGAAGGATTATACCTTTGGAATAGATCATTTTCTTCTGATGGAATGATGGCTCCCATTATTATGAAACAGCCATTATAAATGAAGTGTTAGGTGAAGATGAAAGAGCAGTCGTAAAAAGTTAGACCTCTGATTATCTGGTCAGAATGGGGGAAAAATGGCCATAATTTTTTTTTATTTGTTGTTAAAATATTTATTTTGCTTTTACCTTCTTTTAAAATAATGCAACATAAGTCATATTAAAGCATAAAACTGCAAACAATCCTTTTTGGCCCACTGTGCACATTTTGATTTTTAATTATATATGTATATATAAATGTGTGTGTGTGAATATCTTATGTATTAAGATTAAAGATTGATTATCTTTCAAATCATTCTTTATTCCGATGCATGACTTTTTCCAAAAGAAATTATAAAAAATAGGCAATTTTTCAAGGGTTGTAGGTAGTGTTAACCTTTAAGCCTATTTCACATGTTACATACAAAAAGAAAAAAACTTTATTTTGGTTATTAACTGAAGCAATTTGCTAAGAATGATAAGAAATAAAATAAATAGTGAGACACTAATATATTCGTATAGACATTTAACAAATACAAAGTTATAGACAATATTTACACAGATAGATTAAGATATCTTACTTTCTCTGAGATGAGACTGCAATACTATTCCAAAAAATGGCGCGAGCCAAAATCGATGTGATGGATTTCGATTATGATTCAAAATCATAATCAATACATTAAACAGGCTGCCATCTATCGTCGTAATAAAATAATATTAACATGTTTTCACAATTTTTAATATAATAAAAAACGTACATGAAATTAAATCGGTATCGGAAAAAAAGAAAAAATCTTCTTTCTAGTTCAAGTACATTCGAATACTTTTGGCAAGAAATATAAAGCAGCCTTTTATATAATTTTAAAAATCACTTTTCCACCTGAATTATAAACTTAGATTTTCTAACAATTTTATTTATAAAATCCCTCAACATGAATAAAGTACAGATAGCAAACTCCGAATCAATTTCCTAAAAAATCGCTAATCGTATTGTTAAATGATTTATCTAATGGGTACTGTGGTGTATTTGACTGTAACCGCGACGAGCGCGAAAGAAAAATAGAATGTTTTTGTGCTTGAGCGGCAATGGTATGCTATGCCGAATCTGTGTTTCCTGTGATCGTCTGCTGTAAAATGTGTTCGTTATTAAATACTTGTTTAAGCAAGATGTATATATTATTCTTGTAGATATATCTCTCCACGCAATGATATTTAAGTCCATAAAAATATGCGACAGCTGGCGACGAGGTGTTTGTAACTAAAAGTTTCGAAGTCATTACGACCACGGACAACGCCGATGGATAATTAGCTGCTGAAGACTGCCCAAGGTAAAAAAAAAAAATTCTTTTGTATTTATCTTTTAAAGAAGGATAAAAATGGACCAGCTCGTTCAAAGTTTAATCGAACAGAATAAAGCCTTAATGGAAACTTTAGCCACTTTTGCCGGTCCGAAAACCCACGAACCTAAAGTTTCGGTTCAATTTGAAAAGTTCGATGATACAAATGAAGCTTTTGATGCTTTTATAGAACGCTTCGAAGCATTCATGGACATTCAAAATGTTCCGGATGGCAAACGTGGGAAAGTTTTTATTTCTAGTTTGTCAGCAAAATTATACAATTTGTTGAAAAACCTGCTAGCTCCTGACAGTCCTTCCGATAAAGATTTCCTTACCCTAAAAAATACGTTAAAAGCTCACCTCACTCCGACGCCGCTTATAATTCCTAGTAGGCATGTATTTCTAAATCGTAAGCAACGAGAGGGGGAAAGTGTCAGTGCTTTTATGGCTGAACTTCGCTCCTTAGCAATTCCTTGTCAGTATAAACAAGAAATGTTAAATACGATGTTAAGGGATGTTTTTGTAAGCGGGTTAATGGATAGAGCAATATTAGATAGACTTTTCGAGGAAGATAATATAGATATCGAGAATACCTTAAAAATTGCTTTAGCTATGGAGAAAGCTATGAAAGGGGCAAATGAGATAATGGGGAAATCTTTAGAAATTAAGGAATTTAGCGTGGGAAAAAATAAAGAGCAGTCAAAATGTGTTTCGCAAAGGAAAAACCTTGGAAAACAAAATCATTCGGGAAAGAAGGAAAAAACAAATTGCACACGGTGTACGGCAACTAATCACGATAAGCATTCCTGCAGATTTAAATTAGCTAAGTGTCATTTTTGTCAAAAAATTGGGCACATTCAAAAAGCCTGTTTTGCCGCAAACAAAGGGTTAAAAGCAAACACGGTAAAACAAAAGCAGGTAGATACTCTGTATTCTAGTGAAAATGTTATCCCAATGTATTCTTTTGATTTGAACTCGCTAAAAGAGGAGGAGCAAAGAAAACCTCCTATTATGTTAACACTAATTGTTGAAAATAAACCTGTAAGTATGGAACTAGATACTGGAGGGGCCGTCTCGGTAATGAGCGTTAAAAAATTTCGTGAGATTTCGAAGAAAAAAATTAAGCCCTCAAAAGTAGTTTTTAAAACATATAAAGGTGAAATAATTGTACCTTTGGGATTTGTTACTGTTGATGTTGAATACAAAAATCAAAAATTCAAATTAAATTTGTACATTGTTAAGGAAAATTTGGATACAATTTTTGGCCGTGAATGGCTATATAGTATCAATTTGGATTGGAATTCTATCAAAGTAGTGAGAACATCTTGTGAATATGATTTGAATAAATTGTTAGAAGAGTATAAAGAACTTTTCGACGATCAGTTAGGTGAAATTAATAATTATGAAGTAAAGTTGGAACTTAAATCCGATGTAATACCAAAATTTTGTAGAGCCAGACCCGTACCTTTTTCTTTAAAAGATAGGGTTGAAGAAGAAATTGATAGGCTTGAAAGGGAAGGTATCATAGAGAGGGTAGAATCCTCGGATTGGGCAACACCAGTTGTCCCGGTTGAAAAAACTGATGGGTCAATACGCCTATGTGCAGATTACTCTGTTACCGTAAACCAAAATATAATGGTACAACAGCATCCTTTACCAAAATTAGAGGAAATATTTTCAAGCTTAAATGGGGGTAAACATTTTTCAAAAATTGATTTTAAGCATGCATATTTGCAAATGAAAGTGCATCCCGATAGTCAAAAACTCTTAACTATAAATACTCATAAAGGGTTATATGTATGTAAAAGACTTATGTATGGTTTAAATTCTGCTCCAGCTATTTGGCAAAGATATATTGATGGTCTTTTCCAGGGGATGGAAGGTATTAAAGTTTTTATGGATGATGTTAGAGTGACTGGATCAGATGATAATTTACATTTAGAGGCCTTAAGAAAATTTTTTCAGAAATGTAAAGATCATGGGCTGAAATTAAATTTGGGTAAGAGTAAATTTTTTCAAAAAGAAATAAAATTTTTAGGGCACAAAATTGATGAAAACGGTTTACATAAAACTGATGAGAAGATTTCTGCGATTTCGAAAGCTCCTAGACCTACAAACGTACAAGAAGTACAGAGTTTTTTAGGGCTTGTTAACTTTTATGGAAAATTTTGCCCTAATTTGGCTACAATAGCGAATCCTTTGTATAAATTAACACAGAAAGATGTTAAATGGGTTTGGTCAAAGGATTGTCAGGAAGCTTTTGAAAAAATTAAAAATGAAATTTGTTCTCCGCGTGTCCTAATGCATTATGATCCATCACTGCCATTGGTATTGGCAACTGACGCATCTCCTGTTGGGGTAGGGGCGGTACTTTCCCACTCTTTACCTGACGGAACGGAAAGACCAATAGCTTTTGCCTCCAGAACTCTCACAAAAACTGAGCAAAGATACGCTCAGATTGATGAAGAAGCAGTCGCAATTGTATGGGGTGTCAAGAAATTTTATCTTTACCTAAAAGGGAGACGATTCACATTATTAACTGACCACCAACCTTTAGTGGCCATCTTCGGATCGAAGAAAGGTCTCCCAATTCTGGCAGCGACAAGATTGTTACATTATTCTTTAGTATTACAATCTTTCCAGTTTGACATAAAGTATCGTCATACAAAAAACCATGGTAATGCTGACTGTTTGTCTAGGCTGCCGTCCACTTCCGAACAGCTAGACGTTAAAGATGAAATTTCTCTATTTCAGTTAGCACAAATAGAAACTCTTCCTGTCACAGCTAGTGACTTAGCCAAAGAAACTCTTTTGGATGCAGACCTCGCTCCAATACTTCATGTGTTACAGAGTGGAGGAGTTTTAAGGGGAAGAGAAGCAGAATATAGTCTACAAGATGGTTGCATACTGTTAGGTCAGCGGGTGTGCGTCCCTAAACGGTATCAGGCTCAGGTGCTTGAAGAGTTGCATCATGGCCATCTAGGTGCTGTAAAAATGAAATCTATCGCGAGATCGTACGTTTACTGGAAAAACATCGATAAGGACATAGAAAACACGGCCAAGAACTGTGTAGACTGTGCTCGATATAAAACCGACCCACAAAAAGTGAAGGTGCATTACTGGGAGTATCCTAGTACACCTTGGCAACGTATCCACATAGATTTTGCTGGACCTATCTTTGAACATATGTTCCTGATTATAGTAGATGCTCATTCAAAGTGGTTGGAAGCTTATCCAATGAGATCCACCACAACAACCAAAACGATTGAATGCTTAAGAGACTGTTTCGCACGATTTGGATTGCCACTTATGCTTGTAAGTGACAACGGTCCACAGTTCACATCGTTCGAATTTGACATGTTTATGCGTAATAACGGCATTAAACACAGAACCACTGCGCCCTTTAAGCCATCTAGCAATGGGCAGGCCGAAAGATACGTATTTACAGTGAAGCAATCTTTAAGAGCTATGCAAAATCATGGCGGAACGATACAACAAAAATTAAGTACGTTCCTTATGCAATACAGAAAAGCTCCGAACCTCACTACACTCCATAGTCCAGCCATGCTCATGTTGAAGAGAGAGATTCGGACGAGAATCGACCTGCTGCGTCCTGATCTTAAGAGCAGAGTGGAAGAAAAAGTTCGTAAAGGAACTTATGAATTCTCAGATAGAGGGTTCCAAATTGGCGACAATGTCGCTGTACGAAATTACCGGCAAGGAGACAAGAGATGGAGGTTTGGAAGAGTCATTAGTAAAGATGGGCAACTACATTACACTGTGGATGTAAATGGCCAATTGTGGCGTAGACACGTGGATCAAATACGTTATGGTGGAGACATAGAGGAAAAAGAATGCGAGCTCCGACGACAGTCTGCAAAACCTGCCATTCCTGTGCAAGATGCTGAGGCTCCGACGTCCAGTGTTGAGTCAACACCCTCACCGACCTGTAGGGAGACGGAGACGACTGATGCAACGCCAGTCACAATTCCTACACCAGAGCATGCTCCACTCATAGCCCAGGGTTCAACTCCGACACCACAACCAGTTCGCCGATCCACTAGAGTCCGGAAACCTCCAAAGCGATTAGATCTACAGAAGAAGTTTTGGAAGGGAGGAGATGTGGTGTATTTGACTGTAACCGCGACGAGCGCGAAAGAAAAATAGAATGTTTTTGTGCTTAAGCGGCAATGGTATGCTATGCCGAATCTATGTTTCCTGTGATCGTCTGCTGTAAAATGTGTTCGTTATTAAATACTTGTTTAAGCAAGATGTATATATTATTCTTGTAGATATATCTCTCCACGCAATGATATTTAAGTCCATAAAAATATGCGACAGGTACTTTAACCTAATAGTATAGTAATCCTTACCCGATATGCGATATCAAATTTAAGAATATGATATATAAAAATCAGATTATTACTAGTATTAAACTTTGAAAATGTATACAGACACACGTCTCATATGCGCCATTTTCCCCCCTTCTACAATAAATTAATCCTTTTCTGCAGATTGATTAACATATAGAAATAAATCAAATTTATCAAACGCAGGTCAAAAAACTGTAAAACCAATTGTACTACATCTGTTAATCAAGGGTTTCAGACCTATTAGTCCAATAGTTAAAGTTATTTAGAAGTGTATTTGAGGAAGTTTTATGTGTAAAAGATAAGTTAATATATATATTAAATTAATAATTAAATTATTTACAGGCGAATGTACTTAAATACAAGTTACAGTTACATTTTTATATTTTTTATACAATTGTAATAAAATAGATACTGATACTTAAATTATTTCTACTAGCTTTGAGTAGTTACGAAAAAAAAAAAATATAATAATAATAAAGTATGCAATAAGCATCGGCATAAAAAGATAGTAACTGGTAAAGCCAGATACTTATCCTCCGTAAGAATATTTTCGAATTAAACGTATTAAACAAATTTTAAATAAAGTAGAAAAAATTAAATCTACAGATTTTATGGAGAAAGAGCCCACTAACAAATCATATTAAAGCCTTGTTGATCTCCTATTGCCCTGAATAGCTATTAAACTCATTACCTATGATAGAGTAATCCCTAAAGGGAAAAGGAAGGGTGATTGGTGCAGGTGTGATGCAGTTCAGGGCCTGATTAGCATATATACTCGTGTATAAGCCATCTATACTATTTTGAATGACAAAACATTGGTAAAATCCTTGGCCCTAAGCCAACCCTAAATAATTCCAAATTGTTTCCAGAAAACGAAAATCACATTTTTAACGAAATACTAAAGAAGCAAAAATAATTGATGAAAGTTTAAGAAACATCAAACGAATAGTTCAAATTTGGAATCACTATCTCAATATCCAAAAATTTGTATGAAGTCCAGTACCATTGCTTCCTCGTCATAAAAATTGGGCTCAGGATTTGATAAATTTTCTTCATCACTTCCATAAATAAAATCATCCTCATTGCAAAAATAGCATTGCTAATACAGCACTTTTAAAATGATTTCACTATCAACTGCCTTAGAATTGACATCCATGTTCTAACCTAACAGGTGATAACATCAATTCCCACTTTTAAAAATTGACGACCTTTTATGCAAAATATCTTTAAATGATTTATTGATCAAGCAAAAATTTGCCTACTTCAGTCAGAAAGTTCTGTGGTTTAGAAATTTTCTCTCAAAATTTACCTGCATATAAGTCAACTCCCACTTTTTAAAAGATAATTTTAGGCTAAAATCTTTCAGCTTATACACGAGTATATACAGTAACCTCTGAAGTTATGCAAAGTAAAAAACCATTTCAGAGCCCTATTTTTCTTAGGAAAAATTTTCTAAATTCCACATACATGCAATCTAGAGTTACAAACATTATTCTTGTTAGTGACTTACAAGAATTAAAATTTCATTTAGCAGCTTTATTTTTTCTAAATATTCCTGCATAAAAATACTTGTAATAAGGAAAGGGCAGCTGACGTCACTGTTGATCGAATTACTGTGGATCTGCAAGAAGAACCTGTCCGTTCTTTATGACTCCTACTGTACACATGAGCATGGGAAATTTGACTGGTCTACCTTTAACAGGTCTCTGATATGATTGGCCTACGTCGCCAAGACTATTCCTGCAATGATCATTATGACAAAAATTTAGTTGGTAGATTGATTGATGAAAGTGTTTGTTTGTAAACATTCCCTTTCCTTATATGTAGAGATGCAGTACATTCAATTATCGTAGGGGGGGGGGGGAGGGGGCAAGTGCCCCAGGCACCGCTTTAACAGAAGGTGAAGGGGGCCCCAAAATGAAGATTATGTTTGACATTTAATACAAGAATGTATATATATACGAAATTTGTATAAAAATGCCTCGTAGCTGGAAAATTTAAAAGGAAAACTGAACTAAATGCATTAAACTTTACAAATAGATAAAAAGATTCATCTAGACTACAGAATTGCAAATAAATAAGAAAAAAGAACTGTTCTCTTAGGCTTTTTCCATTCGCCCATTCCAAAAGTATCATGTCTATACCTTTGCCTTCTATCTTTTAAATCACTAGGAGAATCATTACCGTGTTTCAAGGTCAGTCTCTATTGTGGGACACTATCCATTATGGGTAACTACCAAGTGCGAAGCGACCCCTCAGTCTGATTTTTCTATTAGATAAAAAAATTCCATGAAAGCTGTTTTTTCCCCCTGCTGAGCAGCGTTGAGCTTCCTTTCTTTCTTTTTTTTTTTTTTTTTTGTCTTGCCATGGGTGACTAACCGCGACAATAAAAACAGACGGGAGGGAGAATGCACAAAGTAAAAATCTTAGTAAAATCTTTTTCTTTAGATATCGACCTCATTTAGCCTATACAAAAAAAAAAAAAAAAAGATTAAAATGCAATTCGTACCTTTTGATTCCATTTTCAAGGTTTTAATGAATCAATGTTTGACAAAGCTGATTATGTAGTTCAGTTTTATATACTCTAAATTTAAAAATAAGTTGTCTATTAGATACTTAGTAAAATTCTTTTTGTAAATTTACTTTGTGGTGGAGAGGGGGGAGGGGCGCCAAAATGCATGTTTGCCCCAGGCGCCAAAAAGACTAGTTTCGTCCCTGGGGGGAGGTATAACCAGGATATGCAAATGGCTTATGATTAGTTAACAGCTTATTGATCACCTGCATATCAAGATTTCTTGTCCTAATACCAAAAGTTTCTAGAAATAGCCTATTATTTGTTTGTCTGTATTAAGCGCACATGGCTCTGGTTTTTTTTAGTCATTTTGGGATCCCTCTTACATTTTAAATGGGAAACTTGTGCCTTCTGTGCCTATTTGATAATCAGGCCTTGACCATGCTTATACAGCCTCTCCAACTAAACTAAAAGACACCCACTTTTCCTTAATTTTTTTAGTAATTCAGGCTTTACTTTCTTAAATGTTTGACAATGGAGAATTTGCACGTTTTCTAACTTTTTCACGAAATAATAGTACATGAAAAAATAAGAAGGACACCCTGCATAATTTTTTTATTTTGAGCTTTTATTACTGATTTATGATTGTTTTAATATCGCACTATTTACCGTATCCTGAAAACGCTCCATAATACATCTGACGTCACAGTTCATGACAACAAACGACTGTTATTCTTTACATGTGTCGCTTTTCAACTTGTTCATTTTAAATATTGCTGTTTCTAAAATTATTATGACTGAGAATACAAAGTCATATTATAAATACAGTGAAACCTCTCTGTGCGACCACCTCCATTAAGCGACCACCTCCCTGAACGATCATTTTTTCATTGAACGAAATTTATTCCCATAGGCTCAATACTAATTTTACTTCCATTCAGGGACCATCCCAGCTGACCTCTCTCCATGAGCGACCAATTTCTTTGAAGAAAAGGAAACAAATTCCGTTTCTTCCTGTCACTTGAAGAAGGTTTTATTAGAAAAATAATTCTGAGGGGCTTTAAACTTCTAAACTAAGTTTATATATATATATATTTTTTATTCCGGTAACTTTTAAGTGTTTAAACCCCTTCATGCCTTTTTAGACAATGAAGTTAACTCTGACGACGAATTAAGAATGACGATCAATAAACTCCCCTACCCTATTCTGTTAGGAAACTCAAAGAAATAGATAAATTAATGAAAATATCATTATTTGTTCCCGTCCCCCCCCCCCCCCAAAAAAAAAAATGCATTTATTTACTGAACTTTGAAAGGGCTTGGAAATAAAAGTTATGAAAGACAAAACCGTAATACCAAAGCAAACGTCAATATATTCATTTTTAAACACTGCAGTAATTAACTTATATAATTAACTTTTATTTTGATACTTAAATTTTTATATTTTTTCCTAATGCGAAAAATAAATTCTAGTAACATTATTTCTACTTTTTTTTAACAATTAAAATCTAGATTTAAACATGTGATTTAAGAGGCCACCTCTCAAAACGATCAATTTTTATTAGAATGAAACGTGGTCGCTTTAAGGAGGTTTTACTGTACTGTATTGTATCACTCTGCACTAATACAACCAGTAACTTCTAGCGAAAAGTTGTTTTTCAGTGTGCCAAAAGACCCTGCCATTAGAAAATCATGGACTAAAGCTATGAAGAGAGATGACAAGAAAAATCCTAATTTATCTAATACATATAATCTAACAACAACAACAACAAAAAAATCAGCTTGATAATAAACAAAAACATCGACTTATTTGTTCAATAAATAATCCACTTGGTTGAAACCACCTTGGTTGTTGCTCTTATATTCCTATCATCAGCATCATTTTCTTTTTCAAATAATATTAATTTTACAGCCATGCTTATTTTCACTTTTTTTTTCCAAAGTATTATCAAAAAATGAAAATGCAACTTGAACAGAGTTCAGATACCAAAGAAGATTTATCATTTCAGTGAGTGCTTTGTGTGCAAGCTATTTATAAAATTTTCTGTACTCAACAAGTGATTTTAATAATTGCAGGTTTTGATTGCGGGGAAGTCGAAGCGTTGAACCATACTTTTATATAAATATTGATTATAAATAATCAAATTTCTCTAACACCTTCTTTTTCTAAATTTGTTAATGAGAACTGATCCCCGAAAAGATATATTTTAAGAGAATAAATGACCTGTGATAACCATCGTCGATAAATTGAAATTGGATGTCTTTTGGAGGAAGACGTCCTGTAAATATTAAACAAAGTTGGATAAATTCTTTATAATCACCCATGGGCTATTACTTTTTTAAATGTTCTATAAGAAAGCTTGAAATTTCTTCTGAATTAAGTATTTTATATCTAATATTTTACCACCAATAGCATTTTCATTCTTCATTTAGTCCAACTTGGGCCATCCAATATGAATCTTATTTTAAATAACTGGCTGAAAACAGCTTTTATGTTAATTTGTAAATTATGGTGGCGACATGGTAAATACAGAAGATTTTACTTTAATAATTGATATAGATATACGTAAGTTCCTCTGAAGCGACCAGTGTTTACTGCAGTGGTACCAAAACACACTGCCTGGTTTTTACCAACTTCCACCCACTCTTCAACTGCTGAAAATACTGTTTTTGCCTGAGTTATTCCGATACTGATTTTTAGGGTGAGGAACTCTTATTAAGTGTTCCTCACATCCACAACTAATTAAAACTGCTATCTCTTTTGAATAAATAAATTGTAGACATTTTCTTTATTCAAAAAATGAGGAAACAGTTTTCCATCGTAGCTAACAAAAGCTCCCTGTAAATCAGAATTGTGAAATCTGTTTTTGATGAACTCAGTTCTTTATTTTCGAAATAGTTGTTTGTGAAGTCCCATTACACTTCTACTTAAAATTAAAATTTGTGATTAACTGGTGGGTGTACCTGTAAGTCTAGCAGTTTATCTGGTGTTCAGTTTAACTTGGGAATATTATGAAATAAAATACATAAAACTTGACAATTACTTTATAACTTACTGCCGGTGATTTGATGAGCATGTGGCTTAAAAAAAAAATCTTGCATTGCTACCATGATACCGAAAGAGGGGGTGGGTGTCAGAATGTTTCGCCGATTTAAAAAATAAACAACGATAGCAGGTAATAAAAACAGCCTTGTAATAGAAAGAGAAATTCAGAGGTTCATTTTAAATGCACTTCAGCTGCAATACAAATTGGGAATTCTTTCCATGCACGGAACTAGATAACTAATAATTAACTATAATTCGGGAAATATTGATAAAATTACGAAAATTGTCTAATTTCTTTTGTCTTTTAATGCAAATAATAAAAATAATAATATCAAATTTAGTAAAAATTATTCATTTCTCATTTTTCACTTATTTTTCAAAAATGCAGAGTTTCAGGGTATGGTTTATAAGCTGACTTGAAAAACACTAAATGTCATTAAATACAAGTTTTGATGAGAGTAAAAGTTCAGGGCAACAACATTTTCTATGAAATAAGATAATAATCAGGTTTCTAAGACAAACAGTTTTCAAACAATGAAAGAAAAACTACGATTTTTCGCAAAAAATCACAAATTTTTAAGATTTCAACCTCAATGAGGCATGGGTTAATATTACTCAATTGAGCTGAAGCTTTGCCAATCTCATTTTCTAACTGATTGGCAACTTTTAGAGGGGTCCCCCGGAAGAAAATGTAAAAAAAAAAAAAAATTCCATGTTGCTTGTGACCACCCTAATTTGTATGTAAGCATATATTTAAACAAAGCCTGTATGTATTTATGGAGATAAAGCAATGAAGTATAGAATAATCAGTAAAAAGCAATTTTAAATTAAAAGTACCTATTGATCATAACCATTCTGCACATAAATAAAATCTAGAAAACTCATACCTTTTGGACTTTTTATTCTAACCAGGACATATGGAATGTTGCGGGAGTCCCTGGCAAAGCAGTTAGTGGAGCCTAACGAATATTGTAATATCAGGGTAAAAATTTAATTTAATTAAATATGGCATAGAAAAATACATAATATAGATAATAAAATGTATGAAAAATACTACTACTTTCACATTTAATGGGCATGTTTTTTATTTTGCAAAATTTTCTATCATTTAGAGTTACATATATTCTCCGACAATGAAATGAATATTCCCTATCAGAAATAAAGTTAATACTCAAACTTTTCACATGAAAAAATATGTTAATACAAATCTAGAATTAAAATATTATTGTTTCATACAGAAAGAACGTTATTTTGAGTTGCATAAAGAGATTCGGAGTCCCTAACAAGACCGTGCTTGACGCGCAGTTGTGGGCAGACATCCAGGTGAACAAGTACTACAATTAAATCTCATATTGTTTAATAGATGGCAGTATGAGAAAGTTGAATCATTAATCGATATGAATGTTTAGTACTTAATCGAAATGTATATCCTACATCGACAATACGACAATGACAATCTACAATAATGGTGTGATCTGCTACGTAATTTTCTAGGTGGATATTACATTAATTTTCTCTTGAGTTTTTTTTTACTATAATTACTACACATGAATTTTTTTTATTATCTTTTGTACTCTATTACTTTCTGATTCTTGAAAAGCAAAGAAATAAGAATAATTAAAAAAAAAAAAAAAAAAAAAAACATCAAGTTAAGCCTACTACATAGGATTAGAATATGAAACTATTTAAAAAATAGGTTGAATATTGCTTATTAAAAGGTAGGTTTTCTAATCGTTTTGATTCTGTATTTTTCTTTTTACTCTTTTAAAGCAATATTTGTTCATTTCAGTACAATATTTGCAGTCACTTCATGTATTTATATATAAAATGCTTTCCTTAATTTTTCTTACATACTTTAACAAAATTTGGAAATGATGATGCTTTAAAAAATGTTTCATTTAAAACCAACATTGACAGTTTTTTCAGTAAACGAATAACTATTTTCATGAACTTTATTTTTTTCTAGTCATTTTTTTTTTTTTTTTTTTTCTAGTCATTACTGTAACTGGAACAGGAAGAGTGATATGTATAGATACCACAATTTTTATATACAAATCTTCACTCTATGTAATTACTGAATAGGGTTATGTATATGCTATTTTTGTATAGAAATCTTCTCTTTAGTTACCCACATGCTGTGATTGAATAAAATGGTGATTTCTATGTCAAAATAGTGGTATCTGTAGCTCACCAGTCTGTTTGTGTCAATGATGTTAATCAAGCAGAATATAACATTTGATTGTGGGTGACAAATTTATATTGCCAGGCATTTATTTTTTCATCCTAATAAAATGTAATAAATAAAAAGATGTCCATAATTTCATCCCCCTTTCTAGCATTTTTGTTTCTTACTTTCACGGAATTTTCTCTGTTTTGAGTACTTAGTGTTTCCATCACTGTTTTAAATAAAAAAAAGTGCTTTTTTAAGGCTGACCAAGATTGACTATTTGGGACTTGGGATAGACTTGAAAATAGTAAATGTTTAAAATCTGTATGTTGCTTGATTTGGTTATTCACGGCTCACTAAAATTATCTTTATGAGAAATGCACATTGTAGGTTACAACATTCTAATTTTTATTTCATTACAATTTATTAGATATTTTCCTTGCAGGTGTCTTAAATCTTTATTTTCGTTGGTACTACTTGATTATCCTATCAACCAATTTCGCCAAATTATACATATTGTCATAATTTTTATTTTAAATAACAAAAGAACAAATAAATTAGTAAAACATTAATAAAAATACAAATTAAAAGTCAAATTCAAAATCATTTGATGATGTAACAAATGTGTGTATCATGTGTAATGTCAAGTAAATGTGGCATTTACGATCATCCATTATTCACATTTTATGTTATAGTTTGGCGATAGTTTTTTGGTCAACGGGATAATCAAGTAGTATCTTTTCGTTAAATCATCTAGTCTGCTGACTGTGTGGTTAAAAAATATCTATTTTGTGTTACAGTATTCTGGATTGGTGCACTTCCCACCATGTTTGGGCATAAATAATCTAGATGTAGGTTAGATTGTAAACATAAAATTTGTTATTGACTACTCAATTTTAAAACAAAATTTATAATTAACCATGTGTGTCACATAAAATTTTATGAGAAATATGGTTTTGTGTGTTTTTTCCCAGTAAAAATGTGTCCAGAAATTTTGTATTAAAAAATAGTATTTACTTTTCAAATAAAAGTGTGTTTTTCATATTTTTATAAGTATTTGTTAAGAAATACCTGTATGTGATTCAGCTGTGATATTTCTTTAACTTTTTTTTTCAGTGATTTTTCATTAAACATGCAAAATTCAGTTCAGAACATTTCTCTTCAAATAACCGTTCAATTAATAATTTTATTTCTAAGCAATAGTTTTTTTTTTTTTTTTACTGTAATACATATGTTTTTTACTTTTAAATAGAAGTAAGGAAATACATGCTTGTTTACTTTCAGCTTCTTATACAGGTAAAAAATAATATTATAAAAACCCTCCAATTAGTACTATACAGGCTGTTTATATTTATACAACAGTTAGTGTATATCTTTTTAGACTGTATTTGTTCACAATTCTGTCTTTTGATTCAATCCATTTAAATTTATGATGAGACACCATGTTCTTTCCTGATATTTACAGATCTATGGGAAATCTGGGCAGTAGAAGTAAATGAATTAAAGGGTTATCAGAAAGGTTTGCAAGATTCTTCAAAACCATGTTCCAAGACAAAAATAAATCATTCTTGATTTATTTTGTTTTCTATTAATTTTGATTGAAAAATCAACACAATATTAATATTACAAACAACAAATTTATTGTATTAAAATCGATGACTGATATTTATCTAATATTAAAATACATAGCAAGATTGATGAAGAAAAATGGTGAGAAAATTTCACCCTCTGCTCAAATTTGAGAAATGAAAGTATCAAATTTAAACTTAATCTTTTTCTTTATATTTTAAAACATTTGCACTTTGCATAAACTTTGGCATTTGCCTGTATTTCACTTAATGATTTTAATTTCACAACAACAGTAGCAATAAGTCAAGAAATATGGAAAAATGAATTTTTTAAAGTTAAAAGCAACTTTTTCAGAAAATTCTCTAAAAGCAAATTTTAGGAAGCTTATTTTTAAAAAATCATCATTCAATCTCTTAAAATATGTAATTTTATCAATTATCTGGCAATATTGCTCCATTAAATAGTGAATTATTTATAACATTCTTGGAGATACTTCTAGACGTCCTTACAGAGCACACCTCTAAGAAAACTATGGGACTAAAAGCTATTTCAAAACCTTTTTTTTTTACTATTAAAATTTTCAACTTTTACAACAAAATTTGCATGTTGTTCCTGAATTAAATCCTTTTCATTCATAAATTTGTACAATAAAAAGTCAATCAGATATTATAAAATACTCAAATAATAAAAAATAGTTTGAAGAGTATAAAAATACTTTTAATTAAATGGATCAACTAGCTAAAAAATTGCGTTTTTTCTCTTCTTTTCTTTTGAAGTTATTCGTTAAATTACGCAAAAATTACTTCAATATGACTCGGTTACCTTGCGATTCAAGCACAGATCCAAAATTTTACTAATCAAAAAGTGATTCAAATGTCTTCCAGTTTAGTGATATTATTCTGCATTTTAATTTTAGTACCAGGGCAACGATTACATTTAGATCTATGAGCATTTTTATGTTTTTCTTAGAAGCTATTGCGGGAAATTTTTAGTGCCATAAGTGGCTCCTAAAATATTGAAAGTAAAAAAATAAAAGTAAATAAATTATAAATTTAAAAATAAGGTAGAATCAATGTATTATGTTTAATTTATTTTACTTGGGCACTTGTTTATATTTCATTTCAATAATTTTAATTTCATGACAAAATTTAGAAGAAATCAAAAAATATCTAAAAAATATTTTATGTTTAAGTGGCACTTTTCTGACACTTTCTTTGAAGATTTTCTGTTTCTTTCTCTGGGTTAATGATGTCATCTAAATTACAGGATTATTTTTCTTCCTTTAAATCTCTTAAAAATTGTAACTTTAAAAATAATATAATTATA
The DNA here is from genome assembly GCA_963932465.1 of Maratus speciosus. NCBI lineage: Eukaryota > Metazoa > Arthropoda > Arachnida > Araneae > Salticidae > Maratus > Maratus speciosus. The sequence continues at coordinate 39,182,311 of OZ010798.1, forward strand.
TTAAAATAATTCCAATAATAATTTAAAATAATTCTAAAAATATTTTCTATTTTTCAATTTTTGGTAACATTTTTTATGAGGCAGATCATCGTCAAGCTTTTTCTAGAGGAAAAAGCCAAATCTATGCTGGAACTAACCTAATTTTCCATATAAAAAGTCTATATCATAGGCATAGGTCTAGCACAAAATAAACTTTTGTAACTTTGTGTAACCGATAGATGACAGCATAGCGCATTATTAATCGAATATTAATTTTTAATCGATATGTTTTCTGTTACCATCGCGTCTACAATGTATTTAACTGCTAAATGAGGTTCTACAGCTCCGAACGTGATGTTTGTCTGCGTACTATATTACAACATTCACGTTGGATTTCTTATATTTTCGTTGCTAAACGAATATTTATGCACTGGATTTACTTTATCTCCCTTTTGATTATTGACAATGCAGAGGAATATTAATAATTAAAAAAATTTAGTAAGTTACGACTTAGTTGAGTTAGGCCTATCAGTGTTTAATCAAAATTTCAAAAATAACTTATTTAAAAGTAAGAATTTTATGAGTATCTATTTCATGTATTTTCTTAATATTGTTTTAATGTAACATTTGTTCCTATTAATGTCATTTTGCGGTACTTTCAAAATGTAAATTGCTGTTCTTAGAATACACTTTTTCATTTATTTATTTATTTTGTAATCAGTGTATATCTTAAAGATATTTTTGATCCATAAATTGCATGTTGTTTTTGTGAAAGACTAATTTTTTTAATTACATCCGTGAGATGTACTAAGTTATTTGTGTGTCCATTTTTTGGTGAAATTCAATTATAGTTTTAAAATATTTATGCATGACTGAAAGTGTTTCCTTATTTCAGAATGAAATTTATGTAAGAGAATATAAACCTAATTCAGTTTTAAATCTTTCATAATAACAGTGTCAAAGGTAACTTTTCATGATTGTCTTCGGTAGTTCATAACATTCTAGTGTTCTAAGCTCATTAAAGAGGGAGAGGACTTGTCTTCCCATTCAAAAATAAGTAAGATTTATACATATACATCCTTTTTTTAAGGCATTGTAAAATAAAGTATGTATGATTGCCTTTTCCTCCTATTTCTGTCTGTACTCTAGATTGAAAATGTTTTTTGGAAGCAATTCTTTTGAAAACATAAAGTGATTTGTTGTTGTTGTTGTTTTTTAATAAAATATAAATTGTGATTTAATGTCATAATATAAGAATTAATCATAATAGGGGAAGATAGGGACACTTAGGCCACATTTTAAATTTCAATTAAAAAAAATATATATACTTTCTTAGAACAAAATAAAATATTGGGGTTGAAAATTTGATATTTTTTCTTCAATTGAAAACCATTTTCAATTAATTTTGAACCATTTTCTTTGTTTAATAATTTTTTACTTTTTCTTTTACATTGTGGCTCAAGTATCCCCATGAGGGGGATACATGAGCCATGGTGAAGGGATACTTGAGCCAATACTAAAAAATACCTATAAAAATAATATTTTTCTTTTTATTATTTTATAAATGTTTTACATAGTGATATACACTAAGTCCTTTGAAACCAGTTGCAAAAACACAACTAGTAACACAATCATTTTTTGTAGTGATAATTGGTGGTTGAAGGATCATTTCAACTTGGGTTTCATCGATGATAGCAATATCCTCAGTTGGTGGTTGAGTTTTTAAAAAAAAGTTACAGTAACAGAGTTTATAATTTCAGTATACAATATTTAATCTTAAAATATTACATTAACAAAATAAATATTTTAATATTTTGGGCCTAACTAGTTAAAATATTAGAGATTATGACCAGTAAAATCAGTTTAAAAAAGTGATTTTAATATTAGTCAAAAAGTTAAATTGACAACTAAGCCCACATTTATCTAGACAGACTATTTTGTTAGTCAAATTGAAAAAAAAAAAAAAGGATATTTTCATTAGCAAAATATACATTTTTATTTTAAACATATGTTTTCAAATTAAGTCCTTATTATTTTTTAATGAAAAAAATAAAATACAAAAGAGTTCTTCCCCATTTTACCTAGAAAAAAAATCTATCTGTGAACATGAAAAAGACGTATACATTTTTGTTTCACCCATATGTCTAATTTCCTAGTAGGGATGGTTGAGCATGGCTCATGTATCCCCAATCTCAGTGGCTCAAGTATTCCCACTACTACCATTTTTGTTTATCAGACTTTTACTAAATAATGCATGCAGCTATTTGAATTCTATTAGATTCAAAATACAACTGGAATTATACTTATTAAATCTATCTATATTGTTGCAGCTTAAATCAGAACTTTGATTACAAAAAAATATAAAAAACATCCACTTAAATATTTACTTCAGATAAGGAAAAAGCAACTATTAATCACTATACAGTAGACTCCCTTAAATCCGCGACCCTAAAATCCGCGTATTTTCTCAGATGTAAATAATGAAATTTACAGTTAAGTTGCAGGAACAAAATTCAAGATGGCGCCGAAATCAGCGACTACCGCAATGTTTTTTTTACCAAATTTTTTGTTAATCATTTTCTTTTGGTTATTGCAGCTGATTTATTACTAAATAAATTTACATTACTTTTGATTTTGATATAAATTAGCATATCTATATGATGACGTATCGATCTTACGATCGCTTTACCACTAGATGGCAGCATAAGACTTTTGGAATCGAATTGAATTGATTTCATCAGTAATAATTTAATATTTTTCTAAATTTTTATTTTACATAATTAGTTTAAAAATTATTTATGTTTAAACTAATAAATTATTTTAATATTTTACTTATTTTAATGTTTCACTTCATTGTAAGCATTCATTATAATTTCCCTTGCTTAACTACCAATCAAATTAATGTTTCAAAAATGTAAACAAATTAATGACCAGAAATCCACAAAATTCTAAAATCTGCACAACCTCTGGTCCCAAGCTGTGCGGACTTGAGGAAGTCTACTGTACTTTCAAAATGGTACTAAGATATGTGATTTTTTTTTTTTTTTTTTAACATGTGCAGAACTATAAATATATTATCATGTTGCTAATTTTAGAAAGAAAAATTAACCTACTGTAGAAAAAATAGGGGTGGCTCAAGTGTCCCCTATGATCAAGTATCCCCACTCTCCCTTACTTTGTATTGAATAAAATAGGTTTCCATTACAATAACTTCAAAAAGAGAATAAGCATTGTAAAAGGAAATAAACATTTCTTCTTTGAAGAACAGTTTCAATTAAATTAGAGATAAGTAGTCCACTATTTTTGCATGCTTTGATTGATTCGGGAGTGTTAAAAAAAATTCTTAAATTTAGAATTTTTTTTTTTTTTTTTTTAATGGCTGAATAAAGAAGAGTTGAATATCATTTCATTTGCTTTTGACACTGGGATAGCTAAATGTATGAAATAAAATACTGATAAATTTTCCTTCAGTAATTCTTTTGTCCTTTTTCATTTTCTTCACTCAGTTTTATTTTCTTTCAGTCATTACCAACTTTATGTAGATAAATTTTATTAATATTAACTGCATGCCATTGCAAGACATTAAAGCTCTTTAATCTTACATGATTATACAGTTGACTCTCTCAAATCCACACATCACAGATGTAAACAATAAAACTTTCATTTTAGATGTAGCGGTAGGGGCAAAATTACAGAAAATTTTAGTTTCATATCGTTCCATACATATTTTAGTACGTAATTCTCGATGAAATGACTAAAAGGATATTGCTGATATCATTGGTAATCACAATATTTTTTCCAAATGTATTTATGTATTAATCAAACTTTTTTGTCTGGCTAAATCTTAAATAAAACTTCCTTACTTTATGATTTTTAAGTGAATTAATAGGGTACCTTTATGAGGAAAGTTTCATTCAATAATTCAAGAAAGTGTATCTCATCATTATTATTCATATTCAATTATTAATAAATTATTAATTATTTACTTGATCTTTATTTTTAATAATTTAATAATTTTTAAAATTATCTTACTTTTTATCATTTTAGTTTATTACTTTGCTTAATTATTTTAATATTTTACTTTATTCCAAGCATTCATTATAATTTCGATTCCATTATTACATTCAAATTGCTGATTAAAAAATGTAAACAAAGCAATGACCTAACTTCCACACAACCTCTGGTCCCAAGCTTTTTGGATATGACGGAGTTTACTGTATTGCATGTCAAATTTGTGTGCCCTGTGCTTGCTAACTCATAGTTTTGTTGTACTATATCTTTTAATCTGTTATGTTACACAAAACACTAAAATTGGTTGCCATAGTGTCATGCTGCTTCCCAGGCTGTTTTAAGTTGCATTCGATGAAATATGTCAATTGACTGATTACCCAGTTAGAGATATCCCTGTCATACTATGTATGCATACACATGAGTGCATAGATACATAATTAATTAATGCATGTGTGCATGCATGACATTAAATCTTTGGCAGTTAAATGCTAATACATGGTTAATATGTAAGTACATACTAATTTAATTAATAGATAATGAAATTCTGAAATAATTAAAATAATGAAATTCTGAAATAAATAAAATAATGTACAGTAGAAGATCTTTATAACGCAAACCTAAAGACGCAGGGTTGTGTGTTATATAGAATTTTGCGTTATATGGATCACATCATTAAATTCACCTTGTAAACATAGCCAAATATGTCTGAAACATATCAAAATACCTTAGAATATCTTTATACTGCATTCATTGTTACCAGAGTTATCCAAATTATAAATTTTTGCATAATATAGGCCAGACATTGTTAAATTTACTTTATAAACTATAAACATGATCCAAATATAACTGACACAATCATCCCTTACATTAGACATTTTCAAAAATGTTTATTGTAATAGCATTTTTTCCAGTAAAAAGGCCTTAAAAGATAAAGTTAAACTAATGTATCAAATTTAGTACTCTTATAAGAGAGTAGGAATATTTTACAATGCGAAAATGCAGGTGCTTTTTAACTGCAAAAATCATTGTTTACGTCTGAGAAGTTGTGCATTATATGGAGAATTGCATTATAAAGATCTTCTACTGTATTATCATTGGAAAACACATCTGTACATTATTTTAGAACTAGAGAGTTCTAAAATAATTTACATGTTACTAAAGCATAGTTTAATATGAAGCATGTATAAAAATCTGTAAATAATATATAGAGATGTAGAAAATTATTTGAGTGCATTTCCATCTATTGATGAGAATAGCAAAAGATGAATTTTCAACTGTGTTTTCTAACTAATGTAGATTTTAGAACATTATGGTAGTGTATGTGTTACTGTAAAAGCACAAAGTCCAGTAAATCTTAGGTTTTTCTGTTAAATTCTAATATTTTCCAAAATAAGTTGATGAAATCCTGAAATATTTGTTCCTTAGCACTGCTACTTCAGGTTTTACTGAACCATTTTTACTTTCTTCTATCTTTACAAGAAGAAAGTATTGGATTCGTGAAAAATTTCGACTTCCGGTTTTCACCGGATTTATACGTTTTAGGGGTCAGAGATTCCGAAAAACATGTTTTTACAAAATATCTGTCTGTATGTGACACAAATTTTGTAGGCGCTCTATCTAAAAACTAATGCACGGAATTTAATAAAAATATATATTCCAGTAGTCCCTAATATAAATTGGTACTGATTAGTTTTTGGCGTAAATCGCCCAACAGGTGGCGCTGCTATGCTGCGTTTTTCATGATTTCCGCAATAGCTCTATCTCAAGAAATAAAGCACAGATTTTCATCAAACATCAGATTCAGTTATTCCTTGGTATGAATTAGTGTTCGTAACATTTTGGTGTAAATCGCCCAACAGATGGCGCTGCTATGCTGCATTTTGCAGGATTTACGCGATTTTCGATGCACGGTTTTTCATCAAACTTTAGATTCAGTTAGTCCTTGACATGAATTGATGTTTTGTACATTTTGGTGTAAATCGCTCAACAGGTGGTGCCACTTTTTTTGCGATTTCCGCAGTCTATCGCAAGAACTGATGCTTGGGTTTTTAACAAACTTCAGATTCAGATACACCTGGATATAAATTAGTGCTGTTTATGTTTTGGTGTAAATCGCTCAATAGGTGGCGCTGCTATGCAGCATTTTTCACTATGTCCATAATAGCTCAATCTCCAGAACTAACGCACGCATTTTCATCAGACTTCAGATTCAGTTAGTCCTTGACATGAATTGACGTTTTATACATTTTGGTGTAAAGCGCTCAACAGGTGTCGCTGCTATTCTGCACTATTTGCGATTTCTGCAGTAGTTTTATCTCAAGAACTAATGCTTGGATTTTCAACAAACTTCAGATTCAGGTATACCTTGATATGAATTAGTGCTATTTATGTTTTCGTGAAAATCGCTCAACAGGTGGTGTTGCTATGCTGCATTGTTGAGAATTTCGACTAAAGTTCTATTTCAAGAACTAATGCACGAATTTTCATCAAATTTGAAACTCAGATGTAATTTGATATGAATTGGTGATAAATTGACGTAATTTCTTGTACTGTTTAAATGATTTAATTGACGTGATTAATATAGAAGAAAGTTTTGTGATGGCCACAACATACTAGTTGTAAATGTGTGTGTTCACTGATTCCTTTGGGTAAAAGGCCAAACTATTTGGTAAGCTTAGCACAAGATTCAGGAAATGCGTGGTTAGCATTTGCAATCCCTAATGCAGATATATCGTATAATAAATTGAATATTTATTTAAATTTATATTATGTAAATGTCATTTTTAATCACATGATTTCAATATATGTTTTAATAATTTTGGCAGTAACTAAACTATAAATTGATCGGTCTTGAAAAAATCAAAGAATAAAATGCTTACACAATTTTCGAAAAATAATAAAAAAATTAGTTTTCTTTTTTATTTAACATAGCTGTTGCATTTAATTTTTACTGGACAATCAATTTACACTAAATTAATTTTAACACAATTATTCTAATTAGTAAACAAATCTTTAAGTTGTATCAACTTACATTACAACTCAATCAATTTACAGTTTATCAACCTCCAAAATAATTATAAAAATATATGAATGTTTTCAGAAGTTTGTGAAAGAGAACTGTATCAGTGTCACGTACATACATATGATTTCGCAACTGTGTGAAATAAAATATTCAGCCACTGAATATTTTATATATTTCAGATTATTCTTTCTTCATTAAAGTTAAAAAAATTTACTTTTTCATATAAAAGTTAAACAAGGCTATAAAAATAGTAAATTTAAAAACCTTAAACTTTTTAAACAGTAAGTGCTACCATTTACCAAAATTGTTTAGTAAAAGATCAAAGTATATCTCTTTAAAAGATCTCTTTTACCAACTCACTTTAGTAAATGCTAGTACTTACTTTTCATTTTAAAATGTAAAAATCTATAAATTCAGGACTGTATGCTGCTGAAGGGTACCCATATGACATTTGTTTGGGAAGTTTTTTTTTTAGACATATAAAATCATAAAAATTTGAAGGTGTATGAGGCTTAATGCGGGGCACTAAATGCCTCTCTGAAAAACTGTCTATAAGGACCAGGGTTCTTGCACCAAATCGGGACGAAAGGCTTCATTTGGCGAGTAAACGGAAGATTTGACTCATCAAATTTCGAGTGCTCAATTTTTGCTCATCTTTTTTTTTTGTGTATCAGTTTAGGCGACACGTTCATAAATTATCTCCTACAAAATTTAAATGAACGCTTTGTGATTTAGACAAACTAGAGCTGTTTAAGTGTGTTTTGCCCACAAAATCACCGTTAATAACGGATAAGAGCAATTTTCAAAACTATGGTAAAAAAAAAAAAAAAGAATCAGTTTTTAACCTTATACATTTGGATGATACAGACATTTCCTTATCTGAGGTATTGTCAGAATGGAAGTTATTTAGAAAGTTTCTTGAGTTCTTGCTGCAGAACCATGAATTTAGGAGATATCATAGATTTCATTTGAAAAAACGATTTTCAGAAACTTTGACCTATAAGAAGGAACATGCTACAATTTGCTAAAATAGTGCTACTACATCCAGTAAACTATGAGAGAGGTTTCAGTGTGATGAACACAACAAAAACTGAATTGTGAAATCGGATGTATATAAGAAATGCCAAAAATGTGATTTTAGTATGTGTTAACAGGTCCAATAGGCAACAGTACAACACCAAAACTGGCTTTAAAGCGTAGGCTTCAATGAAAAGCCGGAGAATTCTAGTTTTTGACTCATACTTTGTTGTCTATATTTTGAATTTGTAAGAATTCATTGAATATAATATCTTAAAATCTTGAGTTAACAGGGAAAATTTTAGAATATAATTCATTCAGAACATATTTGGAAAAGTTTTAGAATAGAATAAATTTAAAGTATAGTTTTTTTTCCTTCTGAAGCGGATAATTAAATTTAGATGAATAACTAATCTATAAGCATTCACAAAAACTTAGGTTATTTTAGAACATATTGAAAAAAAGGGGGGTCGGTGCATTAAGGAGTTAAATGTTGAACTTTCAATGATTCACGACGAAGTTGTTTTACGTAATTTTTTATTCCATTTGACGAGTGTTTTTTATTTCTGATTAGCCAAATTGCTAACGTTGGTAAAAATTCAGCGAGAACCCTGATAAGGACATTGAAAAATAAACAGACATCCTTGGAATATCTCATTTCTCTTAATTGCATTAATATTCTACTTTTTCTAAATCTTAATTAAAAACATTTGTTTTCTAAACTTAAAGGGCTACTTCACTCACACCGGAGCACCTGTTTGCTAATGTTAATTCTCTGTGAGAATTTTTTTAAGGTAGCTTGTTTACATTTCAATATTTTAAAATGATTTTTTTGCATTGAGTATTTGAGGTCAGTCTATGCAAAGGCCGTTTCTTACTTTTTCGATTTTTTTTTTTTTTTGCAGGTTTTTTTTTTTTTTTTTTTAATGAGAATACTTTCACTTCCAAAACCAGTTTCGAAATTGAAAGTATTCTAATTTTTAAAAAAACTGTAGACCAAATCGAAAAAGTAAAAGACTGTCTTTGTACAGATCAATCTCATATAGCCTATGCAAAAAAAGTAGTTTAAAAATGCTGAAATGGAAACAAGGTATCTTAAAAAATTTCTTCCATAGGATGAACGTTAGGGAATGGGTATTTTTGGCGTGAGTGAAGTAGCCTCGTTATAATGATAACAAACGAATGACCAGTTTTTAAAAATTTATTTTTTCAAAACTATTACACATATTATGATAAGTGATGTGTGAGAATAGACCACCATTACATTTTTTGTATTACAAATGTTTGATGTGTGAAACTGTCATAATACTAGGAACATATAATTTGTAATCAAGTTCTTTCTACATATTTTGTGGATTTACAAGAAACGGTTCTTAATGTAACACTGATGTATTCTTTAAGTTCTTTGAGTATTTTCATTAACGAATGGTTCATAAATAAAATCTTCGATGTAACCCAACAAAATACTCTTGTATATTCTACTATACAAAATTTTCTCTGTCATTGTTTCCATTTTTAATTTCAATTACCACATTCTATGGAAGTGGTGTCATTTATTCAGGCGAAGGCAAAAAATGGAATGATTTTCTTTATTTTCTTTTATCATTTGTTATAATATGTGTAATAGTTTTGAAAATATAAATTTTTAAAAGCCAGTCAATCATTTATGATAACCCAGTAGTAGAAACATTATTTTTAAGTATAGGGAAAATGTTGGAATATTGATCAATTTTTGAAAAATTAGATCATTTTGAAAAAATTGCAGAATTGAAGAAAAAACTGAAAAGTTTGTGCCATGTCAGACGTTTAACATTATTATGTAAGCATTTGAAATTTCATAATAAAGTAAATGACATGTATATATTTTTATTTAAGTTGCAGGTACGGATGCTTGAAAAGTTTATTCTGAACCTGCAGTTCAAGTGCTCCAGAGTAAAAATTTTGCCTAAAGACTATATATATTTTCCTCAACTCCATCAATCCTGGCATAAAAGAACTGGTTTAATATAGATTTTTTAAAAATTCTGATCTTGTAGGAATTGCAAAATTATGTTTATTTTTGGATGCAAATTATTAGGTGGAATTCAAACAACCTTTTTTATAAAGCTATCAAGTTGTTGGGAAGCAATTTATTTCTCAGAAAATTTTGAATTTCATTGACAGAGTTTTATCTTTTCGCCTCAGAAGTAAATGATCTCCTTTTTTGATGCACCATTGAAGAATTTTACTTATTTTGTAAAAATATACAACTGTCGGAACTTTGTTTTATATTGCCAATGCTCTGTCTACAGAAATTTTTGCTTGTAGCTACATTTCTGTTGGTATGAAAAAAAAACATATATATTTATTTTTAAAGAATCTACAGAACACAATTATTGTTCATTTTGAATATGTACTTTTAACTTTCCTATTTCATAGTAAGAAAAAGGTAACTCATATTTATGTCAGATTAAACCTCTTTTATGTATGAGGTGTTAAAAACGATATCTTTATAAGTCTAATTTGAGTTTGAACTTTTGTATTTCTCCTAAGATCTTTATTTGAAAGATTTGTAGCAAGACATTTCCACAAGAAATATAGTTTAAATATGCATTGTGATAGTGGTAGTAAGGAAAAACTTTCCCTTTGTGACATGTACAATAAGAGAGGTGCTGACATATCTGCATTAAATAGGCAACTTCACATTCTTACTAAAAAGAAACCTTTCTTTTGTGAGGCGTGTAATAAAGGGTTTTCTCATAAATATAGTCTAAATGTTCACCTGGGTTTTCATACAAGATACAAGTCTTTTACTTGTGAGGTATGTAACAAAAAATTTTCAGTAAAGTCTCGTTTAATTGAACACTTGCGTCGTCATACCAATGACAAACCTTTCTCATGCGAGATGTGTAACAAAGAGTTTTTTCGTAAAACTGATTTAAATGAGCACCTGCGTGTTCATACGAAAGAGAAACCTTTTCCTTGTGTGGTGTGTAACAAAGTGTTTTCTCGAAGATTCTCTCTTAATAAACATCTACGAATTCATACTAAAGAGAAACCTTTTACTTGTGAAGTGTGCAGCAAAGAGTTTTCTGATAAGTCTAATTTAATAAAGCTTAATCGCATTCATACTGGAGAGAAACCTTTCTCTTGTGAGGTGTGTAACAAAGCGTTTTTACAAAAATCTTCATTGAATACTCACCTTCAAATTCATACCAATGAAAAACCTTTCTTTTGTGAGGTCTGTAGCAAAGGGTTTTCTCGAAAATCTACTTTAACTATCCACTCGCGTATTCATACAAAAGAGAAACCCTTTACTTGCGAAGTGTGTAAGAAAGAATTTTCTTCTACATCTTATTTAAATGTCCACAAGCGAATTCATACTAAAGAGAAACCTTTCTCTTGTGAAGTGTGCAACCAAAAGTTTACACGAAAATCTCATTTAAATACCCATTTGCATATGCATACAAAAGATAGAAATTACCCAGGTGAGATTTGAGATAAAAGGTTTCTTTAAATGCCTTCTATTAATAAGTTCTAGGGATTCATACTAAAGAGAAACTGTTTACATGGGAAGTATGCAGCAAAGGATTTTTTGATACATCTAATTTAGTTAATCATTATACAGTTCATGCTAAAGAAAAACCTTTCTATGTTGAGTTGTGTAATAAAGGATTTTCTTGTGAAGTATGCAAAGGTGTTCAAAGCAAATGTGTTATGAATAATCTGACTTAAATATGCATCACTGTATACGTTCTAGCGTAATGAAAGAATTCACTGATTGTACACATTATCCATCATTTTCATGTTTAATGAAACCATTATATGTATAGTATGCAGTGATGTTTTGTATGTCAAATTTGAAAATAAACATATATAATTTATATTAAAAGAATTGTTGCATTTTTGATGTGTGTAATGGAGGATTGTCTTTGGGAATATAATAATGAAATTACTTTTTTAATTGAAATAAAATAGCCGATTTTCAAATTTGAATTGCTTAAAAGACGGGAGCCAACAGAGTGAAAAAATGTCCAAGCCTGGAATCGGACCACGGTATTAAATACCTGCGTCAGTGCTTTGCGACTAAGCTACTTAGACGATGCCAGACTTGCACTTTTCCACTCCTGGCATCGTCCAGGTAGCTGAGTGGCAAAACATTGCCTTGTATAGTCAATGACCCTGGTTCGATTCCAAGCTTGTGACAGTATTATGCCCTCGTCGTATCGGATGACTCTCGTAATGCATCGACAAAGTGATAATTTCGCATTCTGCCCTAACTTCTTGGTTTTCTGGGGTTGTGTTTTATCGTAATTCAGCCGAATCCTACAGGCAGCCAGAAAGCCTTCGCTCTGTCGGTTCAAGATGGTGCTTACACAGACCTGCCAACCTTTGAAAATGAGAAATCGTAACACACAAAATTTAAATTAATCTGGAGGTTGGTTGGTTGGTTTTTCGTGTTACACAGCCATCTTTTGATATTCGTAAAAGGAATAAGGTTTCAGTCTTTCAACTCAATATAGTAAATTTTTTCCTTTGAAAATTTTATACGATTTTTAGATTCACATTTTTCTATAACGATTCTTTGTTGAAATCCGCACTTTTTACTATGAACTTTTGACGAAATTCGCATTTTTTACCACGATCCTTTGTCGAATTTTGAGTTTTTTTCCGCGATCATTTTGACAAAGTTAGTGTTTTCTTTCTGCGATCTTTCGGTGAAAATTTGCATTTTCTTACTTATCTTTCAATGAAATTTGCATTTTCTTACTGATCTTTTGACGAAATTCGCGTTTCTTTCTACGATATTTTGACAAAATTCACGCCATTGAAAACACAAAATCTCAAATCTTCCGGGGGTGTCCCCCGGGCCACCCCCTAAAATCAACACTGCGTTTTTAGCACGATCCTTTGACGAAATTTATTTTCTTCTGCGACCAATTGACGAAATTGATTTTTTTTATATTCACTCGTATTTATTATGCATTTATGTATTTAATATACATAAAGAGAGTGTTTTATGTTAAGAAGTTTGTTTTGCTGCCCAGATTTTTTTTTCCATGAACATTTTTTAATGTTCGAATTTTCGGACTAATGGCCAATTTTTTTAAGCTTTCGGAAATGAATACTTTGAAATTTTGGAAATTTCGCAACAGAATCACTCCTGAAAAATATCCTGTGCGGGATAAAAATCGCATTTGTGTTTTTTGCAAAAAAATCGTAGATTAAGACCGATTTCCATAGAATCGTAGTTGATAGGTCCAAATCGTAGCAACTACAATTTTTCCGTAGCAGTTGGCAGGTCTGCTTATACATGTAGCTCTTGTATATGAGGATAGAGAGACCTATTTTTTGTTAAATGTATATTTGCTTTGTATTATTAGTAATTTTTCTGTTTTCAAATGTATTATATCCATTACTAAAAATAGTTTTACCTTAAATTTAATGTAAAGTAATTGTGAATGATGCATAATTTTTCCATTATTTGGCAGATATAGCTGGTATTTTAAAACTTGTATTACAAAAAAAAAAAAAAAAAAAAAAAAAAAAAAAAATTGCTAAAATATATTAAAATATATTTTCAAGATTAAAACTTATTGTACTGATCGAAAAGTGTAATTACAAATAGTTTTTGTTTAAATAAACCCTTTATTTCTATCTAAACAATAAAAAATATATAATTGTAAATGTAAAATAATTTTGAGTGAGACATAATTGTTCAATTATTTTGCTTATATATCTTGTATTTTAAAGCTTGTCGCTTTATAATAAAACACAGTGTAACGAATCCGGGTCTCACTTATCCTCGGAAAAAAAGATCGCGGCCATGTTAGGCTTTAGCATCCCGATGCCGTATTATAAGTCGAACAGTTGCTTTGTTTAATGTACGTTGTACCATATCTTTTCTTCTTCATTTTCTCTAAAACCTTCAAAACCTATACAATCACAGTGTCATAAGTTCTAAATTAAAAATAACGAGCTACCAGCAGCAAATTACAGATATAAACAAATGAGTACTGTTGCCATTCAGAAAAAGAAAAATCCAAATCTAGATACAAATGAACGACTCTTTGAGCGGATCATTAAAAGAAAATACGGTTAATATCCGATTCTGGCCTTAAAATATTTGTAAAAGCATATTACAGCCTTTGAATATTTTAAAATACATTTTTCACTTTTGTTTACGTTTATAAGCAGTATGGCAAAAGGGGAAGGGGATTATAAGTTCAATTGAGTGTATATATACAATTGAGTGAAATATTTTGTACTGGATAACGTTTTTTTATATATATTGTTTTGGCGCCATTTTCCGGGGTAAATATAAACAAAGAATTTTTCTGTTCAAATCACACCTTTTTATGCATTTTATCAGCTTTGCATTGCAAATAAAATAATTACTTCTTAATAATTCTTATTGTAATTAAAATATAAGGGATATATACAATACCGTTATGACATAGGAAGTTCCTAGGGGAAAAAATCATATTATTGAAATTAATAGTTTCAATTTTGCATTACTTTTGCAATACACTTTACTTATTATGCAATTTACTTTTCAAAATGATGTAGATTAAAATCATTAAAAATTTGCTGTTTAGTGCGCTGCAGAATAATTTAAAATTAGTTTCTGAGAAGTAAAATAATTTGTAACTGGCAAAATAAACATCAGGTTAAGAATAATATATAAAAATAGTCTTGTACTCGGTAATATGAATTTGCAAAACAAGTTTTAAACAATTAAACATATTTTCCCCTGTAATATATACATATATATATATATATTGGTTACAAATGCAATGCAATTTTTGTAGTGTAATATTTAAAATTTGGGATGTAATTCTAATATTTTCAAAGGAGGCATTTTTCAGTTCCAATTCTTGTATTTTAAATTGTAGTTTACATAATATCTTTGTGTTTTTCATAAGAAATCGAAGGATGATATTTTTTTATTAACAAAATACAAAAATCATAAAACGATGCATCATGTTTTTGTCCTTTTTTTCAGTCAGAAAAATATTTTTCTAACTACAAGTTTCATGATTAAATGGCGGAAAATGTAGATAGAAGTTTTGATAGAAGTTTGTTTTTTACTATAAACTTAAAGTAAAAAAAAAAGGCCTATACCTTTGTCAACGAACAGTTTTTCTTATTTTCAATCATATTTATTAATCATATGGAAACTTTTGAAACTGAGAGAGAAAATAATAAAATACTTAATTGCAATTGATGCTGCCATCTATAATCAAAACTTGAAACTACACCCAAATCACGTGATGCTTAAGCTGGGAGCATCAGCGCCGCGAACCGAGTATTGTTTTTGGGTACAAGTCCTGTGATTGAAAACCCATCTTCATTGTTCTACTCTATGTTTTATCTTCATGATCTAAACTTCTAAATGTTGTTTTGAAGATTTTTCGTTCATATACCTTCATTTTTGATCGGTTTATATACTAGTATTCAAAATAAAAGTAATAATAATCCTAAAATTTATTATTGATAAGATTAAAATTTATTGTACTAATCTAAAAATGTAATTACAAATAGTTTTTGTTTAAATAATCCTTTGATTTTACTCTAATTTTTTCAGTTGCATTTATGGCTGATATGGCTTGTATTTTAAAACTTATATTTTAAAGCTTGTATTTAAAAAACATTCACGCTGAAATATATTTTTGAGAAGATTAAAACTTACTGTACTAATCCAAAAGAGTATATTCAAACAGTTTTTGTTTAAATACCCCCTTGATTTTACTCTAAATAATTAGAATTATATAATTGTAAATGTAAAAAAATAATTATGAGTGAAGCATAATTTTTCAATTGATTGTCTGATATAGCTTGTATTTTGTCTTGTATTAAATAAAAACTCTACTGAATTATATTTATGAGAAGATCAAAGTTTATGATACTAATCCAAAAGTGTAATTATAAATAGTTTTTGTTTAAATAATCCCTTGTTTTTACTCAAAATAATAGGAAAAATTATGTATTTGTAAATGTAAAATAATTATGAGTAAAGCATAATTTTTCAGTTATTTACCTGATAGATTTATCATAGATTGTATTTTAAAACTTGTATAAAAAAGGCTTGCATTAAAAAAATTAGTATAATAAAGAGTAATTACCTTTAAAAAAACCTTCATGGTGAAATATATTTTTGAGAAGATTAAAACTTACTTTTCTAATCCAAAAGAGTATTTACAAATAGTTTTTGTTTAAATAATCCCCTGATTTTACTCTAAATAATAATAAAAATTATGTAATTGTAAATGTAAAATAATTATGTATGAGTAAAGCATAATTTTACAATTATTTGGCTGATGGATTTATCATAAATTGTATTTTAAAACTTGTATATAAAAAATGCTTTTATTAAAAAAGTTAGTATAATAAAGTGTAATTACATTTTAAAAAAATCTTTCATGGTAAAATATATTTTTGAGAAAATTAAATCTTACTGTACTAATTCAAAAGAGTATTTACAAATAGTTTTTGTTTAAATAATCCCTTAATTTTACTTTAAACATCAACAAAAAATTATATAACTGTAAATGTAAAATAATTATGAGTGAAGAATATTTTTTAAAACTTTTTAGCTGATATAGCATGTATTTTAACGCTTATATTGAAAAAAAAAACTTCCTGCTAAAATATATTTTTAAAAAGATTAAAAATTCTATTAATCCAAAAGTGTAGTTACAAAGAGTTTTTGTTTTTTACGGATGGATTGGAGGTAATTCCATCCGTAGGGCAGAATTGCAAACTGTCCGATTTCGTTATGAATTACCAGAACGTTTGTTTCTGAGTCGTTTCATTCCGTAAATGGCAGAATACGGTCATTGGACACTTTTTCATTCTTTTGGCCCTACGCCTTTTAAGCAATTAAAATTTGAAAATTACTAAATTCAAGGCATGTGAAATTTTCTATGAAAATTTTTCAAAGTTATATATAGGCAGATAAAATATCCATTTATGATGTAAGAAGTGATGAATTAAAAAATATTTATGCTTAAATAAGGATACACTGAATATTCGATAGTCCTCCAAAATATTTAATAAAATATAGTGCATGTTACTCCGTGTTGAACTTTGATTTTCCTTTCTTACTCTAACAGTAATAAAGATATTGTAATGACAATTTCAACATAATTATTTTGATTTCTTTGAAATATGAAAATATGACGAGAAATGCTGAAAACTTCCACCATTTCTACCTAGACAACACTGAGCTAGATTTTGCATTATTCAATGTAGTTGAGAGTACATAGACTGTGTCAATGGTTATTTCCAATGATGCCATGGCATTTCTTATAAACAAGGTTAATATGATAATGTCGCTAAAATATTTTCTTTGTATGCAAAGTTTTGAAAACAAAATTTTCCTTTCAGCTTGTAATGACGCACCCTAATTCTTACTGATTATATTGTATTTTCGATAGTATAAGTGGATGCAGATGCTGACTATTTGTAAAAACAATGTGTGGTTTGACCACATTACCTCCTTTAAAAGTTGAATTTTAGGAAGAATTTATATATTTAAAACTTCTGAAAATGAACACCCACTCCAAACATTGCTCTGTGGTGCACTTAAAAAATTTGCTAAATCAAAAGGAGCAGAAAAGTTATTATTGCTGAGTTGCCATTATTTGAAGACTGTATTATTAGTTTTTTTTTTTTTTTTTTTTTTTTTTTTTTTTTTTTTTTTTACTTTTGTCCCTTCCTGACAAATAGACACTATAGAACTGTTATGTTTTTCTTCTAAAATCAACAAAAAATTTGTTTGATTTATAAGAAATTTGTATTTGTTCGTTTTAATTTACAGAAGAAGTCCTGAAGTTTAGAGAAATTATTACTTTAAAGACTTTTAAGGCTATCTTCATCTTAAATAATAACTGAAAGCATAGATTTACTTCAGCATGAAGTTTATTCGTAAACAAGTCATGTTTATTTGTGTATCGGTAGTTGTGTGTCAGCATTTGTGTTAAATATTATGTAACTTGTCTTCGAGTTTAATATCTTTAAATTATAAAAAGATATAGGAATATTCGGTCAGCCGAATATTCGGCATTCGATCAAAATCCCTATTTGGTACATTCTCTTAAAATTTCCAAAGCAAAACCTTGTCTTACATTTATAAAATACTATGACATGTCTGCTTGTGAATTTTTTTTAATGTATTTAATTTCTGACATGTACAGGTTAGCATGTTGCACATTCTTATTGGAGGTATTATATATTTATAGAACATATTTAAAAAAAAATAGAAGCACAGACTAAGCTAAATGATTTTGAAACTTGTGTTCAACATGCTTTAAAACATTTTCCATCTCATCTTTTGTTTTTTCAGTATCTTAATTATAAGGTGCTGACTAAACGATTTTGGAAAACAGACGCACATTCACTGCTATTTCCAAACATTAGTTTTCACTTTATAGAAATTCTGTGATTAAATGAGACAATGATTACTATTCTAAAATAGTGTTTTCCCAGAGTTATTAGAAATGTGGAAAATATAGAAATGTCAGATATTTTTCAAAATTTCGAATTATCCTGGAAATTTCGGGAAAATGAATAATATTCATTTCCAGTATTTAGCACCTTCAGTAACACGCAGAAGAGAAAAAATCGCAAATCATAAGTATGGCTGATTCAAAAGTATTTTGATCTTTGTCCGTGACTCATGATTCTTGGTACCTTATCATAGTTCAAAGGTTCCTAATTCATGTTTAATTAACGAGGTCGCCTAATAGCCAAAATACTCTCCCCTTTAAAATAATTTTGAATTCTCCAGAACTATAGTCAAAAGAAGAGACTGAGGGTGTTCTGTTCAGCCCTTTCCTACTACCAAAATTGGGCAAACCTTTATTTATCGAAAATTTTTAGGATGTTTTTATTATGTTAAATACACTATTTTAAAATTATTATTGCATTGTGAATGTTGTGTTTTACTAATAATAAATATGTAGTCACCATATTCAATACGCTAAATTAAAATTGAACTCTTTGGATATGTGACAATGTGTAAAGCTTGAATTCGTCAATTAAGTACAAATTTACCTTTTTGTACCTTCTTTAAATAGAAATTTATATTTACTTACATTTATTTGTACACATTTATCGTATTTTGTGTAAAAAATGTTTTAATGCAAAAAAATTTCTCATATTTTACTATACTTTCTTTAAGATAAATTTCTTTTAACCAGATGTTTTTTCTGTACAGCACATGGGTCGTTATCACACAAACAAAAAAAAAATGCTTTTTATGGTTACAAATGAATAATTATTCAGGAATGTAGATTTTTTTTCATATGCATATTTAACTTTTAAACAATTTATTAAATACATTCCAAATAAAAAAAATTTCATATTTCGCTTTAATCTTTCAATGAATGTAAGTTTAAATTCTCTTCCTGGGACATTCGAACATCTAAAACACAAAATAATTTTTATTGATGTTTCAATAATTTTTTTTCCAATTATAACTAGTTAAAAACCTTTAGTTAACTTCTAATTTAAAATTTTGTGAAAATGGTTTTATTTTTATTAAGGAATAACCTTGTAAACTTTGTCCCTTGCTAAAATATTCGCCCTCCTTTTGTACTGAAATAACTTTAAAACAAGTAAAAATTAAATTTAAAAAATCAAAAAATCCGACTGCGTAAATAGCGAACTCATTAATTATTTCTCATTCATCTGAAACTATTTGTTATATTACTTACCTATTTTTTAAAATTTACTTGTATTGATGACTTTTAAGTTGTGTTTAATTGTTAGTTCCTATCTATAAACACTGTTTTGATGAGGCCTATAGATGTCTATGAAGGTTAGAGTTGCAGTCAAGCTAGAGATCCTACCTACACAACTTCAAAGTTGCGTAATATTTAAACGGAGCTTCTGACCGTAAAATAGTCAATGGAACATCGTCTTCATTTTGAAAGGCCTATCCAATGATAGGCCACTCAATAGGGTGCGTAAAAAAACTTTTTCGTCTCTTTTGCCATTTTGTATTTTACGGCCGCCATTTTGAATTTATAAAATCATAACCTAGCCTATAACCATCGGACGGTTGAGACGAATCGATATAGACCTCATTCATTAAAATCCATTCAGCAGTAGGGCTGTTTCGAGGGTACAAAAAAAAATCCACATACCCAGATACGCGTGAAACACATAAACCTTCTTGGCAGTCGGGTAAAAAGGATACTATAGACGACAGTACATAAGAAATAATCATTGGATAGTTTTGAAGAAAAGAAGCAGTTTTATTTTTTATATACAACGCTTTGTTCTACTGTTAAGTATGCAGAATTTTATGAAATATAAATTAGAAAATTTGATTTATACACGAGTATTTATTAAAAGTAAAATAAAACATCCTTGCACTTTTTAAGATTTTTTACATACTTATTTTAAACAATTTGTTTAAGCTAATTGTGCACCTTTTTATGCTTATGAATCACGTGTAACTGCAGAAGAGGCAAAAATTTTGCTTCATTTTTTTTAAATTTTCATAATGAATACATTGTTTTAAAATTATTATTCTACTTTGAATTTAATGTAATAATTAATATTTAGTCACCATATCGAATATGCTATGTTAAAATTGAACTCTTTGCATAAACTAGACATGTATCAATGTGTAAACCTTCAGTTTGTCAATAAAATGTAAATTTATCTTTTTGTGTGCTTTGAGTTTTTAGTATGTACTGTATTTTTTATAACAGACTATTTTAATGCTTTTTTAAGATAACTTACTTTTTACCTTCTTTTCTGCAATTTAATGAATGAATTCAACTAGATTTCAAATGACAGCCAGATATAAGCAAGACAAATTTAATTAGACATTTTTTTGGTTCAAAGTAAGTTTTAATTAAAAGAAGGGATGTTGCAAGTATGATTTCTTGATAATGCAAATTTATATCATTCGTAATTTTTTCCTATTACAGGTACGTTTTTCATTTGAAAAAAAAACAGAAGATCGGCTAGTATGGTTTCTTGATAATGCCATTTTATATCATTAGTTTTTTATTATTAAATTTCATCATTGTGTTTAACGAAACAGCATGATTACACTAGAATTTTGTGGATTTCTGGTCATTGCTTTGTTTACACTTTTTAAACGTTAATTTGAATGTAATAATGCAATCAAAATTATAAAGAATCCTTGCAATATAGTAAAATATTAAAATAAGTAAAGTAATAAACTAAAACGATAAGAAGTAAGATAATTTAAAAAATGACTAAATTATTAAAAGTAAAGGTCAAGTAATAGTCTAAGAGCTAGCAACGTTTTCGTCACCTGATTTTATCATGGCTCATTTTTTTATATGTTCTTCCATTTTATGGTGCAGTACGTTTGCAACCGGTCTGGCAGTCCGGAGACGTTGCGTTTACCAGTGGCAGAAGGGGTTATGCAGGTTAAAAAACTTCAAAATTACTTCGTTTTATCTAGGCCTACTTTTTTATATGTTCTTCCCTTTTATGGTGTAGTACGTTTGCAACCGGTCTGGCAGTCCGGAGACGTTGCGTTTACCTGTGGCAGTAGGGGTTATGCAGGTCAAAAAATTTCAAAATTACGTCATTTTATCAAGGCTGATTTTTTATATGTTCTTTTTTATGGTGTAGTACGTTTGCAACCGGTCCGGCAGTCCAGAGACGTTGCGTATAACTGTGGCAGAAGGGGTTATGCAGGTTAAAAAACTTCAAAATTACTTCGTTTTATCTAGGCTCACTTTTTTATATGTTCTTCCCTTTTATAGTGTAGTACGTTTGCAACCGGTCTGGTAGTCCGGAGACGTTGCATTTACCTCTGGCAGAAGGGGTTGTGCAGCTCAAATAACTCCAAAATAACGTCATTTTAGCAGGATTTTTGTTTGTAACATTTGTTTATACTAACTATTTGTGATATTAATCCATTATGGCCAGACGTTACCAATGCCGCTAAGACCCTGGCAGATCCACATTTATAGATATCTTATTACTCTTTGACTATCAGACGATCCATAATTAATTTGCAAGACATAATTTCAGTTGCAAAGTTAATGCCAGACGGCATTATATATGGCAACCGAAGTGCCTGTCCAAGAGTGGTTTATAGTTTAAAAATTATAAGTCATCTTTACGTCATTTTATCAAGCTTAAAAATTACAAGATATTACTCTTTGGCTATCAGACAACCTATAATTAATTTGCCAGACACAAATTCGGTTGCAAAGTTAATGCCAGACGGCTTTAAATATGACAACGAAAGTGCTTGTTTCAAGTGTGGTTTATAGTTTAAAAATTATAAGTCATCTTTACGTCATTTTATCAAGCTTAAAAATTACAAGATATTACTCTTTGGCTATCAGACAACCTATAATTAATTTACCAAACACAAATTCGGTTGCAAAGTTAATGCCAGACGGCATTAAATATGGCAACCGAAGTGCCTGTTTGAAGAGTGGTTTATTGTTTAAAAATTTTAAGCCATTTTATCAAACTTAAAAATTACACGTTATTACTCTTTGGCCAACAGACAACATGTAATTAATTTGCCAGACACAAATTCGGTTGCAAAGTTAATGCCACACGCCTTTAAATATGAAAACCGAAGTGCCTGTTTCAAGAGTGGTTTATTGTTTAAAAATTATAAGTCATTTTTACGTCATTTTATCAAACTTAAAAATTACTCGCTATTACTCTTTGACTAGCAGACAACCTATAAATAATTTGCCAGACACAAATTCGGTTTCAAAGTTAATGCCAGACTGCTTTAAATATGGCAACCGAAGTGCCTCTTTCAAGAGTGGTTTATAGTTTAAAAATTATAAGTTATCTTTACGTCATATTACCAAGCTTAAAAATTACAAGATATTACACTTTGGCTATCAGACAGCCTATAATTAATTTTCCAGACACAAATTCGGTTTCAAAGTTAATGCCAGACTGCTTTAAATCTGGCAACCGAAGTGCCTTTTTCAAGAGTGGTTTATAGTTTAAAAATTATAAGTTATCTTTACGTCATATTATCAAGCTTAAAAATTACAAGATATTACACTTTGGCTATCAGACAGCCTATAATTAATTTTCCAGACACAAATTCGGTTTCAAAGTTAATGCCAGACGGCTTTAAATATGGCAACCGAAGTGCCTTTTTCAAGAGTGGTTTATAGTTTAAAAATTATAAGTTATCTTTACGTCATATTACCAAGCTTAAAAATTACAAGATATTACACTTTGGCTATCAGACAGCCTATAATTAATTTTCCAGACACAAATTCGGTTTCAAAGTTAATGCCAGACTGCTTTAAATCTGGCAACCGAAGTGCCTTTTTCAAGAGTGGTTTATAGTTTAAAAATTATAAGTTATCTTTACGTCATATTACCAAGCTTAAAAATTACAAGATATTACACTTTGGCTATCAGACAGCCTATAATTAATTTTCCAGACACAAATTCGGTTTCAAAGTTAATGCCAGACTGCTTTAAATCTGGCAACCGAAGTGCCTTTTTCAAGAGTGGTTTATAGTTTAAAAATTATAAGTTATCTTTACGTCATATTACCAAGCTTAAAAATTACAAGATATTACACTTTGGCTATCAGACAGCCTATAATTAATTTTCCAGACACAAATTCGGTTTCAAAGTTAATGCCAGACTGCTTTAAATCTGGCAACCGAAGTGCCTTTTTCAAGAGTGGTTTATAGTTTAAAAATTATAAGTTATCTTTACGTCATATTACCAAGCTTAAAAATTACAAGATATTACACTTTGGCTATCAGACAGCCTATAATTAATTTTCCAGACACAAATTCGGTTTCAAAGTTAATGCCAGACTGCTTTAAATCTGGCAACCGAAGTGCCTTTTTCAAGAGTGGTTTATAGTTTAAAAATTATAAGTTATCTTTACGTCATATTACCAAGCTTAAAAATTACAAGATATTACACTTTGGCTATCAGACAGCCTATAATTAATTTTCCAGACACAAATTCGGTTTCAAAGTTAATGCCAGACTGCTTTAAATCTGGCAACCGAAGTGCCTTTTTCAAGAGTGGTTTATAGTTTAAAAATTATAAGTTATCTTTACGTCATATTACCAAGCTTAAAAATTACAAGATATTACACTTTGGCTATCAGACAGCCTATAATTAATTTTCCAGACACAAATTCGGTTTCAAAGTTAATGCCAGACTGCTTTAAATATGGCAACCGAAGTGCCTTTTTCAAGAGTGGTTTATAGTTTAAAAATTATAAGTTATCTTTACGTCATATTACCAAGCTTAAAAATTACAAGATATTACACTTTGGCTATCAGACAGCCTATAATTAATTTTCCAGACACAAATTCGGTTTCAAAGTTAATGCCAGACTGCTTTAAATCTGGCAACCGAAGTGCCTTTTTCAAGAGTGGTTTATAGTTTAAAAATTATAAGTTATCTTTACGTCATATTACCAAGCTTAAAAATTACAAGATATTACACTTTGGCTATCAGAAAGCCTATAATTAATTTTCCAGACACAAATTCGGTTTCAAAGTTAATGCCAGACTGCTTTAAATATGGCAACCGAAGTGCCTTTTTCAAGAGTGGTTTATAGTTTAAAAATTATAAGTTATCTTTACGTCATATTACCAAGCTTAAAAATTACAAGATATTACACTTTGGCTATCAGACAGCCTATAATTAATTTTCCAGACACAAATTCGGTTTCAAAGTTAATGCCAGACTGCTTTAAATATGGCAACCGAAGTGCCTTTTTCAAGAGTGGTTTATAGTTTAAAAATTATAAGTTATCTTTACGTCATATTACCAAGCTTAAAAATTACAAGATATTACACTTTGGCTATCAGACAGCCTATAATTAATTTTCCAGACACAAATTCGGTTTCAAAGTTAATGCCAGACTGCTTTAAATATGGCAACCGAAGTGCTCGTTTCAAGACTGGTTTATAGTTTAAAAATTATAAGTTATCTTTACGTCATTTTATCAAGCTTAAAAATTACAAGATATTACTCTTTGGCTAGCAGACAACATATAATTAATGTGCCAGACACAAATTCGGTTACAAATTTAATGTCAGACGGCTTTAAATATAGCAACCGAAGTGCCTGTTTCAAGAGTGGTTTATAATTTAAAAATTATGTAATATCTTGTAATTTTTATGCTTGATAAAATGATGTAAAAATGACATAATTTTTAAATAATAAACCACTCTTGAAACAGGCACTTCGATTGCTATATTTAAATCCGTCTGGCATTAACTTTGCAACCGCATTTGTGTCTGGCAAATTAATTATTGATTGTCTGATAGCCAAAGACTAATAACGTGTAATTTTTAAGCTTGATAAAATGACTTATAATTTTTAAACAATAAACCACTCTTGAAACAGGCACTTCGGTTGCCATATTTAAAGCCGTCTTGCATTAACTTTGCAACCGCATTTGTGTCTGGCAAATTAATTATTGGTTGTCTGCTAGCCAAAGAGTAATATCTTGTAATTTTTATGCTTGATAAATTGACGTAAAGGTAACTTATAATTTTTAAACTATAAACCACTCTTGAAACAGGCACTTCTGTTGCCATATTTAAAGCCGTCTCGCATTAATTTTGCAACCGAATTTGTGTCTGGCAAATTAATTATAGGTTGTCTGATAGCCAAATAGCAATATCTTGTAATTTTTATGCTTGATAAAATCACGTAAAGATGACTTATAATTTTTAAACAATAAACCACTCTTGAAACAGGCACTTTCGTTGCCATATTTAAAGCCGTCTGGCATTAACTTTGCAACCGAATTTGCGTCTGGCAAATTAATTGTAGGTTATCTGCTAGACAAAGAGTAATATCTTGTAATTTTTAAGCTTGATAAAGTGACGTAAAGATAACTTATAATTTTTAAACTATAAACCACTCTTGAAACAGGCTCTTTCGTTGCCGTATTTAAAGCCGTCTGGCATTAACTTTGCAACCGAATTTTTGTCTTGCAAATTAATTATAAGTTGTCTGATAGCGAAAGAGTAATATCTTGTAATTTTTATGCTTGATAAAATGACGTAAGGATGACTTATAATTTTTTAACTATAAACCATTCTTGAAACAGGCACTTCGGTTGCCATATTTAATGCCGTCTGGCATTAACTTTGCAACCGAAATTATGTCTTGCAAATTAATTATAGATCGTCTGGTAGCCAAAGAGGAATATGTTATCTATAAATGTGGATCTGGCAGGGTCTGGTAACGTCTGCCAATAATGGATTAATATCACAAATAGTTAGTATAATCAAATGTTACAAACAAAAATCCCGCTAAAATGATGTAATTTTGAAGTTTTTTGACCTGCATAACCCATTCTGCCACAGGTAAACGCAACGTTTCCCGGCTGCCAGACCGGTTGCAAACGTACTACACCATAAAAGGGAAGAACATATAAAAAATGACCTTGATAAAATGGCCTAATTTTGACCTGCATAACCCCTTCTGCCACTCTTAAACGCAACGTCTCCCGACTGCCAGACCGGTTGCAAATGTACTACACCATAAAAAGGAAGAACATATAAAAAAATTAGTCTTGATAAAATGACGTAATTTTGAAATTTTTTGACCGGCGTAACCCGTTCTGCCACAGGTAAACGCAACGTCTCCGGACTGCCAGACCGGTTGCAAACGTACTACACCATAAAAGGGAAGAACATATAAAAAAATGAGCCTTGATAAAATGACGTAATTTTGAAGTTTTTTGACCTTCATAACCCCTTCTGCCACTGCTAAACGCAATGTCTCCCGGCTGCCAGACCGGTTGTAAACGTACTACACTATAAAAGAGAAGAACATATAAAAAAATGAGCCTTGATAAAATGACGTCTTTTTGACGTTGCTAGCTCTTAGACTATAAGTAATTAATTATGCATTACTAAATCTGCATAATAAAGATAAGATATATTTTCCTTGAATTATTGATTAAAATTTGCCTCATAATGGTACCCTATTTTATTTGCATCAAAATCAAAAAGTAATGAAGTATTATTTCAGCTTTAGCCAGTCTTAATAACCAAAAAATCTCGATTAATACATAAAAAGATTGTGATAACCAAAGGTATCAGCCATATCTTTTTTTTTCTGATATAAAATGGTACTTCCTTCATGAAAAACCACGAGTTCAGTCATATTATAGAGAATTGCATACGGAATGGTATAAAACTAAAAAAAATCTGTAATTTTGCTCGTACATCTGAACTGAAAGTTTCATTGTTTACATCTGATTTCAGGCATTTGCGGATTTTAGGTTTGTGGATTTGAGAGAGTCTACTGTATTTGAATATTAAGGAATGCATATACATTTTTCTATATATAAGATAAAATTGGTAATATTGGTATTCCAATTAGACATCTTTAAAATCTACTTAATAATAAATAAATTGATTTTAGCTGTACGTAACTGCTTATTATACTCTATAAACTCATTAACACTTATTCATTACTCAATAACAACTCGTATGACACTTTTTTATTCAATTAGGTTTTCTATTTAAACAAATTCCTATTGACGTCCTACATCGGCTTATATTAACCCGCTTTTGCCCGAACACGACCCGTCCCAAGGATTGGATTAGCATTATGTTTTTTCATAGTAGTTTGGGTTTGGGTCAAGTTGACTTCTACTTTTGTCTGCGGTTTGAGTTGGGTGAGGTTGACTTTCAGTGTTTTGGGTTGGTTTAGATACTTGTGGGTCAGGTCTCGGATGACTCGATTATCCAAAAGAATGTCCAAAATATTGCTTCTGGTGAAAAATTAATTGACAATAAAACTTTCATTATGGATGCTTCTGATGCTCCACCACCTCTATTTAGTGAACACTTTTTCAATTCCTAACACATATATATATATTCGTATGGTTTTATTTCTGAATAGTGGACACCTCCAAAACTCCACACACATGTAGCTTGTGTGTATGTGAATAAACTATCACAAGTACGATACATGTGTTTTTGTGTGTGTGTCTTAAACAAAATGATGGTTATTTTTTTCCTATTCTGAGAGAAGGAAAAGGGGTTCTTAACTGTAACATAGAGAAAGAATAATCTATGATCACATTTCTTATATACATTTTATTTCCCATGCAGTAAACTGAATATATATATTATCAATCCTATTCAAATATATTTGTTTTCATCAGAAACATAGTTCTGCTCAAACGTTTAAAAAAAATCCCAACAATTCAACTTGCAAAAACTTAAATGCTTAAATCTGACCCACAAGAAACATTCTAGAGTGAGTCTGATCCACAGAAATAAAACTACAGCCACTGTAACACGAAAAAATATGTAGGGACAACATAACCCGCATCCACTATTCAGGGGTTTACTATATTTCAATATTAAAGATACGTTCATTTTTTAAATAAAACATAAAATTGGTAATAAAGGTATAATTGAAGATTGCTTTTCATAGCTGAATTAAAACATAAATTTCTTTTATTTCAGGTTGAAATATGTCGAATTGTCTGGGCTTCCACAGGTGACTATTTTTCTATTCTACTCCCACCACTATTAAAAAATAAATAAATTTTGTAGAATATTTCTCTTGAAAATATTGTCAAACTGTGTGTCAAAGATTTTGTTTTGAGAAAGAGGTGCGAGGTAGAATTATAAAATAATCGCCTGTGACAAACAACCCTGGGTTGTGGGTCAACAAAAATTGTTTTGCCCGATCTGAACTCGACAAAATGATTTTATTTTTTTCGAGTTCAGATCAGGTTATGGTTCAGTGAAATTTTTTTATAAGCTTGCTATAATGGCATGAAGGGAAGATATTATTTTTAATCTATTAAACCACTCTTCAAACAGGATCTTTCGCTGCCAGATTTAAAGCCATCTGGCATTAATTTATCAACCGAATTTATGTCTGAAAAATTAATTATAAGTTGTCTGGTATCCAAAGAGTAAGTAATATGTTACAATTTTCAAGCTTGCTAAAATGATATGAAGGGGACATATGTTTTTAAAACTATAAACCACTCTTCAAACACGTTCTTTCTCTGCCAGATTTAAAGCCGTCTGGCATCAACTTATCAACCGAATTTGTATCTGACATTTTAATTATAGGTTGTCTGGTAGCCAAAGAGGTTTGATGTTACAATTTTCCAGTTTGTTAAAATGAGGTGAAGATGACATTATTTTTTAACCTATAAACCACTTTTCAAACAGGCTCTTTCGCTGCCAGATTTAAAGCCGTCTGGTATTAACTTATCAACCGAATTTCTTTCTGGCAAATTAATTTTAGGTTGTCTGGTAGCAAAGAATAATATATTACAGTTTTCAAGTTAGCTAAAATGGCGTGAAGATGATATGTTTTTTACCTATAAATCGGAATCTGTCAGGGTCTTAACAACGTTGGCAACGTCTGGCTATAATGGATTAATATCATGAGTAGTTAGTAGAAACAGATGTTATAAACAAAAGTCATGCTAAAATGATGTAATTTTGAGGGGTTTTTTCCCTGCACAACCCCTACTTTTACAGATAAACGCAACACCTCCCGCCAGCCAGACCGTCCACATACTACATCATAAAAAGTGACGGGATATAGAAAAATGAGAATTGCTAAAATTAAGTGATGAAAACGTTGCTAGCTCTTAGACTATAAGAGGTTTAAATACAATCTCTATATAAAGTACTAGTCTACGGTTGAGAAAACTGCAAATCGTGATAAGAATATACAGAATGGTGAGTATCTACTTTATATTAATACAATGCATTTCAGAGGGGGGGGGCATCGCGTAAAGTCGTGGGAATTCAAGATGGCGGCTGTTATTCAAAATGACGTCATTTTCAGAATTTTCTTACTATCTATCATATAAATGTGTGTTTCAGGTCAATTTCGATATTTTTAACGTCAAAAATTTCGTTTTTGATACTTTCCGCCATAGTTTAATGAGTTTATGAATTCAGTTTGTCTGCCTGCCTGCTCGCCATTCTATGCTCTAACTCGCGTAAATATCGCTATTCGCTTAAATTCACTCAGATTGTCATTTAATTTATATATGTTATTGAAGTTTACAATAACATGTTCCGAATAAAAATAAAGTGTATAGGTTTTATAAGGGCCCTCAAAAGAATTCCACTACGTTATTGTCTATTAATCCAGGTTCTACGGAGAAAACTGCAAATCGTGAGAAGAATATACTGATTGGTGTGTATCTACTTTATATTAATACAATCTATATAAGAGGGGGAGGCATCGCGTAAAGTCGTAGGAATTCAAGATGGCGGCTGTTATTTAAATTGAGTCATTTTCTGAATTTTATTACTATCCATCATATAACCGTGTTGTTGCTGGTCAATTTCAATGTTTTTAACGTCAAAATTTTCGTTTTTAATACTTTCCGCCATGATTGAATGAGTTTATGAATTCAGTTGGTCTGTTTGTTTCTCTCTATGTCCGCTTGCCATTCCGTGCTCTAACTCGCGTAAATATCGCTACTCGCTTAAATTCACTGAGATTGTCATGTACTTTAAATATGTTATTGAAGTTTACAATAACATGTTCTGAATTAAAATTCAAGTGTATGGGTTTTATAGTCGGTTTACAGGGCCCTCGAAAGAATTCCATAATGTTATTCTCTATAGGGGAAAATCGTTTGCAATGTGTTTTAATCATGTTATATTCTCTGAAACACATTCAAACTGACATACATCAGTGAGATGCACTACAAAATACTTACTATAGAATGAGGTGTGCATAGTATTTATCGTTTATTTACAGTGACACACCAAAAAAAGAATACGTGCGCTTGTAACTTGTGTATAAATTCTATAAAGATCACCAGTTAAATCAACTGTTATTAGTGGAGCTGCTAGATACAAAAAAACTGCATTTTGTTTTAAAGATATTCCGAATGGCCAGTATCTACTTCATATTAATATAATGAATATTAGAAGTTGAGCCATCGTGCAAATTCATATGAAATAAAGATTGCGGCTGTTATTAAAAAATATTTGCTTTTTTATTCCTATACATCATATAAAAGTGTCTATGGTATCACTTTCGACATTTTTAAAATGAAAAACCATTATACCATCATATTTTTCCTGAAGACGGCTGTAGAAACAGCTCGAAACGTAGAATTTAACTTTTAGCTTATTAAAGCTAGTGTTTTGTGTACCATTAAGCAAGGTTGTGTATCTTTATTTATTATATTTTATGGTGCAATTGCCCAGTATGTGTTAATGAAAACTTCCCTCTTTAATATCAGAAATATGCTTAAAATGAAATTAGGACAATTATTAAAGTGTTTTTGCACTTTATAGTCAGGAAAAGAAAAGGAATAAATAAATAACAAGAAAGTATTTTTATTAACCCTCAATTTATAAAGATATTAAAAAAATTGCATGTTACATTTAAAGTTAGAGAATATAAAAATTTCACTTTGTATCATAACTCACATTCTCACTCATCATTTCTCACATTCGTTTTTGCAGTTGCACAATAATGTGCAAGAAAGTCCAACCTTTCTACAGCCACACTTATTTTTACAGATTTTACACTTACATTTTACATCAAACACACTTTTATACGATAAATAGTATGAAAATTGCAAGAATTCCAGAAAATGAAGTCATTTTGAATAATAGCCGCCATCTTTAATTCCTACGAATTGACGCGATGCCTCCCCCTCTTATATAGATTGTATTAGTATAAAGTAGATACTCACCAATCGGTATATTCTTCGCATGATTTGCAGTTTTCTCAACCGTAGCACCCGCATTGATAGACAATAACGTAATGGAATTCTTTTGAGGACCCTGTAAACGGACTATAAAAGCTATACACTTCAGTTTTTATGCGGAACATGTTATTGTAAACTTCAATAACATATATAAATTACATGATAATCTCAGTGAATTTAAGCGAGTAGCGATAATTAAGCGAGATAGAGCATGGAATGGCGAGCAGACAGACAAATAAACAGAAAAACTGAATTGATAAACTCATTCAACCATGGCGGAAATTATTAAAAACAAAGTAAAAATATCGAAATCGACCTGAAACACACATTTATATGATAAATAGAAAGACAATTGAGAAAATGACGCCATTTTGAATAACACCCGCCATCTTGAATTCCTACGAAATGACGCGATGCCTCACTCTCTTATATGGATTGCTTTAGTACAAAGTAGATACTCACCAATCGGTATATTCTTCTCACGATTTGCAGTTTTCTCAACCGTAGCACCCGCACTAATAGACAATAACATAATGGAATTTTTTTGAGCGCCCTGTAAACAGACTATAAAACTTATACACTTCATTTTTATTCGGGACATGTTATTGTAAAATTCAATAGCATATATAAATTACATGAAAATCTGAGTGAATTTAATCGAGTAGCGATATTTAAGCGAGTTAGAGCATGGAACGTCAAGCAAGCAGGCAGACAAACAAACAGACAAACTTAATTCATAAACTCATTCAACTATGACAGAAAGTATTAAAAACGAAATTTTTGACGTTAAAAATATCGAAATCGACCTGATACATACATTTATATGATGGATAGTAAGAAATTTCAGAAAATGGCACTATTTTGAATAACAGCCGCCATCGTGAATTTCTACGACTTTACGCGGTGCCTCTCCCCTCTGAAATGCATTGTATTAGTATAAAGTAGATACTGACCAATCGGTATATTCTTATAATGATTTGCAGTTTTCACCTTATTTTGGTCGTGTAGCACTCGGACTATACAGGCAAATCAAATTAAATGTTTTCATGTCAATGAAAGCTTAAAGGTACAGTTTATTTTGCGTTACTTTAGAAAAGTAGTGTGTTTCTTTCAATAAATGTTTATGTAAATGAGAATAAATCAAATTTTGAGAACCTTAAATTTTAATTTCAAGGCTACTTATCTTAGTAAACTTGTTGGATGTAAATATAAAACGCAGATGTTGTTAAATTTAGTAAAAAAAGTCTGTTGTTGTGATTTCAAAATTTCCATCATTTAATTGATTCATGAACATTATTTTAATTGGTGTGTAATTGTTGTTACGCTAAATATAGACATTACAAATTATTATTAACATGAAACTTAAAGATTCTGTTAATCAGTTTTTGGCTATTCATTAATTAATCCTACAGTCACTAGTAAAGTTTTATATATTAATATGGTTAATTAAATTCTTATACCTTATCTCCAATACAATCACAACTTCCACTCCCATATTCGTTAGTAATCCCCTCTGGGGTAACTGCAATAAACACATTATTTCCACAGTGAACATTCAAAGATGATTTTATTAGTTTTTACTATCTTCAAAAATTGCAATTAATATAAATTATTTACAGAATCTTTAGTAAATGGTGATATAGCTACTTTTTTTATACCAAATATTAATTTATCAACTGAGCTGTTTCATATGGTTATTGCTAAATTAAACTGTATTTGATATGTGTTGTGTAAACCAGTCATTAAAGTAAAAAACCCACAAAAACCTGACAAACTTTGCACAAGAGTATTAGTTCCAAGTCAAAGGTATGTTTTTCTTTATTACTATTATATTGAGATAGCTGTTTTTGTCATAGATAGAATAAACATTTTTTTAAATACCATTTTATTTGTGTTTTACTATTATTTCTATTTTTATTATATCTACATTTTTATTGTGAAGGATTATATTTTTGTTCATGAATATCGAATGAAGTTTTCTGTTAGTGAACAGAAAAGTATAGGATTCTCACATATCAATCATTTATTTACAAAGAAAGCAAATTTGTTTAGTAATGACCATGGTACTAACAAATTAAAGGCTAAACCCCAGAAAGGAATTTTTAAACATTCAGATCCAGGCCAAAGTAGGGACAGACAAACTAAATTCCTAGATAAACTGGAAGCAACATTTTTCCTTTTCATGCAAATACAGCAACCAATGAGATTTCTAATAGCTGGGACTAGATAACTTAACATATATAGTTTAAACATATATTAAAAAAATTGAAACATATATAGTTCAAACAACTATAAGCTGCACTAGAAAAATAAACAAGGGAGAACAAAAATTTACTTAATTTGCATCAAATACAAAATTGTTGATTTGTTTAACATCTTAGGTAGTAAAATTTCTTTGGCATTAGGATTTTTTCCCTCAATAAAATGGTTCAATGTTTTTGAGTTTTGCAAATTCATCCCAAACGCATCTCCACAGACAAAGAGGATTTAGTGACTTTCTGCCTGTAGGGCAAATATGTCAACTATTGATAAAATGTATTTGAATTCGATAAGAAATAAAAGTGTCAATGGGTTGCTATGTGCTTAAAAGACTGGGTCACTGTCCTATTTGTTTTGAACCAAGATATTTTACTTGAATTTTTCTTTTCATTTTCCTTACAGTAGTAAAACATTTAAAAATGAAACTCAGAGCATTCTGGATTTATCTCTTAAATAAGAAATTTTTTCTAAGATTTTGGAATTGTCCAGCAAATTTTTTTTCACTGACCTGTGACATGTTGATAGGGTTTATTAAATAGTAAATCAGATTCATCATTGCCACCGAGGAAAATTCATATACCTCAGTCTGCATACGATGAACTCCCAACTTTACAATTGAACTTTTCATATAAACATCATGCTCTTTTTTCTTCAATTTTCAATTTCTTTTTATATTTTAAAACCCATTTCTATTTTACTTTTTGATTTTGGCTAAAATCTAAAAAGATATTTAGGATATGTTAAAATCATTCAAGGTTTAGGCTAAATACTACTTACCTTCCAAATAGTCCTCCATATAAATAGATCTCTTATGTCACAATTTTTATGTCCTTACCTGTTCGGTCTATTTTTATATTACAGTATTTTTAAATATATCATAATATTCATATAATTTTAAAAAGTTTATGTTCCTCATTTTGAAAATATGTGAAGAAATGTTTTCAAGTTTTTTGTCATTTCATATTTTCAAGTATTTGTCTAAGTTGAATATTTTTATATTCTACTTTACATTATTTTTTCTTTGAATAATTCTATTTTTTGCATATTTTGTGTTCTTGTCAATCAAATTTCAATATTTGCATATTTTGAAAGTGTGAATCAATGCTTTTCAATTTTTTTTTCTCACATTCACATTTTGAAAATAAAATGCTATGAAATTCTCAAATTTTTAATTACAAGTATTTTGGGAAAAATAACAATTCATGCCTCAATACAGGACTTGGCATATCGCTTAAAATACATGTAAAGTACTTGTATTATCTTCCATATAAATATGTAAAAGAATTTTATTAGTAGTAATTTTTTAAGTTTTCATTTGATTATATGTAAGTTTTCAGTATCATTATATTTGTGCATAAAGTTATATTGATTATGTGTAAGTTTCGAGTATCATTATATTTGTGCATAAAGTTATATTTTCAGACTTTAATTTCAGATATTCTGAAAATTGGTGCTCTAATAACTTTAAGAAAAACAGTATAAAAACGGCCTGAGGAATGAAAAACAAGAAAATTATAGCCAAAAGATTTTAAAAATGATATTTTATTATGGTCTTTCCCCATTTATTTTTTGTATTAGGTATTATTATTATTGGGTTCCTTTTTTCAGCATTTCGTTATGTTTTATGGTATTCTTATATTTTATGTCTTTACAAGTCACAATCTAATTAAAGTGAATATGTGAATTGAATATTTCCAACTGAGTGAAAAAATGCCTAAGCTGGGAATCGAACCCAGATCCTTGGCTTACATTGCTAATGCTCTACCGTTTAAGCTACCTGGGCTGGCAACCGGCAAGCATATTTTGCTCAGATAACCAGGCTGATCTGAGCAAAATATGCTCACTGGTTGTCAGTCCAGGTAAGCCAAAGGTCTGGGTTTGATTTCCGGCTTGGGCATTTTTTCGCTCAGTTGGAAATATTCAATTCGTATAACTTTATCAATCAGTTTGATTGTGTTAAAAAAATAATAATAGTAAACTGAATATATTTCAGATGGTGTCGATATTTATTGCATGTAAAAATTTTAGAAAATTAGTATAATCATTTAGAATAATCAAAACTACATAATAACAAATTTGAATTAATTTTTGTAAAATAAAACAATACTAATTACCTTTCCTAAATTTCAAATTTAACAATCATTATAAAAAAGTACTTAAAAAAGAAATTATCAATCAATGAACTAAACTCAATACAAATTTTATTTAAGATGTAATTTCTACAATAAATGTTGAAATGCTTAACACTATTTAATGCATTACAAAAAGCTTTGGTACATCCAGAAAATTCACAAGTGTCTGGCTCCTTCTTCTTTGTGTGATCTTAAATGGGTCTTCAAATTTTCCAAGCGTGAATAAGCTTTGGAACAGCTTTGAAACTGAAAGCAAAGTTAAATTTACTTTAAAATAATTTTTCAACAAATAAGTAACAAAGTCACTTTAAAATAATTTTTCAACAAATAAGTAACAAAGTCACTTTAAAAAAATATTTCTTTTTTTGTCATCAAACTTTCAAACAATTTTGTATGATTAAAGAGCAATTTAGGCTATGACATATGATTCTTCTTTAGTACCTATACTATGTATGTACTTTAGTATGTTATAATATATGCACATTATTAAAAAAAATAATGAGGTAAAAATATAAAATACTAATTATATTTTTAATGTTTTATTTTTTATCCAGAAAATAAATTCTTAATGTGACAGTAAACATATTTTAAATATTCCATTTCAGATATAAACTATTTAAATCATTTAAAAATTACTAAAAATCCGAGAAGAATAATCTGTAAAGTTTGAAGATGGTATATTGTTAAATCCAGGATAAGAAAAAAGCTTAACACAGAGTAGCCATTTACAACAACAATGATTGACTTAAAGATTATTGCAAAATATTAAAATATGACATATTACATATAGAAAAATGTCTGGTTGTAGGGGAGAAATGACTTTAAAAAATTATGATCCAGGTTAGGATGATGTAGGGTAGATGTCCACTGTTGAGCTCTGAGAAATAATTTTTATAAAGGAATTTTTTTATAATAAAGTGCAGGTAATTAAAGAGTATCCAGGTAAAATAGGAATCCTCAAAGTGCAGGTTAAAAGAGCACAATAATCAACATATATAAAACATTAGAATTTTATTTGTAGATTATTTGCCATGAAGCAGGGAGGCATTATTGGAGCCAATGTAGTACAAGCAGGAACAGAGACCTTATCAAAGCGGCATAAAGGTAATCTCTGCCACTCTTGCAGGGAGAGTTTTCCAATTGCTGAATTGTTTGTGGGGATAATAAGTGACCAGTGACCATTCCAAACATGATCTAGAGGGTTTTTGTCAGTGGTATATGCTGGCCAATCCATTCAAAGGATTCCTTCATCGAAAAGGAAATTGTCCACTAGTTGAGTATGATGTGGCCTGCATTATTATTATCCATGAAAATGAATTCATCGCCAATTGCTGCTGCATAAGGGACCACAATAGGTCTGAAGATCATATCTCTATATTGCTGAAATGTGGCTCACTGTTAATGAAACACAAACCATAGGTCTGCCAGCATACATACCAACATGATGGACTCGATTTCGAACAATTTGAGTCAAAAATATGTTACCAGTAGCCTAATGAAGTTGTTATTGCAATAGAGTGGCATTCATACTGCAGTTTTTTCTGGCAGTCAATGTTAAATACCAATCCTTATTTTGTGTTTTTACATGCATACAATCTTTTCCTGTTCTTTGGTTAACATTTACAATTTCTAAAAATCAATTCCATAGTCTAGAAATGACACTTTGCAAAGTTCCAAACTCTTCTGAAACAACAGATTGTGCTTGACCCACCTCTAAATGAGCAATGGCCCTACTTGCTACTAATTCAGCTCAGTCATGTTGTTAAGGTTGAGAAATTGTAGTCACTGTTACAAAACATTCAATATGTGTCAATTGTTTTTAATCTTTTCCATACAATGAATTCTGCAAGGTCGCTTTTCACTCCTCTATAATGCATCATTTTCTATGTCACAGACCAGGGCTCGAAATGTACCGGAGCAAACTGGAACGATGTTCCGGTTCGTGAAATTGTGCCAAATATTGTTCCGGTTTATGAAAGTATGGAAAATATTGTTCTGGTTCGTGGAATTATTAAAAATATTATAACAGTTTCATACATATAGCTTACTATGCTCTCCGTGACGTTTTTTTTTCTAATTATTTAGAATCTTGAATGCATTTTTTTAAATTGGTTTTTCCATGGTTAAATATAAATATGTTATACAGTAAAGCCCCGACTATCCGAGTTAATAGAGGCCAAGCTCACCTTGAATAAGCAAAAAACTTGTATAAACCGGATTTACACAAATCGTCACCAACTAAGGAGATGAAATATAAATTTTCACTTAATTCATTAATTATTATGGTACTAGTAACATTTCTTTGATGTACATTTCTGGTACTTTTAAATACGGGGAATGAAATTGTTTATTTGAAAAAGCCCTTGATAGTTTTTGGTTGTTGAATTTCAATTTTGCTGCAGTGTTACTGCATAGCTACCAATTTCTAAGATTTTTTTCTTACCACTAAAACTTACCAGTAAATTTTGCATAATTGAATAGTCGAAATCTAACAATTGTCAACGATTAAATATGGCAAAAATTTGTATTCAATTTTAGAGGTAACAAAACCGCACACATTGGCAGATATATGATTCTATTAGTGTCATGAAAATTGCATATGTAACCTCTTCTTTCTGCTCAAAGTATTAAATAGTTTCTTTCAATCGAACTTTATATCTTTAATATGGTTCATTTTCTTCTGATGGACTGATGGCTTCCATTATTATGAAACAGCCATTATAAATTAAATGTTAGGGGAAGATGAAAGAGCAGTCCTAAAAAGTTAGAACTGATTTTCTGGTCAGAATAGGGGGAAAATGGCCATAAGTTTTTTGAAAAAAAAATGTCCTTTTTTTCCCCATTCTGACCAAAAAATCAGAGTTCTTAATTTTCACGGCTGCTCTTTCATCTTCCCCTAACACTTAATTTAAATTGGCTGTTCCATAATAATGGAAGCTATCAGTCCATCAGAAGAAAATAACTCGGTTAAGCAGGACTCGGATAATTGGGACTTTACTGTACTTAAAAAAAAAAAAGTCAATAATAATTTTGAAATAGCATTCCGGTTTGTGGATTTTTCCATTTCGAGCTGTGTCACAGACAAATTTTGCATATTCCCAACTTTCTAAACATTATCATTTTCCTTTTTAACCTCTTTTCTTTCATTTTTGTTAAAAGAGTTGTCGATTTATGGTCACTTCCTACCACACTCACAATATCCCCTCATTGTTTTGAGCAGTGTACATACCGGGTGTCCCAAAAAGGACTGACTGATTTTAAAATTCAATAACTTCCAAACGGTGACAGATATTAAA
The DNA here is from genome assembly GCA_963932465.1 of Maratus speciosus. Taxonomy (NCBI): domain Eukaryota; kingdom Metazoa; phylum Arthropoda; class Arachnida; order Araneae; family Salticidae; genus Maratus; species Maratus speciosus. Next base: position 39,221,716 of record OZ010798.1, read on the forward strand.
AAAATTCTTGCAGGAAGGTTATGCATAAAGTCAAAAGTTTTTTTACAGTGATTTTTGATTTTAGTTCGAATTACAAACAATAAATGGCGCTGCGATCAATAGAGGCTAAATTCAGGCTCGATTTTTGGTACTTCGTGGCCCGGATAATACATTTCCATCTCCTTTTTCTGCATGGAACAACAGAAGGGACCAAAAATCGAGCCTGTATTTAGCGACTATTGCTTACAGCGCCATCTATTGTTTGTAATTCGAACTAAAATCGAAAATCACTGTAATAAAACTTTTGACTTTATGCATAACCCTCCTGCAAGAATTTTTTAAATATCTGTCACCGTTTGGAAGTTATTGAATTTTAAAATCAATCAGTCCTTTTTGGGACACCCTGTATAAGAATATATATTATGAGTGAGAAGAGAAATTATCTAATTATTTATTATATACAACATATGCATGTGAATTTTCCACAATGGCAGGAAATGCAATCGACAGATTTATTAGGATATAATGCATTATAACCATAATTTATGACAGTTGTAATCAATGACAACATATTTCACTGGAACAAGAAAATACTTTATTTAAGAAAGATTAAATTATTCGCATGATACGATATATCCAGCAACTTATTGTACTTGTTACAAAGACTGAATAACGGAAAATATTAAAAATGATAATATAATTTATGATAGAAAAATACTTTTTAGAGAATGTGAGAACTTAAGTAAATATAGATAAATAATGGATGTTTTGTAAGGTAATTAAGACAACTATATGTGATTCGACATCACAGAGGACTTGATCAAATTTGTCGCCTTAACATCGCAAGATGATTGCATTTACGATTTTGAGAATTTCTTTGAAAGCGATTACGAAAAATTGCAAATACAAAAATTTACAATTTCTACATCTACGTATTACTATTATTATAAAAATTATGCTTACTATGCACTTATGAGGTTTTTCACCAGCGTGTCTTCGCATGTGAACAACTAGCATATATTGAGCTTTAAAAGGCCTTTCTTCTCTTGAGCAATCTTTCCATCTACATACAAAAGACTTTTTACATTTCTGGATATGGTCATCATTTACAGGCTGCAGAAAAAGTAAATTTCAATTTAAAAACATGTAAATGATTTATGTTAGTTTTTGAAAGATAAATTTAACTATTATAAAGATTAATATTATCATGCTAAATACTATAACTTTTTAAAATATTGTTTAATATACAGTTTCCTTTTAGTGTGTGAATGAATAGATACAATATGAAAAATGAACTCCAAAAATAGATAAACGAAAGAAATATTCACATTAAACAAAAATAGGGCATTAAACTTTTATTTTTATTTATTGGTAAAATACAATCCCTTCCACTCTCATTCTTATTTATGTAATGGATAGTTAACTTTCTTTTGATAGGTGTCAGAAATGGCAAAATTTCCAACTTTTTCCACTTTAAAATTGAACTTTAATTCACAAGGAAATGTATAAGTCAATTTTCACATTCTAATCAAAATTTTAAATGGGATTTTTAAAGACTAGATTTATTTTAAATTGAATTTTTTTAAATGTTGCACAATTCCAGTATGCAGAGTTTCCCCAAAATGAAAAAATAAAATAAAGTAATAGTAATAGTAATAAAAATAAACAATATAATAATAATAAATAAATAGTCTAATGCATATCTTCACCATCCACAGTACTACTAACTGTATACATGCTACCAGGTTAAGCAAAAAGTTTTGGGAAATTTGTAAAAGTTGCATTGTCCTGTGCAAATTAACAACAAAAGCAACAAGGACACTTTCTTCAAAGTACAGACCATCATAGTCCACGACTTTCTCCATCATTCTGCCAGATTCCACATTTGCTGGAAGTACAATGGCATCTCCTTGGAATCGAAATCTCTTGACATGCATCTTCAACTTCATTAAAGGACTGAAATCGACGGCCCTTGAAAAAGTGTTGCATTGATAGAAAGAGGCCATAATCGGATGGAGCCACGTCTGGACTGTAAGTGGGGTGTGGAAGAATTTCGACGACGCCCAACTGTGCAAGCTTGTCCTTGGTCCCCTGGTGCCACGTGCGGTTTGACACTGTCCTGCTGAAAAAAAGCGCACTTTTGGTGGACCAATCTTAAATACGTCTGCACCAATTTGTCGTAGACGTGATCCAATTGCTGGCAATAGAGATCGGCATTGATGGCACAACCATTTGGAACCAACTCAAAATGCAAAACGGCTTCAAAGTTCCACCACATGCAGATCATGACTTTCTTGGTAAATCGATTGTGCTTTAGAACTGCTGGTGTATCCTGGCTTTGCTGAACCCAATACTTCCTTCGATCGTGATTGACCAAGAAAACCCACTTCTCGTCCGATGTCACAATTCTCTGCCAGAATTGGTCATTCAATTGCCTACAAATCTCGACTCTTTTGGTGGCTTGTGCTTTGATGAGATCATGCAGATCCTGGCAAGGCTTCTTGTGAACAAAGTCAAATGGATGCAACTTGTTCACAACGGTCCACGGCGAAACACCCAGCTCTGCAGCCAAATCACGAGTGCTCGATGAAGGCTGAGTATCCACAGACGCTACCAGGTCACTTTCATCCAAAACAGATGGCCGGCCAAAACAAACATGTCTTTGAGATTAAAACTGCCTTCTTCGAATTGCTTAAACCATCTGCTCACAGTCGATTTTATTGCCGCATCAACACCTTCAACCTCATTAATCTCATCGACGGCTTTCACAATTATTAGACCTTTTATACAATAATGCCGGATCAACACACGCAAACCATACTGTTCAATAGGCATTTTGGAGCCGAAATTCCCGAACTCCATTAGATACACCACTAGTACGATACTAGTACTATATACTATATACGATACAAATTCTGGTAGCTATTAGATTAAAAATTTCCCAGAACTTTTTGCTCAACCTAATATTTACAGCCAGCAGATGAATCAGGCTAAAAGGTAAAATTACAGAAAATTTCCAAGAACTTCAAAGAGTATCAGAAGGGCACTAAAATTTTAAATAATGAACAAGAAGAAATTAACTTCTAAGAAATAAATCATTTTTTAACATTATCCGCAGTTAATATCCTATCAAGAAAAAATAATCTCAACATTTTCATGTTTTCAGATTTTGATAAAATTTTTCTGTATGTAATGGATAAAGATGTCAATAAATTTTTGAGTTTCTTTTTATATATAGAATTTTATCTAAATAATTAATTATTTTGGATTTTTGTGCATAGCTGAATATTCTATTTTATACGTGTTACACAATAAATGCTTTATGTATTACTTTTATCTTGAGATAGCTGTTTTTAAAAAAATACTATTTTATTTGTGTTTTATTATTATTTTATTTTTATTATACTTGCATTTTTATTTTGAAGGATTTTATTTTTGTTTATGAATATTGGAATATGATCAGATGAAGTTTTCTGTTAGTGAACAGCAATGTATAAGATTCTGCTCTGATAATCTTTTATTTATAAAGAAAGAAAATTGGATGAGTAATAACCATGGTACTAATAAATTAAATACTAAACCACAGAAAGAAAGTTTTAACATTCAGGTTCAGGTCAAAGAATGGACAGTTAAACTAAAATTCCTTGATAAACAGGTAGCAATTCTTTTCTTGTGATGCAAAACATAAATTTCCATTAAAAAAGTAATGGTAATTGTATAATTTTTAGGAAAATGTAAAAAAAAAAAAAAAAAAAAAAAAAAAAAAAACAAAGTTGCAGCAATTCATAACCATTTTTAAAAGCTTTAAAGTGTCAAAATATAAAAATAGTTAAAAATAAATCAAAGTTAAGAGGTAGCATTGATCTCAGACCCTCTAACTGGCAGGAGAGTACTCTACATTCACACCACGAATTCCATGTTTAGAAGAGCAAACTAATGAATATTTAAAATGTACGCTGAACTTTGAACTACAATTTCTCAAAAACTAAGAACCATTTGAAGAAATCCTTTCACCAGAATAATTAACGATAAGAACTCTACCATATACCTTAAAATTTATCAAAATTGTTGAGCACCATGTTCGGTAGTCCCATAGTGAATTGAATATTTTTATACTTTGCTTTACATTATTTTTTGTTTGAATAATTTTATTTTTTGCAAATTTTATGTTTTTGTCAATCAAATTTAAATTGTTTTAAAGAGTGAATCAATGCTATAGATTAGGATCAATAGATGCTATAGATCAATGCAATAAATTAGGATAAGTTTAATAATAACTAGTACACACAGTCAAAAATCATTTAGCATACTCAAATATAGATATAATATAAATTTTGATTATTATTTTTAAAATATAACAATATTGGTTAACTTTCCTAAATTTCAGATTTAACAATCATTATTCGAAAGCGCTTGCCAATCAATGCACTAAATTCCAAGATTTGTTCTATACAACTTTTGTTTAAGTAGTACTTATAATAAATGTTTAAGTAAATTTAAACAATATCAATAAATTTATTTTTTTAAATTATTTAGTTGTTAATTGTTAAGTATATGTTTGAAAAAATATTAGTTTGAAAAGATATACACAAAATGAATCTCATTACTATAAAAAATAAATCATATAAATAAAATATTTACATACAGCATTTGAGTGTGTTGCATTCTGATGCTGAGCTCTATCTGATGCATTACTAAAATCTTTGGTACATCCAGAAAATTCACAAGCGTATGACTTCTCTCCTGCGTGTGAACTTAAATGGGTCTTCAAATTTTCCAAACGTGAATAGGCTTTGAAACAACCTTGAAACTGAAAGCAAAATTAAATTTACTTCATCATCAATTTTCAACAAATAATTAACAAAGTCACATAAAATAAAAATTAACAAGCAATAACAAATATTTTATTTTTTCTTATCAGACTTTGAAAGAATTTTTGATAAGTAAAGATCAATGATTCTTCTTTAGTAATAAAATATATGCACACTATTTTGAAAAATAATGAAGTATTATATACTAATTATATTTTAAGTGTTTTATGTATTTATCCACAAAATAAATTTTAACTGCCAAGTTAAGCATACTTAAAACATTCAATTTCAGATTTAAACAATTTCAGTCATTTAAAAAATCACTAAAAGACTCTGAAGAATAATTTGTAAAGTTTGAAAATGATATATTTATAACTTCAGGATAAGACAAAATAGCCACTTAGAATAACACCTTTAAAGAAGCAATGATTGACTTGTAAATTATAAAAAAATGTTAAAATATGACATAGTACACACAGAAAAATGTCTGGCTGTAGTTGGGGGGGGGGGGGGTGACCAGGGGTGCAGAATATGTCCGATCCGTCGATCTAGGATCGGGGGAAATTTTGCAGAAACATATACAATCAATTTCGATTTTAACAACGTATTCCATAATTCCCTGAGATAGAAAAATTTCAATAGAAATAAAAAGATACGTATGGCGACCTTCACACAATCGATCTTAGAATAATATGTACCATATGTCAGGGGTGATTCTGTTTCGGATTTTACGAAAATTAAAGGCATTCGGTTCCGAAAATTAAAAAAAATTGGTCATCAATTTGAAAATTCGGATATAAAAGTACCGCGAATTTTGTCAAAGAATTACAGAAAAAACGCGAATTTTGTCACATGATCACAAATTTCGTGAAAAAACCGTGAATTTCGTCAAAAGATCGCAAAATAACGGCAAATTTCGTCAAAAGATTGCGAAAGAACTGCAAGTTTCGTCAAAAGATCGCCAAACAACTGCAAATTTTGAGAAAAGATCGCAAAACCGCAAAATGCGTCAAAAGATCACGAAACAAAAGCAAATTTCGTCAAAAGGTCACAAAATAACCACGAATTTCGTTAAAAGTTTGCAAAATGAACACAAATTTCGTCAAAAGATATCGAAATGAACACAAATTTCGTCAAAAGATCACGAAACGACTGCAAATTTTGTCAAAAGATCGCGAAACACCTCAAATTTCGTCAAAAGGGGCGAAAGAACAGCAAATTTCATTAAAATATTGCAAATTTTGTCAAAAGATTTGAAAGAACTGCAAATTTCGTTAAAAAATCGCAAAACAACCGCGAATTTCGTTAAACGATCGCAAAACAACCGCAAATTTCATCAAAAGATGGCAAAACAACCGCGAATTTCGTCAAAAGGAAGGCAAATAACCACAAAACTCATCAAAAGGAAGGCGAAATAACCGCAAATTCGTCAAAAGATCACGAAACAACAGCAAATTTCGTCAAAAGGTCACAAAATAACTGCAAATTTCGTTAAAAGTTTGCAAAATGAACACAAATTTCATCAAGAGATATCGAAATGAACACAAATTTCGTCAAAAGATCGCGAAACGACCGCAAATTTCGCCAAAAGATCGCAAATTTTGTCAAAAGATTTGAAAGAACTGCAAATTTCGTTAAAAAATCGCAAAACAACCGCGAATTTCGTCAAACTATCGCAAAACAACCGCAAATTTCATCAAAAGATGGCAAAACAACCGCGAATTTCGTCAAAAGGAAGGCAAATAACCACAAAACTCATCAAAAGGAAGGCGAAATTCTCGTGCGATATATATAATTTAATTAATTATATACGTTAAAATGGTACATTAACATAAGCAGAAATACGCCGTGCAAGCAAAGGCTGGATATGAAATTTCACGGAAGAATGGACGTGTCTTGAGTGTAACTTAATGTAGCTTAAGGAGAACTTTAATAACACAAAGGCAAATTCACTTAAAAACAGAATGCAGTTTATTTAATAAATATCTTGAAGAGTTGACAGCATGATAATCCACATTATAACTTCTCTAATAAACAACAGTCGTGAAGAATGAAGACTTTGATACATGAATAAGCACAATTAATTTGCATATGAAAAACTATTTAAAAGCATTTAAAATTCTAGAAAACATAAATATAACAAGTACTCTAAACGTACATTCCAGGATAGAGTCCCAGCCTCTATCCAGTTCGTGAAATATTGCTTCCATTAGGAAGACTAAAAAGTGCATGCAACATTACAGTGTTTGCATCGCGTATTTATCTAAAATGGCTCGGATTGAAAACATCATTTGGGAGCGACGCCCGCCAAACGGACCAATCAGAAAGCGGCATCGAATCGATGCAAGCAGAGATTCGATGCAAAGATCGATTAAAGAAGCGATATGCAATGTCGCCATCTAGCGGAGAAAATATAACTACGGAAAATTAAACTTAGTCTGAAGACGGATTTTGCCGGTGTAGGATGACAAGATATGAGTGTAATGAAACGGAAAATGGCGGAAGTTAATACGACCACCAAAAGATTAAAGAGAAACTTAAATCAACTGGATATTAACAGAAAACAATATGGAAAGGTAAGTTTAAGTTAATTCATGTCTATTGTTGATATTATAATGAAATAAATAAAAGTAAATAAGAAACTTTATGGAATGTGAACTTAGAAAGAAAATGATGTAAGTGGAATGAAATGACGATATAAATAGATCAGGGAGGCGATGAGAACCACAAAGTTTGATGATTTCCATCAAATGCCCCCCCTCTCATTGCCTCATCTAACAAAAAGAGTCAAACTACTCAATCGGGACAATCTGATCTGCCCAAGAATGAGTGACTCAAAGGATAAGGACTTAAAGAGGTTCAAAGAAACAACATCAAAAACATTTCCACAATTTAATTTAACCAAAAATGATTAACGAAAATAAAGTTAAATATTTAAACTACAAAACAGTAACCCTCTTTTATTCACTTTCCTATATTTAAACTCAACAGAACAGCTAGAAAAATTCACGATTCAACTGAACCGAAAATGAACCAACTCAATGATTCAAAAAGAAGTTAACACTTCAAAAACTTTAAACAATGAAGCCTAAGCACTTCAAAGGTAAGAAAAATTTTAACTATTAAACATTTAACGCTTTTAATAAGCAACTAGAAAAATTTTAAAGAACATTTTTAAAGTTAAAAATAGCATTGTATTGAGAATCCATCAAAAAGAGGGAAACGTAGATCTTCACAAGATATTGGCTATCAAAAGAAATCCCCCAGGTCAATAGACAGTGACCGGTATATCCTAGACCAAAAAGGGTAACAAGCCTAACAAAAGAATCAGTTCCCAATAAATATAGATAATACAATACAATTTACAAAAATACATGAATAAATACGTACCAAATAAAGTAACGTTTTCCAATTTGGAAAAGTTACAACCAGCAGATGATGACATCTTGATCATCTCCAAAAAAAAAATCAACATTTTAACATAATATAATGCAAGAAAAATATTTTTATTACAATTAAAAAAAAAATGTATGAAGCAAAAACTTTTAAAGTCCAAAGCTGAAAAATAAAAATTCAAAAACATCATGAAAAATACTAATCCAGGCATGTAGAATCATGAGACAATACAATGGCTCTGACATAAAACTGTTTAACGTATCCATCACAAGGATGGATATAGGGCTCATACATGCATCTTTCAATCTTCTCACAAACATTCACAATAAATGGGTGGCGATCTAAATGCCTAGAAGTAGAGAGAACAAATTAAAAATAAGCAAACATTTTACATTACAGTTCAATAATAAAATCAATTTAGAAAATATATTTAGATAAACCGAATAAAACTTTCTTTAAATAACTTCAAATTAATTCTTAATTTAAATAAGTACAATTTAAGTTTTTAAAACTAATAGGAAATGATCAAGAAAGCTGGTGATGATGAAAAATTGGTACTAGTATGCTTTAGGTAAATTAACAATTTAAAACAATGTGCTTTAGGTAAATTAACAATTTAAAATTACAAATGACTACACTGTTCATTAAAAATACTTAATACAACAGTTAGAAAAAGTGCAAGTACAATATGTATTAAAGGAATTTACCAGCATAACATTTAATAAAGATACAATATGAAAGATTTATATATATTTGACTAAAGTACGATATGACAAATCTAAATGCAAAAGAACTATTACACATTAAACAGTAGTTTAATGAAGTTCAAAACCTCATTTCTGGTCAACGGTTTGGTAAAAATATCTGCCAAGTTGGATCTGCTACGCACGTGAGACAATAAAAATTCATCCTTATAATAAAGATCTCTAATAAAGAACAGCTTAACATCAATATGTTTTGACTTATAATTCTCCACTGGAGACTTAATAAAATCAATCGCTGCCTGATTGTCAGCCTTCATTACAGCTTTCCCCCCAAGTACAGAAATAATTCCTTCCTGCACACATTCGCGGCGTATCCGGTCAAACCAGACCAGGTTCTTGACGGCCTCAGTCATTGCGACGAATTCAGACTCCATAGTCGATAAGCTGACGCACTTTTCCTTAAAAGTGCGCCAGTCGACAGGTGCTTCGTCTAGCATGACTATTTGGCCGCCGATCGAGGTCCGGTCATCGCGGTTAGCCGCGAAGTCGGCATCGGAATAAACCACTAAATTATTGGAATAGCACGAGAGTCTAAGCTTGTAATTCTTTGTAGACCTAACATATCCCAGCAGCCTCAAGAGACCATCCCAGTGAACAATACCAGGGTTAGACTGAAATTGACTCAATACATTTACGGCATAGCAAATATCAGGACGGGTGCGATTTGCAATAAATGAAAGACATCCCAGAACACTACGGTATGGAAAATGTGACATCTGTTCAACATCGTGATTGGAAACCGGACAATTTGACCTTGAAAAGACAACCCCTTTGCTGATAGGCAAGGTAGAAAAAGGTATTTTGAATTTATCAAATCTGTTGCATACTTCTTCAATGTAATTTGACTGATGTATGACAACTCCGGATGGAGTATCCTCGAACTCAAAACCCAATAACTTCCTAGTTCTACCAAGCTCTTTAACATCAAATTTAGATTTAATGCGGGTCAAAATACAGTCAATCAGCTTCTGAGTTCTACCAAAAATCACGATGTCATCAACATATAATAAAAGTACAATTTCAGATTTAAAAATATAAACACAGTTACATGATTCCAATTTTCTAAAACCTATTTCAATTAATGCTTTATGGATTTCGAAAAACCATTCTCTTCCACTCTGATGTAATCCATACAATGCCCGGTCTAGTTTGCAATAAAGGTGCTCTTTCCCGGGCTCAACGAAACCGGGAGGTTGTAGCATGTACACGTCCTCACTCAGTGGTGCGTACAGGTAGGCGCAGGTCACATCACACTGAGTGTGCGACCACCCGCTACACGAAACGAGAAGGGAGAAAAAGAATCGGATTACGCCGAAATTAACAACTGGGCTAAAAGTCTCATCGTAAGACTCGCCCTTAATTTGTTTGAAACCTTGGGCAACAAGGCGAGCCTTGTGCCTGGCGATCCGTCCAAATTCATCCCGTTTCGTCGTGTTAACCCACCGGCAACCAACTGGTGTGACATGTACCGGCAATTCCGCTAAGTGCCAAACCCCTCGTTCTCACATTACCCGTATTTCGAGCTCCATTGCTTTCCACCAGACCGAACATTGTGCTGAATTACATGCCTGCTTAAAAGTTCTGGGAGTGTCGTTTTGATGTACTAGTCATGCTCTTGGATAAACTAAATTTGAATCTATAGAATCAGCATCCTCGTCGTCAGATGTCGAAGAACTATTAGGAACAGGTACGATGCCAGAATAAAGATTAGCTCCAGCAAAATCAAAAAGTTCAGGCTGAAACTTAATATGTTTCTCCTCACAATATTTCTTCACATCATTTAAGGATCTCAGGCAACGGGTCTTACCTGACTCATAATAATAGATGTCAGCTCGATTACCTTTCTTACGAATAGAAGGCTTTCTAACCCAACTAACATCCCTTAAAGGGGAAATAGTGGGTTGAGTGGTGCATCTGGACCCCGAGTCTTCACCCTCCCCACTCCCATGCGGGGAATCTAGAGACCCGTTGGAAGGACCTGGGATATCCTCAGGTACAACTTCAGCAACTCTGTCCCGATTCTCCTCAGCATGAGGAGAGAAGAGAGTATAATCCTCGGAGCCCAGTGCAGCTCCACTGCGCTCAAGACCACAACATGATTCGTTAAAAGAAACATTGGAAGATTCAATAATTTCGTCAGATTCCGGAATCCAAACTCTGTAACCCCTAGTCCTAAAAGCATATCCAACTAGGAAACCCTTCTTCGCTCTAGCCTCTAATTTCCAAGTCCTTTGCTTAGGAATACGGACATATGTAACAATACCAAAGGGCTTTAAATGGCGAACTGAAGGTTTCTTTCCTCCATAAAGCTCGAAAGGAGTCTTCCCCAACAACTTAGGACACACTCTATTCCAAGAGTAGACAAAATACTTAAGGGCCTCGGGCCAAAAACTAGGGTCAAGGTTACTATCTATCAAGAGTGTTCGCATACCATCTGCTGCGGTTAACATAAACCTCTCCGCAACTCCATTTTGTTGTGGAGTATATACGTTCGCAAATTCATGACGTATACCCCTGTCATCGAAGAAATTTTTAAAGGAAATATTGTCAAATTCCCCGCCGTTGTCTGTCCTAAAACTTTTGACCTTTCGGTTCAAATATGTTTCTGCTCTTATGATATGTCTCTTAACAACATCAAATGTGTCAGATTTCATTTTTAGAGGATAAACAGACACACGACGGAAAAAATCATCAATAATAGACAAAAAGTATCTTTCTCCATTCCTTCCCTCGACACGACAAGGGCCCCACGAATCCGCATACAGCAGCTCTAAAGGATGGTTAGAACGTATATTTTTATTATACTTATGTGACACACTTTTCAGTTTACCCAATTTGCAAGACTCACAAAATAAATCAGTTTCCCTTAAGCTCGGTAACCCCCGTACACCTTGTCTACGACTAGTATGTGCTATCAGAGACTGACTAATATGACCAAATCTTTTATGCCAGTGTAACATTATGTCATCTTTCTTAATAGAAAGAGATTCAAACTTGACTGATTTAGAAGAAGAAACAGGGATTTTTGGATATAAACGATAAATCCTATTCTTAAGATAGGCACTAAAAAGGTACTCGTCCCCCCGGCAGAATTTCACCTCACCATTGTAACCAGAAAAGCTTAAACCATTTAGGTCCAATTGAGGCCCCGAGACTAAATTCCTACGTAATTGATCAGAGTACATAACATTACATAAAGTAAAAACTCTCTGACCAAAACGTAATTTGACATCACCCCTTCCTTTAATGGGAAACAAAACATTTTTAACGGCAACAGACATCTCATCATTTAAAACTTCAAAATTTGAAAATAAATTTATATTACCGCAGAAATGATGGCTCGCACCGGAATCAAATACCCAATCACCGTCCTTCACTACATTACTTAAACTAGAGTGAGAAACAAATAAATTGGACTTACGTGATGAGTTTGATAAGTCACGGCGAGAACCACCATCCCTCCGATTAGAAACACTGGAAGATGGACGTCTGGCATGGCAAGGAGTCTGTCTTCGATGTCTAGAGTCTCTAGGAGCAGGGGAAGAGGACTCATAGGAATCTGAACCATCAGCTAGCTGATTAGAATCTGAAGAGCCACCGCAGTATCTATCACGAGACCGATGACGAGGAGAACTGGATCTATCCGATGAGTAATCACGTCGATAAGATGGAGCCGGAAAAACATTTCTTTGAAGGTAGGGACTGGTTGGTCTTGAAAAACAATTTTTCTGAAGATGGCCTAATTTACCACATTTCCAACACTTCTTTCCCTTGGGTTTACGAAAGCGAAACCTCTTTTTAGAAAAACTCGAAGACTGGTGTAGATTCGAAATGTTTACTTGTTTAGCACCATCTTTATCACGTAAACGTTGACGAGTTTCCTCGGATATCAATTCATCAACAACCAAATCAAATTTAAAAGTGTCATCAGGCCTACTTAATAACTGCTGTACTATAACGTCATAGCTTGAGGGTAAGAAACGTAAAAACTGATAACATAAATAATTTTCTGAAAAATTTTTATCAATCTGCTTAATTTCCATGTAAATCTTCCTTAATCGGGTAGCAAATAAATTTACTGACTCACCATGTCTGATTCTTCCTTCCATCAATTCGTTAAAGAGGGTCATATGATGGGCACGTGTGTCGGGGTGAAAATTTTTTCTCAACTTTTCCCATGCTTCTACAGGATCTAAGCAATCATCTAATTCTCTTGAATTCAGCTTCAACATTCAAATAAATTAATGATTGAGCCTTGTTAGCACGGGCAATAAAAGAATTCCTAACATCGGCAGTAACAGTAACACTTATTTCTGGTGCTCTCTGTTTCAAGCTAATAATCTCCCACAATTCCTTTTCCATTAAAAGATATTTCATGTCGGAACTCCATGTGGCATAGTTCCTGGAATTTAACTTATCAATTACATTAGATGCCATCCTGGGAGATTTAAAAAAATAGCCAAAAGAAATTTCAAGCAAAAATACTGCTACCGCCCCCCCGACATTTTCATCCCTTTCTTCATTTTCTGTCAAACTCAATCAAAATAAACTGTATTAATCTTCAAATAAAAATAATTTTCTTCTACAAAATCAGCAAAATAAAAGTCAATTTTAAATAAAGTATGGTAAATATGCAAAATAATGTTAATAAAAATGATGTAAAAAGTCAACAAAAATCTGTAAATAAACGTATAAGTTCGTAAAAACGGCGAAAAAGATCAAAGAAAGTTCGTCAAAAACAATAGTTCACCAGGAAAAATAAAAGTTCAGGTAAAGTTCATCAGAAAAATAAAGTTCAATGGATAATTCAGTGCTTCTTTAAATAAATAGTCCAGGCTATTGTAAAACAAAAATAAATAACTAAAGTTCACCTTTGAAATAAACTTGAAGTCTCCTAATTAACTTGAAAGAACGTTTTTCGGCAATCCAAACTTCCGGACATTCGTTGCCCATAACCACATCTCGTGCGATATATATAATTTAATTAATTATATACGTTAAAATGGTACATTAACATAAGCAGAAATACGCCGTGCAAGCAAAGGCTGGATATGAAATTTCACGGAAGAATGGACGTGTCTTGAGTGTAACTTAATGTAGCTTAAGGAGAACTTTAATAACACAAAGGCAAATTCACTTAAAAACAGAATGCAGTTTATTTAATAAATATCTTGAAGAGTTGACAGCATGATAATCCACATTATAACTTCTCTAATAAACAACAGTCGTGAAGAATGAAGACTTTGATACATGAATAAGCACAATTAATTTGCATATGAAAAACTATTTAAAAGCATTTAAAATTCCAGAAAACATAAATATAACAAGTACTCTAAACGTACATTCCAGGATAGAGTCCCAGCCTCTATCCAGTTCGTGAAATATTGCTTCCATTAGGAAGACTAAAAAGTGCAACATTACAGTGTTTGCATCGCGTATTTATCTAAAATGGCTCGGATTGAAAACATCATTTGGGAGCGACGCCCGCCAAACGGACCAATCAGAAAGCGGCATCGAATCGATGCAAGCAGAGATTGGATGCAAAGATCGATTAAAGAAGCGATATGCAATGTCGCCATCTAGTGGAGAAAATATAACTACGGAAAATTAAACTTAGTCTGAAGACGGATTTTGCCGGTGTAGGATGACAAGATATGAGTGTAATGAAACGGAAAATGGCGGAAGTTAATACGACCACCAAAAGATTAAAGAGAAACTTAAATCAACTGGATATTAACAGAAAACAATATGGAAAGGTAAGTTTAAGTTAATTCATGTCTATTGTTGATATTATAATGAAATAAATAAAAGTAAATAAGAAACTTTATGGAATGTGAACTTAGAAAGAAAATGATGTAAGTGGAATGAAATGACGATATAAATAGATAAGGGAGGCGATGAGAACCACAAAGTTTGATGATTTCCATCAGAAATAACCGCAAATTCGTCAAAAGATCACGAAACAACAGCAAATTTCGTCAAAAGGTCACAAAATAACCGCGAATTTCGTTAAAAGTTTGCAAAATGAACACAAATTTCATCAAAAGATATCGAAATGAACACAAATTTCGTCAAAAGTTCGCGAAACGACCGCAAATTTCGCCAAAAGATCGCAAAATAACCTCAAATTTCGTCAAAAGGAGCAAAAGAACAGCAAATTTCGTTAAAAGATCGCAAATTTCGTCAAAAGATTTGAAAGAACCGCACATTTCGTTAAAAGAACGCAAAACAACCGTGAATTTCGTCAAATGATCGCAAAACAACCGCAAATTTCATCAAAAGATGACAAAACAACCGCGAATTTCGTCAAAAGGAAGGCAAGTAACCACAAAACTCATCAAAAAGAAGGCGCAATAACTGCAAATTTCGTCAAAAGATAGCGAAAAACACGAATTTCGTAAAAAGGCCGCGAAAAAAATATAGTTAGTGCTGGGAGTGGATCCCCCCCCCCCCCTTTCGCCACTCTGCTGTAACCTTTCAGAAAATTTGCTGTGAATTTCAGATTTTTTTTTCACGCAGAATCACCCCTGCCATATATACTCGTGCATAAGTTGAGAAATATTGGAAAAATAAATTTTCTATACCTACGGTAATACAGCATTTACCTATAACATACCGTAAAATTTTGAGGGAATTTTCATGTGGATTGGGGGAAATGGGAGTAGAAACATTTTCTGCACCCTTGGGGTTAACTGCAAGTATGATCCAAGATCCAACTTAAGATGACTTGGTGCAATTTGTACCTTAACATTATGAGATTAATGCATTTATGATTTTGCTGAGAATTTCTTCGAAAGTCATTACAAAACATTTCATATACAAAAATTAACAATTTTTACATCTGGGTATTACAGTAGTCTCCCTGAAATCCGCCAATGCCTAAAATCTAAAAGAATGAAACTTTCAGTTCGGATAAAGCTGCAACATTGTAGCTTTTTTTAGCTTTATATCATTCTGTATATATTTTAATATGTAAGTCTCAATATTTTGACTGAACTCATGGGCTTGAAGGAGATGTAAATTTATTTCTGAAAAAATAAGAAATGCCAATATCAGTGGTATTCGCAATCTTTTTACCAAATATATTTATGTATTAGTCCTTTTTTTTTTTTTTTTTTTTTTTTTTTTTGTTATTAACACTGGTAAAACCTGAAATAAAACTTTCTTAAATTATGATTTACATGTGAATTAATAGGGTACCTTTATGAGAAAAGATTCATTGAATAATTCAAGGAAAATGTATCTCATCTTTATTATGCATACTTAATTATACATTATGTTAATCATTTTCTTTACCTTTACTTTTAATAAGTTAATGAACTTTAAAATTATATTTTTATCATTTTAGTCTATTACTTTACTTAATTATTTTAAAATTTTATTATATTGAAATCATTTATCATAATTTTGATTGCATTATTACATTCAAATTACTGTTTAAAAAATGTAAACAAAGCAATGACCATAAATCTGGCAAATTCTAAAATTTGCACAACCTCTGGTCCCAAGCTATACGGATTTGAGGAGCCTACTGTAATATAATTTTAAAAATTATGCTTACTGTGCACTTGTGAGGCTTTTCACCAGTGTGTCTTCGCATGTGAACAACTAGCATATATTGAGCTTTAAAAGGCTTTTCTTCTCTTGAGCAATCTTTCCATCTACATACAAATGACTTTTTACATCTCTGGATATGATCATCATTTATATGCTGCAGAAAAAGTAAATTTCAATTTAAGAACATGTAAGGGGTTTATGTTAATTTTTACCAGATAAATTTTACATTTATAAAGCTTAATGTTATCATGCTAAATAAAATAACATTTTAAAATATTGTTTAATACATAAAGTAGTTTTATTTTAGTGTTTGAAACTATTTTTAGTACTTTGAAGAATTAAAATTATATAACAAAGGAACAAAAAATTTGAATTTACATAATCCATTTTTTCAATTCTGTGAAATTAAATATTAACCCTAAAATGAATAAATAAAAGAAATAGTATATGTATTAAACAAAAATAAAGCATTTAAACTTTTTTTTATTTTGAAATATAAAACCCCTAATCCTGTCATTAATATTTATCCTATAGTGACTAAAGCAGAGTATTTTTCAATGTTCTGCAGCAAACCTTCCTTCACCTGTACAAAAATGTTCTGTGGGTGTAAAAAAGAAAAACAAAGGGAAATAGTCTGATATATATAGCAGTGTTGTTCCATCTTTTTATAAAAATACAAAAGATATTTTGTAAAACTGTGACATATACATACACAGACAAAAGAAACATGATTTTGGGTTAAGATTTATTTTTAAAACCAGGGGATTAGCAAATAATTCACAGTTCTGTCAATAACTTAAGAAGTGACATATTTTGAGATATCAATTTTATGGAGAAATGTCTTTGGAAATTTGGTCCATGCTTGGGGTTGTATATTTCCAACAAATGAAAAATAAATTTTTAGGCACGTGCACTCTTCATTCGATGTTGAATACATGTCATTTAACATGTTATGAGTAACATTTGTTGGAGGCAACTCCAATGCACAATGCGTTTTCATATGTTTGATTTGATCATCTTGATCTGCAGGTAAGTAAAGCATACAGTGTTGACGCTAAAAAAATGTCTGCTGGGTAGGAATTTTTTACAACAGGCACAATGTTTTCAAAAAGGGTACTATTGCATCCTGTTTAAAAGAGAAATGTTGAACTAGCTTGCTTAGAGTGCCCATTTATCAGTAGAATTTTGATTTATTTTCCTGCAACCAATCAACAAATTTTACGATTTCCCTGATCGACAAATTTTGCAATTTTCTCTCGTAACCGATTAACAAATTTTGCAATATTTTTGATATTTTTTATTCAACTGACAACATTTGCAGTTTTTTTCTGGAAAACTTCGTAATTTCATCCTACAATCAATTGACAAATTTCACAATTTTTTCTTGGGGACGATCGTTAAACTTCACAATATTATCACACAATCGATTGACAAATTTTGCAATATTTTGACATTTTTATCTTGATCAACTGACAAATATCACAATTTTTTCTCGCAACTGATAGACAAATTTCACAATTTCTGTCCCATGACTGATTGAAGAATTTCGTTATTTTTTTACAATGATCCACTGATGACTTTAAAATTCTTTCATTTGCAACTAACTGGCGAATTTTATGGTAATTTCCTTCTACGGATTGACAAATTTTGCAGCTTTTGCTCTCGATTGATTGACAAAAGTCATGGGTTGTTTTTTTGCCACTGTTTGACAAATTTCGCATCCTGACACAGAACTAGAAGAATTTCATTATTTTTTTCAATGATTGACTGATGAATTTCGTGATTATTTCCTGAAACCAATTGATAAATTTCTCAATCTTTTTTAATAAATTATTGAAGAAGTTCAAGTTTTTTTCCCCGACGAATTTCACGCTTTATCCAATGACTAAATGACAAATTTAGCTGAAGAAAAAAAAAGGAGAATTTGAAATGTTCTGCAGAGAAGTCCATTGTTCTGCAGTGTATGTCACAATTTTGAGCATACTCTGCTTTTGGGGCTTATATTTAGGTATCTTCCTTTTGATATGTATCAGAAGTTGAAAAATTTCCCACCTCTTTAAAATTGATCTTTAGTTTATAAGAAAATATATAAGATGATTTTCACATTCTAATCAAAAATTTAAATGGGATTTTTAAAAAGTAGAATTTATTTTAAATTGGATTCTAAAAAATGTTGTACAATTCCAATATGCATAGTTTCCCTAAAATGGGAAAAAAAATTAATAAAAACAAAAATATATAAGTTAATAGTTATAAAAATAAATAAATAATTACTTTAATTAAGTCATCTTGAGTCATGAATTCCAGTCCACAGTCAATCCAATGACAGTTGTTCTCTATGAAATCTGCAGCTTCATGTTTCATACTAGCTACTGTGTCATGGTCATCATCATAACTAAATTCTCTTCTGTTTTCCTTGTTCATCTTATGCATATCTTCACTATTCACAGTACTGCTGACTATAATGCTGTTTCACAGCTACCAGATGAATCAGGCTAAAAGGTAAAATTACATAAAAAATTTCAAATTGGAAAGAATATCATTAGAGTATTAAAATTTTAATATGATGAACAAGGTAGAATTCACTTCTAAGAGATAAATAATTTTTTTAATATTATACATAGTTAATACATTATCAAGAAAGGACAAAAAAAATCCTGGCCTATTCAGGTTTTCAAATTTTAGGCAATTTTTTTTAAATTAGACAGAACTTCAGTGTAATCTTTTATTATAATATTAGATGATCCACTCAGCATTGCCTGACCCCGTGATAGTAATTTTAAATGAACCTTAATTATATATATATTATATCGGGACCTATAAGTAAAAATTAATTCTAGCTCTATACTTTTTTTACTCATTTTTTTTCTGAAAGAAATTATCTAAAATGTATCATTAATATTGTCATTCCCCACTCAATTCTTTCCAACTGTAAACGAAAAATGCTGTACTTTAATATTTTTAGATAGATATGTGCAGTGTTGAATTCAGGGGATCACCCAGGAGGGATGTATACCCCACAGCAATGAGATGTCCCCCAGGAAGATTTAAAATTTTGTGTTTTCAGTAGTCATAAAGTGCAATTTCCTACCCGGAACTCTATAATCTCCCCCCATGGAGCCACGAAAATCCCTCCCAGAGAAAAGTGTCTGAATAAAACACTGAATATATATGTTAATATTTTAAAAGAATTTTAATAGCAGGATAAAATTTGTAATGAAATGATCATTATTCATAGAAAATGAGTTCTGCCGGCATAGGTTAATCTTATTTTCATTGAGTTTTAATTGTGTTTCAATGGTCCATGAACTGCATCAAAAATAACTGGGTTGGGCAGAACTTTAGCTTTAATACTAGGAGATGCCATTCCATGAAAGCTTTCACCTGGACTTAAATATTTTGGCCCGTTATGACCTATAGCATACGACAATACAGTGAAATTTTGAAAAATTATGAATATTCTTGGGATACAGACATAGTACAGTAGACTCCCTCAAATCCACACAGCTTGGGACCAGAGGTTGTGCGGATTTTAGAATTTTGCGGATTTCTGGTCACTGATTTGTTTACATTTTTGAAACATTAATTTGATTTGTAGTTAAGCAAGGGAAATTATAATGAATGCTTACAATAAAGTTAAACATTAAAATAAGTAAAATTTTAAAATAATTTATTAGTTTAAACGTAAGTAATTATTGAAATAATTATGTAAAATAAAAATTTAGAAAAATATTAAATTATTACCGAGGAAATCGATTCAATTTGATTCCAAAAGTCCTATGCTGCCATCTAGTGGTGAAGCGATCGTAAGATCAATACTTTATCATATAGATATGCTAATTTATATCAAAATCAAAAGTAATGTAAAAGAGAATGATCAACAAAAAATTTAGAAAAAAAACATTGCGGTAGTCACTGATTTCGGTGGCATCTTGAATTTTGTTCCTGCAACTTAACTGTAAATTTCATTGTTTACATCTGGAAAAATACGCGGATTTAAGGGAGTCTACTGTATATAAAGGAAACATTCTTAAATTATCTTTTTATACTAGCAGGCAAGAACGGGCAACATAGTTGAAAGAAAACTATTATCCCACAATCTATTAGGAAATTGTACATGTAATTTTACACATTGGTGGTTCTCTGCGATAAATGTCTAACAAGAAGACACAGAATTCACAAAGTTGACTGTATTCAAATTTAGATTTCCTAACTTGAAATTCATACCCAAAACGATGTTAAAAGACCACATTTTAAACATTTTCAAATCACATTTTTCGATGATTAAAAAAATCTTCCTTTCAATGCCTCATGCATTGGAAAATGAGAAAGTATATAATTTAAAAGAAAAAGTTTTATGCACATTGAAGTTACAGAAATTTGAAAAATACAGCTTCAAGTTATCTAACAAATCACTAGTTAAAGATAAATTGATTTATAGTCATTTACTTCTTTTCAGGAAAAAATAAATTAAAAAACTTATACATATAGTGTTAAATAATGAAAGAAATTAATTGTCTGTTTTCTGAAATGCATAAAAATAATTTAAGGCTAACTTTGCACAGTTTTAAAACTAAATATTAATAAAAAATATATATTATTTTCAGTAAAAAGAACAGTTTTGTTAAAAACTATTATCCATATCATAATTCCTACCATATAACTTTAATGGATTATGCAATAAACTTTTAATGAATGTTATAAAAACCGGTAATTTTATTTTTAAATGATTTACATAAATAATGGAAGCTTAAATTTTGTGATCTACTGACTTGGTATGTTAAGCCCATTTCACATGTGCAATGAAAAAAAAAAACAGCATTTGCTAATTAACTAAATCATTTTGCCAAGATTGGAAAATAATAAATAATCATACACTAACCTGTTAACATGCACATCTTAAAAATGTCAGTAAAGTCAATATTTAGCGAGCTAAATTAACATTAACCTGTTGCACTTACCTGCTACTTCTCAGGAATTCGAAGAGTACAAACTTTGCTAGAGAAAATGGCGAAAATCGATTATACGATTTCAATTAAAAATCATTATCAGAAGCTGACGTACATTGCCATCTATCATTGAGACAGAGTATTAATAACGTACAAACAACTGTTAGTTTTGACTAGCAAATGAAAGTTTTACAAAGAAAATTCTGCATCTCTTTCTGTAAACATGAAATGACTCCCTGTTACTTGAAACTTTTTTGGAAGTCTACAGGATTTTCAATAGGCTTAAGACGTTTAATATTCTTGAAAGTTTAGTGTTATTTTCTCTCAAGCTGGATATCAGGGGAAATTCAGCTTTAACAAGAAGTCTATCCCCTGCAACTTCCAGAGTCATTTAATTAGCAAATTATATATAAACAACCTATATCAAATTAACTGACTTTAAAATCACTGATAAGAAATCATTTTTCTAAGATTTTTTTTCTGTGGATGCAACTGATTATGGAAGACTATCAAAAAATAAAATTTCTTCTACAGTGCAACCACGATTATCTGAGCTAATTGGGACCGTTAGTACCTCGGCAATAGGAAATCTTGGTTAATAGAAACTGTGTGTAAAAACTCACCGTGCTTGCGAATTTAACATTTCTCAAAATAAAAAGTTCACACAGCCACTGGAAACAAAGCATTGTTCGCTGTTGACTTCTCAGGGTCCAATGTTTCTTGGGAGTTGAGTGTTTTTGGGGACAGAAGAGTCTGTATATCACGGACAGTGAACTAAAAAGTGTGGTATTTTTTAAGGCTCATTCACACACACACACAAAACCAGATTTTATTATCTGCTTGGTTAACAGAAACCTCGATTAATTGAAGCTCGGTTAATCGAGGTTCTATTGTATCTTGAAAACAAATAATGAGAGTGAACCATAAATTCACATAGTCATATTTTGAATGATGCAGATTGCATAATTGCCAACATCCAGTCTTTTTTTTTATATACTTTGCACCAGAAATTTTGTTTAATTAAATATGTCTTGCATTTCATTGTAGCCATTTAAAATCTACCTAACTTCATCCTGGCCTGTATGAGATTCTTTATGTGAGAAAAATAATACAGTTGGTAATTCATAATTTCTTTCAATATGACTTTATTAATAATTTTGGCAATTGAAAATTATTTTCAATAAAAAAAATTCCTATAGTATTATATTTGGATCAATTCATCTCATTTTTAAAAAAGGTAACATTTTAATTGATGATTTTTTGAGAAAATATAACTTTCATGTTTATTAAATATCGGTACCTTCAAATTTTGGCCTCATCCAACTGTAAGTCGATTTAAAAATATGTACCTGTCAGGGCTGTTTCGATTCAGTAACTCTAAATGACAAAAGTCAATTTACCATTTGGCAAAAGAAAAGTGATACAATACTTAACATGTAGACAACCCCTAATCCATGTGTATTTTTTTCACTCTTTTAATATTAATATTTAAATCACAAATATTTAAAAATAAAGTCATGCAACACTGACAATATATTTTGGAAAAATAAGATTTTTAGGAATTATTGACATAAAATTGAAACTTCTGTAAGGCATTCCTGCAAATTATGCTTTCTAATATAAAAATTAGTCCAGAGTTAAGTTTTATTATAGCGAAAATAAACATGTGTAACAACGCCAGTTACATTGTGCAGTGATGGAACAGCTGCACCAATTGCTCCAATTGCGCCAAATCGATAATGCTGCGCATTTCTGCGCCAAAACGATCATTTTTCAACAAAATTGCGCCCAACTGCGCCAATTCGATAATAATTATTGAGCCAAATCGATGATTTTCAACCCGAATTTCGCCAAAAGATCGCGAATTTGGTCAAAAGATCGCAAAAAACACGCGATGTTTGTCAAATGATCATGAAAAAAAAACTAAATTTTAACAAAGGATCGCTAATTTCGTTAAAAAATGAACAAAACGCGGTCAAAAGATCGCGAAAAAACATAATTTCGTTAAAACACCGCGAATAAAACGCAAATTCCGTTAGAAGATCGCGAAAAACACGCAAATTTTGTCGAGATCGCGAAAAACACTCGAATTTCGCCAAAAGATCTCGTGAAAAACGTAAATTTTGTCAAAAAATCGCTAATTTCGTCAAAAAACGAACAAAACAGCGTCAAAAGAGCGTGAATAAAACGCTAATTTATGTAACAGATAGAAAAAAAAACCCGCAAATTTTATCAAAAGGTCTCAAATTTCTCCAAAAGATCGCGAAAAACACGTGAATTTCGTCAAAAGATCGCGAATGACACGCGAATTTCGTTAAAGGATCGTGAAAAAAACGCGCTTACGTTAAAAGATTGCGAATAAAACACAAATTTCGTCAAAAGATCGCGAAAAACACGCGAATTTCGTCAAAGGATCACGAAAAAAACATGAATTTTGCCAAAAGATCGTGAAAAAACGCAACTTTCGTTATAATATCGCAAAAAAACCCAGCAAATTTCATCAAAAGGTCAGAAAAAAACACGCGAATTTCATCAAAAGATCGCTAATTTCGTCAAAGGATTGCAAAAAAAAAAACGGAAATTTTGTCAAAGGATCGCTAATTTTGTCAAAAAACGAACAAAAGATTGGGAAAAAATGCGAATTTCGTTAAAAGACTGCGGAAAAACCTCAAATTTCATCAAAAGGTCGCAAAAAACCGCAAATTTTGTCAAAAAATCGCAAGAAACCTCAAAGTTCGTCAAAAGATTTCGAAAAACGCACTCATTTCGTCCAAAAATAACGAAAAACAGGCTGATTTCAACAAAAGGTCCGAGTAAAACGTGAAAATACTCAAATTTGTCACAAGATTTCTAACAATATGCAAATTTGGTCAAAAGATCGCGAAAAACACGCAAATTTTGTCAAAGGATTGCGAAAAAACGTGAATTTTGTGAAAGAGTCGTGGAAAAACCGCCAATTTTGTCAAAGAATCGAGGAAAACCGCCAATTTCGTCAAAGAATCTCAGGAAAAACGCCAATTTCGTCAAGGAATATCAAAAGTCATTTTGATGCTCCAAAATAGTTATTTTCTGCTCTAAAATGAGCATTTTTACTGCTCCAAAATAGTTATTTTCTGCTCCAAAATGAGCGTTTTTGCTGCTCCAAAATGGCTTTTTGCTGCTCCAAAATGAAGTCCATGCTGTTCCATCACTGCATTGTGATCAAACTTAGAGAGGACAGACAGACATTTCACTGGACATCTTTATGGACATCTACAACATTTTCCTCCCTTTACAAAGAAAGTCACTGCCTTAATAAGGAACAGATGTGTTATTATCCCGGGGTCCGCCATCTTGGATTTCTTTCTTGGCTTTAATTAAAAATTATTTTTTTATTAATAGTTATAATCATTATATTCCATTTTTTTTTCAATATTATATTAACCTATCAACAATATTTAACCATTGGCGACATTACTACTTGGCGAAAAGGGAGTTTTCATGCAAGAAAAAAATCCAAGATGGCAGACCCCGGGATAATAACACATCTAAGCCCTTAATTTCATTAACATGCTCTTTAAAGTGCTTCAAAATAAATCTAAACTTAAAATATAAGCAAATTATTGAATGAAAATATTCCAAGAGAATAATACAAGATTTAATATTTATGATTGTTAAAATAAATTTCCCCTTTCTTTACACCTGCAATAGAGATGAGTTCAGATTCTTTTTCATTATCCGAGCCAAATAATTTGAAATCTGAACCATAAAATTTTTGGTGTCTAAAGCACGAGTTACATACCAAACATACGCTGTGGAGAATTGTTTATACCATTTTTAAATTAACTTTCTTATTAAAAAATCCCTTCTTACATAGAAAATTAATTCATTTAATTAACTTTCCCAGAGGATTTCACCTACCAATTAACTGTTTATGATTGAATGAACCTTCTCCACCAGGCATGTTTATTCTTATTTTAATCCTAACCAACTAAACTAAAGAAAATTAATTTTGAGAGCAATTCTAATAAATTTCTTGTTAAAATTAATTTATTCTCAACTATTTTCATTTATTTATTTAAATAAAATTCATGATTAAGAGTTAAAATAGTAACTCTTTCATTTTAAAGCACAGTATAGTACACGTACTGGTTAAGCCTAACAAACCATGTGGTTAACATTACACATTTTAATTCTAAACTTTATTCATTGAATTACATTAAATAATATCGCATAACTAATTTAGTATTTATTCTCATTCCCTGGCCTGGGACCATAACTTAATAAACAAAATTAAAACACAGTGAAAAAATAGAGAAAGAATAAATAATCAAAACATACCTGGTTGTTGGAACGTTTAAGACTAGTTAGTTATGTCTTCTGTTTGGATGGCTTTGATAAAAACGTAACAATAGAGCATATATCGCCATCTATTGGCGGTTACTGAATTTAGAACTAAAATAGTATTTACAAATCTTATGTGGATAATCCTTGAAACATCTTAATTTTTGCAAATTTCCTTCCTTTAATTAACTAATTTTTTAATTAATTATCACATTAATCCTAAATATGTTCTCATAGCAACGTTTTGTGATTGCTCAGCCCAAGAAAATCTGCTTAAAATAGCGAATTTCTTATTTATTGCCAACCAGCCAATCTTCAAAATTCTCAATTTTTATTCTTTTAAAATATGATTGTACAAATATAGAAAAAAGACACGAGTTCTGTTTTCCAGTCATTATGGAAAAGGGCTTTAAACTGAAAGTGAGGATAGACATAGGATATCCCATGGCTTCTTTATGTTACTAATACTTAATGTACACAGGCTTTAAAATCACATAGAATATTTCTTCTTATATCTCGACAATAACAATTCAATTTCTTTTCAAACTGTTTTGTACAGGATTGTAAAACACTTTAAGAAACTTAAACAACATTCTTGCTTCTTAGATAGCAAGCTTTTAAATTTTTGAAAAAATGAAATAAAAATTGTGAGCCTGAGCCTGAGAGTAGAATAAAACTTGAGCCTGTCTCTTCACTAATACACAATTTATGTAGTACATATCCGTTATTTTTCATTGTTGTTTTACAAATACTTTTGATACTGATTAGAATTTATAGTGTAATTGCAAAAGTTTGAGTAGCCTTTTTTAATAATAATAATAAATAAATAATAATATTACATGCTTATATAAAATTAGCTATTGACTTAAGATAAAGTTTGATTTGCTATTAAATATGTAATATATTATCTTATTATATATTTTATATAATATATATATATATTTTTTTTATCGATAATTTTTATTTTTAGGTAATCTGAAAGAAAAAGCCAATGACAATAGAATCTTGCATGATATTAGAAATTGATTGAGATTAATAGTAGAATAAAAATGCTCTCTAAATATATACATATTTAAAATATTAAAAGAGCTTTTCATATCAATAGTTCAGTTTTAATTCCCCATATTTCCACAGTAAATGTATAATTATTGATAAAAGGAATGGAAAGAAAAGTAAATAACACTTTAGTACTATATTTTAAAGAGCAGGGAAATAGTTATTTGTTAAAATATAAATATTTTGTTACAGTAGTCATAATAGCAACTTTTCAAATTGAAATGTTGAAAAAATAGGGTGAGGACAAAATTGTTTTAGATAGAATATGTATGACTTTAACTTATATTTCATATCGGTTATTGATTTGATTTAAAATGGTGTCCTGTAGCATTTTGTTTTTCAAATAGAAGCTGTGAGCAATTACAGTCAAACCTCATTATCCCGAGACACTCTAATGACCAGAAAAATGTGTCATCATAAGCAGAGTGTCACGGTAACCAGAGTTGGAAAAAAAATACGTTTATAAAAAACTGTATTTTTAATTAATTTAAGACAATTTTAAATTCATAACTGTTCCTGCAGTTTTAAGCAATAAAACATTATTTTTAAACAAAATAAACACGAAAATAAAATTGAAAAGAATAACAATCAGATTTATGATGACTTGTTTTTTTTAATTGTTACATGAAATACTGATGAATTAAGGTTTGCTTATCCCTAGATGTGCTTCCTACAATTCTGTTTTCAATATTATACAATGAATTGTAATCAATGTTAGTTCTTTTAGAAATGGATGTTAGATAATTTCTCATCATTTCAATGCAATGCAATGCTTCGGTTTTAGTCGGATGAAAAATGCCGTGTAATCACAAGAAAGTGCCACCTGACCAAAACAAAAAGACCACGAGTAGACTGATACGTCTGTCTGGAGCTTACGTGGGTCATTCATAGTGTATGAGTTTATTTATTCAGATAAAGGATTGAAGTAAAATTTATCATTTATCTCAATGGGTATTTTAGACATTTTGTGAACAGTTTGGCTAAGACATTCCTTGCCGCTTAATTTCTGTGCTTACAAGATAGATTATGGATAATGGATAATTTTCTTAAACCGTCGGGATATCCAGAGTCAAAAATTATTCAACAACGTAAAATCCGGAGTTTATTTACATTAAAATCATATACTGAAAATCGGGACTTTGAAAAACTGATATGATAAGCGGAGTGACGTGAAAACCGGGTGTCGGGATAATGAGATCCTACTGTATTTACTGTTTTCTTTAACTGGTGTGAAAAAGTAATAGGAGAGATTAGTTGTACCACCTGTATGACCAACGATGCTTTAGGATTTTATAACACTTATTGAGTGTGGTACCACTTGTGTTTAGTATGTTACGAGGAAATGAAAACTAAATTTTTGCAAAATAAAAAGTGACTGAAAAGAATAAAAAAAAATAACATGTGATACAGCTAAAGTATTAAGGAATGAAATGGATGCAGAAACATTTCCAAATTTACATGTAGAGCTCAAGAGTGCACCTTTGAATAAAGAAAATATCATTGATTTTGCAATAACTGGCTTGTTTCTTTAGGATAAAATACAGTAGAAGATCTTTCTAACACAAAAATAAAACTGCAAGATTGTCCAGTATATAGAATTTTCATTACAAAAATTACACTTTACATATCATTAAACTTACCTTGTTATCATAGACAAATATGCGTGAAAAATACCAAAATATAACAGAGTATCTTTATGTTCTGTTCCTTGGGACCAGGAGTTGTGCAGATTATAAATTTTTGCATACTGTAGGACATTTCACACATTGTTAAATTTCTTGTCCCAAATCATTCTTTTTTTTTCTGTAATACTAGATTTCTTAATCCTGGAATCACATTACTATGAAACACTAAAATGATTTTTGGCAGCACACATTTTGACCATTCATATTGGAAAAATTTTTATTAAAATTAAAATTGAATTACTTTTTAAATGTAAATAAAATCCAAATGCATGTTTATCTAATAAAGCTGTTTTAAAATTTCCTCTGATCTCTCTAATGATTCTTGCTGTGTAACTCAATCAAATTTTAGATAATATTCACTTTGTTCATTATAAATCACATTTCTCTTTCTACCATAAGCAAACTGCACCTTTTAATTGCATTAGTGTCACTGAAAAATAGTTTTTCAAATTTGATAATATTAAACTAAGCTAATAAATTCTAAAAAGGATAAAAGTATACGAAAAAGGCGCTTATGTAAATACCTTTGTTCAGACATACATGTTTCATTACTTAAATGGCAACTTTATCAAGACCTATAATAATAAAAATTATTTATGCAAAAAACAAAATTAAAGAAAGAGAAAATATAAACTAAAAAAAAAACTTAAATAAGAAACAATAGGATAAAATAATCCACGTTAACAGATGTCCATTTCCATTAGAGCACTTGCTTCCATTATACATTATAGTATGATGTATTATATTGTGTGTACATTTGGTTGGTCACTAGAAATCAATTTTCGAATTTTAATGGGGGACCCCGCAAAAAGTTGCCAATTGGCTAGAAAATGAGATTTGCACAGCTTCAGCTCATTTGAATAATTTAACCCGTGTCTCATTGAGGTCAAAGCTTGAAAAAAACGTGATTTTTCGCAAAAATATGCTGTTTTTGCTCCATGAACTGAATATAGTTGAACCTAGAAACATAATGCTAGTCTCATTTCATAAAAAAGAGTTTTTGTCTTTAAGAACAACACAGTACTTTTCGGCAACAATTTATAGATTTAAACATATGTGCATTTTTCAGGACCCGATTTCACCCGAATCCTAAAAATTGGCTTTTTATGAAAATGCGAAAAAACATTGTAACATTCCATTTCATCTGCTTTTCACTTTTTTGTCTTCATTTTCTACATAATAAAAGGTTTAATTTAAAAAATTCAAACGTAAATTTAAAAAAAAAAAAATCGAAATCGAAACTTAAAGAATGAAAAGGAAAAAACGGCAAAGAGAGTATAAAAATTAGAAGAAATAATGTTCAAATGCGTTTTATTATTAAAGTTGTGTTATAAGAAAGTAAGCATTATAAAGAAAAGAAATTATTCAAAGAAATTTATCAAAAACGTTTACTTTTTTTTAAAGTATGTATGAAATAAAGATAGCATTTGAAATTTAATAGTAATAGTGTTTTGAGACCAGACATTTGATAATTCAAATTTTTTAGTTGATATTATCTGCATAGTTATTAATTATTTTGTTTAACAAAGAAAATAGCATCTAATAGTAAATAAGAACAATAAGTAAATAAAAATAGATGAAAAAAGAAAATGCATTTCATGCTCTTTTTTTTTTCCCCTAAGAAACAAAAATTGAATGAAAATGAATAAGAGAAACTTTAACTAAAAATGCTTAATCAAAAATAAAAACAAAATATTTGCTGAGCTGAAAACAGACAGCATCGTTCATTTGTAATTTTGCTACATATTACTTAAATTAAAATTCACAATTTATATTGAATTTGTAAAACTTAAGGCATCTACTGACCTTGAATTTAAAGATTGATAATGGACGAAAGACATTTTATATTATTATTTATTGTATCTCCACTATTTTTAAAGCAAGAATAATTAACATATTTTTGATACAACAAAATTTTACATTAATTAATATCCTTTTCTCTCTCTTTCAGGAAAAGTAAAATATAAAACATGTACATTGATATCTAATTAAAACAAATTTGATAACTCCTGCACTAACACTCGGTGAAAGTATCCAGTTGATGTCAATAAAAAGGTTTCAAAAAAGCCTGAAAAAATAAAATTTTAATGAATGAATGTGAATTCATAATATACTGTCATTCATGATGCTTGAAAATTCACTGTAGTTGTAATCTTTTCATTTCCATTCACTAATAACATTTTCTTTAAAATTATGTTTCTATGGATTAAAAAAAAAATACATCTAAACATTTTTTCTTGTATAATTAAATAAAATAATTTTCGAAATGGCATTTTGTACATTTTTTAAATCAAATTTTAAATTAATAAACTTGTTTGAAGTGTTATATGGAGTCAGTCATTTCAGATTTTTTAAGGGGGGGGGGGTGTATTCTAATCGATTAGCAATTAAGAGCCTGCAGTCCATCTGAAATTAGAATGAACTTTTGTCAAATTTCCTTTGTGGCCTTGGTTATTTCCCAAAACAAGATTCTACTGTTCTCTGCAACATTTCTTTTTCCTTGCAATATTAGTTAAACCACTCTTTTTCCTTGCCATTTACTCCTTTTTATCTCATTTGAGACTTTAATTATATCCTAGCATCAAAAATATATTTGGCCAATATTATTTGTATAATCTATATTTGAATGAAATATTGTTCCGACATTAGGGTGTTAACATTTTGTCAAACATGTTGCTTTTCATTCTGAAAATTTTCAAGGAAAAACAAATTTTTAGCTCGTGCTTAGGAATTAAGCATTTTCAATGAATGGCTCCAATATAACTATTTTTTTGGTACTATGATTTTTTTTCTGACGGCGTATCAGTTTTCAGTAAATTAAATTTCTCTAAACAAAATGGTCAACTTGAAGACCTGAAAAAAATGTAACATTTAATTATCATTAAGATTGTTTTTTTTTCTAGTGTTAGTACTTTCTGATACATTCACATATATATTTTGATAAATGAATACATGAAAATTTCAGATAATCTTGGGTTTCAAGGAATCAGACAGTGCTTTTTACCTGCTTAAAATTCTAAAACTCCTTTTCAAAAGTGCAGTTAAATTTAGTGTTTTCAAGTGAAATTCTACACAAGACAGTCCCATAAACTGAGTCAGCAGATACCACTTGACTCTAATGAAAAATATAATAAATCAAATTATAATAATAAATTTTTTTTAACTTTGGCACCAGAATATGACTACATTAAATATTCTTACATGTAGACATGATAATAAATTTGTTGAGAAAAAAAAGAGAAGGTATTTAAATATTGAAAAATATGTACATCGTTGATATTTGAGAAGTTCCAGGTTAGGGATGAAATTTATAAGCAATGTAACGCAAACATCATATGTGTAAGATATCTTTTAAACATGTCATATTCTGAATTAAGATAATAGTGATAAGCCAGAGAAAAAAAACACATTTGTTATGAAGTGGAACTCCACTCAGTCAAGCAAATGATGAGAATCTAAGTTTCTTACTTTCTGACACAGTTACAAAATCATTTATGATGCCCATACATAAACGTTTCTGATAGTCATATTTAAAATTTAAAAAAAAATGAAATATTTTCATCCCATCTATAAAACATAATATATTTCAGTAAATATTGCAAAAATTCCCATTTTAAATAGATTCCAAGAAATTAATAGTCACAAAAGTGATCAATAGTTATCAAACATTTATAATTAGAAGTATGTTAGATTAACACAATTTTTCTAATTGGTAAATAATTCATATGAGATGTAAATTTCCAACTGGGAGAAAAATGTCCGGTGGAAGCATTGGCGGCTTCTGCCAAGAAATCTCTGGTTCGAATCCTGGTTCAGACATTTTTCACCCAGTTGGAAATTTACATCTTACAGAAATATGTTGTTCAATTATTTGGAACATGAAAAAGTAAAACTTAAAATTTAGTGCATACACGAAATCAAAAACGTTTTCTTAAACTGTGTAGATTCAGAATGCAGAGCAGGAATAATTAAAAATACATTTGTTTCATAAGAATCTTCTTTTTTATCAATAAACATAACTTAAACAATTATAGACTTATAAACTTTTAACAAAATAAAACACAGTGATTAACATAATTTTTTATTTATTTATAAGTACAATTTTGCAAATAGCACATTATAATAATATCCAATTAATTATGCAAGTAA
This sequence comes from Maratus speciosus, assembly GCA_963932465.1. Classification (NCBI taxonomy): domain Eukaryota; kingdom Metazoa; phylum Arthropoda; class Arachnida; order Araneae; family Salticidae; genus Maratus; species Maratus speciosus. The sequence goes on from OZ010798.1 coordinate 39,254,385, forward strand.
TCTACATTGTGTCTATGATCAGGATCAATGGCTTTTACAACTCCTAACATACATCTATTGGCAACAACATAAGGATGTGCTGCCAAAGTTTTAGCCATTCCATCATTAACATAAACATTCTGTAATGTCTGGCATGATTGGATGAGGGAAATAATAGGCTCACATCTTCCAAAACTATCTCTGATGCAGATTGTCTCCAAGTGAGAAAATGCTGAATTACTAAAATTTACATCATGGACCTGTAGATTAATTTCACACAAATATAATTTTTTGAGGTTATGCCCATGATTCTGTAGTGTTAGAAAAGTCCTAAAAGGAATGTATGTGCACCCCAGATTCAATACGTGCAACTGATTCAAGAAAGAAGTGTCATCTTGAAACCAATCATCTACATCTGAACCAAATAAATGCAATTGTTTTAAGTAGGGCATTCTTGAGAAGGGAGGCTTATTGACAAAGTCCAAATATTCGTAAACAAAATAGTCAAAACTAAAGTCACAATCAGAGATAACCAAAATCTCAATTTTAGAACAACCGCCTGGATTATCTGTTAAACGACAAGCAGAAAATCTAGAATGATTAAAGACCAAAATCTTTACATCCGGTAAAAATTGAGTGCATAAATCTATAATTGAGGGAAGATTGTTTGATAATATGGCACCCTTGAAAATTAAAAATTTGAGGCAAGGACAACTTCTTTGCAGTCTCACACAAAGTTCTTCAAAATTCAAAAATTCAGACCATCCTCCAATTATGCGCCAAAATTTTATTCTAATGCGAGTGACACAAGGTGGTAATGTTTTGACGAAACATCTTGTTACAGTACTTTGAGATTCGTGACTATAGTGAAAATTCACATTCACCTCTTTCCACAGGGTCGGGCTCCTTGTCAACGCATTCCATCTTCTGCACACGCTGTAAGAAGAAAAGAAAATGTAAAACTATTTGTTTGTACAACACTTGATACTGTAATTTTAATTATTAAATCCCATTACATTGGAAATAAGAGAAACATACAATATTTATAATTCATATATGAAATTCATTAAAATATCTCACAATGAATGTTATAATGAGGAACAACACCGTTTTTAAACCTATGTACTTCAAGAGAATGGCTGAATTTTATTAAAACAGATAAATTAATTGTGTGAAACATTCATTTATGGAATCTTTTCATCTCCTTGACAATGTGAAAGTATAAAAGAATTCAACAGCGTTTTCTTTAAATATAATCATGCATCTTAGACTGCAGTCAACTGCTAACTGAAGATGGCATTTTAATGATTGATGGTTAAAAAATCGATTGCAAACACATCTCTTGACATTTACGGAAGGAAAATAAAATATATTTTATTCTTAGGAACCTAAATATGAATACCTGTAAGTTGAATGAAGTTCAGAATGAAATTATTTTGTATTATAATTTTGTTGTTGTTGTTGTTGTTGAATGGGCTAAACTAAAAATTTTTAAATCTTTGAAAAGTGCTTTGGGATATGAACATGTAATTATTTTTTTATTTTCTCCTAAAATGTTGCATTGAAATGGAGAAAATTTAGTAAAAAAAAAAATATTATAAATAATTAAGAGATCTAAATTAGTACATTTTTTAAGGATGGTACCTAACATTATTTCACAATGCAAATCTTTTAAAGAAACTGAAAAAAAAATTAAAGGTTAAATACAGTAATGTTTGACATAGAACTCTTAAAATGTAAAAAAAAAAAATCAATATTTTTTATGTGAATACAGCACTATTTTAGTCAGTTTTAGTAAATATTGTCAATGTTTTTCCACTGTATAATAAGTTGAATCCGAATTTTCGGACATAACTTTAATAATGATAAAGATATTTTTGCAAGATTTTCATCATATGAAATATGATGAAATCATTGGAAGCGACTAAATTTTAGTCAGTAACACAATATATGTACTGTCACCGCCAGCTACATTTTGAATAATGGGAGGTCTAGCTTACTATTTAGATGTGAATTTTGCAATTTCCATCACTTCTTGTCCTGTAATTATATTTCACAAAAAGCAAAATAAGTTTGTTGAAAATATCGTTATAATATCTTTTACTTTGGCTGAATATTCGGTAGTATGGCAAAATAGGTTGAATACGGAATATTCGTCTCTAGTTACTTTCTTCTACCTTTACAAGAAGAAAGTATTGGATTCGTGAAAATTTTCTACTTTCGGTTTTTGACAGATTTATACGTTTTAGGGGTCAGAGATTCCGAAAAACATGTTTTTACAAAATGTCTGTCTGTGAATCTATGCAACAGTGATGCTGCTGTACTTGAAAAAACCTGGGTCCCCGGGACTCAGGATTTCCAAAAACCTGGGTCCCTTTTTTACAAAAGTGGGTCCCCAATCAATAATAATTTATATTTTAAAGGAATAAATGAAACTTGTTTATTTGGAAAAGATAAATGAAATGCATTAATTATCGTTTTAATAATAATTAAATAATGAATTAAAACCAGTATTATTTGCACTCAAATAAGATATTTTTAAAAAACATTAAGAGAAATTTTCTTTACTTTGTTAAAAGTAAAAATGCAAGATACAATTTTAATTGTAAAATAATGTTTATTTGAGAGTAGAAGATACCAAGTTCCACTAACAAGTATTACTAATGTTCGCATATCTTTTAAAAAGGGGCAAGACGGGTTTATTGAAAAATATACTTTTGCTGAAAAAAAGAATACTTATGTTAAGTAAAGGTGTACTTTTTGTTGAATGAATGGGTGCTTTCATTATACTTCCCATTGAATTATTTGTCAGCATAGATCTGTGTTGGAATCAGACATTTTCCTTGGAAGGGAAATTTACATCTAAATCATTAATAAGCATCAAATCCTAAATGTTCTGAAGGCGGGAGACATTTCAATGCAGTAAGAGGGAGGGGGGGGGGGATTTTTCACTGGTCCACCTACTGAATGCATTATGAAAGTACACTGAAATCATGCTGAATTTTTAAGAATCTCATAAAAAAAAATTAAATCCCATTTTATGAATTTTCTACCTATAAGTTTAGTTTTCACATCTTTTTTGGTGCTTTGACTAAATACACTATTTTGTCTCAGCCCTTTTACGAAAACAGCGTTTTTTTGCGATATTTTGATGAAATTTATGCTTTTTTCGCGATCTTTTGACGAAAATCGGCTTTTTTACGCTATTTTTTGACGACATTCGCTATTTTTGGGGGATCCTTTGACGAAATTCGCTATTTTTTCGCGATCCTTTGACGATATTCGCTATTTTGGGGGGATCCTTTGACGAAATACGCTATTTTTTCGCAATCCTTTGACAAAATTCGGCTTTTTCCGCGATTTTTTGACGAAATTCGCTATTTTGTCGCGACCTTTTGACGAAATTCGCTATTTTTTCGCAATCTTGTAACGAAATACGCTAATTTGTCGCGGCCCTTTTACGAAAATCGTGTTTTTTTGTAATATTTTGATGAAATTTACGCTTATTTCCGCGATATTTTTGACGAAATTCGCTATTTTTTCGCGATCCTTTCACGAAATACGTTATGTTTTCGCGGCCCTTTTACGAAAATCGTTGTTTTTGCGCGATATTTTGATGAGATTTGCGCTTTTTTCGCGATTATTTGACGAAAATCGGCTTTTTCCGCTATTTTTTGACGAAATTACGCATCCCACAGGACGCGTAAGAGCTATTTTTTGCGTCCCGTCTCCGATTTTTCGCGTAATTTAGGCGCTATGGCGCGTCCGAGGCATCCCCTCTGTGAGTCTGTCTGTCTGTATGTGACACAAATTTTGTGGGTGCTCTATCTCACGAACTAATGCACGGGATTTAATAAAAATTTATATTCAGTTAGTCCCTGACATAAATTGGTGCTGATTAGTTTTTGGTGTAAATCGCTCAACAGGTAGCGCTGCTATGGAGCCATTTTCATGATTTCCGCAATAGCTCAATCTCCAGAACTAATGCACAAATTTTCATCAAACTTCAGATTCAGTTAGTCCTTGACATGAATTGAAGTTTTGTACATTTTGGTGTAAATCGCTCAACGGGTGGCGCTGCTATACTGCATTTTTTACGATTTCCGCAATAACTCTATCGCAACAACTAATGCTTGGATTTTCATCAAACTTCAGATTCAAGTATACTTTGATATTAATTAGTGCTCTTTCTGCTTTGGTGCAAATCGCTCAACAGGTGGCGCTACTACGCTGCACTTTTCAGAATTTCCATTAAATATGTATCTCAAGAACTAATGCAATAATTTTCACTAAACTTCAGAATCAGTTAATCCTTGACATGAATTGACATTTTGTACATTTTGGTGTAAATCGCTCAACAGGTGGCGCTGCTATGCTGTATTTTTCAGAATTTCCACTATAGGTTTATCTCAAGAACTAATGTACGAATTTTCATCAAACCTTAGAATCAGTTAGTCCTTGACATGAATTGACATTGTATACAGTTTGGTGTAAATCGCTCAGTAGGTGGCGCTGCTATGCTGTTTTTGCGATTTCCGCAATAGCTCTATCTCAAGAACTAATGCTTGGATTTTCAACGAACTTCAGATCCATGTATACCTGGATATCAATTATTGCTGTTTATGTATTGGTGTAAATCACTCAACAGGTGGTGCTGCTATGCTACATTTTTCAGAATTTCCGCTATAGCTCTATCTAAAGAACTAAGACACGAATTTTTATCAAACTTCAAATTCAGATACACTTTGATATTAATTGGTGCTAAATTGATGTAATTTCTTGTACCATTTAAATGATTTAATTGATGTGATTTACATAGAAGAAAGTTTTGTGATGGCCACAACATACTAGTTTTTAAGATATAGAAATGAAATGCACACAGCTAAAAATGTGCCTTAAGATTATTATGATGTGTATTATAAAAAATACCCACTTTTTTTTTAATGTTTACAAAAATTGAGAAATATTAATTTTAGATGTATGCAGCTACACTTTAAAATTTAATAAAACTAGCAAATAAAGATTATGTTCATAAGATTGAACAATTTCATCCCGTCTAAGATAGTTAATAAACCGGGCTGGGTGCAGGAAATTTGTTTTAACCTGAACAAGATATTAAAACAAAAGAAACAGGTTCCTCCCAGATCAATTAAAAAATTATTCATATTTCATCACACCAAGAACTGGGCTTATTTGGTATCCAAATGAATATCATTGATGAATTTAAATTCTATTATCCAAGGAAAGAATTGAACTCGATCTGTTTTCTTCACCATTAAACATTACTCTTTTCACAAAGATAATTACTACAGCAATATTAATTCTCGAAAAAGTTGAATAAAAAAAGCTAATTTCGACCCAGTTCAGTCTTTATTATTTAACAAATGACATTAACTAAAGAGCTTCGCAGAAGAACATGTTATGTTATACAGTCGACTCCCTCAAACCTGCACAGCTTGGGATTAGAGGTTGTGCAGATTTTGGAATTTTGTGGATTTCTGGTCATTGATTTGTTTACATATTTGAAACATTAATTTGATTGGTAGTTAAGCAAGGGAAATTATAATGAATGCTTACAATAAAGTGAAACACTAATATAAGTAAAATATTAAAATAATTTATTAGTTTAAATGTAAGTAATTATTAAAATAATTATGTAATATGAAAATTTAGAAATATATTAAATTATTACCAATGAAACAGATTCAATTCGATTCCAAAAGTCCTATGCTGCCATCTAGTGGTAAAGCGATCGTACGATCGATACATCATTCTTCGTTCTTAGCTCTTTTAACTTTAGTAACTTTTTTCATTGTTATTTAGAGTCTTGAATTCTTTTCTTATACTGCTTTGTACGTTTAGAAATAAATTTGTCTATAATTTTTCTTAAAAATTCTGCGAACAATAATTTTAAAATAGCGTTCCAGTTCGTGGATTTTTCCATTTCGAACTCTGGAATTTTTGATATAGATATGCTAATTTATATCAAAATCAAAAGTAATGTAAATTTATTTAGTAATAAATCAGCTTTAATAGCCAAAAGAGAATGATTAACAAAAAATTTAGTAAAAAAAACATTGCGGTAGTCGCTGATTTCGGCGCCTTCTTGAATTTTGTTCCTGCAACGTAACTGTAGATTTCATTGTTTACATATGAAAAATACGCGGATTTTAGGCGTTCGCAGATTTTAGGGTCGCGAATTTAAGGGAGTCTACTGTATTTTCTCAAAACATGTTTTATTTTTTTGATCAAGGTATTATGAGTTATTCTATCTTATAGTAAAGCTAAAATACCAAGATTCTAATTATTTAAAATCTGATACATTATTTATTAATGTATAATAATAAAGAAAGAAGTTTTTGTGTGAGTATGTGAGTGTCTCGATGATGTTTTGAAGAGACCACTGGGAAAATTTGGGGAGAAGGTACCTTTATATATGAAGTTTTCCCCGATTTTGGAATTTTTGATTAATTTTTTTATTTAACTTTTTATGTGATTTTTAGCATTTTTTTATGGTTCGAGGCAATTTTTCCACATTAGTGAAAGGAATATAGTTTCATTCTTTTAACCCGATATAGTAATATTTGTATTCTTTTCAATAAAGTTTATTCGGAATTCGTACAATGATTTTTGAATTTTTAGCGAATTTTTTAATGTGATTTTTAATGTTTTTTTGCCTTTTGTGGCCTTTTTTTTACATTGGTAAAAAGAATTTTGTTTCAAACTTTTAGTCTAATGTACTATATTTTGTCTGCTATGATTTTTGAATTTCAACGATTTTTAAGACTTTTTTGCGTTCAGCTTCGTTTTTTTTGCCAGATATTTCCAATTACAATATTTTACCCCATTAGAGTAAATTTTAATCACTGCAATTTTTTAATATTTAGGGATTTTTAATGCAATTTTTAGCATTTTTCCGAGTTCTACGGCGATTATTTGACATTCATAAACATTTATTTTGGTTTCAAACTTTTAGCTTTATATAGTAAATTTCGAGATTTACAATTTTGAATTTTAGCGATTTTTAATGTGATTTTAATCCTATTTGAATGCGATTTTTCAAGATTTTTTACATGCCACGTCGACTTTTTATCATTCACGAAAGATTTCCGATTACAATGTTTTACCCATTAGAGTAAATTTTGCCTTTTACAATTTAATATTTAGCTATTTTTAATAAATTTAATGCATTTTTTAAAGCGATTTTTGATATTTCTTCAATTTCCACAGTGATTTTTTGATATTTCCAAAACGGAATTTGGTTTCAAACTTTTAGCCTAGTATAGTAAATTTCACCATCTACGATTTTTGAATTTTAGCGATTTTTCGAGATTTTTTATGTTTTATGAAATATTTATGATTAAAATGTTTTTTTTTTTTTCCGATTAGAGTAAATTTTGACTCCAGGGATACTTTTATATTAAGCGATGTTTAATGCATTTTTCAATGCGGCTTTTAGCAATTTTTCAAGTCCCATGGCGATTTTTTGACATTCGGAAAAGGAATTTGGTTTCAAACTTTTAGCCTAATATAGTAAATTTTACCATCTACGAATTTTGAATTTTAGCACGATTTTCAATGCGATTTTTCGCTGTTTTACATTTTGCGTCTATTTTTTGTCATTTATGAAAGTTTTCCAATTACAATTTTTTATCCCATTAGAGTAAAGTTTGATTCCTACTATATTTTAATATTTAGCGATTTTTAATGTGAATTTCAATGCAATTTTTAGCGATTGTATGAATACCGCGGCGATGTTTTGACATGGTAAAAGGAATTCCATTTTAACATTTTAGCCTACTGTAGTAGATTTTCTCCTGTGCGAATATTTAATTTTAGCGATTTTTAATGCGATATTTAAATATTTTTAGAGATTCTTTGCGGTTTGATACTACTTTTGTTATTTATGAAATAATTCAGGCTATTTTACTCCATTAATGTAAAATTTGTCCCCTGCTATTTTTAAATTTTAAGCGATTTTCAATGCATTTTTCCATGCGATTTTTAGAGTTTTCTCGAGTTTCATGGCGACTTTTTCACATTAGGAAAATATTTTTTTTTTCAAACTTTTAGCCTAATATAGTAAATTTTGCCATCAACAATTTTGACTTTTGTCAAATTTTAATGCTATTTTTTGCGTTTTTTCGAGATTTCTCACGTTCCACGACGATTTTTTATCATTCTTAAAAATTTCTGATTACACTATTTTTAGTAAATTTTTTCCGCTGGTATTTTTGAATATTCAGCTACTTTTAATGCATTTTTCAATGCGATTTTTAGCGCTTTTTTGAGTCCCACGGCCATTTTTTAAGATTCGGAAAAGGAATTTGGTATACAGTTTTTATCCTACTATTGTAAATTTTGTCTTCTGCGATTTTTGGGTTTTAGTGATTTTTAGCGTTTTTTCGAGATTTCTTGCATTCCAAATCGATTTTTTGTCATTCTTGAAAGATTTGCGATTACAGTATTTTGAGTTGATTTTTTGTAATCAATAAAAGAATTCAGATTACAATATGTTACAGATTACCGGCGTTAAATTTGGTTGAAAACCCTGCATGTTATAAGCAAAAAACATGCAAGAAATTTTTAATTTTTTTAAATAAATCGCTATATATCTATTAATATAAGTGCTATTCTTACACAAGAGAATACACATATTGCACAATGTCTGTTTATTTATATTCGGTAGCGGTAGATCATTTCGTGCATTTTATTTTACAGGGTGATCCCAAGTATTATTTTTTTCTTTGATTTTTTGTTGGCCCCCTAATTGCCCCCCCCGCCCCTTAACAAATCGACATTGCTAAATATGAGATCATACCTGTCCTTTTTAATCCTCAAATTCCAGAAGAATCTGTCAAGTATATTTCTAAATATTCGACAAAATGTCTAAAATTGAAAGTTGCCGGTCTTTAATGGCCATATACTGTATATACCTGCAGCTGACGTGACATGGATAAAGTCCATTCTGTTCAACAAATATGGAGAAAGGAGGGTCAATGACATGATTATTCTTTGCTTAGGAGTTTTCAATTGTACTTTAAATTTGGTAAAAAGTTATTCTCCTATGTATCACTGCCTTCCTCTTCCTATTTCTAGCTAGTTAATGAATCTTTTTTACTGATCTTGAAATTTGCTTTAGTGAACTTTTCGTATAAGATCTTAATTGTATTTTTTCAAAGTTATAAGTCAACAACATTTGTTTTTATAATTCTGTAAAAAATTAAATATATATAAATATGAACTATACATGCTTCTTGATACAAGGGTTCCAAATATAGTGTGAAAAGTGGGCATTACCCTTTGAAAATTCAAAGATTGCACAATTTTTAACAGGTAGGTGCTATTTAAAGAATCATATTTACATTTTTGAAAAATAGATAAAATTCTGAGTCAAACAGTATCCCTTGCATTTCTGTGTAATGATTTGGTGATTAAAATTTAAGGGGTATTCTTTATTTATGACTTATATAAAATTTATCTCAATTTTGAAAATTGGTCTGAAATGAGTTTTCTATATAAGAAAAGTAAATAACACAAAATCTCAAAGCTATAAATGAATTTTACATACCGTCGAATTCGACCCAATTGGTTTTGTTTTAAATGGCCAAAAATTCTCAAAATAATTTCTTCAGGTAGTGAATTAATATCAAAAGCGTCCTCATTTAATTCTTCAACCTAGATATAAAAGTATAAGATAATGAGTTTACTTACAGCATATATTATGCATTTGAATTGTAGAATAACAAACAACGTAATCGAAAAGAAATTACACAAAAAGTTGCCTAATCACTGATGTTTATAAATATTTAAATTGTATTCTACACAAAAAAAGATAAAATACTTTGAAAAAATTACAGGAAGAACAAGTTGATGCGGAAAAATAGATGGGGTGTATTTTCACTTCTAAAAATGGCAGGGTAAATCACTACTTTTAAAAGGGGCAAGCTTAAGCACCCTTTAAAAAAATGTCTAAATTACAAGAGAATATTCTATGAAACATTTGGTAGGCCTCCCCACCTAGCTGACCCTTTGATAGGCTTAAAAAACAAAATATTGTATATTTTCATAATCAGAATTTTGTGAACAAAATAATGTTGGATTTGTTACAAAGAATGTTTTCCTTTTCAAGTAATTTTTGTTTATATGGGTGCAAATTTTTTGCCACCATTACTTTACAACAAATAAAGTCACTTCTTTTGAATCTAGTTTTACGCCATGTAGATATCAAGTTGTTAATATCACATGAAGAAAGGAACGAAATTAATATATATAAGAAAGGATAAAGGTTAACCCCTTTTTTAAACTTAAATCTAAAATTAAGAATTTTAAAATTAAAAATCCCAGCTTTAATTCTGAATTTTAAAGCTGTCTTGCCCCTTATAACATTCTTTTCCAGCATAACATTTATTACTATCAGACTTTATTTTCGTACTTTAGGATTAAATTTGTTGACCTAGTACTTTTGCAGCCAGTTGTGGTTAGCTGGACAATCAATCGAGAGTTATTTTAACAAAATAAAATTAAAGTTTCTTCATTTTCTGACAAGTCTGGCCACTGCCAGAAATAATTTAAATTACTCCTTTTTATAAGCAGATGCAAACTTTTCCCATGACTTTTTCCATTATGAGTGCTAAATAAACTTGCAACGCTCGATTGGGCGTTTTGGGGGGCATTCGTTGAATAACTACGTCTCAGCCCAGCTGAACCTGTTTTCAGATAAAATAAACTTTTCAAAAAAAAAAAAAAAATAAATAAATAGTATTAGACTTCAAAAAACGCACTAAAAAGAATTAATTAATTCTTTAAAATTCTCTAATGACTAAATGATATCCAATAACCACACACATTGGATATCATATGTCGGGATAAAAACGTTAGATTCAATATATAAAATTTAATACCCACCTAAAATGGATTTTCGAAAGAGTATTTTTTACAAGGGATGAATTAAAATATTTATGATTTACTTTACAAATATACACATATAAAAAGTAATCAATTACTTTTTGAAGTTGGTGCCAAACTACTTTAAGTATAGTAAGAATTGTGAATATATTATACCTAGTACCATGAATAAATAAATGATGGAAAATATAATATAAAGTCGGAAGAAATGTTAAATTAATTTTTTAATCATTATCGACTGAAATTTTTTGGCACCAACTTCAAAAAGTAATTCATTACTTTTTAAATGTGTATATTTGTAAATTAAATCATAAATATTTTAATTCATTCATTGTAAAAAATACTCTTTCAAAAATCCATGTTAGGTGGGTATTAAATTTTATATATTGAATTTAACGTTTTTATCTCGACATATGATATCCAATGTGTGTGGTTATTGGATATCATTTAGTCATTAGAGAAATTTAAAGAATTATTTAATTCTTTTTAGTGTGTTTTTTGAAGTCTGTTACTATTTTTTTAAAGTTTATTTTATTTCCTACTTTTTAGTTCTGATTTCAATATCTGCTGAATAAATAAATAATTTGTAACAGCAATTATAATTTACAAACATTATTTATTAAATAAATAGTTTTTAATAAAATCTTTGTATTTTCATTAGAAATATTGATTTTATTAGCATTTAATAGTTATGATATAGTTGTTTAAAAAATACATTGTATTCACAACATTCTACATTTAGAGTTGTAAATTTTTAGAGTTTGTTTATTTTTCCAGATTTATTTCCGTTATTATTATTTTTTTTTGAAGACCATTTTTATTCCGGGCTTAAATTGGGTTTTTTACAGCCTTTGCAACTGTATTTACATTGAAAAATAATTCTTTAGTAGAATCCTGTTGTCAAGAAGCTAAATTCAGAATGCGTAGTAATCATTGTATTGACTCTTTACAGATGTTACATGTTGTTGAGAATTCCACATTATCCCTTTCCGATAATCCCCATCAACTGTTTCCTCAGGTAAGACACCTCTATATGAGAGTGGTGACATACTTTGCTCGAACTCTGTTTATACAGATGCTTTTGTCTAAACAATGGCAAAATTAAGAATTTTCTATTTTTGAGCTTATGATACTTGGTCGGTCAAGTTCGATTATACAATTTGCTGACAGCTTAACAATCATTAGCTTGGAAATGGTGGCAAAATTGTCAAGATGCTTAGCAATTAACTTTTGTTCAGAATCTATCAACCAATCAATTTTTATATCTCTTATGCCATCACTCTAAATCGAGGATCCCTATGTTCAGGCAGTAACGGCATCGGAAGTGAGCGACAGTGATTGGATGTTGAGTCCGAATCTGATAACTGAAGATAGTGCTGTTACATGTATCTATGCATACACAGACATATAGAGGCACTTTTATGTGTACTGACATATGGTGGCACTTTACAATGTACTGACTAATGGAGGTAGTTTGCTGTACGCTGGTGTATAAGGTGACTTTGCTGTTGGATTGTCAGCTTTACCCACTTCCAATGTCGGTTAGTATCGCTGTCGCCTTCAGGTTTTCTGGATGCGGTAACTTGTCCAGACAACATATCTCACTTCAGAAAGTAACCGCATCCAAAAAACCTTAAGGTTAACATTGATACCTAAGGACATCGAATGTGGGTGTCAAAGAGCTGACAATCCATCAGTAAGCATCAGTATCCATCAGTGCCCTTACACAACAGAATGGGGAAAAAGTACTTCCATTTGTCAATGCAGAGTAAAATGAATTTATATATGAGTGCATAGTAAAATGCTTTTCTCCTGTAGTCATACGTACCTCCCCCCTTTAGTCAAAAAAAGCAAAAAGAAAGATTTTAGCAAAAATCGCTCCAAGCTTTAATAAATAAACTGCAGCAATTTAATTCTCATAAAGGCAATAACAGCATAGGAAATGAACGGTGATATTGGATGTGGAATCCGAATCTGATAACATATATCTGGCTGCCTCTATGGGAAAATGACAACATTCAATGATTAGATTGTGCTTTGACATACGATTTTGTCCAGACTATAGCAATTCTAGGCATTTTCTATTACAGAACTTGGCGATGGTCACCTGAAAGAGATCGATTATACAAGTGAAATTGGTTAAAAAGCTTCACGATAATGTTTGGCTCACCAAGATATTTGGTGTTTCGCTTTTGTCTAGAATCGACTCAACCAATCAAATATTATACCTCATGTATAGCGTCTAGAATATATAGTGTGGAAATCGGCTATCCCAGTAGTACTTAAAAAGTTCTAAAATATTGTATCCGTTAAATGTCAAACGATGCTGAAATCCAAGGAGTCGATCTCAGTGACATCTGCGGGATTTTTCTAAAACACCAAGATGATTTTGTCTACACCAATACAATGTCCCAATACAAGTCTACACTACAATACAATGTGCACATTGAAATTTGAAAATATAATGCAGATGTCGCTGTGATCGGCTCAATGGATTTCAGCATCATTGCACATTTAAGGGATACAGTTTTTTAGCGCTGCTTGGATAGCAGATTTCCACACTATGTATTCTAGGCGCTGTACCTGTGTGTTCACGAGGCTAACAAAAAAGACAGGCTACACTGTTAAAAATATAGTGAAAAAATTACTTCTGCTTTTAATGGCTATCAATTTTCTGACCAATGAGAACGCTCCATAGAAGCTTATGGAGCGTTCTCATTGGTCAGAAAATAGACTGTCTTTAAAAACAGAGGTAATTTTTCACTATATTTTTAACAGTGTACCGTGGAACGTTACACGTGTTTCAATTTTAAGACAGCTTGAGTCACGTGATGATCGAATGCACGAAAGGAGCATAACATAACTCATGTAGTCTAATATGAAAAGTAGTACATCAGCCTGTCTTTTTTGTTAGCCTCGCATATCGAGGAATCCTGCCTGAACAAAATTTGAAATCATTCTGATATCTAATCCGATAACTGAACACATAGCAATGCGCTTTATTATGCACTGACATATGGAGACACTTTTTTGTGGCATAATGGACATCTTCATAAACAGGCACTTATATTATGATATAAGAGATTATTTTACCGGTGAATTTTCAGCTTTTCGACACATATTTTCGATGTCAGTTAGGTATCAATGCGAGTTTCCAGTTTAGTGGATGTGAGAACTTGTCCAGTCAAGATTTCCTACTTTGGAAAGATCTCACACTTCGGAAAGTTGCCGCATCCAGCAAACATTTAGGTGCACATCGAAACCTATGGACATTGAAAGTGGGTGTCGAAAGACAATCCATCAGTAAAGTGCCCTTACACATCAGAGTACGTCAAAGGGCTTCCATGAGTCAGTGCACAGCAAAGTTACTCAATATGTTAGTGCATATTAAAGCACAGCCACTGCAGTCAGAATAATTAAAAAGACAGATGTTAGGAAAAACCGCACCATGTTTCAATAAAAATGTCAAATCCATCTAATTAAGGCTCCTCTAATCCGGGCTGACTCACGCCGCCATTTAATTTCCGGTAGAAAAACGATGATTGGCCACGCCGCGTGGGCAACAATCGCTCACTGGTCTGAATGGGAAACAAAATGCTTGACGATTCAGCCTGTATTATAGGAGCCCTACGTCTAATGGAGGATATTCCATCTACGTCATGATCACATGGTCAAGGCAAAAACGTCTAGCGTAAAGAAGGAAAGGCTCCGTACACGTAATGTAAATCCCCGCTAGCCAATGAAACAGTTCATGGGGGAAAGCAGTAGTAGTTTCCCGTTACCCTTCTTATCAGTTAGAAGTTCTTTGGGTAAATTACCGGTACCACGTGACTTTTTTATCCTCGAACCCATATTTGGAATATCCTCCATTCTCATAAAAGCAGCAATGGCATTAGAAATGAAAGGTGATGCTTGGATGTTGAGTCCTAATCTGATAATCTGAACCTGACTGCCTCTATGTGAGATTGGCAACATCCAATGCTCAGACTGCGCTTTTACAGACGCGTTTTTCCAAACAATAGAAAACCTAGGCATTTTCTATTCCAAAACTTGGCGATAGTTGCCTGAACGAGTTGAATTATATGAGTGAGAGACGTTAACAAGGCTGACGGTAATGACATGTTTATCAAGATCTTCGTGAATATCTTTTGTCTAGATTCTTCTCAACCAGTTAAATATCCCCGTATGTCGCCACTTTCATGTCGAGGAACCCTATTTGAACAAAATCTGAATCTAAAGACAGTGTTGCTACACATACCAATGCACTGTACTGTGTACTGACATATGAATGCATTTTGTGCCTTCAGCACAACAGGCACCCTCTCACACAGGCAATTGCACTGTGACAGATGAGGAAACTTTAAAGGTTGATTTTCAGCTTTTCGACACCTACTTCCGATATTGGTTGGTATCGATGTGGGCCTTTCGGTTTGGTGGATAAGAGAACTTGGCCGGGATCTAGGTATATTTTGCGCTGTTAGCGAAACCAGATTGACCAATCAGAATCCTGCATCTTTGCAAAATTTTCGCTGCTTTAAGTAAGTAAATTTTCTTATTGGTCAATCTGGTTTCCATTACAGCGCAAAATCTATCTGGATTCTTTACCTTGTCCAGTCAAGATTTTGCACTTTGAAAAGATCTCGTATCCATGTAAGAGTAAGAGTATGAAAAATGAACGCTTCTAATTGGGTGACTGCTTCAAAAAGAATTTGAATTTTAAAATTTTTATTTAAAAAGAAGTTCTAATCATCAGATTTTGATGAAATTAGGATGGGACCCCATGGGCGTCTTACACTTTTAAACAAAAATGAATTATCAAAATTGGTTTATATTTATGAAAGTTATGCATGAACAGAAAATACATACAGGTCGAATTGATAACCTCCTCCTTTTTGAAGTCGGTTAAAAAAAGAGACCTGTAATAAAAGGATAATAAATTAGGTCCCAACAGACTTTCTATCATCTTGATTCACTCCTACAGACCAGCTTGTGTCTTTCTTGCATTGGAAAGCTCATCGAACATGTTAATTTCAAATGACAATCAAACTTAGATATACAAATCACCAGCGAGTAACGAACAACGGTCTTGAAATTATAACAGGATTCTTACATATACAGAATACTCTCTCAAATTCGCAACCCTAAAATCTACACGTCATTGCAGACGTAAACAATGAAACTTTCAGTTTAGGTATAGGAGCAAAATTGAACTTTTTTTATTGTTATATCATTCCATATGTATTTTAATATGTAATTCTCATAAATATGACTGAACTCATGCCCTTTCATGAAGGAAGTATGCGTTAATTAAACTTTTTTTAATTTTTAAAATTATGTTAATTTTTAAAATTTTACTTACTAATATTGATTGCATTATTATATTCAAATTATTGTTTAAAAAATGTAAACAAAGAAATTACGAGAAATCCGCAAAATTCTAAAATCTGCACTACCTCTGGCTCTAAGCCATATGGATTTGAGGGAGTCTGCTATATATATATGTAAGGAATCCATAGGCAACAGGGCTACCTATCAACACAGGCTCGGGCAATCCTTCATATTTTGTTGATTGGGCATTGCTTTTCAGGCAGAGTTTTTCACCATTCACTGTGTTCACATTTATTAAGACTATGAGAAATTAAATGGTTGATATAAGATAAAGTAAAACCACGATTGACAGCAACAGATCTAATATAATTCAATTCTTCAATAAGGGAATTGTTATCTGAACAAATTAAATATGCTCAGTTGAATATATAATGTAGAATTTAAAAATAAAAAATGTTCTACATACATACCATGTTATCATCCGAATTGTTATCATCAGAATTCGATCCATTTGTACAAGGAGTAGATGATCTATCAGATTTCATATTTTCGCCAATCTACAGTATAAAAAATAAATAAAAGAGGTTAAAAGCGAACAAACTATTAAGACAGTACATTTTTTTTTAAGAGAGTGATACTTCAAGTACTAGATATACTTGCATATAAATCAACCACCCTATTTCAAGAAAAAAAAAAATAAAAATTTGTGTATGAGTCTACACCGCTAATTTGAGAGAAAAAAGATAGAAAACTTGCATATAAGTAATCCGATTTCCCTTCATATATACTGTTGAAACAAAAATGTATGCATTAATTATGGAAAAAAATAAAACTTTCAAAAAGATTTAGAAACAAAATATAAATATACATAAAATAAAGTGAACCAACATATAAATATTGTCTTTAGAATTCTTCTGATTACAATTCTGCATCAGCTCACTAAACAACTCAACAATTTTTTTATGCCATCTGCAGCTTATTATATACATTCCTGGTTTCATTCATTTTCATTCTGTATAAATCACTTGCATTGTCAGTTAAACTTATTCATATTTTTTGTCAAATTTATATTGTTAATGATTAAAAATAAATAAATTAAGCATGTGAACTTAATAAGAATTATTTGAATAATAATGTTTTAAATATATCATCAACAATGTTTTTTAAGGCGAATTTTTCAAAAATACACATTAAAATTTGATAGGTGCTGTCACAGCTCCTCAAATTTTGCTTTTAGAAATTTAAATCTACTTAGTCAAATATTGTAAATCACATATACAGATTAGATAAAACTTATTGTTATTTATATTTATTAACATTCATTTAAAAGATTAATTGCTTAGTTTTGTATAAATTGTTTAACATGAACTCTATAAATTATAATTACTTCTAGATAAGATAATAAATATGTTGTCCAAATTACTATCTTCCATTAATTCTCTCCATCCGACTACACAAGTTAAAGCTTAACTCCCTGAATACGTCAATATCTTGGAAATACCCCTTCCTCCACATTCAGGTGACAACCATGTTTGAAACCTTTGTCATGCAGTGAGTATATTGCAAGCAAGCGTTAAGTGTAAAATTCTTGGAAGTATTGAATAAGTTGTTATTTTTGCCAGTTGAATGCTGGAGTACAAGGCAAGAATTAATACAAATGAATCCTTAATAAAAAGCATTTTAATGATTTTACAGATTAACATTGTTAGGTACATTAAAAATTAAACCAAGTTACATTTTCTCAGTTAAATTTTTCATGTTCATTTAAAGTAATAGAGTAATTTTATAAATAAATAAATTTAATTGTTTAAAAAGCTTTCTCATTACAGTTGATAATTAAGTTCTGATAATTTTAACACGAAAATTAGACAATAAGTCAGTTGTGTTCTAAATAAATAAATAAAGAAAATAAAATTCTATACTATATAACAGGGTTCATACGGGTCAGGGGATTTTTCCAGGAGAACTACCAGTATTTTTTATAGAAAAATAAATCTAGGTTAAACATGCGAAATTTTGACTTCTTTTAAGAAAAGATTTTCTATAACAAAATACTGGTTCTGAAGAATTTTCTGGTCTGCAAAATTCCAGGAGGCATACGAACCCTGTATAATGTAAATCTTTCTGCAACATTCATAAACATATTTTTATTCAAAAATGTATTCATGTAAAGTCATAAATGTAAAGTTCCTTGGAGTGAAGTAATATTTTTGTTTTCCTATACATGTTTTACATTTAGAAACACAATCAACTGCTCCCCAATGATGACCTTTCTGTGAATGCAATGTTCTGAATATAGTTTCCAAATGCCCACAAGAGAAAAAAAGGGAAAAAGCAGATTTGATTTACCCGTTTTAAAGGAAATGTTTAGAAATATTAAATTTATGAATGCCATAATCATTATAATAATGCCAGAAAAATTACAAAGTGTTTGTGATTTGACGACTTTTAAATTCGACTTTAAATTTTATTGATGTACCTGTTGGTAAAATTAGTTTTTTTTTTTTTTCCTCTCTATGGCAAGGCTTGTTGAGCTGCTGAAGAAAAAAGCTATGTACAGCAAGAAAATGGCATGAAGTATGCAGAAAATACAACTTGAAAAACTTTTCAGGAAACTACACTATGCACTGAAAACAAATTTCATATTATCATTGTAGCCAACAACTACTTTAGGTTTTTTCCCCCTTTGGCGCATTCTTCTTTTTGGGTTTGTGCATGCTAATTAATCTACATATAAATATATTTTTCATCTTTCCAGTGTAAAGCTATAAGTTTATTTACATATCTTATAATAATCTCTTTATGTTTCAACTTAGCTTGGGAAATACATTTAGACATACTATTTTTATTATTTAGATAGTGATGAAAATATTGCTATGGCTGTTGTCGATAAGTTCATGGAAAATCTAGAGAAATGAAAAAAATTATTCAAGAACAATTTATGTCTCTTTCCTTGAATTTTTTTTCTAAGATATTACTCAGTACATTGTACAATGCATAAGTTTCATTCTTTTTGCTTTTATCATTACCCAGATATGCTCTCATGTCATACTTGTATCCATATTTATCTGCATTCTTAAAAATTTCATTGCATTACTGAGAATGTACTACCTAAATGCAATATGGATTTTAAATTTACTTCATCCACAGCAATCTCTTCTGTGAGTCCATACAGTTGTATGAAGCCAAATTAAAAATATTGAAAAACTTTCTCATTTACCACAATTCGGCATAATTCAATGAACAATAAGTTTTTCATCATTATTGATAAAATGCAAAAATTTCAAAATTGCTATAAATCTATTCCTTGACAGGATTTTCTAAAGATAGCAGTCTTGAGGAATTCATGGATAGACAAATTTTGGTGAATTTTATCTTTATGAATACGACCCATAAACAGGGTTCACTCTACCAATTGCTATTGCATCAAATTTCAAGAAACTCTCCATTTGGTAAGAAATAAAATGATCAACATTGTCAAATTGTAAGAGCTTTTTCCTTGTGTACAGACCACATATTCACTCATGTTTCTGAATCATTGATGCTATTTACTGCATTCAGTCTTACCATACAATTTAGGTCACTCTATTTTGGATGAGATTGCATTTTTCAGATGTCCACTTTAAGAAAAATTTTATTGACTTTGCATCTAGAAATGTAATTCCCCTTTTGTACACCCACAACATACAAAGTTAAAAATCTTTAAAACTTTTCAGACATATTTTTTTTAAATTGTAGCACTAAATAACCAATCATCAAAATTACACCCCCCCCCCCCCACACACACACACACTATAAAATTACCAATTTTCCTTTTGACACTCACCTCCAATACCGAGTGCAAAAAATTTTAAACAGTTTTTATTTTTTTTGTGTTTTTTTACTTTACACTAACAAAAACAGGTTCCAAATTTTTCTACATTTTCAGAAAAATCTGCTTTTTTATGCTTTTCTGGTTATTTTTGAGACTGATCCAAAACTATTGAGAAACCATGACGTAATAAACTAGTGTTCCTGATTAATGTTTTTCAAATGGCACCCATGTCTAACCCCACTGCACTTGTTTTCGAAATCCATGCATATTTAACTCTTTAAGGCTATTACTTCATTATTAATGTAAACCTGCCATAGGTATTACAATAATGGTACTATTATAATTTTCACCAATGGATAGATAAAAATAAAATTAACGTTTTTAGTTTTTGTAGATTACATTATTTGCATTAAAACTTAATCTGTTAGAAATAAAATTTTAACTTTTTAAAAACAAAGAATTTATGATATATTGAAAATATTTTATAAATAGTCTCACTGTAAATAAAAGGATGCTCAATCTGATACTTTTTTTTCAAATAGATATATTTTTTTCAGTAAATAAAAATATAATTATAAAAAAAAAAATGTACTGACCAGAAATAGCAGAGCAAAAATAGTACTGTTATGCTTACCTTAGTTATTTGACTGGTTAAGTCAGTGCTATAAAGATTTATCTGACTATTTTCTTCTACAATATTTGCTGACTCAAGATATTGAAAATATTTTTGAAGTCTTTCATTTTTCATCCGAAGTTCAGTACATTGTTCTTTATATCTGTCAATTTTAGATTCCAGTTCACATTTTTCAGTCTCAAAATTTAATTTATTACGAGCTTGTTCTTCTTTCAGTTGCTCCAGTTCAGCAGTAACCTAAAAAAAAATATATTTCAACAAGACATTAATTTGTGATTATGTAATATGCATCATGCAATAGACAATATTCAACAAAGTTTTGGGTTGAGCCTAAGTTCGAACCATATATTTCATTTTCTTTTTTGTTTGTTTCTGCAATACCAATTACCTTTCAGTAAGGTGTAATTATTTTGAAGATTTTGCCTTCACTTTTAGAATCAGTACTTAGATTTACATTTTCATCAAAGTTCCTACCCTCAGTTAGTTTATTTGAAGTCCATTTTGAACTCTGCCTTTCTCATTTACTTTCCAGCTGGATAATACTGTTTATATTTAAAATATTTAAAGATGAGTATTGATAACTTTTTGATATTTGCACACAGTTAAGATAATTATGTATCCTTTTATTGTTTATTAAATCTCCAAGCTTGCAAATAATCATTATATCATAGTGTAGTAAGAGCAGTTTTAAAATGAGATAAGTCTATCTGAATCATCTAAAATTTTAAAGTCCAGACGTCTTTATGGTTCTAGACAGGTCCTCCGACATCACGTTACATTTTCACAGTTGACATAATAATGACCAGAATATTATTATACAGTAGACTCCCTCAAATCCACACAGTTTGGGACCAGAGATTGTGCAGATTTTAGAATTTCTGGTCATTGCTTTGTTTGCATTTTTTAAACAGTAATTTGAATGTAATAATGCAATCAAAATTATAACGAATCCTTGCAATATAGCAAAATAATAAAATTTAATTAAGTAAAATAATAAACTAAAATGATAAAAAGTAAGATAATTTAAAAAATGATCAAATTATTAAAAGTAAAGGTCAAATAAATAATTAATAATGAATAATTAAATATGCATAATAAAGATGAAATGCATTTCCTTGAATTATTCAGTGAAACTTTCCTCATAAAGGTAATCTATTAATTCACATCAAAATCATAAAGTAAGGAAATTTTACTTTAGGTTTAGTGAGTCTTAATAACCAAAAAAGCTTGATTGACACATAAATATACAATTTGGTAGAAAGATTGTGATTACCAGTGATATCAGTAACATCTTGATTTTTTTCACAAATAAATTTATACTTCCCTCATGAAAAATCATAAGTTCAGCCATATCATCGAGAATCACATATTAAAATACATACAGAATGATATAAAATTAAAAAATTCTGTTATTTTGCCTCTACGTCTGAACTGAAAGTTTCAATGTTTACATCTGTGATGATATGCAGATTTTAGGGTTGTGGATTTGCGGGAGTCTACTTGTATACTAAAACACAGGTTAAAAATAGTTCTCTTAACAATAAGAAATGATTCTACAATTTTAAATAAAGTCAACATGCATCTTTAAATACATTTTTCACTATTCAGTTTTATTAGGAGGATCGTTAAACACTGAAAACATATTCTATGTTTGCATATAACTAAGACATCTTCAACACATAGTTTCAAAAATCAAAATGTTTCTTTAGTTAAATCAATATAAAGAATTTTGATAAACTGGGATCTGTTTCAAGCATTTGGTACTTGTACATTTTCTTTAATATAATCAGATTAATTAAAATAATACTTCAAGACTCTTACAGTTGTCTAAACAGCAGTGTTGATCTGAATATGTGTCAAGTTTGTTGTCAAGGGTTTGTTTAAGAACAATTTAGATCTGTTATCAGACACTTCACAAAAACTTCCATCTTAAAAATGAACCTTTAATAAAATTATTTTTCTCGATTATACATAACTCACAAGCAAGAATGCAGGATTCAAAAAACTATTGCTTTAGTTACAAATATTATAAGCAAATATTGAAATTGTATAACTCAAATGAAAATTTTTTACATTAACCCCTTCAACAGAGGCTCTCAGATAAGTCAAGGGTAAGAACACTGTTTCCCTATACTTGCTGCCGGTGAAGTGGTTAAAATTCTAAAATGTAAAATTTTCACTGAAATATATACTTTAATATTTTCAACTAAAGCTTATTATTTAATAAAAACTGTTCAAAAATGCAGTTTTATCCAAATATTTAGGTAATAATCTGTTTTTTCTTAAATACATTAACTGTCAGGCTTTAGAAAATACATGCTCTGCTGGATCTGACATTCCTAGAATAGAAAAGATGGCTTTTTCCAGGAATTTTTTTGCAGAATCAAAAATAAACTTGCTCCTACAGCATAATGTGTTTAATTTTTAGAATAATTTTCCACCTTATTTGCACACAGGTGCGGCCGCACAGGGCATCATGCCTAGAAAAGACCTCGTGTCCAAAAACAAAATAGCCAAATATTTATTATTAATTTTATTTAGAGTAATTTATTTAATAATAAAATTTGTATGTGTAAAAATGCTTATTTATAATAATAATATTTCAAAATGCTCTTACGTGTTCCACAGTGTATAAAATGTGAATTTTTTTTAAAACTGAACTGCATAGTGTTGCCAATTAGAGGAGTTTTTTAAAGTATGGAATATGTACCAGAATCGTAAATTGCTACCTTCACTTTATTTAATTACAAAATGCCTGTCGCCAAATAAAGCAAAAAATAATCTTTGAAATTTCTGGTAGATGTATAAATAAACGGCCAAGTGCGAATATTACTCGCGCACACAGGGTTTTGTACAATAATATATGAATTAGTAAGTGTATTATTAAAAAAATACCGTTGCTAAAAGAATACTAAGACTTCGTAAAAACTATACAATGTAGGGTTGGGTATAGCTGTATAGTATACAGGGTGCAAAGGAAAGTCCCTTTAACCTGAAAATACTTGCGAACGAAGAGAGCTACAGCTATACAAGTGAGGTAATGGTACAGTAAAGCGACTACGCCCGACCTAATGCAAACGACAGCAGCACCTGTAGTGGCGAAATTTGGAAGATAGCCATTGCAAATCGAAAACGAAAAGAGGTAGAGCAAATTTTCCAATTAGAAAGTCTTAAAGCATCAATTAATTAGTACAAAACGACATTTGGTTCGCACAGATAAGATAAATTGTCGCCTGCATACCCAAAAATTTCCGAAATCGATGAGCGACGATTCTACTTTGCCTATTCACATTCCAGAAATGTAGCAGTGCACAATTGCAGATTGTGACGTTGTACTGTGCTTTAATGTCTGTAAAGATTTAATTTCCAATGCATTTAAAATTTTAGAGTAACCCTTTCAGGGCCAGAAGAATTCTGTTCGTAAACTGATGAAATAATTAACTGACACCAGAATATTCAAACGAATTTCTCAGAAAACAAAAACCTGCTAATTTGCACTTTCATTACAAAAGCAAAATTTTATTAAAATATTCTTGGTGCCATTTTTCAGTTTTGGAATTAAAATTATGTGGCTAGACCGTCTAGCCACCGACCTCGAAAGGGTTAAATCTATGTCACCATATTAAAGAGGCTTGTAATAGACGTTCCATGCTGAGAAATGTGCATGCAGAATTACTCTCAGGAATACAAATGTGCATCGTGAGCTTTTCGAACATACTGAATATTAACTTTTTATCACTGTGAGACAGTTTGTCTTTTTTGTGTGTGATGTTATAAAAATGTATTGAGATAAGTGCGTATTTATAGCATAAATTGTGCATATTTCTTCATACTTCTGACTATTTCATTCAAACGTTTACACAAAATGGAATGCATCGATTTCGAACTTTTTGGATAAACAGGCGAAGATTTATCTTATCCATGTAAACCAAATGTTGTTACGTACTAATTAATTGATGCTCTGAAACTTTCTAACTGGAAATTTTGCTCTATCTCTTTTCGTTTTCGAATTGCAGTGGCTATCTTCCAAATTTCACCACTAGGGGCGCTGCTATCATTTTCATTAAATCGGGCGTAGTCACTTTACTATACCGTTACCTCACTTGTATAGCTGTAGCTCTCTCCGTTCACAAGTATTTTCAGGTTAAAGGGACTTTTCTTTGCACCCTGTATACTAGAAAAGTATATAAATGGATATACCATGAAAGTTCAAAGATATATGGAACCTAAATAATACCAAATATAGCTATTCTGTATATTTGTTATTCCATATAGGTTTTTGATTAACCGTTAAAGACATAGTAGGTGTATTGAGAGAGCCACTCAATGGAAACTAGTCGCGAATCCCATAGTATTTATGTGATTAATTCTCATTAAATTAGTCTGTTTTTAACAATTTGACATTTATTGCTTTTATACTGCTACTGGGCATTGCATTACATAAATATATCTTTAAAATTTGTTATCTAGGCTTTAAAAGCAGATGGAGCATAGAGTACGCCGTCCCTGTCATTATGTATGTCCAAACCGTCCGTGTCTTTAAGGGTTAATATCTCGGCTAATTACCGACGATTTTTTCCGAAATTCATGATCAACAGTGCTTTTATACTTCAGCTACGATAGGTACCTCCAGCTCTGCTCCACACTTTTACTGAGGCCCATAAATCGAAATTTGAATGTAACGGAAAAATGCAATTTTCTCAAAAACTATGTGACCTAGGGTAATCGCTATAATTTTCCTGCAAGGTTTAAATTAATGTCTACTACCTCTAATTTTTTCATAATTTTAGTTTCAATAGATTCGGAATTAGATGGGGGGAGGAATATATTTTTGCACTACATTTTCCACCATAACTTTGAAAATAGCCAAAATTAAAGGAAGTATATTTTTGATTTCAGTGTTACGAAAGCTTTCACACGATATACAAAGAAAAGATTTTTTTTTTTTCAAGTAACTTAATTAGCCCTGTACATTTTTCCTAAATATATCTATGAATATTTATTAATCTGGAAATATGTGGGTCAATAATCTTTATTACTTCCCTCAATTTGAACTTTCCATGTTGCATAGTTTACGAGTAAATGGGCTGTGACAGGCAGACAGAGAGACACAGGAGTGATCTTATAATGGTTCCGTTTTTACTTTTTAAATATGGAACCCTAAAAAGCAGTTAAATATCAGT
The DNA here is from genome assembly GCA_963932465.1 of Maratus speciosus. Lineage (NCBI taxonomy): Eukaryota > Metazoa > Arthropoda > Arachnida > Araneae > Salticidae > Maratus > Maratus speciosus. Next base: position 39,280,231 of record OZ010798.1, read on the forward strand.
AAAATTGGCATCTTTTGTGGCAAGTGGAGGGGATTAATGAGTTCAAATGGAAAGGACCTTACAAAAACTCTTGCATCCAGCCTCTTTTCCACTCAGGAGGCACTCCTTTTTCGTTACTTTACAATAATGACAAAAAGATAATCTATTAAATTCCCTTCTTGAATATTTCACTTTTGCTTTGCCTCCAATGTAAAAAACAGAAAAGGGTGGCAAAGCACAGTAAAAAAATTTGTGATTATTTTCATTTTGTCTATTCTCTCTTTTGACTTTAAATATCATTCATGCAGAATGAATCATATTAATGAAGCTCAGTACAGAAAGTATAAGTTTCTGCCCTAATGATTATAATAATGATAAAAAATATTACAATTTCAGTCACTTGACAGATAAGAGTAAAATAAAATTAATGTTTTTAATCATTGTGAATTGCATTATTTGAATGAGAAGAGCTTAATTTATTACTAGAAACAATAAAAATTTTAACTGTTTAAAAAGAAATAATTTCTAGATACTGTTTCTTTAGAAATTTTTAAAAAATACTCAGGGTGTAAAAAAAAAAAATTATTCAAATTGATAATTTCTTTTCCTAATAATTTGTTTTCACTAAATAAAAACAATATTTAAAAAAAAAACTAGCAAGCAGAAACAGTACTATTATCTTACCTTATGAACTTGCTGGGTTAAGTCAGTGTTATAAAACATTATCTGACTCTTTTCTTCTACATTTATATTTGTTGATTCAAGATCTTGCAAATACTTCTGAAGTCTTTCATTTTCCCTTTGAAGTTCAGTGCATTGTTCTTTATATTTGTCACTCTCAGATTTTAACTCACAGTTTTCAGTCTCAAAATGTATTTTATCATGAACCCGTTCCTCTTTTACTTGCTCTAGTTCAGCAGTAACCTAAATAAAATATATTTCAATAATGCATTAATTTGTGAGATGGATCATAATATTCATAAAATTTTTGAGTTGAGCATACATTCAAACCATACTTGCATTACATGGTGTCTCGGGAAATATTGCTGGCACACATATTGCGGTATGGCACACATGGTATTCAATGCATTAAATAGAAAATAATATCAGAAGATTTTTATTTAAAAGTATTTCATGTCAATGCTTTGTTTTGATCAATACATAAATGAATTATTTTTTCAGTTTAAAACTAAATTCTTTTAAAAAGAGGCTTTAAAAAAGTGGATATATAGTAATATTTTGTGACTAAATACCAACTGTTCAAAATAAGGAATTATGGACCATAAATATTATCTGACTTTCAACTAACCATAAATTTCACAGCTCTCAAAATAATTTTCTGTTTATGTGTATAATTATTTGTTGATACAATATCAATCCGTAAATAACTTATGTATGACAAGCTGTGAATGGGGACCCTCAATCATGATAAAACCTAGCCCTCAATTCTTCACAAGTTGACTGAAATACACATATTAGTACTCAAACAAATCATTATTTTACAAAGTAGTTATCAGCCCAAAACTGTTTAAAAATTTTAATTTTACCTCCTTATTTTAATTAATTTTTTTTAATTTATTTAATAAAACATTCTGCTAATATTATGAATGGAGAAACTTTAGATATTTTTTTATGTATACAGTAGACTCCCTTAAATCCGCGAACGCCTAAAATCCGTGTATTTTTTCAGATGTAAACAATGAAATTTACAGTTAAGTTGCAGGAACAAAATTCAAGGTGGTGCCGAAATCGGCAACTACCGCAATGTTTTTTTTACTAAATTTTTTGTTAATCATTCTCTTTTGGCTATTACAGCTGATTTATTACTAAATAAATTTACATTACTTTTGATTTTGATATAAATTAGCATATCTATATCAAAAATCCCAGGTACGAAATGGAAAAATCCACGAACCGGAACGCTATTTTAAAATTATTGTTCGCGGAATTTTTTTTTTTTAAATTATAGACAAATTTATTTCTAAACATACAAAGCAGTATAAGAAAAGCATTCAGGACTCTAAATAACAATGGAAAAGGTTACAGTGAGCACAATAAGCTATATATACTGATAATAGCATTAATACTGTTCTCCTTGCTATCACTAGATGGCAGCATAGGACTTTTGGAATCGAATTGAATCGATTTCATTCATAATATTTTTATTTTACATAATTATTTTAATAATTACTTACTTTTAAACTAATAAATTATTTTAATATTTTACTTATTTTAATGTTTCACTTTATTGTAAGCATTCATTATAATTTTCCTTGCTTAACTACCAATCAAATTAATGTTTCAAAATGTAAACAAATCAATGACCAGAAATCTGCAAAATTCTAAAATCCGCACAACCTCTGGTCCCAAGCTGTGCGGATTTGAGGGAGTCTACTGTATTTGTCTTTGTGTGCTATCACTCTATTTTGGCTGGTATCTCTTAAAATAATCTCCAATAAGAGCCATGGAGATTGATTTCTACCCTGTCTAGAGCAAGAGTTAAATGTGTCAGTTGATTCAGAAGTAAAAATTCAAAAGAGAATTATAGAGTGATTGAAATTCATGAGCCTCATCATTAGTGGTTTGACTAGACATGAGTGATTTTTGCAGTTTTGTACCCTACTGAAAATCCTGATATTAAATGTTTATATTTCCCAATATACAGAACAAACTTTCAACACACTGCATACTGCACATGCATACTTTTAATAAATGCAGCTTGCAATACATATAATAGATATTACGTTACATATAATACTATGTAACAGTAACTAAATAACTGATGCTAAGGCTTACAGCAATTAATATTATTTGGACCATTATTGGCAGCATATCTTGCAGTCCTGGATAATATACTAGCACCTTTTATCCTTAATTCAGAAATTTTAAAGCCAATTGTCTGAGAATATATACCTACATTCATTTTGTGATCTAAGTAGTATAAATCACAGTTGGGATTCAAGTTCCGAGAAAAAATTTAATATAGTAGTGGTTTCATATATGATAATTTTCAAACAATTTAATAATGTTTTAAGAACTGTGGTGTATTTTACATATTGTATATTAAAATAATTTTGCTACATGAAAAATACAACCAAATCCAAATATTAAAAAATATGTGAAGTTTTAAGTCAAGCATTAATGAAAACATTAGACAGTCGGAGAAATATAATTTAACAATAAATGAATTATTCTAAACAAACAAAGTTTCATTTGTAATATTCTTGTATTCTGTATATCTGCAGAAAATTTTATTTCCATTTTATATCTGAGCAAAAATAACTGGAAGTTGTTAGAATAGAAAAAAAAAATGATAAATCAATACTTTAATCATCATTGTACCAATATTTAAAATTTGAATAACAGCAAATGAGATCTACGTAAAATTCTATTTTAAATAAATTACACTCCTCCATCATGTTTCCACTTTCACGCAAATATAGCTAATTTTAAAAATTTGTCAGACCTGGAAGGAAAAATTTACAAACGAAACTATGATTTGCCAGATTCTATAATCAACCAAACGTTTGATCCTAAGCAGTGCTGATTTCATAGAAATGACTGTATTTAATGTAAACAGGAAAATTATTTTGACAAAAAACATACCAGTTTTAGCTTGTTTTCCAAGAGCACAAGTTTTTTCTCTAAATCTGTTATTTTTGCATCTTGACACTCCCTTTGAACATCATTCTGAAATGAACCACTTCATGAGATACGTTTTAATTTATGAAAAATAAAGATATTTGAATAACGGGTTTTAAGGAGGAAATATATATATATGTATATATATCAAAGATTCATTATTGCACCGCATCAAGATTATCGGCAACTTTTATATATCAAAAGCAAATGCTTACATACATTTTACAAGAAACACGTTTTAGTCCTGCATATAATTTGTTGTTATCAGAAAACTTAGATTAACATACAAAGAGAATTTAAAAGATCCTTGGTTTTTTTTTTCTTTTACCACCAGAAACTCTAAATATTACTAGATAATAATAATAATAATAATAATAATCAGGTTTATCGTCAAACATTTTGGTTGGTTGTTGTTTGGAGTTTTATGGCACAAGGTCCCTTCAGGGACATGCTGCGCCAAGAAAAAAGTAAGGTGTAAAACATGGTTAAAATTTAAAAGTTACATTAAAAGACTGTATGAGATATATAAGTTATAAACAAAGTAAACTGAAGAAAGAAATGTGATGATACATGTAATAAAAATAATGTACAATGAAAGTGACAATACACAAGGTTTAAAAATCCAAAATGTAATTAAAAGACAAAGCATATATTTAAATTAAAAATCTCTAAAAGCTCTAAGGTTATGAAAAGTTAAAATTAATCCAAAAATCAAAGCATAACACAGTATAGTAATACTGCCTAAAAACAAAGTTATAATTCAAAATTTAAAAAACTCAATAAAAAATCATGTAGGATTAAATTTTTCGAAAACAACATTTTCATCGTCATCAGAGTCATAACTGTAAGAGTCCATAGCCTCTTCTGCATAGTTCAGTAACTGTTTGGTATCCACTACATTTGTGATTGCTGGGCTCAGGCATGATTTCTTGTCTTTTCTCTTCACAGTTTTCCACTGTGAAGAGACTTGCGTTGGAGGTTTCTTCCGTTCTTTTTGCGCACAAGTTTTTTCATTAGCTTTCTGAGTTGGGTGAATTGGTTTCACCAATTTTCTTTTATCTGGAGCTGGCGTTTGTTTAGTCTTATGTTCGGTTGATATTTTTGATTGAACTGATGATGTTCGGAGAGAATTAGGTTTCTGTAATGGTATTGGAGATGAAGCAGCCTTAGTTTCAGTCTGATGATTAGATGACTTTTTGGATCCAACTGGAGATTTCTGTGACTGAGTAAGTTGATATTCTATTGTAACTGGTTCTGAGGATGGTAGCCAACGTTCCAATAATGGGGTACCATAGCATTTACTACCAAGAGAGACGTCCCGGGTTTTTCTAGGTGAAGTATTGGTTGAATGTGTCATAGATGTATTATTTGGTGGAAAAGAGCAGTCGGTCTGGGTACTGATGTGCCTTACGGATTTTGGTTGTTGTTTGAGTATACTAGAGTAAGAAACCCCGATAGTCGGGGTTCTAGACTCAACAAGTTTACGAGCTTCGGGATAGGAAATTTTTTGAGTTATTTTAATAGCAATTATTTCTTTTTCACGGATCCAGTTAGGACAAGAACGGGAGTATGCTGGATGATCACCCTTACAATTTATGCAGCGTTCGGATTTTTTACAAGATTTACCGTCGTGGCCTACTTCTGCACAACGAGGGCAGGTAACAGTACCACGACAAGTAGTGTTGGTATGACCATATCGTTGACATTTGAAACAACGGAGAGGATTTGGAATATAAGGCGGACAGGACAGCTTAGGTAGGCTGCTTTAATTCTAGTAGGTAAATTAGGACTATTGAAAGTCAGAATGATGTGCTTTGTGGGAAGCACTTTCTCATTCCGACGAATTGTTATACGGCGTACATCGATGACATTTTGGTCTTTTAAATTTTCTAAAAGTTCTTCTTTTGTAGACAGTAAAAGGTCAGGTTCCGATATTACACCACGGCAAGTATTCAGAGTTTGATGCGCTGTAACAGACACATAGAAAGGTCCTATTGTATTAGCATTTGAAAGAAGCTGAGATTGGCTGGCTGAAGAGACCTCAACAAGCAAATCTCCAGAATGCAGTTTTTTAAGTGAACAGTTGTCACCAAATACAGAATGAAATGTTTTTGCAATAAGAAAAGGTGAAGTTCTCTTAAAAGAACTATCAGAGAGGCTATCAGTGCATTTAATTACAAAAAAACGAGTGAATGAAGAAGTCGGTTCATTTTGCTGCTCTCCACATGGGAGAGAGTTAGAAGGAAATGAATTTTTTCCATCCATGTTAGAAAAAAATAATGATTCAGACCCCGGCCGCACCACCCACTACCGAGCCCAACAAGGGGATACACAATCGTGCACCAGTGCTAACCAGGGCCCATACGGTCACAAGACATTCCTATGCCAGTCTCCACCCTTAACAAGATGGCTAGTAAATGCTCGCTCACTTGATCCCCAGCCAGTGACAAGTCAGCTGACCAGCCGATTGATGCATACGGGACCAATATGCACCTCCCGTCTACCTGAAGCAGAGGCCAAAGCAGTGTGTTGGTTCCCTCAACTGCCAGGATCCCCCTTTCCAGGGACACGGGACGCCACGCACGGCAAACACGTGGGTGGTTTACAATTCTCCATGAGTCGATATACAGGATGATATCGGCTCATGCAGAATTGCCCTCACCTCCTAAGAGGAAACCACAATGAGAGTGAAACAAAGAGGAAAGAAAGGCAAGAGAAAAAAGAGGAAAAAGAAAGGAGAAAGATCGCTCAGGAACCCGGGGTTGCGAAGCCCGTGAATACCTAAAGAAGGTATCCCCCTGGGGGGGGTCAAACATTTTGATTCAAATAATTACTTCAATATAAATTTTGCTAATTCTCGATCAGTTGAAAATGTCAAACTGACAGATTTAAATTAATTTCTTCTTCTGACAATAAATTTTTAGGATTTGTTTAATAAAAAATGAAATAGAGTAAAAGATAATAAAACTCACTATAAATAATCATCAATAATTTCAAAATTTATTAATGATTTGATATATATATATATGTATATAGTATATACACAGTAAAAGCTCAACTAACTGGCATGCTTGGGAAGTGAAGACTACCAGATACTTGAAAAGTCCAGATAGTTGAGCACTACAAAATTTGTCACGAAGAGTGGAGGAAGGGATGCATCAATGTAACAGTGAAACAAGAAAATGATTTTTTGACCGATTTTTCTTTTATCGTGAAGTCTATTAGTATTGACTCTAAGCCACTTTAGCAGAGTGCAGCACCTGGCAGCTCTTTTAAACTCTTCCAATATGCCCGGCTGCCCTTTTTTAACACTTCCTATGTGCCCTGTGGTAATTCAGTTGATCCCGGGAAAATATTGCAAACTCTAGAGTCTCTAAGCACATCAAAATATTTTTTGTGAACAAGGTACAAGTAAGCCCCTTTTTAGAATAGTGTTGTAAAATTTTTAAAAAAATGTACCCTTTTTTAGAATAGTGTTCACTGTTTGTAAAATGCACCCTTTTTTTAAAATAGTGTTTTCTTTTTGAAAGATTGCCGCCCGGAGGCAAATTTTTTCTAGAGTCAACACTATCTATTAAATAATTCTTGTATTATCATTAAATTTTAATTTGATGAAGTTATTTTTCCTGAATTAAAAATAAAAGTAAACAATATTTTGTGTTAGGATGTAATTTCTAAATTTACGTATACAGTAGACTCCCTCAAATTCACATAGCTTGGGACCAGAGGTTATGCGGATTGTAGAATTTTGCAGATTTCTGGTCACTGCTTTGTTTACATTTTTTAAACAGTAGTTTGAATGTAATAATGCATTGAAATTATAATGAATGCTTACAATGTAATAAAATAATTAAGTAAAATCAGAAAAAATAAGAAAATTTAATAAATGATTGAAATATTAAAAGTAGAGATTAAGTAAATAATAATGAATATATAAATATGCATAATATTGTTGAGATACATTTTCTTCAATTATGCAGTAAAATTCGCTTCATAAAAAGTACACTAATAATTTACATTGAAATCATAAAATAATGCAGTTTTATTTAATGTTTAGCCAGACTTAAAAACAACAAAAAAATGAATACATAAATGTATTTGGTAAAAAGATCATGATCACCACTGATATCAACACAATCTTGAAATTTTCCAGAAATAAATTTATACTTCATTCATGATAAAGCATGAATTCAGTCATATTAACAAGAATTATGTATTAAAATGTGTATAAAATGATATAAAAATAAAAAAGTCTTGAATTTTTCTCCTACATTTTAACTGAAAGTTTCTTTGTTCACATTTGAAATGATGTGTGAATTTTAGGCGTTTGTAGATTTTAGGATTGCATATTTGAGGGAGTCTACTGTATTAATCTTTTATAATGTAATTAAGAAAAATAAATTAGCTGAGTCAAGATAGATTTCGTTCGGCTACATCAAGCCTGGAGCTAAACCTCTAATCAGTAATCAAATGTTAGATTTTAATCAGGTACTACCCAACACGAACCTAAATTTTCTTCTTACAGTTAACAGGAACATGATAAAATAAATTTGTCAACCGAAACTCAATCCAAATGTGAAGTAATAGAAAATTATTCCATATTTTAATAGAATAAAAATAATCTAAAATTATATCTCTAATATAAATTTTATTTCTTTTGTATAAAAAGGAACATATACAGTCAACTCTGAAATCTGCCGATATATAATCAGCAATAATCTATTATCCGCATTATTATTACATGTTGGAATGTAAACAATGAAGATTGCCATCCTAACTGTTAAACTCATAAAGTTAAATGTGGTGTATATAGTTTTTCAGTTATCAATTTTCCAATGGATAAATATTTAAATATAAATTGGATATAAATATTTAAATTTCATTGAGTAACAAAATTTTATCTCAGAGCAAGATGTAATGAGTGTTCATAGACTACAGAAAAACATTTATTGACAACAAACAAAACCTGAAACTACTATTATATTGTGTCAATGTGTAAAATTCTGGAATTAAGATAAAGAAAGTAATGAGATTATCTGCATTCACATATAATCTGCATACTAAAAATTACAATTTTTTTAACATATAAGCTGTAGATTGATTATATGCAGGAAAATACAGTATCTGAAAGTCAACAATACACTATAATAAAAAAAAATTAAAGTCAAACCTTTTTCAACAACTTCATTAGCACAAACAAGTTAGAAATTTCTAATGTCTTTCATGAGCAATGAAATAAGTCAAAAACCAGAGAAAAAAATTTCTTGAAAAGAAAGTACAGTCCATTTATGTTAACCGGGTGTTGGTGATAAATTGATAAATATTGTTTCCACCACGATCATTCATATTGAATTCATTTTATTTAAAATATAGACTATTTCCTCACTTAATTTCAAATACATGCATTAAGAATAGATAGCTTTCACTCATTTAATTTAAAACAACACAAAAAGTAAAAAAAAAAAATAAACCATAAGCCAAAACATTTTGTTTAAACATCAAAACAATGCTTCTAATTCACACATGCAAAAAATAAGAGCAGCTACTGTCAAGGAAGAAAAAAATGTCATTAATGAGATTTTCACCAACATAAAAGCACAAAAAATATTTATAAATATTTGTGTCATATACAAAAAGATTGTAATTACAATCATGATTAAAATGAAGCTAATTTTAAGCAAAAAACCCTACCCACAATTCAATAAAATAATGGATGAAAGAAAGTAAAAAGAAAATAAACTCATTCCTGAAATATCTAGTATATTACTTAATGTTGTTCAAATTAGCCAAATATTATCTGCTTGATACAGATATTTATACATATATAAAGTGCAAACGAATAATGCTTTTACAACAAAATTTACACTGAAATTATATTTTATAGAAAGAGCAAAATATTTCAGGCTATTAGCACCAGACACACTTTTTTTTATACCTCACAATATTAATGCTTAATTTTTCATTATTATTCCAAAAAGTAATGCTCTTAGTTTTTAAAACACTTAAAATTTATTTAAATATGAAGGAATGCTGAAAGCAATTGTTTTCTTTATTGTGTTTTTCAGGAATTTTAGGTGTTACAGTATTAATACATAAACATAATTAAAAAGTATATACAGATATTTTTTAATGAAATCATTAAAGAGCTGCTCACCTTTTCTGGAGTCAACTTTTGTCTCTTTTGATCCATAGTCAAAAATCAAGCTGCGATAAAAAGTAATTACAGAATTAGGATCTCAGTTCGAAAACTATAAAAGAGAAAATGACAAAATGAACAGACAATACAATATTTTTCAATTATAAATCAACATTCGATTTTTCGTTACTCAAATCAATGTTTGCATTTCATCATTCATTGCATCGGATTCGGGCATCTTTGCAAAATTGAGTAATGAGAAAATGATAGAAAAGATAATAAATTGAGTAGTATACCATAATTTAGGGAAGAAATACTGCACCCTCGAAAATTGACATTGTTTTGTAAAAAATATGCACAATCGCCACAGTCAAAAATGAATATTTTGCCATACTAGGAGAAAATAAAACTTTAAAAATATTGTATAAATACAGCTAAAATAACTGAATTGCTCAAATAACTAGTTGTCTAAAAATGTGCAGGATTACAATATTTAATCTCCTCACCGCCGCGAACTGATATATCCGTTCATTAAACTGTAGGTTTCACTGCAGTAGAAGCATTTTTTAAATTCATATAATTCTACAAATATAATGCAGTTTTAAAATATTTTGTTATGATTAATACTCCTAAGGCTTATACACCAATACGTAATTAATTTTTTTATATCATGATAGAAAAAAAATATTTTATTACTTTTTAAAAAATTATTGTGAAAACAACTTTACAATTCTGCCCTTTTGCTTAGCGGTCAGGGAGTTAAAATGTAGGATTGATTATCCTAAACTCCAGAATTCTTACCTGAAACTTTTCTTGATCTGTTGTTTCCTTACTTTAAATATTAATATAAATACAGTAAAATTCCGAAAATACCTATTTTCCCAATTCTGAACTTTCAAAAAATTTCATTTTCAGAAAAAGATCTCTATTTGTAAGCCCTGCATTTTTTTTTATGAAAAAAGAAATCTATGTATAATTTATTTCTGCATAACAAAACATATTATCTATCCAAAGCTGATGATCTGATAATGTTGACTTCGCACTTTACGGATTTGAATAAAGAAAACAAACCTCTCTTGTCTTTCTTTGAAATTGCTTTATACTGGGCTTTTTTTGTGAGGGGGGAGGACTCTAATTTTCTAATAACTTATTTAGTCTTATGATTTCCAGATAATCAATTCTATGCTGTATTTGTTAATTTAAGGAGATGTCCATTAGTATTGAGTACAGGACATGGACCCAGTGGTGGGATTCAACCGGTTCGGTAGAACCGGTTGTTAATTTGTGTTGAGTTCGGTGAACCGGTTGTTAAAATGATACTTTAAATGCGAAAATCGCATTTACAGTAAGTTGCGTTCTTTAAATGTTTATCTGCACAACATTGTTTTCCAGGCATAATTCTGTGATAAGTCCTGATTAATTTCATTTAATAAAATAATATTGCATTTGGAACAATAATATATTTTTTCTTCATCAATCCTGTAAGAGAAAATTCAACTTAAAAAACGAAATTTTGAAGAATTTTGGTAACTAAATTGACAGCCCTAGGCTAATCCCAGTTATGTGGCAATGCTATTAAAAATTGCAGTAACTACTTATCTATACTAATAAAAGAAAGTTTTGCTCTGTCTGTGTGTCTGAGTGTGTGCGATGGCTAGCAAAATCTATGGCACGTACGAGGCTGAAACGTTTTGTGAGGCTAGCTCAAAATGTCTCCTGATGCACCCGAGACACATAATTTTAAAATTCTAATAATTAGTTGAGTTATTAATTAAAAGCCGCAACTCACTCTCATTAAAAACTCAACTCGGTCCTTGAGAGAAAGAAAAAACTCTGGCGTACACACAGAAGCCTTATTTACGTATCATTTGAAAATGCAGAAAGAAAAGAAGAAATTTCGGAGGTATTTTGTCATTATTTATTAACTTACATCGCCCAAACCACTTAGTAAATTTAAAAATGAAAGACATATTCTGAAATATCTACGTCTCAAATGCCTCAGTCAATTAAAAAAATATCACAGTTAACCCCTTGAAAAACAATTTTCAAAAGGGGTCGTTTTTCCCGAGAAACTTTTTCTCACTTATTGCAACGCCCCTCCAGGGCGCAATTTTGGAGGTACCAACAAACCAAAAATATGTTCTTAAAGTGGAAACCCTCTTCTAATCGGTGGTGCAATTTATTTAAAACAAATATGAATTTTAATTTTTCAAATATACCGGTAAACGCAGGTCACTTCGCGCCTCACAAAGACGATATTTTTTCTATGCTAAAAATAACTAAACGTCCGTATTCTTGTAGAGTATCTCAATAAATAGACCAGATTTACATCACCTACAAAAATTTTGAAACGTTCGAATGGTATAAATATTTCTTATAAAATAAAATGTGTGAAAATTTTGACGAAATGAGTGAAAATCTGAGTGTTTCGTTGGGGCTTTGCTCCTACAGGGCAAAATTTTAGAGGTACTGACAAACCAATAATATGTTTGTAAATCAGAAACCACCTTCTTATCGATGGGACTATCAGTTTTATAAGATAGGAATTTTAACCCTTACAAATACACCGGCAAATGCAGGTCATTTCGCGCCTCACGGAGACGATATTTTTCTGCGCTAAACACAATTAAACGACCGCATTTGAACACAATCTTTTAAGAGTATCTCAAATTCAGATGGCATTGAGATTCTCAATAGATCACCAGTCGAATTCCGGCTTCGTCCGAGTACGAAAATTTGGCGGAATGCCCCCCCCCCCCCCCTTCGTGACATCATTTTGACGTCATAGGGGCGTAGAAAAGGGAAAGCGGTATTCTGGGCCACTTCTTTTCGTATTTGGCGAAAGTTTAGATGCGATAATTTATTTCGGATGTTTACATTTTTTCGGATGCTATTTTCGCCATCTCAAAGTAGGCGAAACGAGGGTGAAAAGCCCATTTCGGACGCAACTTTTATGATTGTTTACATATGATAGGACCTTTTAGTAAGTAAGTTTCTAGCATTTTTCAATGTTAGGACTTTTTTATTGCATTTGTGAAGAATATTATAATGTATTTGGTAAAAAATGAGCGTTTACTCTGTTATTTTGATGTGGGGAGGTTTTAGTTTTTATTTATTTTAAAATAAATTATGTACATTATAAAAAATACTTTAATTTTTAAGAACAAACAGATGTTTGGAAATGATTTTAAAGTTGTAGAATTCATTTTAAATGGAGATAAATTTGTTAAATAATTGGAAGAATCTGATATATTTTGATAGGATTGATACCCTCTGATCAAACTCCAAAAGGGAGGGGGTGGGGTGGATTTTTCAGCAAATGAATGATAATTATTAGAATTAATAAAATCACTTTGCTTTCAATTATAACTGTTTTATCTATATTTAATTATTTAAAGCCAAATGGGTAAAATAAATTTAATATTTTCTTTTAATCATTGAAAAAAAATTAAATTTCAAGGTTCAAGGATTTGGAGTTGATGTTCTACTACAAATGCAGTTAGTTATACTAAGAGTTTAATTAATAAGTATAACAGAGAGTTTAATTAATAAAGAATTGTTATATGCTACATAATTTTAAACATAATACTTATGCCAAGAAATACATGCTATTAATATCCAATTTTATTTATTTATTTTACATAAAACCTTAGGTTTTGATGAATGCTTAGCTGAAAATCTGCTGTATGATGTACCTCTTCTCATTAAAGTCGACAAGAATATGAAATAATCTGTACTGAGGTATACATCAAACTGAGATAACTTTTAATATTAATATAATTTTTGAAATTGTTATATCTATGTGTAAGAAAAATATATACTGTTACTTTCTTGTACTTTTGAAAAATGGTGAAGAATAAAATGTTTTTCTAACTTCATTTTATTTATTTATTATTACCGTAAAATCCCGATTGTAAGCCCCCCTTTTTTCAAAAGAAAATGCAGTTAAATTTGGGAGGGGGCTTATAATCGAGATTTTTTTAAAAAATTATTTTAAAATCTGTTTTTATCATTAATTTAGAAGTAAATAAGGTAAATACAGGGGTGAGAATCTTCCATATTTTGACAGCTTTCCGATTTGTAAAAAAAAAAAAAAAATCTAAATCCCCCCTCCCCCAAAAAAAGAAAATTCCCTTCAAAAAAATATGCAAAAATTTAAAAAATTACTTTTTTTTCAAATAAACTTATTTATTTGTTATTTTACGGCAACAATATTTAATCAATCATCTAAGCTTCCCCTCCAAAAATATTGCTTCCCCCTTTGCCCCCCATGGTACCAAACATGAATAATTTAACCTATAAAACTCTTGAAATTTCTTAATACACAATATGCTATACCAATACACTTACTATAGTTACAATAAATAATCTATCAGATAAATTATTCTCTCCCTGTCTCTCCTGACTCTCATATCATGATCCCCCCCCCCCCATCCCTGCATCTCATGCAGTTTAAAAACTGTAATTTTTTTTTTTTAAATTTTTGCTTGATTTGTGATTTTGTCGTAAAATATTTAAGTAACCACCTAAATTATTTCGCAACCTCCCCCCAAAAAATCTCTCCCTTACTTTTTCGTCCCCCCCCCCCAACACACGCAGTATATTTAAAAACAAATTATTTTTACTTTTTCTGGCCCTATTTAATCATAAAATACACATGTAATTCAAGGGTTAAAACAGCCAAACTGCAGAAAAATCTTTTGCTTTCCTTCTGCATATTTAAAAATCTCCCCACACCACTGCCATTTGGGGAGAAATAATGGAGACAGAGTATGAAGATTTTAGATGAGTGATACTTGTATGAGATTATGTAGATGAGATTTTAGATCAATCACCTTGATACAATCCTAACTAATGATTTCTGGTCTAAAATCCGGACATTTTTCTGATACCAGTTTTATTATTTTTTAAAATAAGACTGATGTATCGTTGATATTTCTCATTAAATTCAGTTACATTCTTTCAGCTATAAACACTAAATAAATAAATATAGATATATTCTGATATATTTTTATAATGATTGACCGTTAATTAAAAACTTTAATTATTACAAAAATGGGAAAGTTAAAAAATGACATAAAAAAGGAAGACTTGACTTAGTATGTTGATGACTCGAAGCTTCATATAATTTAATTCTAATAAAATCCCCAAAGTATATATTTATAACTAAAGAAACAAACATGCAATTTCATTTTCTTTTGATTGAACTGAAAGATAAACACACTTGGTAGTCATTCTATTAACACCTACTCCTTCTCTAACAGAATGATCAACCTAGGGACACATTGCCCTATGACCTTGACGAGCACATTTGACGATCTCGATGTGTTGTTTCTTTGAAAAGAACTTAGAATGCAGTAGAAAAAGGAGAAAACAAGATGTGCTTTTTTTTTTCTTTTTTTTTGCGATCTTTTGACAAAATTCTCGTTTTTTTTTCTCTTCCTGCAATCCTTTGCAAACTTTGCAATGGATTTTTTTTTCCAGCTCTCGACTGTTTGACAAAATTGGCAATTTTTTCTGTGATTGATTGAACAAATTGATTTTTTGGGGGGCAATCGTTTGTCGAAATTCATGATATTTTTCTGTGACCGACTGACAAAATACAATATTTTCTTCTCACTCCTGACAAAATTTGCGATATTTTTCCTTGACCGTTTATTGAAACTGATTTTTTTTCTGCAACCTATGACAAAATTTGTGATTTTTCTCAGCGAATGTTAGACAAATTTGATTTTTTTCTCCCTTTAATTGATTATTGAAAGCAACTCTTTACAGAGATCAGTTGAAAAAAAAAAATCTCGAATTGTTTCTTAGATAAGTGACGAAATTCACGATATTTTTCCATGATTATGAAGAAATTTTCTAAATATATTCTCAGAAGAATCGCGCAATTTTATATGTTATCTCAAACAACCCCCCCCCCCCCCCCTTCATGAAACTCTAGAAATGGCACTAAACCTTCTCAGATAAAGAACTTTTGCTGTAACTACACGATTTCGCTCATATTTAACATCCATTAAGAGGATTTTATGTTAAGAAGCTTGTTTTCTTTTCCAGATTTTTTTATGAGGATTCTTTAATGTCCGAATTTTTGGACTGGTGACTGATATTTCTTTAATTTTCGAAGCCGAATGACTTAAATTTTCGGAAAATTCGGAATAAAATCGCTTCTGTATTATCTATTGTGTACTATATTTTAATTTATTGTGTTTCAATATGTATATTTAATTTCAGCACAAGTGTTATGTTTTAGTGTATCATTCCTATTTTATAACTTAATTTGGCAATTTGATCGTCGTTTCTTTGCACTAGGGGGAAAATGCATTTTGTATGCTGTTATATTGTCGTGAAAAATATTTTTTAACAGATTTCCAAAATCAAGAAAATTTGAAAATCCGGAATCGCCACGGTTTTTCCCACAAAAAATTTTGTGAAAAGAAGGGGGGGGGGCTTATATTTGGGAATTGAAAATAAAATAAAAAGTGCTTAAAAGTGGGAGGGGGGCTTACTTTCGAAGGGGGGCTTACAATCGGGATTTTACGGTATTATATAATTATACCTCAACCCTGCATCTATTGCTGTCTTACACAACTTTGTATTTTTTTTTCTTTTTGTAAATTAGCTTTTAAAGTACACATATATTAAACAAATTACAGAAATTTTATAATCTTCTTCAAATTTTATTAAAATATCAGTGAGAATTACTTTTTAATAAATGTGAAAATAAATAAAGTTCATGAAATCATCTTTTCAAAAATATATTAGCAATTTAGTACTATTATTACAAAATTTGAATGGCTTTGTCACTAATTATTTATGCATTTCCAATATTAAAATATCAAGGCAAAAACTGAATAATAAATACATGGTAGAATTTAATTATTAAAGTTTTTTAATATAGCATATTTTATAGTAACAATAATCTAAAAGTTAAAATATCAGTGAAAATCTTTTTTACTACAGTTACAAAATCAACTTCATACCTACATGAATAAAATTTTCAGACAAAAAAAAAAAAAAAAAATCTATGAGTGTTTTATAAGCATCTTTGATTAAAGTTGGTTGCTTGCTGATTAACTTTATTTTTGTGGTTTATATTCTTTGAAAATTGCTTTTTATGGAAGTTTTACTGCCCTTTTAGGGAGAAATTTTTAAAAATGTTTATTTATTAAGAATGTGAAACTTTTATTCATGTGCTCTATACATTAATGACACACATATAAATATACATAAATTAAATTTTGATTGCTGTAAAAGTAGAAAGTTTGAACTTTAAAACAGTATTTAAAGAATAATAACAATAATTCTTCTGGATTTTATAGAAATTGTTTAAGTAATATCAAAAGCAGACAAATGACTTACCCGTGTAATAAATTGCATAGTAAAACAGACGAGTAAAGTTCAATGGGAGTTTTTAAAAAAGCTATTCATTTTAATTTGTTTACAGTTGAAAATATGCTTTTTACATTAGATTTATAATACATATATATAAAAAAGAAGGTATAAAGGTTTTTAAAAGAATGTATCACTTTTTTTAAATTTTCAACCACTATGTTAATAAGATGCATGATAAATAAATATTAATTGATGTTCCTGTAAAAATAAAAGAAAAAAGGAATGTTGATTATGGTGTATTACTATAGTGATTGAAAGCTTTAAAAATTAAACTTGCAGGCAGTTTATTTCATGAAGATATATTTTGGGAGATTTAGATTTTTCTTTACTCTTGATTTTTCATAGAATTTTCTAATTTAACATAAAGGCAATAATAATAGTAATAATGGTTTAAAAAAATAGAAATAATAATTTTTTTTTTTCACCAGTGTTGAAAAAAACTTTATTATTTTTTTCTTTTGAAAATAAATATTAAAAATGAAATACATTTCTTTATTATCGTAAAAAAGGGAAGCATTTGAAGTGTATTTATACAAAGAATTAATTTCAAATGCTTCTCTTTTTTTTTTTGAGAGAGAGAGAGAGAGGGGTGTGTGTGGGGAAGGGGCATATCATTTACATTTATTTTCTCCTTTTTTTATGTACTGTTTTTGAAAACATGTAGCAAAATACTTAGTTTGTTAGGAAAGGGCGTGATATTTTTTGTCAACACTCTTAATCTTATTTAAACAACTGTTTATATTGCCAGTCTTACCTTAATAACTGTGAATAGTTTTTTTTCTTTAGTCTTTTCTAAATTATTTACATTATCTCAATATATCAATTGCATGATTGATTAAATCTGTACTTGTTTACATTCCTGTTACCCATTTACAAGAAACAAATTCTATCTTCAATCAATGTGATTTAACACCAATAATGTATTAAGATAAGCATAACATCATGTTCAATCAACTGTATTACTACATGTCACATACAACATACACGTTTCAACTTTATTTTATGGATAAGTCAGTTTAGCTTTTATAACGAAGAATATATGTTAATTGCTGAAAATAATGACTTAGGAAATGTATTAAAATGAAAAGTTAGGATATAAAATAAGGATATGCTCTTATTAATGTATACTTAAAAAAATAATAAAAGCATGAACTGCTGTAAAATATTATATTTTGCTTATGAAAGGTAATATAAAAATTACATTACCAGTGAAAACAAATAATAACATTGTAAGCTTTTGCTGATTATCTCTGCATAAAGGTAAACAACTCTGATATTTAATATAAAGTAGAATTTTTGGGGTGATTTTATTAAAGCTATTTCTTTTATTTTTACCAGTTGAAAATATCCCCTTTTAATTAGATTTATATGTATAAAGTAAAAATAAGTTGCATAATGAGTCTTTTGGCTTTCAGAACTATCAATCACTAACTTAACAAGATGAAAAGGAATGAAAAAGCATTTGTTTATAGAAATCTAACTTGCAAGCATTTTATTTCTTGCAAATGTATTCAGTACTTTATTCCTTGATTTCACAGAAATCTTAAACATAATAATTTATATTTTCGTCACAATGTTTAGCGAAAAAAAAAAAAAAAAAAGACAACTTTACTCTTTTCACTTGACTTATGAATATAAGCATTATAAATTAAATGCATTTATTTATTACCTGTTTTTAAAATGCAAATTTAACAACAACAATAAAAAAAAGGCTAACTTAGTGAGTCATTTTTACAAAGAGTAGCTTTCAAAAGCTCTTTTTTTTTATGTGTGTGTGTATGGGTGGGGGGGGGGGGGGATTTTATTTACTAATTTAATCACATTAGAAGAAATACCTTTGATAACAGTAAAAGTTTCAATTCTTTTTTAGTTTCTTCTAATGAAATATTTAAGACTCAGAATTGCATTCTGTTGTAACACATTCTACTCACCATGTAAATATTTTGATTCTTTAAATATGTTAGTCATTCTGATAAATTCATAATTTAAAAAAATATAAATACATTTCTTTTTACTCTCTAAGCAGGATTTGTG
Source organism: Maratus speciosus (assembly GCA_963932465.1). NCBI lineage: Eukaryota > Metazoa > Arthropoda > Arachnida > Araneae > Salticidae > Maratus > Maratus speciosus. The sequence goes on from OZ010798.1 coordinate 39,299,417, forward strand.
ATTTTTTAAAAATCAAAATTTTATTTTAAAAGTACAATTTGAAAGAAAAATACCCTTCGCTGAATCATTAAAATTATTAATTAGAAAAGCTTATTTAAATTTATCTGAAAAAAAAAAATAATAAACTCATTCACCTGGTTAATTTGAAATATTTTAAGCATGTAAAAATTACAGTTATATAGTTAAAAAAAAAAAAATAGAGCAATATAAACAGAGATTTAATTTGAAAATGTGAATTCAATTTTACTTTTGAAAACATGAAATAAATAAAACAAATTATCTTGTGTTGTATGAGCACTTTCAGTTATACTAGCTACAATTTAACATATATCCTATATATTACCTTAACTTACCCATTCTCAATTTATGATTTTATTTTTAAATGTTATGTTTGATTTAAATAAAATTAAAAAAGCTTCTCCCACTTTCGAAATTTACAATGCATTTTTGGACATACATAATTATAATATTTATTATAAAATATCTTAACATAGATTTAAAATAACATTTTTTGAAAGGTTAATTTAAATATTTTTTTTAATCAGTTAATTTAAATTATGATTAAAATCAACTAATCCTGCCACCTAAGTAAAATATAAACATGTAAAACATAAACATTTGGGTATAACACTAAATAAAATGAATGAATAAAAAATATAAACTTTTTTCCAACAGTATAAAAAAAATCACTTCATCAGTGCTGAGTAAATTGATATAATTTCTCACACTTGAGCATACACACATTAGTTATTCAATTTCATGTTTAAAATTTTCACATTCTATTGTTTTGTTTAAACTGCAAAAAATATTATTATTAAACAACGTTAAAATTAAAAATTTCCACTCTAGCGGTAAGATTTTTCAATCCTAAAGTAAATAATAAAAATGCATATAGCTGGCTTCCGACCTATTAAAGTCTTTATGGCTCTGAAATTTTACCAAGTTGTCCTTGTATAATGGCATAGAAAAATAGTAACTCCTGGTGCTGGAGAATACTTTCTTCCTTATCATTTGTAGAAATAACTGAATCATTATTGCCAAAGTATGTGGCGTTTAATCAACACATACATGAGGCAATATGTATTCAGGCAAAAGTTTTGTGTTCTTTTAAATTAAATTCGTCACACTCAGATCCTTAGTATGCAGACACTCTAGAACAGCAGCCTTTACGTTATAACAGGAATTTCATTAAGACTGCAATGTTAAATTATCTTACACGGCAAAAATTGCAAATTTCAAACACTACTAAACTGTCATTAGTTTTGTGTTTACACGTTTTAGGATGAAACTACCATACGATAATGATTACGTCAATTAATGAATGATGGATTCTCATTGGTTATATCGTGATATCAGGGAGGAGCTATCACCACCTTTTCGGATGCTGTATAGCATCCGTAATCGCTTTCGTATGTACGAAAATCTGATCCCAGAATAGCACTTTTTGCCAGATACGAATTAGGATACGATACGAAAGAGTGTTTTCACGTGACGTCGTAACGAACGTTCGAATTCCTTTCGAACCTTGCGGGAATCGGACTCCAGATTTACATCATCTATACAAAAAATTTGAAACATTCGGACGGGTAGAAATGTTTTTTCAAAATAAAATCTGTGAAATTTCAACGAAATCAATGAAAACCTGAGTGGTTCTTCGCGGTTTCGCTCGCTTTCAGTCCGCATAGACTCCACAAACCAAATTGAGCAGAAAGTAAAGCACCAAATAGCATATATTTTCAATTCAATATTTTTTCATTTAAAAATATAAATTCAGATAAAATAGATTTAAAGATATAAATAAAATCATACAAATTTCAGGTTAATTTAAGGGTCATTCATCACGGGCCCAGGCAGTGCTATTATTCGAGTGAACAATACTTTGCTTTGGCACGGAATGTTCTCTGTTATCGCTCATCTATAGCTAATACTTAAATCGTCAGATTAGACATCGTATGATCTAAACTTGCCGAATCATGATACTTTGTATTTTACGAATTTCCAAAGATGTCTGGAATTTTTTTTTTTTTTAAACCATTTGGAAAAAAGGTTATTGTTCTCTGTCAGGGTAAGAAATCAAAAGCATATCTGAAGGTTTTTATTGGTTTATTCCTATTAATATAAAATGAATAAATCGTAAAAAAAAAGTCATTTTTTCTCACCAAAAAATCGTCCCTGAAGAGGTAGGTTATCATTCCTTTTACAGAAAAGGCTTCACGGAGATATTTAGATTTATTTGCAGAGGAATTAATAGCGAAAGCAGTTTGTACACACACACACACAAAAAGGCTACTTTTTTTTTTAACCATTTGGAAAAATGGTTATTGTTCTCTGTCAGGGTAGGAAATCAAAAGCATATCTGAAGGTTTTTATTGGTTTATTCCTATTAATATAAAATGAATAAATCGTAAAAAAAAAAAAGTCATTTTTTCTCACCAAAAAATCGTCCCTGAAGAGGTAGGTTATCATTACTTTTACAGAAAAGGCTTCAGGGAGATATTTAGATTTATTTGCAGAGGAATTAATAGCGAAAGCAGTTTGTACACACACACACAAAAAGGCTACTTTTTTTTTTTTTTTAACCATTTGGAAAAATGGTTATTGTTCTCTGTCAGGGTAGGAAATCAAAAGCATATCTGAAGGTTTTTATTGGTTTAATTGGTTTATTCCTATTAATATAAAATGAATAAATCGTAAAAAAAAAAAGTCATTTTTTCTCACCAAAAAATCGTCCCTTAAGAGGTAGGTTATCATTACTTTTACAGAAAAGGCTTCAGGGAGATATTTAGATTTATTTGCAGAGGAATTAATAGCGAAAGCAGTTTGTACACACACACACAAAAAGGCTACTTTTTTTTTTTTTAACCATTTGGAAAAATGGTTATTGTTCTCTGTCAGGGTAGGAAATCAAAAGCATATCTGAAGGTTTTTATTGGTTTATTCCTATTAATATAAAATGAATAAATCGTAAAAAAAAAAAAAAGTCATTTTTTCTCACCATAAAATCGTCCCTGAAGAGGTAGGTTATCATTACTTTTACAGAAAAGGCTTCACGGAGATATTTAGATTTATTTGCAGAGGAATTAATAGCGAAAGCAGTTTGTACACACACACATAAAAAGGCTACTTTTTTTTTTTTTTTTTTTTAACCATTTGGAAAAATGGTTATTGTTCTCTGTCAGGGTAGGAAATCAAAAGCATATCTGAAGGTTTTTATTGGTTTATTCCTATTAATATAAAATGAATAAATCGTAAAAAAAAAAAAGTCATTTTTTCTCACCAAAAAATCGTCCCTGAAGAGGTAGGTTATCATTACTTTTACAGAAAAGGCTTCACGGAGATATTTAGATTTATTTGCAGAGGAATTAATAGCGAAAGCAGTTTGTACACACACACACAAAAAGGCTACTTTTTTTTTTTTAACCATTTGGAAAAATGGTTATTGTTCTCTGTCGGGGTAGGAAATCAAAAGCATATCTGAAGGTTTTTATTGGTTTATTCCTATTAATATAAAATGAATAAATCGTAAAAAAAAAGTCATTTTTTCTCACCAAAAAATCATCCCTGAAGAGGTAGGTTATCATTACTTTTACAGAAAAGGCTTCAGGGAGATATTTAAATTTATTTGCAGAGGAATTAATAGCGAAAGCAGTTTGTACACACACACACAAAAAGGCTACTTTTTTTTTTTTTTAACCATTTGGAAAAATGGTTATTGTTCTCTGTCAGGGTAGGAAATCAAAAGCATATCTGAAGGTTTTTATTGGTTTATTCCTATTAATATAAAATGAATAAATCGTAAAAAAAAAAAGTCATTTTTTCTCACCAAAAAATCGTCCCTCAAGAGGTAGGTTATCATTACTTTTACAGAAAAGGCTTAATGGAGATATTTAGATTTATTTGCAGAGGAATTAATAGCGAAAGCAGTTTGTACACACACACACAAAAAGGCTACTTTTTTTTTTTAACCATTTGGAAAAATGATTATTGTTCTCTGTCAGGGTAGGAAATCAAAAGCATATCTGAAGGTGTTTAATTGGTTTATTCCTATTAATATAAAATGAATAAATCGTAAAAAAAAAAAGTCATTTTTTCTCACCAAAAAATCGTCCCTGAAGAGGTAGGTTATCATTACTTTTACAGAAAAGGCTTCACGGAGATATTTAGATTTATTTGCAGAGGAATTAATAGCGAAAGCAGTTTGTACACACACACACAAAAAGGCTACTTTTTTTTTTTTTTTTTTTTTTTTTTAACCATTTGGAAAAATGGTTATTGTTCTCTGTCAGGGTAGGAAATCAAAAGCATATCTGAAGGTTTTTATTGGTTTAATCTGCATTTTATTCGTGTTCTGATTGGTCTATACAGTAATTTGTATTTTCCTTTACATTTAACAACAATGGATACCTTCTGTTGCCACTATGACAAAAAGTAATAAAAACTACAAAAAAAATAATAATAACTCGGAAACAAATTGATATACAGCTTTCAAACAAATTGCATTTAAAAGTACATTTTTTTCTCTATCCGACGGTGTAAAAAGTAATATTGTCGGATGTTTAAAAGTTTAAGAATGAAATTTAAATTAAAATGTGTCATCAGATTTCTTGGAAATCTGGCGATGGAAAAGCCTTTTCCCGAACAGCCAATGAAATGCTTGGATAATCCGTAAGTTTCAGTTTCATGGCGTACGTAATGTAGGATCAACTCGGTGCAATTTTTTATGTCTTAAATTTTAGTCTTTGAAAAAATCGTTTCCAAATGGTCATTGTAATTTGTTAAATTGCTTTTTTTTTTTTTTTTTTTAAACTAAGAAATTGTAAAAATTCCTAAGATTTCTAAATGTCATAACCCGAGAAGTTTTGGTCGTGCAAAAATTTGTCTCACTTGCTATAGCATGGACAATAATTTTCTAAATATGTTATATAGAACTTAACTTACATTTCTGCTATTTTTATATTATATCATTTTGAGGGCTTAATTTGCGCTGGAGCCCACCAGATCTTAGCTTCGGTATTTCTCTGTTTTTAGTAAATATTTAAATATTGGTCGGAATTCACAGGAGCTCATAAATACAGGGCCCCGGATCCCAGTGCAATAGCTCTTCCGAAAAACCGAAGCCTAAATTCCCCTTTCCTTTCCTTCCCATCTCCAAGATTCCTTTGCATTCTTTTTTTTTTTTTTTTTATCAAAACACTCATACGTGAGGATGAAGGAGATGTTTCAACTCAATTTTTATATGAGTATTTGGGCTTGGGCTGGCTCAAGCCCAATCTGAATTACATTCAAAATTTTATTTATTCATGTATATGTAAAAAAATCCTCCTGAAAAATTACGTATTCTATTTTATTTCAAATCATTTTAATGCTACTTTGGTAAGAATAAAGGGAAACAGGAATCGTACTTTTCTATTCTATTTGCAAATTTAGGTCTGGTATTGATGGCGGCGACGTGTTGATACGAGACGATTAATCAAGAGACTAAACAATGAATTTGCTTACAGTTCTATTTTCTTTTCTGACATTAAGATAATTTTTAATTGGCTGGTTTATTTTAATTTTTGAATTAGATATCGAACCTGAAAAGAATATTTTCTGTTTTTAGTCAATGGGTATCAGCTTGAGGTTTTGTTTGTTTGAGGTTTTTAGTCTTCTATTTTGTTCGAGTATAAAAATCACGTTAGTGATTTTTCTGTTTATTTCGTAACATGAACGATGCCCATGCTAAGGCTCTACTCTGCAAATTTATGAAGTTTACTTTCATTTGTAACCAGACATAATTGCCATGTATCGTTATTCTGATAGAAATTAATCGAGCAAAGTTACCACTTTTTCTATAAAAGCATCGAATCTTTCCGATAACGATGTCAAAATTTTCATTTAATCTGATTTTCAGGAACTAACCACGAAAGATTGTTATGCAAAAGAAATCGATTATAGTTTAAGGTAAGCATATTCTGTAGGAAATTGAAAAACGCTGTTCCCTTCTTCAGCATATTAATATTAATTTTTGTAAATTTCATTCATTTTTTTTTGGAACAGATGTCATAAGTTCCCCCCAGCCGCCATCTTGGAATTTTCTTGGCATGAAAACCCTTTTTCCGCCAAGTAGTAAATGTCGCCAAGCACCGGTTTATAGGCATGTTTGGCTTAACGAAAATAAAATGTAAATAATAAACAAGATTCGCTAAAATGGCAACCAGTAATCCTTGTATGTGCGCTTCGTGCACATTTTCAGAAAAAAAAACATCACTGCATTCAGCACTTCTCAAGGTGTAGCATTTTCAAAATTCAGCATTTTTCGCTTTCTAGCAATCTCAAAATGTAAAAAACTTTTAAAGCAAAAATATACATAAAAAACAAAATTCGCTAAAATGGCAACCAGTAATCGTTGTATGTGCGCTTTGTGCACATTTTCCGAAAAAAAAAACATCAATGCATTCAGCACTTCTCAAGGTGTAGCATTCTCAAAATTCAGCATTTCTCGCTTTCTAGCAATCTCAAAATGTAAAAAACTTTTAAAGCAAAAATATACATAAAAACAAAATTCGCTAAAATGGCAACCAGTAATCGTTGTATGTGCACTTCGCGCACATTTTCCAAAAAAAAACATCACCGAATTCAGCATTTCTTGTGATATAGCATTCTCAAAATTCAGCAATTCTCGCTTTCTAGCAATCTCAAAATGTAAAAAACTCAAAAGCAGTAAAATATACATAAAATTATCAACATACCTTAACAGACATCTGCTTTTTCTTGAAAGATCCAGCTCGAAATATTATCGCCGACATTTTCCAAAATAGGCTTATCAATACGTATTCACAAACTATAAACAAACCTTCTTTTCTTGTCAAAATTTCCTCATATTTCCTAATTATTTCAGCAACAGCGTTTAAACGGACTACAGAAAACATAGTCAATCAAATACATTCAATAAATTTCACATAAAAATAAAAAGGCAGAACTATACAACACGATATCAAAATACATTCACAATATTCCACCATGAACTTCTCGGTTGCCAGAACGACACGTCACAACAACATGTCATGCGGGATTCAACCTATCGAGGTTGCCATATCCATAACCACCGTCAACAAGCCAACAAAAAATCGTCAAACATTTCAAAACAACAACAGCGGAGGGGAGATACGGCATCTGTTCCTTTTTTTTTTATAAAATGCACAGCTGCGAACTATTTCTTTTTTGTGTTAACACTATTTCTGAATCATAATCCTTATCATATTTAATTGCAGAATTATTCAATTAATTAAATTTAAAATTAGACAAAGATTTCTATTCGGAAGGAATGATAACAAAAAACAGAAATAGTTGACAACTAAGTATATGCTGATAGATAAATTTAAAATTTTTATTTTTCTATAAAAAAAAAATGCTTTAAATTTTAAAATATAATTTTAAATATAAATATTCAGATTGGAGTGACGGGGGGTGGGGAGGGAGGAGGATCACGCTACGGTTGTTAGCATTGCAGAATATTAGGGCTTCGGTACTTTTTTTGTTAGAAATTAAGTCCTGATTGTTTTGATGCATTTTCTGATAGAAATTATGATCAGGGTTTCACGATTTCCAAATATTTATTAACATTCTTTGATAGGGTAACATGTTTCAGGATTTTTTTCACTGTACCAAAGGATCAAAGTTTTTTTTAACAATGTTCTTTTAATATTGGAAAGTGTTTCATAATCTATGTGTGATGTTTCATTTTTCTTTCATTTTTGTATATCAAAAATCATTCGGGCAACGAACCGGTTGTTAAATTATTTGAATCCCACCACTGCATGGACCCCTCCCCTTGTTTTTAAAAGTGGTTGACATCCACTTGGCATACATTTTTTAGTAGGTTGCATCCACTTGGCATGCATTTTTTAGTAGGTTGCATCCGCTTGGCATGCTTTTTTAAGTAGGTCACATCCACTAGGAAAACTATTTAGATAATCCATCAAAACCTTCAAATTCAGATGTCTCGCAAACAGATTGAAAGAGTTTTATCATTTCTTCATCCAGTAGTTTCTCATTCTGTTACACATCTCTGTCTGAAAATTCACTTTCACTCTCAATTTCGGGAATGATTCCAACCTTTGCTAACTTTTAATAGGAACATCTTTCATGGCTTGTGACACTCATTGGGTAACTACTTCGTGTGTTGCCTTCTTCATCTTTCCTCCTTTTGTATAGGAATGCATTCTGAATGCCTCATCCAATTTTACTAATTCTTTCAAATTTGGTCTTTGAATGACTTGTTGATTGTTAAATCCAGAGGTATGAAGAATCTTTGTAAGACCTTCAGGAATTACAGCAAGAGAGACTGAGGATTTTTTTGCTGCAACTTTAACAAACTCCTTCAAATCAAATCGCAACACATCCATCATTAAGAGATGACTTGGCTAGAAAAAATTTGCCTTTTTGCCTGATGCCAATCCATTCCAGTATGATCTCTTCACATATTCAGCCCTTTTCCTTCCACTTGAGTACAACATCAGGTGGTTATTTCCCTGAAGCAAAGTCTTTCGCTTAAAAATAATGTTCCATTGGCTTTATTTTTTTCTTAGGCAAGTATTCAAGTGAATGTAGGTTTTTCGTTTCCCGTTCTAGAAATAGAAACACTTTTTTTTCCCCATTACTTTCCACTGTTCAGTTGGTAGGATAAAACAAATGTTAATGGAACTTCATCAATGTTAATTATTTGATTGTTATTGGATTTCTTTTCTTCGATTTTATTTTGCTCAAACTTCGAAAATGATTTTTTCTTCTCCTTCCAGTCACTCGGCAAATTCTGTCCCAGAGTTTTGCAAGAATGCACTCAAAGCTTTTTTCTGGTCATAGATATAAGGCATCAATTGGCATTCATGTTGAAATTCAACAGTCAGATTTGTAACAGTCTCAAATTTGCTTAATGTTTGCAATAATGCTTAATGTACCTTAACAGTAGAAACTGAATATTCTTGACTTCTTTGCACAAAAATCCACTTTTCTAAGTCGTCTTCTAAATGAGTCTATGCTATCCTCCTACCTCTTTGAACTTTCGGAAGATTTTCAAGTATAACAGAGACATTAACATTAGTTTAAAAAAATTAAATTAAGAAATTATTATTGAATAAATAATAAAAAAGATTAAGAAAACATGCACTATCGGGTTGTCGTAAGAACTATAATTTAAAAATCCCACACTAATAAGAGATCGTTATAACAGAGAATTTAAAATTTGTTTTAAAAAAAGAGTATTATTCCAAAATTATAATGGAATAAATAATTAAATATTTATAAAAAATCTGCACAATCGGGCGTCATAAGAAAGTTAATTTCACAATCTTCCTCTTATGGTAGATAGCTTTAATAAAAATTAAAAGAATCAATATGACAGAAAAATAGTTTCTCCTTTAGAGTGGATATAATTGTGATTTTATGAGCAGTAACTGAAATGAAAATGTACCAAACGAAAATTTCAACTTGTAAATTTCGAAAAACCGGCTTTCCAATACTATGTTTCTACAGTGCAGTACAAGACATGATAACTATCATTGTCCCTCTATCTTTACTCAATTCGCCATATTTCTCCAAAAAGGATGACTCATGTACTGCATTTCTGGATTTAAAACTGTGTTCCTATATTTTTATAACAAACATGATATAAATGAATCATTTATTTAAAAACAGTTGATTGCTCATTAAAATTCACAAGAAAACGTTAATTCAATGATAGTGCTATTCATTTCATGAAATTTACTTTATTTCTATAAAATTGATCAAATGTAACGAAATAAATCAGTTGGGATTGTTAATTTATTTGCATTATTATTTTGTATATCTATATTAATAATAATAATTAAAAAAATAGATTGTAAATACGAAAGAATTAAATAAATTCTTTGATAAACAACAAGCATAACTCACCACACGCTACTTTTTTTAAGCTCAGCAAAATGGCGACAGAAAATAATTCGATTAAAAATAAATGTTCGATTGATAACAATTCATTCTGCGGTCTTTTGTTGGAACATAGCTTAACATTAAGCTGTTTTTGAACTGTTAGCCTCTTCAGGAACTAATCTGATATGATATAATTTGCAATGCACAAACAGGAAGTTACTAAGCACTTCAGACTTTTATTAAACTCTATAATCAAATAAATAATAATTTTTAACTTAATCGAATCGATAATCGAAATAAAAGTTCACTTCGCCATTTTCTTTTACATAGAAGGGTGTGGTAATTTATCTTATATATATATGAATCTAAATATTGCGTAAATGCTTTTTTATTTCTTTTCCACATATACACAAATAAGTAAATTTGTGTTATCTATTACTTATCATTAATGTGAAGACAATTTATTTCTCTTGAATCCGAAAAACAGGTGAGGTTCGTTCCTTATATTGTCAATTGTGCACATACTAGTAGTTTCAAGTTGATAGGTCCTAAGATATAAATTGCCTATATATTAGATTAAATTAATAGAAAAAGATAATTATTTAAAAAGAAATCTTTAAATACATTATGTTTGGTATGCATTTAAATGCATTCAAAAAATGATAAAATCTTTTGATTTTGCGAAGATGTTTTTAATTTTTTTTTCCCTTCTTACATCAGAGAATATACTCTTAAAGACATATATTTTTCTGTAAAAGTGTGAAGGCAGTTTGCCCTCACTGGATTTTTAAATTTAATTAACTAAGTTTTCTTTTTCTCTTATATTGGAAAAATAAAATAGACTTGTTTTCTTATCAAGAAATATTTAAGCAGTAAGAAAAAAAGAAACTAAGATTTTTTTTCTCAACTCCGCATCTGTCAGCTGATGAAAAAAAAACAAACATAGTAAGTGTTTCAATTCTTTATTTCAAAGAAAATAGAAGTATAATTTTGGATTTTTTTTATATTTCTTATTTATTAGATTTCTGTATTGTTATTTACATTGATATCTTTAAAAATTTTCTTGCATAGTATGACTGACAAAAAATTATTAGTTAAGCTGGTTTACTGTGAATATATGCTTTATTTTTAAAAATGTGATCTTGGCACTGACTATTACCTATATGAAAGATAGGTTCCCTAAATCGAGTTTGTTTCATCTTGGTGGGGCTCTTTTATGTTGCTACATTATTTGACAGTTTATCGCTTACATGGCAAGTATAAATTCATCAGTAAATTACACTTCTGCACAGTGTTGAATTCAGATATTTTTCTCCGGGAGGGATTTCTGTGGCTCCAAGGGGGACATTATAGAGTTCCGGGGAATTACACTTTTTCACCATTGAAAACACAAAATATAAAATCTTCCAGGAGGGACATCTCATTGCTCCAGCCTGAATTCAACACTGTGCTTTTGCACCAAAATAATAAGCAAGACTGGTTTCGAATGGCTGGAAGAACAGATTGGTTCCAGTGGAATATGGATAGTTTGTTTATTGGGTATTGTACGTAAGAAATCTAATAAAAAATGTTAGCAAAATGTGAAAGGAAAAAATTAAAATTATCATTCCATAAGTATCAATAACAGGGTTTCCATTTGCAACTAAAATGCTATTAAAAATGACAATTTTCAGCATCAAGCAACTGTGGCTTTTGCTTTAAATACCAAACCACATCAAAAGCAACTATACACAGACTTTTCATAATCCTAAAATAACATAAATGAAATCTATTCTAATAGAAGGAGGTTTTGCTCTGTGTGTGCGTCTATGTCTCTGTTCACGATAGCTAGCAAAATCTGCTGCACGTATGCGGTTCAAAATTTTTGTGAAACTTTCCCAAAGGGTCTTATGATGAACCTGAGATTCAGAGTTTTAAAATTCCAATAATTAATGAGAAATTAATTTAAAACCCCAAATTAAAAGAATAGAAAAATTATTCGTAATTCGACAGAAGCATAGATTTTTATCAAAATGCAGAATATTTCTTGAAAAAGTTGAGGAGAGGGGGGAGGGTTAATAGAATTAAAGCGTTGCCAGGGCGATAAATGTTACTAGCTTTTCTTATAAAGGGATGTATCTTAAATTCCGCTGGGCCTACAAACACGAAAATTACATAGTTTTTTCCTGTTTTTTTTAGAATTTCTGAAAGGGGAATTTTTTATGCATCTAAAGAAAAAATTCTCCTTTCAGAAATTTAAAAAATTATATTTTTAAAAAGGAAAAGAAATGCTTTGTTGAAACATGAATCTAATATTTCTATGGATAGGTTAAAATTTAGAAAATTGACGAACCAATTGATTTGGAAGTTTCAGATAGTTTATAAAACATAATGAAGATTTTAAAAAGTAGGGGGCATCAGATTTCGGGAGGGGGAAGTGATTAAAAGTTTTTTTTTGGGAGGGGGGCACAATCAAATATTTTAAATTGTACAATTTTCTACCTTTTTAGGTGCAGTTTTTTGATGGAGCCCTGGGATAAATATTACTTTAATATAAAAATTTCAAAAGTGTACATACCACTATTTTCGAATAGTAATTTCAGAAAACCTCTTACATTCTTGCTTAAGTCTGCCACTCCCTTGACTAATATATCTACTGATAGGTTGTTTAATGGAGTTTCATTCAGAAACAGTTTTGTTAAGAATAGAGTTCCACCCCTGGTGGTGGAATGTGGAACTAAAAGTTCAAGATCGATTTTTTTGCAGTGTGTACGCAGCATGCCTGATAAACCTCATGTGATCTATCATCAGAACACCCTTGGACCACTCTTTTATATTATAGGGGAGACCGGGGTACAGTGGGCCACTTTTGCAGTTAGCATTTTTTTTCTCTTTAACGGAGAGACCAATCTACCTGAAAATATTTTTCAATATTCTTTAAACCTTTCTACATGCCTCATAACTTTTGCAGAACATAGTTCCCAATACATTTTCAAAAAAAAAAATTAAATACACCCATAAAGTGGACCAGTGTGCACCGGAAGCGGGGTACACTGGTCCACCCATTGAGGCACAGTGGTCCACTATTAGTTATTGTCTAAAATACAATATAAATCTATTTATAATTAATCTAATTCTTATTTATTTCGCCTTTTGCTACAAAATAATATAATAATACAAATTTGCAAGTAGCATTTTGAAACAAAAAACATAAAACTAAAGAAATATCAAAAAATTTATTATATTTTGAAAATAATAATACAAGATACAGGTGTGATTGCAAATAAGTTATTAAGTACAAAAAAATCAGCAAACGTTAAGAAAAAAATGATGATGAAAGATTCATTAGAAGCTCAAAATAGTCAGGATAAAATAGTTCATTATGAGCTAACCATATGCTCTGCAGCTATAAATAACCAATCCAGTGAGGTCATCTATTACTTATTAGGCTACAGTTATATTTTTCAAAGGCAGTAAATACAAAACAAAATATTTCTTACAATGTTAACTCTACAATGCATGATTTTCATTTCTATCCTTCTCCCCCCCCCCCCCCAAAAAAAAACTGCTATATTGAACAAGAAAACTTATTTTTAAAATCACACGTGAACTGTTATCCATAGATTAGGAGAAAACTAAAGTGTGAGATGGCTACATTATAATCTGAACAACATATAACATGAAATTTAAACTGTGCCAAATTGCTACTCTATGCATTGTAGGGTTAAATAAATTGTCATTTTTCTTTGCTTACTTTATTTTACAGTTAAATAAATATTTTAAAACAATATTTCTTTATAGAGAATAAGCAATTATTAAATATTTTAAAAATTCTCCATTACAGGAGCAGTATTCATTGCGGACTACCGTACCCCATGTTGAAGTTCAATACATACTCATAAAAATATTATTTAAAGTTTTCTTTTAAGCATATACAGTTTTTAATTAAATAAAGACCAGTGTCTTACCTTTTCAAAAAAGTTGTTTTATCTTATTTATCCATAACCTTTAATTACTCAATAAACAAAAGTATGATGATGAAAAATTTTACTTTTAGGAGCTCAAAACAACCAGTCAGGATAAAAGGGTTCATTCTGAGCTAACGATGTGTTCTGAAGGCTATAAGTAATCAATCCAGTGCTGTTATCAATTAGCCTAAAAGAAAAGGTTTAAAAATTTAAATATAAGGAGTGGTCCACTGTACTCCGCTCTCCCCTAAACCTTTCTACCTCCCCTCACCCAAATTTGTGCCCTGGTGTCAATTTTCTTATTCAGCTCCTAATTAAGCTCCTGCAAGATTCAACCTTATTTGAAGGCTTGACCATAGGTGCAACTCTTTACTGGTCTTTGATTGGTGAGGTCTATTTTGGACACCAGACTATTAGGGGGGATTCCTCCTGTGGGGGACTGGAAATCAATTTTTTCATGTGACATATCGTTTTAAAGCTTTTGGCCTGTACACTACTAAGCTCTCACTTCCCTCTTCTTAACTCATTTTTTCATCAGTAGAGCATTTTAAAGTTTTAATTTGTTCATTACTACCTCATACATCCAAAAATCATGAAAAAATTTACATAACATATCTCAACAATTAACATCTTCTCCCCTATTTTCACACAGTGAATGGGTACATATTTCAGACAAAATCAAGTTAAAGATATGAAATCATACAAATTTAATGTTTGTTTGAAAATATTACCCCTGGCAAAGCCAGGTGTGTCAGCTAGTCATAAATAAAAAAGCATTCATAAGTCTACTTGAGATTAGTATATCGCAGTATTTAAGAATTTGATTGAAATGTATGTTTTCAATTAAATTTATTTTCTTATTGCTCTTTTAAATCGACATTTGTTTATTACAGTCATATCAAAATATTAGTTCTGAATGTATAAAATGCATTGCTTGATATTTTCGGTTAATCATTGTATTAACTTAATTCAGATTAAAATTTTTAAATATATACGATAAAAAATATACAGTACAAAAAAATATTTATCAGAAATGTGATAATAAATTTTTGATGTTTTTAATTTTATAAAGCAACTCTTTTTACATTTCCTGAACATTGAGATGATTTTTTTTTTCCATGATTTTAAATATTGGATAATTCATACTGAATACTTTTCCTTACTGACATTTATACCTGAAACTGATATGATTCTGAAAAAGGTATGTGTTTTAATATTAAAATAACTCATTCATGCCGTTAAAATTGTATTGAATAATTTTTTACAAGATTGATCTTTAAAAAATTTGTTATCAGTTACATTATTATTGAAAATATCATTTCATCTATTCTTCTTTATTTCATTTTCTATCAATTAGTGGATTAAATATATTATACACATGTATATATTTTCTTTTCTATTTTATTGTTAAGATATTGTAGTATACACTATACACACATATGTGTTACAGATATAGATAAATACACTAAATATTTTTTATTATCTTTCTTTCTTTTTTAGGTTTAGTTTTCTCTGTGGTGTTCTCATTACAAGATTGCCATGTACAGATTTTAAATTTAGTCCATCCTTTATCTGAAGCAAAACTGTACTAAAGGTACTTATGGTATATTTATTAAAGGTATTTTACTTCTGTAGTTTGAAATATATATTTTTTGTTAAGCTACATCTTGAACTGTTGTAAAGTTTTTTTTTTTTTTTTTTTAAGAACTATTATGAATACTTGTTAATTTGAGATTGGCAGATTTTTAATGGCTTAAGAAATTCTTTAAATAATACTGTTAAAAACTATTTTTACTGTATATGTGAAATTTGATTAATAATTTAAAATTCATTTAATGAAAAATTTTGTTTTAAAAATGCTATAGTAATAATATACAGATACTGTTTCTTTCTTTTTTTAATTCCATAGAAATGCTATTTAAACTGAACCAAGATAGCAAATTTTCAGTAAATCCTGCCAGCCAGCAAGATGCAACATGTAAAATTGTCATGGCTTAAAAAAAAATTCAAATTTGTGTGACTACAGAAATAAATCTTCGTTACAATGCATTTTTATAATACAATTTTTATAACTTTTTTGTATTAAATTACAAAAGATACACGGCAGAAGAAGGTTTATTGTGAAATAAAACTTTCCTTCTGGTTTTTTACCATTCTTAATATCCTTTGACAATGTGTGACATGCCACACTTCAATGAATGTGACATGCTTATAGAATATTGGCCTTAAAATGTATTTTTTGTTGACAGATTTTGTTTACTGTAATTGGTCAACAGAAAAGTAAACAAGTGCTTCTTATTTTTTTACCAAGTCTGACAATATTGGTCCTATGACATGTTTGCTGCTATACTATCGGCTAGGGCTAGGAAGTCTGTAACACATGTGTCTGTGGTGACAAATTCTCTAGCACACAATATTTCTTTTTATTATCATATAGATAAAATAAAAATTTCTGTTTGTTATTATCAAATTACTCTGTAAAATATTTAATTTTATAGATACAAGAACATTAATAGTACAGAATTTGCATGGCACGGTGACAGACACCAGGAGCATATCCAAGATCAACAACAAACCAGATTGGTATTGCCAAACTATGCATACAAAGAGTGTGTTGCCAAAGTAGCAACAGAATTTAAATCTTAATAGATATAAAAAATTAAATTTTGTTTAAACACATACAAACTATCAGAATATAACATACATGCAATACTATCTGAAAGAATGTATTTATTTTTGAATGAGTTAAAATGTTAGAAAATAATCGTGTTCCATAAAGCTATGCATTGACGTGTAACAACTTTACCTTTATATATGCATTCATTTCATTAGATATCACTGTAATAAATTAACAAGTGGGCTAAAATTTAATATTTTAGCAAAAATAATAAAGAATGAACTATGTATAAAGCATTTTTTCTCAAATGTATAAAAGCAAAAATCTTCATTAGTAATTAATATATTTTGTATGCAACTTTGATTATTTTAAGTTTAATATTATACTAATTGTAAGTAAAAATTTTATGAAATAAAAATTCATATTTTTTCTCTTATTACAGTGTGTGTCAATTAAATATATTATATTTTCTGAACAAAATACCATAAAATCATTGTGTGATTCCAATGTGCAAAAAAATAGAATCACATTTCATTGTTGTTCTTAATTATATAATTCATTAAAGTAACTGATTCTTTTAGCTTGTGTTTTATGTAAGCAACCTATTGCTGCAGTATCTTTTTATTTAAATTGTCTTCAAATTACATTAATGATAACTATTGTTTGTTAATGTAAGGCACACGTGCATAAAAAGTTCTTTCAAATCTGTTCCAAATTTTAATTTTATAGAATTAGTCATGCAGTTTTTTATATGTCCTGTTATTTTTGTAGCTTTAAAAATTTTGGACTAATTCATTCAGAACTTTAATAATTTAGGAACCGGAAAATTCTCTAAACTGTTATGTGCTACCAGATGATGGGGATTGTTAATAAACTGGACTTTCCTTCATTTTTCATTTTTGTGGATATTGATTGTGTAATCAAATTAATTTTTTAAATGTATGACCAAATTTAATGTTTGAATGTATTCTTAAACAATATAATAATGCTTTTCTGTTTTCACTTTTAATAAAAATCACAACTTTGAGTTTTAAATAAATCTTGTTTTTATTCAATGCAAGATTAATATGCTACACAATAAAAAATTGTGCATTTTCTAGAAATGCACTTAATGTTCAAAAAGTATTCACAGCATTTCATTCAAAATGAGTTTTCTAAATTCAATTTCAAAGACCACATAAGTCTCAAATTCAAAATTAATAAAAAATCAATAAAAACTGTACTACACACTAATACTGTGTATTTTTAAGAGTTTTTCTTGTACCAATATAAAAAACTTTGATCTTTAAATTTTTAAACCGGTTATCAGTTATTCATTTTATGGTAATTAAAATAAAAATAAAAGTTGATAAAACATTGTTTCACTGCACTAGAAAAACTTTTACTTATGTGAGTTTTGTAATGTCCGGATTGATTATATAGGTAGGGCATTTGTTTCAGGTGCATATTAATTTTGGCAGATACTTGGGAATTTACTTTGGCCAAATGTAATTGAGGTTTGTGAAATATTTAAATTATAATCATAATTTCTTCTCTTTCTAAATTTCTTCTAATTCTGAAAAAATAAAATATGGATATGTTATGTTTTGCATAAATAAGGTGAAATGATTCAGTTTAATAATTCTGCATTTTTATAAGTGAGTAACAACATTGCAAGAATGATTTTCTTTTTTCAGGTAAAGAAAATGTCCACACCAAAGAGAAAATTATCTCAGTCTAATCTACAGTTAGTTTCTGATGAAGAAGTTGCCATATCACTAGAAAGATTAATTGATTCTGTTGTCATGGAAGTGACAGCACAGAGGTCTGCTCTTCAACCTCAACAGGTACAGTAAATAAAAAACACCATTCTTTATTTATTTACTTGATGTAATACTGATGTACACCTTAACTCAATTAATTCTTTCTTAATAACTTTTGAAGCAGTGCCTACATAATTATCATAAAATTTTCTAAGTGAAAATGCTATAAACTATATCAAGTTACTTGAAAACTTAATTTACCTTATTATAAGGTATTTTATTTAAATACGAGGTACGATCCAAAAGTTCGGGGACAAGGTTTAAAAAACCTTACCCTGAATAGTTCACATGACCGAAGCACATCCATCTTCAAAGTAGTCGCCGTGGGCGATGATACACTTCTGCCAGTGTTCATATAACTTCTGGAAGCTGTATTTCGTCCCATAAGGCCTCCTGCGATGCTGCTTTCACCTCATCTGATGACACAAAACGGTGTCCCTGTAAATGTTTTTTCATTGATGAGAACAGGTAAAAGTCACACGGAGCTAAGTCCGGTGAATAGGGGGGATTTGGAAGCACATTAGTATGAGTTTTGGCGAGGAACTGTTTTACCAATTGGGATCGATCTGCTAGTGTGTAGTTATGCAGAAGGTATCAGTCGCCACTCTGCCAGAACTGAGGCCATTTACGATGAATGGATTCCCTCAAACTACATAAAATACATAAACCAACACAACATTTTCTGTGTTCCGTGAAGTCGAAGGTCGGCCAACGCATTGATCGTCTTCGATGGATTTTCGACCCTCTTTAGAACACTGATGCCATTCGTAAAACTTGGATCTCGCCATGGTAGATTCACCGTAAACCTTTCTTAGCATTTCCAAAGTCTCCATTGGTGTTTTCCCTAAGCGTTGACAGAATTTAATGTCGCATCGCTGTTCAAGAAAAGCCATCTTTCTTACGTCGTGAAGCAAAGGTAACTAACTTCACAAGATAACAGCTGCGCGTGTGATTCGGTCACATTACATGGGCTAAACCAACCTGGCCACGTAGAGGAGGGTTGGGAGAAGGAATGGCTGCAGTCCTCATATATACATTGTTTTTATAAATTCATACAATGTATTATATTTTAATATAACACCTTTAAGTAATTTTAAATGGAATTTTTTAGTGTTAATGAAATAATTTATGTTGCATATTAATTTCAAATGCTAAAAGGTGTAAATTAAAACTTTAAAACCAGTAAAAATACGTTTATTTCAACTGTTGACATGTTTTGACTCTCCCTGAGTCATTTTCAGAAACAAATAAATAAAGCTATTCTAAATTTGCATGGTCTATGGCACGCCATCATTCCATTTTCCACGTATTTCTTTCATATTATGCACGTTACATTTTTATTTTATATGGATGTTTATTTTATTTTATTTTCATACTCATTGAGTAGCTGGAGCCATATGTTTGGTAAGTGAAATGATGCTGCATCGTTACATATTGAGTTTTTGCGTGTATACGTGCCCAGTAGTTTTCTTGTGCCCAAAAACGGTTTGATATAAAATTTAGTCAAAATCGATTGAGTCGTTTTTTAGATAAAAATAGCTTGATCCTGACCCAAAATGATCCACTAATCGAATTTTCTGAACACATGACCTAGCCCAATGGTCTTCTCGTGTCCGAAAATGGTAAAATACAAAATTTAGTAAAATCGTTAGAGCCGTTTTTAAGATAAAATTTACATACACACACAATTTTTGCTTGTATTATAATATTAGATTTATGTGACTTTTAAAATTCCCATCAAAATAAAATTTAAATATGAAAATTATTTTTAAATGTAAAATAAAACTGTATATTGAATTTTTGTTTTGGTATTAGATTTTTTTTTAATTTGGGGTTTGCCGTACATTAAAAACATATTAATGAGTGTAGAATGATGATCTCAATAATCTATATTAATAACTAACTAAACTAAAATCTGTGACTATACAATCTATGAAGGATCTGGGCTTACAGTGCACATCCCTCTTTTCTTGAGCCTGGGCCCTGAGGGGCTGTACAGCATATATCCCGGTCACATGGTCAGACTAACACAGGATTCTCAGTGTTTAGTTTTCAAGCAAGCTTGGTTCTCGTTATAGACCCAAAGGTGTGAAAGGCTGGCTGAACCTTGCCCTGCCAGTAGTCACACTCTCAAGCTGCAGCACATCTGCTATGCCATTGGGCTTAATCTATATTAATACTTTTTGATTAAAAAGATCTATCAATATGCAACGATTAGCTTTTATTTTGTTTTTTACTTTAATTTGATTTTTTTTTTTCTGTTCTGTTTGCTATATTTAAAAAAATGAAACTGAAATTGGTAAAAATGGTTCCATTATGATCAAATCAGTTTTGTTCAAATGAATTATAATTAATGTTTCCAGTCACCATCCAGATTGTGGGAAATTTAGAAAGAAAATATTTGGAGTGCATTGCACCATATACAGTGGACTCGTTCAAATCCGCAAATCTTGAGACCAGGGGTTTATTCAAAATTTATTAAATTTTTAGAATTTACCATTCTTTCATCTGACGAAACCCTATTCGTCTAACTGCTCTGTCTGTCCATCACAGAGCCCGTTCTCAGAAACTATATATGTTGGAGACTTTGAATTTTGCATATTTATAACTGGACACCTGAGATCAAATGACAAATCATAAAATTTTGAAAAAGTCATAATTAACGGACGTTATTAATTAAAAACTCCCAATTAAAAATTGAAACGGGTTTTATAATTCAGCAAAAGCATCTACTTTTTGAAACCGGAAGATTTTCTCACAGAAATGATTACAAGCAGGTGTGGTTTTAATGGCAAATATGAACTGGTGACATTAGCAATATTAACATGAAACTGCTCAAATGATTAAAAAAATGCATAAAATATTAACTTGATATCGACTGTTGTGAATTCTATGATCAATTTATATTAATTGCTGTGTTGGGAAATAGGGGCAATAAATAAAATTGTTTTTTAAAGTTTACTGTGTACGTAACATTGACTTTTGGGTACATTGCAGATCTGCAATACAGTGATACAAAGGGTTAAGTCAGTAACCTATTTATATCTGAAAGGATGTTAAACATATCATGGTTCAACCTTTAAGAAATTGTAATTTTGCACGTACATTTATTTAATGTCAAAATTGTACATTTTACAGGCTTTAATTCATTTTAGGGGCTATTGCCATTAGTGTCTGAATAAAAAGTATTTTGACTGTAGTATAGGTTGAAAGAGTTTTCCGTGAATGAAATTTTTAAAGAGCTAGCTCGCAAACCCCCATTCAGACACCACAGACTCTAAAAGCACGCTAATTTGATCGGCATTGGAATGATTTCGGAAAATTGAATTATAATTAAAAAAACAATGACGATCTCCCTGTAAACGGGTTTCCATTCATTTTCCTTTGATTGGGGATTTTTAAGTCCAAAATCAGCTACTGTTAAGAAATACAAGGGCTGTTTTTGTCTTTGATTAAAAAAATCAGTTAAATAGTTAAAAATAAGCTAATGTAAAATAAATTAATAAACAGTCTTTGTCTCCCGGAATTTTTTTAACAACGATATAAGAAAGTTCTTTTGAATAGGGCATTTTAAATGTATCGTT
The DNA here is from genome assembly GCA_963932465.1 of Maratus speciosus. Taxonomy (NCBI): domain Eukaryota; kingdom Metazoa; phylum Arthropoda; class Arachnida; order Araneae; family Salticidae; genus Maratus; species Maratus speciosus. Next base: position 39,321,255 of record OZ010798.1, read on the forward strand.
TTAAATCTGACCACTACCCCCTACATACTACATGCCTATCGCATTTGACTCAAAAATGGAAGTCAGCAAGGTTAATGGATGGCGCTACTGTTTGGGGTATGTTATTGCTGTATTTACATGGATCGCCTCATAGATGTGCCTTTGAAAACAATTATTTTTTTCATTTTTTGCAGTAATTTGTGATTTTTTTAAACAGAACTAACTAACTAAACTCTGTGGCTATACAATCCAAGAAGGATCTGGGCCGACAGTGCCCATCTCTGTTTTCTTGACCCTGGGCCCCGAGTTGCTATGCAGCATGCATCCCGGCCAGGTGGTCAACCTAACGCGAGACCCTCGGTTCCCAAGCAAGCTTGGTACTCATTTTATCGACCCCAAAGGGATGAAAGGCTGGTGAGCCTTGCCCAGTCGGGAGTCGAACTCTCGACCTGCGGTGCGGCAGACAGGCGTGCTGACCACTACACCACTGGGCTTCACTTTTTAAACAGAATGTTTACTATTAATGAAGTTAATATATTCTCTATAAATTGTCATATTGCTGTGTGCCTTACTACTGTTCATCTAGCAAAATAAAGGAAAATATTTCTTTTCACGATTCCTGTAGAAGACAGTCAACGAGTCTTTTTAACTTTTTTTCATTGTATTTTTAAAAATACAAATAGATAGTTTTTACTTTTATTTGCATGTTTCTAATAACAATCCGTTGAATAATAATAAATTAAATTAACGTACAGGTGCTATTAATAAGATGTATTTTTATTAATTTACAATGTCTTAGAAGGAAAAGAGTACCTTAATCTAAAAGAATCTGAAATAATATTGTTATTATTAATAATAAAAATGATAGATCAAAGTATTTCTTTTTATCAAATAATTATGCTAAGCCTTTTCTGTATGAAAATGAAAATACAATAACATTCAAAATTATTTAAATTTCTTCCAGCAAAATAATAATGATAATAATAATAAATGATACACGATGAAATCGAATACGAATTAGTAATGTGATCAAAATAAATATGTATTCATAGCATTGTGTTTTGAAGCAATATAAATATTTTGTAATTGAAATATATCAATAATTTCATTCTTGAATTATTACTTGATTATTACTTGTATTATTACTTGTAATAATTAATAATACAAATATAAAAGAAATGAAACTAAATTAAATGTTTAAAAAAAAAAACCCTGCAGAATTGACGTTTTGAGGCCTTGACCGGAAGACTTGCTAGTTTCATTATCATAATAAATGTAATTAATATATATAGTATTATTATCACAATATCAATAAATTAATTATTTTATATATAAAATATAAAATAGGGAATTAAAAAAAAATACTATTATCAATTTATTGAGGCAACGAGTGTGTGTATCGGGGGGGGGGAGGGGGGGATAGTAAAAAAGATGAAAAAGGTGTCTTGGAACATCAGTGCACACATCAGTGCACATAATCGTATTTCCTACTTATTAAATTTCTTGAAAGTACTTGATCTATTGCTCGTAATAATTAATAATGCAAATATGAAAGAAATGAAACTGAGTTGCCTGTTTTAAACACTGCAAAAAAGGAGAGAGAGAGAGAGCAGAATTGATGTTTGAGGTCCTGACCCGAAAAAAAGATGTGTAGTAAAAACGATGAAAAAAGTGTCTTCGAACATCAGTGCATAGAATCGTATTTCCAATTTATTAAATTTCCTGAAAGTACTTCATATATTACTTGTAATAATTAATAATGCAAATAAAAATGAAACTGTGAGCTGACTGTTTTAAACACTGCAAAAAAAAAAAAAAAAAAAAAAAAAAAAAAAAAAAAAAAAAGAGAGAGAGACAGGGAGAAAGAAAAAAAAAGCTCCAGAATTGACGTTTGAGGTCCTGACCCGAAGACTTGCTAATTTCATTATTACAATAAATGTCACTAATATTTATAATATTATCACAATATCAATAATTTTATTATTTTAGATAGAAAATATTAAATAGGGAATTTCAGAAAAACATTCTAATCAATTTATTCAGGCAACGTGCATGTGTGCGTGTGTATGTGTGTGTGTGGCAGGGCCGAAACTGAGGGGGGGGGGGGCATGTGCCCCGGGCGCCAGAATGAAGGGGCGCCAAATGGAGGATTTTACCTTTAGAATGGATCATTTTATTCTGACGGACTGGTATCTTCCATTATTATAGAACAGCGATTATAAATGAAGTGTTAGGTGAAGATGAAAGAGGACTCGTAAAAAGTTAGAACTCTGATTTTCTGGTTAGAATGGGAAGAAAAAAAATGGCAAAAAAATTATGCCCATTTTTTTTTCCATTCTAACCAGAAAATCAGAGTTCTCGAAAAAAAAAAATGGGTATAATTTTTTTTGCAAAAAAAATTTTGCCCATTTTTTTCCCATTCTTACCAGAAAATCAGAGTTCTAACTTTTTACGACTGCTCTTTCATCTTCACCTAACACTTCATTTATAATGGCTGTTTTATAATAATAGAAGCCACCAGTCCATCAGAATAAAATAACTCGGTGAAAGCGGAAACTCGGTTAGGCAGGACTCGGATATAGGTCAAAATTGGGAAATTTCATTAGTGGCCACTTTCTTTAATCTAGCGGCCACTTTTTTATTTCAGAATGCTAAACAGTAAAATTTCCATAAGTGTTAATCTAAAACTGAGTAGACCAAATAAATATGTTTATATAAATATATTGGAACCAAAAAAAGTAGAATCCTTGATGAAATGCAAGAAAATTTTATTATCTCCTTGTAAAAAAATGGCCAGAAGGTGGCCGCTGATAGGCAATTTTTCACTAGCCACTTTTTTTTATTTACTGGCCCTGTGGCCGGTGGCTAGTGCTAATTTTGACCTTTAGACTCGGATAATCGGGACTCTACTGTATATTTCATTTTTAAAATGATCTTCAGAATATTTTTGCTGGTGTTCAGAGGGACCTCCCCCTTGGATCCGCCACTGTAGATTACGTAGCTCAGTATTTCATATTTTATGATTACATATTTTAAATTTTGAAATAAGTCATCTATTATAAAAGTAGTAAAATTCTCTTTGTAAATATACCTTGTGGAAGAGGGAGGGGGGGGGGGGTGCCAAAATCCATGTTTGCCCCGGGTGCAAAAAAGGCTAGTTTCGGCCCTGGTGTGTGTGTGGGGGGGGGAGGGTAGCCAAAAAGATGAAAAGAAGTGTCTTGGAGCATCATTGAACAGAATCATATTTCCAACTATTTAAATTTCCTGAAAGTACTTGATGATCACTTATAATAATTAATAATTCAAATATAAATGAAATGAAACTGTGAGTTAAATGTTTTTTAAACACTTAAAAAAAGACTTGCTAGTTTCATTATCATGATAAAGGTAATTAATATTTATAGTATTATTATCACAATATCAATGATTTAATTATTTTAGATAGAAAATATTAAATAGGGAATTTCAGAAAAATACTGCAATCTATTTATTGAGGCAACTGTATGGTACTAGTACTGGAGTGTCAAGTAATTATGTTATTAGAATTAAATTTTAATTCACGATGGGAAGTACAACTATGAAGTTAGTTAAATATTGTTGATAGATTAATATAATGTCAAAAAAACAGGAATATAATAGTTATAATTATTAATTAAAAATTATTTTTAAAGCAATTCCTTAAGATTGTCCGTCACTGACACATTCACCCCACATTAACTTTGTTTATTATTATTATTTTGCCTGAAAGAAATACATGTCTTACTATTTAGTAAATTTTAATTTAATCAAATACTTTTATGTTTTGCAATAACCTTTTTAAACTTGCTCATAGTTTTTGATCCATTGATTAAAATTCATGTACCATTTTATAGTGTTAATAAATATTTTCCCTTCATAAACCTTGTTTATTTTATTTTTGATGGAAATCTATTTACAAGTAAATGTAAGTGCTATTAATTTATTTATTATAATTAATTTTTAAAACGAACATATAATTTAAAATTCATATAATAAAATAAATTATGTGCGTTATTTTATCATTCATCATTTGAAATTGAAGAGAAATTATGAAATAATTTCTCTTTTCAAATATTTTATAGAAAAAATATCATTTAATACAACAATTAAAATAAATACGAAAAGAGAAAGAAAAGTGAAATTCTAGGAATAAATAACAAAAATTTTTTAACAAATTTTGCTTTTTAAGCTAATTTATTTTAAAATTTTTTATTTAAATATTCTCAAAACAACTTTTGTTTACGTTACTTATCTATAGGTTTTTAAAAATCATGTCAATTGTCACCGATAGATGGCAGAGCATTTTGGGGCTAAGCTGACTTCCAGTTCTTATATGGGGAAAACAGTGGATGCGAGAGGCATTTAGTATGTAGGAGGTAGTGATCTGACGCAATTTTCACCAAAATTTTTTTTTACTCTTTTTAATATTCACTTGAAAATACTTTTGCTGTTAGAAATTAAATGTTATTTGTGCTGTCTTAAAATTCACAGCAATAGTTGAAAAGATCATCTCAAAATATTAAATTGTCTTGCACAAATATATTTTAAAATTTAAACTGTCAATATTATTATTTGGTCGTTTTGAATATTACATAATTTCCTCCATTTACCACTTTCATCGCATAATAATGAATTTTTTATTTTTAAATTTTCTTTCTCTTTAAAAATTCATGTGTAGTAAATATAGTTTTTATGATGTAATTTACAATATTTTCCTGCTTTTAATACTTAATCATTTAATTCTAATTTGAATTTTTTGTTTCTGTTTATAATAGCCATACATAAATAAATTTTTAATTTGAAGGAAATATTATTTTTTGTGCTGTCTTTAAAATTGGCAGCAATTTAAAATAATACCCTTTTATAAAATATGTAAAAAAAATCTCTAAAATTTAAAATTGAAAAAAATCTAAAAAAAAATTAGTCAAATAAAAAAGTAATTGCAGTCTGCACACCGGAAACTTCTAATGTATAAAATGATCTAAAAATGATTAAATTCGTATGTGCAGTTGCTCCTATAAACTTATACTCTAAAGCGAAAGCTGGGTTCCCGGGGCTGTCATCCCTGCTCCTATAAAAAAATTTTATTGGAATGATTTTGACCAACTTTAACATTAAATATATCTTTAAATAATTATTCGATTTAAAAACTGTCTGCATCAGTGTGTTTATCGAACATTTCTCTATAATATCATCACCTATTTTATATTTTGTATGCCTCAGTTTTCTTAATATTAACGAAAAAACACCCCCGGTCACAAAAAACTCATTGATGACGGCAGTGTCAGCATTAGTTACTTTTTTTTTTAATAGAGAGATTTTAAATAATATGTTTAATTCTATGTCTATTTCCTAATATTAAACATTTTAAAAGTTTATTTCATATCAATTTATCTCTTCTTGAGTCTTACATCATTTTTTTGCAGTTACATGAAATGCATGTATGTATATAGAATTCATTTATAACCTTATATTTTTTATTGTAGGTTAATGAATCAAATGATGATGCTTTGGATGTTAATTCCTTGCCCAATGAAATTATTCTGAATGTTTTTGGTTATTTAGAACAAAACCAACTGGGTCAAATTGCACGGTATGTAAAGTTTATTTATAGATTCATATTTAAATATTGGACACAGAATTGATATTTGGAGTGAATGTATGCTATTTATTTATCTTGTATAGCATATCCATTTGATACAAAATCATAAAAACAGATTAACCCTTGCATTCTGTCTTTTAAAAAAACTGGTGAGAGAGATGTTAAAACAATAACTTTTACTTCATTAGGAATTTAATGTTTTAAACAACTAAGCATAGGTTATTCATCTCCAGTTTCTCTTTTCTTTACACTTATGAAAATACGCATTGTATAAGTTAATGTACTTTATTAACAATCAGATAAAATCCTAATTTTTAATCAAGTGTGCATTAAAAAAATTTATTCTGAAAATAACGTTATAATAAAACAATCCTATCAAATGCTTTATACAGTAGACTCCCTCAAATCTGCACAGATTGGGAACTGAAGTTATGGGGATTTTAGAATTTTGCGGATTTCTGGTTGTTGATTTGTTTACATTTTTGAAACATTAATTTGACTGGTTGTTAAGCAAGGGAAATTATAATGAAAGCTTACAATAAAGTAAAACATTAAAATAAGTAAAATATTAAAATAATTTATTAGTTTAAAAGTAAGTAATTATTAAAATAATTATGTAAAATAAAAATTTAGAAAAATATTAAATTATTGCCAATGAAGTCGATTCAATTCGATTCCAAAAATCCTATGCTGCCATCTAGTGGTAAAGCGATCATAAAATCGAAATATCATTATTCGCCGAGAAAAAGGTAAGTAAGTTACATTTTTAAATAAATAAAGATGAATAAATGTAACCTATTAATGTAACTGTAGTTAAATATAATATGTATAAAGTAAACAAAAGACCGATATTTCAAACTAGTGATGACACAAGAAATCAGGGAAGAAGCAAGGAGAACAGTGTTAATGCTATTATCAGTATATATAGCTTATTGTACTCTCTGTAACTTTTTTCATTGTTATTTAGAGTCTTGAATGCTTTTCTTATACTGCTTTATATGTTTAGAAATAAATTTGTCTATAATTTTAAAAAAAATTCGGCGAACAATAATTTTAAAATAGCGTTTCGTTTCGTGTATTATTTCATTTCGAACCCTGGAATTTTTGATATAGATATGCAAATTTATATCAAAATCAAAAGTAATGTAAATTTATTTAGTAATAAATCAGCTGTAATAGCCAAAGGAGAATGATTAACAAAAAATTTAGTAAAAAAAAAAACATTATGGTAGCCGCTGATTTCGGCGCCATCTTGAATTTTGTTCCTGCAACATAACTGTAAATTTCATTATTTACATCTGAAAAAATACGCAGATTTTAGGGTCGCGTATTTAAGGGAGTCTACTGTACTACGTAGAGAACGTTAATGTATTAATGTCATTTTATTAAAATGGTTATTTTGCATATTGCACACACAAATTGGAAAAAATTGTTATATGCATAAGCTTTAATGTATAAGCTTTTGACATATTTTATAACACTGAAATGTACATGAAACAAACTAAATTTTTGGTCCTTCAGTTAATATTCATAACTTTTTTTTGTGTATAATTTAAAAATTTTCTGATATTTTGACGTCTATGAAATATTTACATTTTATTATTGAAAGACTATGCAAGTTTTGCTTCGGCATTAATTCATTTTAATTAGACATTTTTTGTCCAAGTATTATTATTATTTTTTAATTGTTTATATTAAGTTATGTGAGTATTATCATCCTTACAATGTACACAATTTGTATCTATTTCTGACTTAAAAGTTATAAAAATTCAATGTATTTAATTTTCTAAAAAGCAACACTATAAAGAGTGAAGTTTTAAAAAATTCTCTTGTACTCATGGGCCAAATAATTATTGTAACTTTTAAAACTTTTGAAATTTAAAAGGTGGACTTATCTTTTAAGCCGAAACTCTGCCAGTTCCATTTTAAAAAACACCAAAGTCCCTATAAAAAGAAGTACCTTTTTACTTTTTTTTAAATTTTGCCATTGATATATCAGGTATTAGGTAAATCAGCTAATATGGCAGATTATTGTTAATATTATTTTTCTTTCTTATTTCTAAAACTCTTGTAGAATATTAAATAATATTTTTAATTCTATATATATATATATATATATTATATTAAAATAAAAACCTATTCAGTTTCTATTTTCTGAAATATATTGCTTATTTTGGTTCATAAATAAAGCCTACAGATTGAGTAGGTACTTAATGTTTCAAATTAATTATGAATTTTAATTTAAAACTTCAGAAAGTGATCACTAACTAAAAATGGTGTTACAGCATCGATGATCTATATTTTTGGTGACAATGTCTTGATCGTAGCCTTAAAAAACAAAAATAATATTTTGTTGTAGAAAATGTCTATTTATTTTTTAAATTGTGTAAAGCACCATTCTTTAAAAATTGTTGTTAAATCTTCCATTCTCTTCACACAAATGCATAATTTTTAATTAATTATACAAAATCACTTTCATTCTTATATGCATGGTATTTCTAGGTAATATCAATCCTAATACTAAGGGATTTACTAGTTTTATATGTTTCACTCTAAAAATTGTATATCTTTGATTAAAGGCTATTTCAAGGAGGTAACCTCATTTTCATGACTTTGCATTTTAAAATTGGTTAAACGCATTTGTACATGCATAACATTTTCATTTTTATGCATGTTTCAAGCAATTAAACAGAATTGTTTTGTTTTCTTCTAATAGTAAAACATGTTAATCTATTTGAAACATGATGAGAAGGATGAAAAGATTGTAATACACGAATCGTTAAATATAATGTAAGAGATGCCCAGAGCCAAATAATGGTTGTCTAAGGACCAAGATTCTGCTTCTTTTCTCCTACTCTTCAAAAATAGTACCCAAAAAAGTAACTTTAAAAATTTTTCTGGAGTATTTTGAGATTTTCCTGCATTTAATAAAAATCCTCATGAAACTCAGGTTAACTTTTTAATTATTATTATTGTTTAATGCTGTGATACCATAATATACCTTCATCTTAAATATTTCTTTAATAACTTTAATAAAGACAAGAGATATCTATTACTTAGACATCAGTGTTCTAAATATCTTTTTTTTTTTTTTTAGATTTTATCCGAAATCTTGCTTTTACTTTAACAGGTTATTTAACTTAACAATAAATATTGACAAAAATGTGACAAAATGCCGTCAACAGAATTTAAGTCAATTGTGAATAGAAATAGTAAATGTCTATTTTCTTAGAGAAAAAGAAATCAAGCTTTATATACAGCTGTGTTTTCAATTTGCAGTGTATTTCTAAACGCCATCTAGCGAACGGAAACTTCAGCTGTCTCATTAGGTTTTTCATTGATAATATACATGTGATGTGATTCATTGTAGGCAGAATGTGGTCTACCTAGATGTCAACAATGGACTTATTGATCAATCTTAGCATGCAGCACGTTAAAACTCAGAGTGTTTACAATCATAACAGTTGCCAATAAAAATCCTTTTTGATTTTTGAGATAAACATTGTAGAAAACTACATTTAAGAAATATTTTCAAAATCATTTTATTTATTTTGAGGACCCTGTTTGCAGTTCGCCAACGGCCATCATGGCCTAGTTAGCCTTTGCAGTTATCAGGCCCTGTAAGTGTAAGTAATTCACATAAAAAAAATATTAATATTTTTTTCTATTACATTTTAACATGAAACATTCATGTAAACATTCACAAAAATAACCTATTATAAATTGTAATTTTGTGGTTGGTTATTTATTTCAATGTCTTAAAAAGATTTGTATCATGAAATAAAATTGGGAACCAACATAAAAAAAATACTAATTTAGATATATTAACTGTTATTTTTTGATTTTTTTTTTCAATTTACTGCATTTCAATAAAATACATCAAAAGAAAATAAAAAAATAATTTCAATACTCACATTCCAAAACATTTTTTCAATGGTTTTTAATTTTTCAGCTTAATTTATTAGAATGATTAATTTGCAGAAGCACACATGAATTTGAAAAAAAAATGGCTAATTATATTTTATATAAAACTTTTAACATACTGTATAGTAAAGGAATATACGAGAAATGGACTAAATATTTGGTCCTTCCGTTCCATCAACTGGAGTAACTGTTGCTCAAATTTCTCTGGTTTATGACATGTTCATCATTTCCATTTTCTTATTTTATTTAAAAAAAAGGAACATCCTTTTATTTTCTTGTTACACCATTATCATAAATTTGTTGATTTGAAGTTTGTGAAATTGAAATTTTTTTTGCCAAAAAGTGTTTTTGAAAATTTGGGCCAATGTTACCCTTTATTGGGATAACAAGTGGCCCATGTGTTAAAAAAATGGTATAGAGCCTACAGCATGATGTGGGCCAATGTTACCCCATTAAAAAAGGCGGGAGAGAGAGGATACGAAATGTAAACATGTAAAAAGACAGTAAATTAGCATATATTTTAATAAAAAAATTATTACAAAACTCATAAATATTGCTTAACATGTATTGTCCAGGTATGGAACTTAATACTGATTTCTTCAAGACAGAAGTTTAGGTGGACTATTTTTCGCAACAATATCCTTCCATTCATGCGTCATCGAGTTCAGTCGATGTGGTCAACACCAACACTTTAAATTCTTTCCCATGCAGTGGACAACAAACTTTCTTTGCTTTCAAAATAATCCTTAAAGGATAGAGATTGCCATTAAATAGCACAAGTACAATATTTCCAACATTGCAGTCATCTTTTTCTGTAGCTTTTTTGTTTGCTTCAGTTGGAACCAATACTCTGGATAAATCTTCTTCTAAATCAGAGAAAGTTTCACTAACTTTATCTGATTCTAATGGTGATTTTATCGTTGTCTTCAAAAGAACTTTCACTAAAAATATTTTGTTTCTCCCCTTTAAATATAACATTATTTTTGCATTGACAGAAAGCATTGACATTACAAACATTTTAATTATAATTGGTTGGGTTGGGCCAATGTTAACCTAAATGACAAGCCAAAGTTACCCCAACTTAAGAAAACAATTTTTTTTAAATCTCAGGAAAAACAACGCATAATCCTACATTAGTTTGAAAAGTGTTATACTTCTTTTAAATATTCATTGTGAAATACTTTAATGAATTTTACACCTGAATTATAAAGTGTGTATATTTTGCTAGTTTCCATGACAGTATGATGTTGTGGACAAATTAACTTGATTTAATTTATAATAATCTTCCCCATCTCATATTCTTTTTATTTATTTTTTTCAATCTCAATTTAACTCTGTGTGTTATTTTTCCCACCTTTAACTCATGAATTTATATATTTGTTCCTATCTTTACTTCAAAAATAGTTACTGCTACTTTAACTACCATGCATATTTCTCTTTTTTCATCATTGGTCACGTTTTTTTTTGTTTGTTTGTTTGAGAACATTATGTAAACTTCTGTCCTTCTCGCCAATGTCACGCGACTGTAGTGGCAAGGGTTTCACACTTTAAATCTTCATCTTGCACTACTTATCTGGCTTATTGCCTTGGTGAGTTTTTCGCTGTATGGCTTGGTGTATTGTTGGCGCTCTTTTGTGTTGTGGGAACATCTTCTAAAGGTCTGCATGGGCCAGGCCTGGTCTTCACTCTTTTTGGGCAGAGCTAGTTACTTTTCTGATGGCAGGGGTGGGGTCGGGCTTGACATATTTTTTTTCATACCGAGTGGCACTGGCTTCGTTCTTTTATTCTTTCTAAAGAATAGTAGATTTTGTTGTAATAAAATTAAAATATGACAAAATCTGTGAAAAAGAACCTGCCTGTGACAGGATCCAGTCTTAAACAGGAAAATGTGTTGATCCATGCAAAATAAATATAATAATATGTCAGAAAAAAATATAAATTTACACCTACTAAGAAGGGAACTTGTCTATAACACATTTTTCAGATTTTTAAGTCTCCAATACTTGGAATATGGATTAATGATAGCTGAAACATTTGCATACAAATATAGTTTCATTTACAAAATAGCTATCGTAGCCAAGGGTGCTTCTTTTAAAATGAAGATTATAAACATTCAAAACAAAAACTAAAATAAATGTTTTTCCTCAAAATTCTTCATAAAAAATGATTTTTAACTGTATTGACACAAAAAATCCATGTTTTGCAGAAACTTAGCCAGACTAGGGCGAGATTGTAATTTTTCTCCCGGCTGTGCCAAACTTTTAGCTTTTTTACTGGGCCAAGTTGGGATTTTTTTTTTTTTTTTACTGGCCGAACTTTTAACTTTATATCGGGTTAGCCAGGGCATTAATTGTTTTGTACAGGCTAAGCCCAGCCAAACTTTTTTTCTTCTATGGTCGGACCAAGTCCATGTCTGGAATTTCAATGCATGGCAGATATGTTTGTCCTTTATAATATGGATTGTAGCGACAGTGCAGTATATGTCTGAGCACTATCTTGCTGATGAATGGTACTTATGTGACTTGATAGCAGAGGTCGTACCACCAGCTGCAAAATGTCACTAACAAACTTGCATGCTATTAAGCTATCTTACAGTGCGAGTAAAGGTGAACAGCTTTCTCAGCAGATCCAAAATTTCAAAGTGCCACGGTAATTATGGTAATTATAAAGTATTATAAGTAATTATGGCAGTGTGCCGCTCAGTAACAAATGCAGAGTTGGACTACTGACCCCTCTGCCCCATACACATAATCCCGGGCGCAGAATCGGCGCAGTGCTGCGACGCACGTCGCAGACTCTTGAGAAGGTCTGCAGACTATTTTTTTACTGTTAAAATTTAGGAAAAAAAGTTTGTTAGAAATTATTTTCCATGTGCCATAATAATACGATCCACGCCACATGCGATTGACGAAGCTCCGATTCCTTTTAAAATATAAATAATTCACGGAGAAAACTCTAGACACGCGATCGTGAAACGTCCTATATTAAATGAGTCGATCCTCGTAGGGGTGATTTCTTCCGAAATTAAAAAAAATCGGTCATTAGTCCGAAAATTCGAACGTAAATATCACTAATTTTGACAAATGTTCGCCGAAAAAATAATTTCGTCAATCGTTTGCAGTTAAAATAGCCAATTTCGTCAAAGGATCGTGAAAAAAAGCGAATTTCGTCAAAAGATCGCGAAGAAAAAACGAAATTTTGTCGTAAGATCAAGAAGAAAACGTCAATTTCGTCAAAAGGCTGCGGAAAAATAGCAACTTTCATAAAAGGCTGTCGGAAAAATGCGGCTTCTGTCAAGTGATCGCGGTAAAAACACGAACTTCGTCAAAGGGCTACGGAAAAATAGCAGCTTTCGTCAAAGGATAGCAGAAAAACGCAAATTTCATTAAAGGATCGCTGAAAAAACACTGATTTCGTCAAATGATCGCGAAAAGAACGCAAATTTTATCGAAGGATCGCTAAAAAATGAGATTTTCTTCAAAAGATCGTGGAAAATAAGCGAATTTCGTCAAAAGATCGCGAAAATTTTGTCACAAGGTCGAAAAAAAAGCCCATTTCGTCAAAGGGCTGCCGAAAAATAGTAACTTTCCACAAAGGATGGCGGGAAAACGCGAGTTTATCAAATGATCGGGAAAAAACGTTAATTTTGACAAATGATCGAGCAAAAAGCTCGAATTCTGTCAAAGGATTGCAGAAAAACGCGAATTTCGTCGAAAAATCGCGGGGAAAAGCGAATTTCGCGCAAAGATCGCTAAAAAACGCTGATTTCGCTAAAAGATCGCGAAAAAACACGTATATCGTCAAAAGATCGCGGAGAAAACGCGAATTTTTTCAAAGGATCGGCGGAAAAAATGCAAATTTCGTCAAAAGATCGCGAAAAAAAAACGTGAACATCGTCGAAAGATCGCGAATATCATCGAAAGATTGCGAAAAAAAACGCGAACATCATCGAAAGATCGCGAAAAGACACGAACATCGTCGATAGATCGCGAAAAAACCGCAAACATCGTCGAAAGATCACGAAAAAACCGCGAACATCGTCGAAGGATCGCGGTAAAAATGGCGGATATCGTCAAAGGATCACGATAAAAAAAGCGGATATCGTCAAAAGGTCGCGAAAAAAACGCGAACATCGTCGAAAGATCGCTAAAAAACGCGCATTTCGTGAAAGGATCGAGGGAAAAAAGGTGAATTCCGTCAAAGAATCGCGGAAAAAATTTGCTGCAACATTGATGTTTACACTTGATTTTATTTACAGCTGAGTGGCAGATTTTGAGTGAAAGTATGTTAAATTTTGAATTGCACAACTAGCTAAGATTGCTAAATAAAAAGTATTAGAATTACTTATAGTATTTCCATGAATTACTCAAATTTGATTTTCTAAGAATTTCAATCTGTTCCAATAACAGCTTTTATTGCTAAAAATTTAGATTTTTGCTGCTTCAAAGTGGCTTTAGTGCACTTTCATTCCTGTATTATCACATCTATATATAATTTTTGATATTATCCCATTGTATCAATCTTTTCAAAAATTTTAGAAATTGGTGTTCATATGTTATTTTTACTGTTATTCTGTTTTCTAACTTCACAGAAGTTTTGACAAATTTTATGAAAGATTTTTCAGATAGTGGTGATAAAAATTTTGAGGACAAAGGTAAATTATTTCAAGAAGTACTATCCTTTTATGTTAATCACAAATACTAGGGGGGGGGGGGGGGAGTGCATGAGGGATTCGAAAGAGGGTGTTTATCCTTAAGTTCTGCAGACTGTTTTTGAAGTTTCTACTTGTGTTGCAGACTGCAGAAAAAAATTCTGCTCCTGGGCACATATGTAGTTATCAGCACTGAGAGAAAAGTGGGATTCGTCGCTGAATATCACAGTTCTCCAATCAGACACTGTCCAGCATGCTTGAGATTGACAGCAATCCAGACGTCACTGCCTATGTTGAATGGTTAGAAGCAACAGCCTAGATGAACATCGAGAGCTCAGCCCAGAGTCAGTCTGTCATTTATGGATGCTATGTCTTGATACCACTAAATCCATGTCAACTGGCATCGAACAGATGATAGTGACATTGTTGATGTAAACATGGCTACTTTTCTGATTGATTGCTCGATACTCTCATGAATTTGTGACCCAGTGGCATCCTGAACCATTGAAGCAATTGATGCATTGAAGCTTCTTTGATCCATTGACGCCAACGCCATGGATTTACAATGTAGCTTAAACCAAAAACGTCTGTTGGAAAACCCCGTCTTTCTAAGGCCTACAGTTCAACTCCTTTCTAACAAGGGAACCACTTTAGGTGTTGCTCGCACCTAGTATTGAAACCTGGTGCATTTTAAAGCTCTATATTAGGAAGTTTGGGAATTGATAAAATATTTTTGTTAAAATAATATTTTTTGATTTTACAGCAGATTAACTTTCTGAAAATGCAATTTTCGAGACCACTTTTCAGGCTGTTAAAGTAAAAAAAAAATTTTTAAAAATAGTTAAAAATATAAATTAGTCAATAATAACTATAAAATGTTGAAAAAAGTTTTAAAATTCCTTCAAGAACCTACGAATTTGATTTAAAAAAATACAATATTATATTTACATATTTGGCGGGGAAAGATTGGCGTCTTTTTCGTCCCGTACAGTTTCCCGGCAACCCTAGCTCAGTATTTTCGCTACGCACTGTGTTGTAATGTTTTGGACGTAAACCTATTACAAGTATAAAGCTAGTGAAAATTTTGAAGTGCCATATCTGGCGACTTAACTCTCTTTTGGTGTAAAATTAACAAATAAAAAATTATAAATATAAAAAAATATATAAAATATGATTTTAACAAAGAATTTTTATCGGTTCTCTAACTTTTATGCATAGGGCTACAAAATGCAGCAGGTCTCGATTCTAGGTGCGAGCAACACCTAAAGTGGTTCCCTTGTAAGTTAAACAACTGTTTGTAATGCTGTCACATGCATCATAAAGGTATCTTTGTTTCAAATTCCATGCATCAACAATGGTGGTCTAGTTCTAATTAACCAATATAAAATAGTACTAGCACTTTTAAATGCTGTACAATTTAAATACATATTGCACAACCCCCATTGGTCATTGGTGCTGAAATGTTAGTCATTTACAGAACTCATCTAATCACACTGGCATGCCAAGTTTCGTAGATATGGTTCAACTTTTTCTGGATGCATATATTTTGTTGCAACAGAGGTATTTTTAATACTTAATATCTAATAATGACATTTAATATTTAAATACACGTTTGTTTACATCGCTATATATACATTCATTTAAATACAGGAAATTATAAGATTTAAAAAAAAAAAACTTTACTAGATTAAATAATGCTTTTCTGGGATAAATACAGAAAAGATTACAAAATCTTAAAAAAAACCTTTTTAGACATAGCTGCAGCAATGTCAATTATTAAGTCCCTATAATCTAAAGAAGATGCTGCAGCATTTTCAATGAAAATTATTGAAAGATTAGATAGTCTTTCTTGTGACATACTTGACCTTTAATATGATTTAATTAGTTAAAATTGCTAAATGATTGTCCATATCACACAACAGATAGAAGTAAAGTTAATTTTTTTTTTATAAAGCTATTGCAAGAGAGTTATATGCTTTTAAGACCAAGCAAGTGCACTCTAGTAAACCTTTTGGTGTGTAATCATGTAATTCACTACTTTTTTTAGTTTTTTTTTCCCAATAATATTATGTTAGCTTTCAAGTAACTGAATCATCATTTATATATAACATGGATATTTTTCTGCGAGCATGTACTAGTCATTAAATTAAAAAGACATTTTTAAAATCAGTAAATCCTTCTAAATATTTTGCACCTCTTAATTACATTTAACAGTAAAAAAGGTCAAGAGAATAATTTTTTTTCCACAAAGCTATTTGTACTTATTGTACTAAGAAGACTGGAAAGTCCGGCTTTGTTTTTTATATGTTTTAAGAAGGGACAATTTGAGGGGTTGGTCGCTCACATTTCATTACTTGGCTTTCCTCAATGACAATTCGACGGAAAATGGAGTTTTTAATAAAGAAGAAATAATATCTTTAATTAAGTATTTTTCAGCTAAATTCATTTTGCACTGGCTTTGTGAAACCCCCATTACACAAAAATCTATATATATATTACGTTATCCTATGTGGCACAGAAATCGCGATTATTTGTTAATTGTTTAATGGCAACACCAGACTGAAATGCATCTCATTGGTCATTGAACAGAATTTAAGGCACCTCCATACTTATAAGAGGGGTCACCATAGGGGGGGGGGGGGGCTATTCTGTCACCAAATGTTCTGTCAAGTTTGTCTCCAACTTGGCGATATCTCTAATATTTCGCCAAATTCACATAGACTTCCATTGTAAACCAATATAGGGTTTACTTGCTTACAGAAAATCAAGAAATGGCGATATTTTAATGCAACAACAACTAACATTAGCTTAAGGGATTATTTTAATAATATTTAAGGGAGTCCAAGTAAATTAAATTATGAATAAAAGTAACATGATAGAATGCTTATCATGCTTTCCCAAACATAAATTTTAAGGGAGACCAAACTGGTCGCCAAGGGCGTCTAGTGTACACATATAAAATAAAAATCAACATTAAATTCAATGGAGAAATAAAGAAATGTCCTTTGGATATTAGAAATGTAAAATTATCAACAATTCTTATTTATTGTCAAAATATGGGAAATAATTTCTGTTTGATAATTACATGTTTTGTGCCTCAATTAAGGTGCATAATCATGTAAGGTTCAGAGTGCATAGAGCCACCCTTATAGGAAAAGTTACATATCTTTTTATTTCTTGATTATTTGGATATAACAAAATATTTTACTAAAGAAAACATTCAGACACAAAAAAGTTAACAATTTTCATTTATTGTCAAAATATGTGAGATAATTTTGGTTAAAAGCCTCTCGATTTGGCGCTCCTTGGCAGCAGCACCCAGGATGCCAGCTCCTCTTGCCCGCACTCCCGTCCTTAGCTACACTACTGCAATTACCCATTTTGCTTTATAGAATCGTGATCTCTAATTAAAAGTTATCTTGTTCAAATCGGTTTAATGTAAAAGAATTCAGAATTAAGTAAACATTTTTTTTTTCTAAACTCCTATTTGATCATATATCGAAATAATATCTGGACATATTTTCTATATCTAACTTTTATTGTCTGTGGACTGATATAAATATGTAACATTTTGGCACGTATTCCTCCTGACATTGAAAGTATCAGATAAGTCCAAGTTTTTTTCCTTCTTATATAAAAGTTAAAGTACTATTTCTTCTTTAAAGAAATTTCAAAAGTTTTCAATATCACTATTTAAAAAATAGAAATGGGAGTTAAAATGATTTGTTCTTTAAAGTAATAAGAAGATTAACAGTGTAATAGCGATAATAATACTAAAATTAATAAAGAAATCATGCCTGAAGAGTGGTAATAGTTTTTTTTTTTCTTGTAAACATTTTGTTAAATGGTCTATCAATGTAACATGGTTTAGTAAAGGAAAAAAAATTAAATTTTGTTGTTTAAAATTTGGGTTACAAGAAGTTTTTCATTGACTATTTCTATGTTTCATTTGGAAAAGTAAAATCAGTATAATAGTAAATATGGTTCTACCAGACCTTATATTATTGCTCTCTCACAATACAAAAATTATTCATATTGATAGTTTAAAGTAGTTGAAAATTTTTAACTGTCAGATTTAAGTTTGCAAATAAGAATTAGTATAAAAATTACAATTTTGAAGATTACATATTTTATTAAAAATTACAATAAAGTATTGAAAATTAAAACAATATTCTGTAAAATTAAGTATCGTGCATGTGCAATTAAGCCCTTTGATGTTTGCATTTTTTTTTCATTTCTTATTACAGAGTGTGCAGAAGATGGAATGAATTGACAAAGGACCCAGTTTTGTGGAAAGTGGTGAATGTGAAATTTTCACCACTTCATAGATCACAGACTACTGTAGCTAAATCTTTCATTAATGGACTGCCATCTTGTGTAACTTCCATTAAATTAGATTTTATGGAATGTAGAAATTGGATTGGAACATTGGATTATGTGGAACTTTGTATGAAGCTGAAAGAAAAATGTCCCAATATTAAAGTATTAATTGTGACTGATTCTAAATTATCATATAGTATTCCCTCAGTTGTAAATGTATGTTCTGAGTTTTTACAGGATGTAAAGAGTTTGGCATTTCACCGTTGTGAATTTCTTTTGTTTTCTCCAAGAGTAGAAGTTAGTGGTACTTCGAAAATTGAAGTTTTGGATCTGTCCGGATGTGCTCCTGGATATTTCGGTAACACTCATTTCTCAAGAATGCCCTCTTTAAAGGTCTTATGTTTACATAATACAAATGCATACGGTTCCTGGTTTTATAACGATATTCCTTTCTTGAGTCAGCTTCATGTGTTGGATATGGGATTGACAGGGATTTCCACCATAATTTTTCAAGCAATACAGTATCATGGACTTAATTTAAAAGAACTATATTTATGTTCATTTGATCTACGAACACATGATTTAAATTTTAATGATTCAGCACTTCCTCACTTAAAGACAATCTGCCTCAGTCGTACTTATGTGACATGTGAGGGTGTTGTTTCCCTCATCCAGTCATGTCCATCTTTGGAGAATGTCTATGTTAATAAAGATGTGGCTGAATCTGTTGCAGCACATCCTTTTGTTATTGCCAATAGATGCAAGTCAGGAATTGTAAAAGCCATTGATATTTACCATAACCATAATATAGATTATTCATATAATTGAATGTTTTTGTGATGTGTTATTTGTGAAACTGTTTTTTTTTAAAAAATTATTAATTTTCTGTCATGTGTTTTATTTTATTAAAAGTTATATATTCTGAATTGGTTTTGAGTTATGCATGTTGACCAAAAAATACTAAACAAAGCTAATTATAATTATCTTCACTCTGCATTCTGACTCTTTAGCAGGATTTAAAAAAAAACATTTTTCATTATTTTCAGGCACCAAATTTTAAGTTATTTTTTTATGTTCTAAATAATTAAATAATACATTTTCTTTAAATACCCATATAACTCGTTACTATATATAAATTGTTGCTATAATTAATGATATTTTTCTTCAATAGTTTGCAATGAGTTTAATATAACAACCTTTACAATATTTCATGAAATAGGTTATGTTTTGATAGAGAGTATAAAAATATTTAATTTTTGAGATTTGAATAAGAATATTCGAAAATCTTGCTGTGGGTGTTGCAAATTATTTTGCAAATCTGTCACACAGTTGAAGGTTTCGATTATCATAATTTATTTTACATACTGCATTCTTTCTCTTTAATAAGATTTAAAAAATCTTTATATTATTCTTTTTTAAGTTATTCTTTTTTATGCTCCAAATAATTGAGCAATACATTTTCTTTAAATACCCATATTACTCGTTTCTATTTATAAATTGTTCATGATTAGTAATATTTTTGTGATTGTCAATAGTTTGCAATCAGTTTAATATGCCAACTTGTACAATATTTCATGAAATAGATTATATCACAATATTATAATATTTATTTGCTTGAAAGACGTTATAAAAGCACATTAAAAGTAAATTAAAAATCTATATTTACATGTTTCAACTCTTTTACTGAGTCGTCATCAGAATGTATAACAGAAAATTACAAATGCATATGAAAAATGGAAAAAATCTTCGAATATAAACAAGTAATCATATAACGCGCCCTACATTTTCGTGATTGCTCGTGTTCCCTCTATGTCGCGATGCCGTAAGTTGTCCAACCATTCAACCCATAAATTCGGGATACAAAAAGATAATGTATCGTTACAAACTCCTGAATCTCTTAAATAAATGTTAGATTATGTTTTTATAGAGTATTAAAATATTTCATTTTTGAGATTTTGAATATCTGAAAATCATATGCATGGGTGTTACAAATGGAAATCGTCAGACATAGACAAGATTAAGATTATCATCATTTGCTTTACTGAGTGGAGTTTTATTCAACAAAAATTTTACATAAATGTGTTTTCCTCCTTACTTATCACTATTACCCTGATTCAGAATATGATGTAATTGAAAGATCTCCACAAATAAGAAATATTTATCAATTTACATTTCAGATATAAGTTATATTGCTTAACAGAATTTTGAACCTAACATCGAAATTCAAAAATATCAAAAAGCTCTTTTTTCGATAAGAAGAAAAAAATTTCTTCCCTTCACTCAACAGCTAATTCGTTAACATTTCAATATGCAAGAAAATTTAAGGCTGTCCTGTTCCAGTGCTAATAATTCAAGCCTTTTTTATATTTAATGCGAGGCACATTTTATTAGAATCCAGTGATTTTTTTATGACAAACTTTCTGTTTCTGACATGTCTAGAATACCATTTTCAAAACAGCAAGTTTGAAATTTTGAAAGGATGTTTTAGGAAATTGAAAAGCACTGCCTCATTCCTTGAAATTTAAAATGATCTGGAAATTTCATGCATTTATTTATCAAAAGATACTTGTAAATATATAAAAAAGTACAACTGGGATTGAAAACAGCCTTTATGATAATTAAATGTTACATTCATTTTTTAATTTGACTGTTTTGTTTAGAGTATTGTTATTGTATTTAAATTCATTTTTAAGAAAATTTCTGTCACATAAAACTGATACCTGATCAGTAAACAGTGGCGGTCAAAAGTTTCTGGACAGTTAGTTTCTTTGATTTGTTTGCCAGAATGTTTCAGCGAAGAAGTAGTGCAATTGCTCCAAAAGTTAGGAATATGCAAATGACCTCATGCCATGTGATGATTTCGATTGGATACTAAAGACACTTGATGCAAAGGGCAGGCGCGGATCCACGGGGGGGGGGGGGGGCGATCGCCCCCCCCCAAAATCCAACGATTATCGCGAATTTCGACAAATGGTCTCCGGAAAAAAAAAACAATTTCATGAATTGTTCGCAGGTGAAAGGGTCGCAAAAAACGCGAATTTCGTCAAAAGATTGCGCAAAAAACACCAATTTCGTCAAATGATCGAGAAAAACCGCAAATTTCGTCAAAGGATCGCGAAAAAACGCGAATTTTGTCAAAGAAGCGCGAAAAAAATGCGATTTTCGTCAAAAAATCGCGCATTTCATCAAAGGACCACGAAAAAAAACGCAAATTTCGTCAAAAGATCGCAGAAAAAAACGCGAATTTCGTCAAAGGATCGCAGAAAAAAACGCCAATTTCGACAAAGAATTGCGGAAAAACGCTAATTTCGCGAAAGAATCGAGCAAAAAACGCTAATTTCATCAACAGATCTCTGAAAAAAGGCGAATTTCTTAAAAGAATCGCTGAAAAACCGCGAATTTCGTCAAAGGGCCGCGGAAAAAACGCACAATTAGCACAGGGAAGAGATTCCCCTAGGTGCGCATCTACGAAGGGGGGGGGGGGGTTCGATCGGGGCAAAGAAGAGAAGAACAAATTTACCAAGTTGGTTTATAAGAAATCAACACACCATACTCATTTTAATTGACTGGGATTATGATATAATCCTCTTTTGCTCCTTCATCAAATACCCTTAAAATTTACCAATGTGGGTGGCAATAACAGTACTTTTTTTACACATTAGTGGCTGTCTTCAGAAAACATTAAGATGCTTGAATTTTTCAAAGGACCTTTCTTTTTCTTTTTTCTTTCTTTCTTTGGAAATTGTATGAATCCCATTCTTTTCTCAAACAATAAAGCACTGCTCAAAAATATTGTTATACAGAAATTAGAATTGTAGCTTCTTCGAATGAACGAAAAAGTTTCAACACTTTAAAGGTATCCGCATAACGTTGTCAATTTAGGTTGTAGAGATTCAACAAAAGGTACACGAAGTGGCATCGTCCCCCACCTCAACCCATAGTGTCAAAAATTATGTCGCCATATGGACATAATCCTTTGACTGGACATAATCCTATTTTGTTCACTAATTGCCGAAACGTCAGAGAGGTTTACCATTGATACACGAAAAGTGTTTGGTTTTCGTTTGCTTGTCTGTGTGTTCCGCGAAAACTGCCGTTAAAAGCGTTGGATTTATATCATGGGGGGGGCGACTTCCCCGATCGACCCCCCTCGTGGATGCGCTCCTCCTGGTGTTAATTGTGCATCTTTTCCGCGTCCCTTTGACGAAATTCGTGTATTTTTTTCGCGATTCTTTGACAAAATTCGCATTTTTCTGAGATCTGTTGACGAAATTCGCGAAATTAGCGTTTTTTCTGCAATTGTTTGGCGAAATTCGCGTTTTTTCTGCAATCCTTTGGCGAAATTGGCGTTTTTTTCTGCGATTCTTTGACAAAATTCGCGTTTTTTTAGCGATCCTTTGACGAAATCCGCGTTTTCTCTGCGATTCTTTAACGAGATTCGCGTTTTTTTCTGCGGCACTTTGACGAAATTCGCGTTTTTGCGCGATCCTTTGACGAAATTCGCGTTTTTTTGCGAGATCCTTTGACCTGAGAACGATTGATGAAAACTATTTTTTTCGGCAACCATTTGCCGCAATTCACGATAATCGATGGATTTATATTTTTTAACCAAGGGGTGGGGGGGGGGGGTGCTATTCGCGCCTATGAAGAGGTATAAACACCACTTAGATGACACATTTTGATTTTCAAGGATGTTAAGGCCCTTCAAATTTCTGAAGGCGATCCTTTTTCAGAGATTACTCTCTTCCAGAAATCTGATATTAAAAAATAGATGTGATTGTTATGTTTTTCAGCTACGGTACTTGGTTCTTATGTATTTTTTAGTGCTGAATCCAAAAATGACCTTCATTTTTTACCTTACCATCACGTCAGGATTTTTCACAAATCGCAAATTTTTAAATAGTCGAAATATTGCGAAAATCTGCTGCTGTAAAATAGACGTAATTTTTTTTCATAATAACTTATTCATTTTTTTGCTTATACTATGGATTTTTACAGTTAAACATGTAAAATATTGTGTATTTAAAATCCTTATAATTTTATTCCATGCGTGGAAGTTTCTTTGAACCGCTCATGCTCTGCTTCGCGGTTTTCTTTTAATCTTCTCTATGGGTTTCATCTCGGTATCCTCTTTTATTTTGGCGGTTGATAAAGCTGGGAAATTTGTGGCAGATGTATTTAAAACATTTACCTTCTTTTGTTGCTGTACTTACAAATTGTTTTGAGAGATTTTCGCTATTTTTAGCCCCCGGTACGGTATGCTATTTCTTTCTCCCAGCTTATTTTGTGACATCTCCAAAAAATAACGTTACCTTAGAGAAGCCAGCCGTGAAACAAAGCAGTACGATTAAATACTCTATAGCAATTTTTTAAACTTCCAAGCATCGCACATTTTCAATGTTTATACCGTCATATTCGAAAAAAAAAAGTACTTTATAATGCAATTTTTTGAAAACTGCATCTCCATTTATTTTTGAAATATTAATTTTTGTAGTTTTTTAGAGCCATTTGCTTAATATTGGCAACGGAAGAATTCCATTTCTGTAGAAAGTGAAAGAAAAATAGCAATTATATCTTTTTGTTGCCATTTTCCCATAAAAACTGAAAAAAAAAAGTTAAAATACGTGCTATTTTCAAAAAATATAAATGAAAGATTTCTGATAAAACAGGGACCTTTTAGAAACTAAATTTCATTTTAAATATCTATAATGATAATACAAACAAATGAAGGCTTGTGAATCTTTAGATGTCCGTTTTTTTGTCGAGTTTTTTGAATGACGAAATCTCTTTTTTGTGTGTGTGTGTATTATTCAGCGATAGTGACGTCTTAAGCGTACTTTACTGTAGATGTTGTTTAACACTGGATCGCAAATGATGAATTCTTCAGCAGATGTGGATTGTTTCACTTTATGTAAAATAAAATCGCATGTTATAAGTCTTAAAACTGAACTACAGTAGAGCCCCGATTATCGGAGTTTCCGCATTCACCGAGTTATTTTCTTCTGATGAACTGATGGCTTCCATTTTTTTTTCGAAAATAAAATTATAGCCATTTTCCCCCCCATTCTGACCAGAAAATCAGAGTTCTAACTTTTTACGATTGCTCTTTCATCTTCACCTAACACTTCATTTATAACGACTGTTTCATAATAATGGAAGTCCATCAAAAGAAAATGATCCATTCCAAAGGTATAAGTTCGATGAACTCGGATAATCGGGACTCTACTGTATCTATATTTATATACATATATTTTTTGTCATCGGGGGTGACACTAAATTCTGGAAAGCAGAATTCCTGTTTTCTAGTTTTACTTTTTAACTTTGAAATTTACGATTTGCGAAAATCGTGACGTGATGGTTAAAAATGAAGGTCATTTTCGCATCCAGTGCTAAAAAAATACATCAAAATCAATTACCAAATGTTAAAAAACACAATCATCGCAGGCTTGTGTTATTAATGTTGTTCACTATAACTAAAAGAACAAAAAATAAGATAAATAATTACCATAGTACAAGAGGAAAAAGAAAAAAAATAAGACATTTAATAAATAAATTCTGTTATAACGTTTTTAATTTTACGACCTAATAAGTAACAATAAACCATATTTTGACAGAGCGGGATTATATAATAAGAGTGTTGGATAGCCAAGTTTTTCGGTTAATCGGACGTCGGATAATCAAAAGTCTGTAACATTTTCAAATCGCCTTAATTATTTCATATTCATTTAAAAATTAACTGCAAGGAATGATTTGAGCAACAGAAATTATGACTACGTTGATTATATGTCACTCGGGATCGCCCCCCCCCCCTCCAAAACGATTCTCTGGATCCGCCCCTGGCAAAGGGGAGGAATTTGATGTCATTAAATTAATGACAAGGATTAAATTAGCAGAGTTTAATTAAAAGCACGATGAAAGCTAACGCTAATAGTCCCGATAAAGTATTAAATAGTTATGAAAAGAAAAGAAACGTATGGTGGCAAAATAAAAACAAAGTAAGTTTAAAAACAAACTAACGTTTATTAACTAAAATATAAAATAAGTTTAAATATAGTTCAAACAATAAACCAAATCTTTAAATTCAATAAACACATTTAAGCTGTCAGATTAAATATAAATACATATCCAGAAAACCAATTGACAATAAAAGAAAATTGAACTCATAACAATAAAGAAATGAAAATGATCACAGAATGACTGGTCCTCCTCAAAGTTCCATGTTGTTCACAAACATCTAACATGTCGATGAATATTAAACTGAAATACAGTACAGTGAATCACATATCCGTGCCAAAACAACTCCAGGAAAAATACTTCTCTATAGATGAAAATACGTTGTAAATAACCATTAGGAGAAACGTCAAAATGTAGATGCCAATAACAAGTAGCGAGTAAAACATCTCTGAACTTCATCATAACAATAGCCATCTTGACTCACACATCAGTGTATCTATTTAAACACGATGTACGCAGAGTCCACCTTTAAAGAGTCGAGACGAAGTCATAAACTATCGAACTCATAACAATCAATTTATAAAATGGCCGACGAACGATGAAGCAGAAGTTAAGTAGAAACATCAACTAATTAAAAGCACGCAGTACTTTAAGAAGACATCTCCAGCCATAATATAGCACTATTGAAATGTCGTGGAAAACCAACACTGTTAGTAAAAGGACGAGACAAAACACAGAGAAAGAAGGAAGAAAACGTATTTCAATTTATATCAGCCGGGCGTTCGAATAACGCCTCATTACGCAATGCAAGGAGCAACTGCAGACAGTTCCAGAATGAGATCATCATGACGAAAGAACGCAGAGCCGATGTGTCGTAGACTCAAACGAGCGACGCCATCTGCGGCGATCGAAAAACTATAATCTATGATCATCATTCAAACGAAATGCATGCTCATGTTTGCATGGAAGCAGACAACTGAAAAACGTGAATACGAACGGCAAAGAAAGATAAACATCGTAAAAAGGAATTAAAGATAGAATAACAGGAATGAATAAAAAGGTAAGTGAAATAACTTTATTGTTAATAAAAGAAATAATTTAATAAAAGAAATATATTTTAATAGAGGAAATATATTTTAATAGAGGAAATATATTTTAATAAAGGAAATACTTGAAGTGTTAAATAAATATAAAGGAAATATTCAGTGTTAAATAAATATAGAGGAATGCAGAGGAGATATATATCTGGACAGTGTCAAGACAGGAAATAAGGTATTTACTCTTTTCAAAATTCGCATGTGCAAAAGTTTCCGGCCATTTGTCAGTTTTTGCTATCGGTAAAGTCAATTTTTGGCCGTGTTTGTTAATTAATACACTAAATAACGTAGTTGAAATTAAAAAATGAAAGTCCAACAATTATTGTTCGTAAACGAGTGATTTATTTGTTTGTCCCTAAATGGCCAATCCTTTCGTAAGATTGCGGCAAAGTTATCGATCAGAAAATCTACTGTGAACTATGTTTTAAAAAATATATAAAGATGCCCATGACCTTCAGGACTTGCCACGGTCCGGGAGACCCCGGAAAACGACTGTTCGTGTGGACAGAATTATCAGGAGAAAAGCAGTTGATGACCCACATGAGCATGCCGCTGCAATATCCCACTATTTACAGAATGAAAATATACCTGAAATAGTCGGTCTACAGTGTCAAGATGCTTACGTGACTTATGGACTTTATGGAAGAGTCGGTGTTAAAAAACCTTTCATAAGTAAAAAAAATCACAGGGCCCGACTGGTGTTTGCCAAGGAACTCAAAGACTGGTCAATTGAAACCTGAAAAAATCTATACTATTTTCCGATGAATCGAAGTTCACCCTTTTTGGGAGTGAAGGCAGACACCACAGCCGACGATCTAAAAACAATAGATATGATTAGAAATATGTTTTCAATGTAAGTAAAACCCGAAGGTTTGATTTTGGTTAATACCTGTACTGTATTATACTTTTATTTATTACCAATTTTTCTCAGGTATTATTTCAAACCATGGGGTCCTTTATATATGTCTGTGTTATATGCTTATCTCTAACTATAGTCATAAAAAGTTTTTTTATTCATCATTTGTAAATACATTTACTGTTGTTTTTCAACAAAAATTTCTTCTACAATTTATCTATAAAAACATTATTCTGCATTGGTATAATAAAATAGCAAAGTTTTACTTTTATTTCAAATGAAAATCAAATTTCAAAGTAATTGCTTAAGAGGCACAGAGGCCAACATATTGAAAAATATTCCATGCCGGGACTCGAAACCGGGCCATCAATGTAGCGCACTGACGTTCTACCGACTAAACCACATGGAATGATACCCAGCCTGGAAAATTTCTCACTATTATATGTTGGCAAGGCTACAAACGCAGCACAAGATGGAATATTTATCATGAGCCACCGACATGGGGCAAACACGAAATTTAATTAAATCCAGCATCGATAGAATTTATGTTAATACATGGAAATTATTCCAGAGAGAAACATTCGCCTTGCATACAATATTTCAAATGAAAACCCGGCATGGAATCTTATTCACTATGTTGGCCCTTTGCGCCTCTTAAGCAATTACTTTGAAATTTGATTTTCAATTGTATGCAAGGCGAATGTTTCTCTCTGGAATAATTTCCATGTATTTTACTTTTATTTTTAAAAATACATTCTTCTTAAAATCGTTCATGTTCTAAAAATAAATTACTAATTGGTTAGTTCTGTAGAAAACTAAGGGTTCATTTAAGAACCAAAATCTTTATAAGTACAGTTGTGGGGGAAAAAAAAAGTAAACACCTCCTACTAACTTCTCAAAAAATTATCGTAGAAGAAAGTTACTGTACCGAACGATTGGAAATAAAGTCTACTTTTAAATGACGTATATAAAATTTGCTTTGGGGGACATCTGCATATTAAAACAAATCCAAACTTCATTTTTTTTTCAATGGCAATACCCAGTTTTAATGAGATACTTCAAATCTTTGGTTCAAACCATGCCTAGACACCAAATTTCAAGTCATTTGAATGATAAGTTTTGAATTATAAACATTCAAAATTTAGTGCTTCTAATGTTAAATTACATTTTCATATTTTTATTTATAACTTCTGAAATTATGATCCTTATGTTTTAATTTTTTGTGTGAAAATAATACTAATATACCCAAACATAAATACGTTGAATTTACAATTTTTATAATTTTCTGGTATGAATTAAGAAATTAATATTAAAAAAAATTATGAATTGCAATCTACAATTTTTTTTTATGGATTCAGATTTATTAAGTCCTGCTTTATGGAAATCCAAATTTTCACATTTTTCTTCCAAGTAGTTTTCAAATTAGGCTTAAAAGATGGCAAAATGATGGTTTAAGGGGCCGTCTATGATAGAGGTGACTAAATATTTTGAAATGTCTTATGCTATCCTGTAATCTAACAGGCTTAGTTGACTGCTTAAGGTGTCTTGATCAAGAAGGGAGCTCTCTCGGTTAATAATCGAGTACCGAACTTCAATTTGGATACAGCCCTTAAAATGCGCTCGTTTTAAAATAATTAATTTCTCGGAAACTTATGGTACGAATTGCATAAAAATTTGATTTTAGACTAATTGAATTGTGTAGAGTTCATTTATGCTGTCTGAATTGTGTACTGCTATTGAAAAAAACAAAGTTATGGTTCGTTTTAATATGTAGATGGCCCCCTAAGCAAATTTTATATGCATCATTTAAAAGTAGACTTTATTTCTAATCGTTCGGTACCAGTAACTTTCTTCTACGATAATTTGTTGAGGAGTTAGTAGGGGGTGTTTACTTTTTTTTCCACGACTGTACAAAAAATTCCAATAAAATACATATTTACTCTGGTTCATCAGACTCCATCAGACAGTGTTCTCTCCCCCTTTCCTTCTGCTTGAATAATGTTTTCGCCTTCACTAAGGCATCTTCAGTTCAAATGAAAAAAGATTTTATGTTTCTGGCCGAGATTTTCTTTTCCCTCGTTTTCCCCTGTTGTTCATTTATGATCTGGCGTCATGTATTGTCAACAGTTGCGTAGGATATTTTGTTGCATATATTTTCTTCATTCACGTCCTTTAATACTGTAATCTCTATGACTTCTCTGATTAAGGCATTGTGTAAACCATCGTATTTAGCTATTTTTTCAATGGATATTGTGTTAATTTTAATCGGGGTTTCTATGTTGGCTCTTTCTAAGACTGTTGTTTGGTTATAATTCTTTAAATCCCGGATATGCTCTTTCAGTCTTCCTTCAATTTTTCTTTTTATCATTCCTACGTAAAAAATTTTATCATTTTTGTTATTTTTACAAGGGATTTTATATATTCCGGCTGTTTGTAGATTATCACATTTGTCTGTATCGTTTTGTATTTTATTATAACAATGCAGAATACTGTTTTTATAGATAAATTGTAGAAGAAATTTTTTGTTGAAAAACAGCAGTAAATGTATTTACAAATGATGAATGAAAAAACTTTTTATGACTATATTTAGAGATAAGCATGTAACACAGACATGTATAAAGGATCCCATGGTTTGAAATAATACCTGAGAAAAATTGGTAATAAATAAAGGTATAATAGAAATATGTTATTCCTACAATGCAGCATGGCGGACGACACGTTATGCTGTGGGGAGCATTTTCTGGAAAACGTGTCGATCCGTTAGTTGAATTCCGTAGCAAGATGAATGGTGCAATGTATAAGGCTATCCTGCAAGATCATTTGCAGCCTTATTGGACGAAAAATTTTGGTCGCAACTATTTGTTTCAGCATGATAACGACCCAAAGCATGCATGCAGGCTCGTCAAGCAGTAGCTTTCGCACAAAAAAATTCCGCTTTTGAAAGGGCCAGTGCAATCACCCGATCTGAATCCAATAGAAAATCTTTGGAACAAACTTGACAAACGCGTACAGAATTATAAATATACCAATTCAGCAGAATTTTCCCAAAAATTGCAAGAAGAGTGGAAAAAACTTACCATAGACGATCTTCAACCATTCTTTGAATCGGTGTCACGTCGCTGCGCTGCAGTACTTATTGCTAGATATATGCAGACAAAATACTAAATGTAAATGTTATTGGCCACTGTTGATCACTATTATAACACCATTTTTTTTAAACTTCCCAAGATGGCCAGAAACTTTTAAGACATGTGTTTTCTGCAATTAATTTTGTCAATTAAATTTATTGATATTTATTTGTTATTCCATAAATAAGTTCCTAACTATTATGTCAATAAAATGTATAAGCATCACTTTGAGATTCCTCTTTGTATGTGTATACTTACAAATTAACCAAAAGTTTTATGCTGGCAGGAAACTTTTGACCGCCACTGTATATCCTAGTAGTAAACAAATATCGGTTATATTGGAGCTGATACTGTATTCACTAAAAAAAAAACTTAGTTTTTAAACAATAATGGCTAATAATTTTAAAAGTAAAAATAGTTTTAAAAAAACACTCTTTTATAAGCATTCATTAGTCACACCGCTAGTTCTTTGACTGCAATTCATGTTGTTGTTTTCAAAAATGTTTGTTACAATGCATTAATTTGACATGGGCAACAAATTAGCAATTATGAAAAATTCACTGCTTTTTTATGCTTGGTAAAAAGACCAAGTGAATGAATTCGTTAAGAGATATATAATTTTTGCTTTTTTATTTTTTTACAACAGGAAAGGAAAGAAAAGAAAAACATAATTTAAACTATCTTTTTAGGATTTCTAAATTAATTTCTCAATATGTAATCATAAATTAATTGATATTTAACTATTAATTCATAAAAGCATATTTGTTTTAATATTACATTATTCATTTTGCTATTTATAATTTATTTTCTATTTCAAGTGTTTCATTGTTGCATTTAAACAGTGTTTTGGCCTATTTTGGCTAGCATTTATGAGTGCATTATTAAATCCATTACTTTTTCCAACTCCCATACAATTGTACATGTTACAGAGAATATTTGGCGATACCTGTAGTGAGATAATTGAAAAATTTCTTAAAATAAATGTACTAATTAATTATTAAGTTGTAAAAATATTACAATGTATTGTCATCAGAAACACACCTTTGTACATAATTTGCACAATTCTATCACATCAGAAACTGGGTTGAAAATTTACTGCAAAATTCCATCTTTTCGTACGAAAACCAGATTGACTTAAATAAAACAGTATAAAAATGAGATTTTCACTGAAAATTTTGGAAGTAAAAAGGCAAAGTATTTGTTTAGCTAAATGTAAGTATCCAAATATTGTAGCATTATTTCATTTGAATATAGTCAACGCAGACAGTATTGGTCGAATATTGTGTTGATGCTAGGATATAATTAAACTCCCAAATAAGATTATAAAAAGAGGTAATACCAAGGCAGAAAAAAACTGTGGTTTCACCAATCTGACAAAACGGGAAGCTATAAAAATGGGAATTTTTTTGGGGGGGGGGGAGGAGGGGAAACTAAAGCTAAAAATGAGATGTGATATAAGCTATTTTAGTTTCTTGAACTGATTATACATTGCAGAAGCTAAACTGGTAATCTGTTAGAATAATCCCCCCCCCCCTTCATATTCAACTAAAACAGATGAAACAGTCAAATAACTCTTCAATCAAATTAATTTAAGATTTGATTAGGAAAATTGCAATTTGAACATTATTTTCTTTTATTATTGAATGCAACATTTTTAAATGAACAGTTATTTTTTCATCTGTAGCAAATAGTTAAAAAAATTATCAGAGTGAATAAAAATATGGCTACGAAAAAAATTATCAGAGTGAATATAAATATGGCTGCCACTGCTTAATGGCATCAAAGCGAATTACTTTAGCCTACATTGGAAGAAATAGCAGCCAAAATAGTAGCATTTGTCCAAAAATAATAGCCAAATCAGTTGCCTACTTACTTAAGAAAAGCATCCTTATTTGTTATAAAAAGAATAACCAAAACTGTTCCATGAAAATCTGCATCTTATGCTACAGTTTATGTTACCATCCAAATTTGCAACTTATTTATACTCTAAAATCACACACTAATATATATATATAAAACAGAAGGAAGAGAAAAAAAAAAGGAAGAAACTTTTAAATTGTTATGTGAAATATATGATAAGAATGTCGTTGGTTTTTCCCATAAATTAAAGTTAATACTATATGCTTGTCTTGTAGTTGAGCATTACTGTAAGATAACTGCAAACATTAAAACTTTTATTGCATGTTATTAGCTACTAATTTAATTTTCTAAATAAAAGTCAACTGAAACAGGCAATCTGTGTAGAAAACAGTTTTATCAGAAAAGGATACATTTGATAATGAAAAGGCATGTGCAACTTTTGTGTGCATAACTGATCTATCCTTTAGAAGAAAATTATGTAAAGTACTACAGAAAAATTTCAAATAAATAAAAGTCTCATTTTATAGCCACCATTGGGTTAAATAAAGCCATGTAAAAATAAGTAAGAAAAAAAATCTCAATTGTTATCATCGATTTTTTAAATCTATTAAGTTGAAACACTGTGATAGAAAACATTATTGTCTCATTTTTAAGTAGCATTTATTTCAGCTCACTTATTAATTCAATTTTATAATATGAAATATATTTATATTATGACCTACTAGAATAAGAAATGATTCACGCAGCACAGTGAGCAAATCTATAGTGAATTGTATAGGGTTCATGTGACAGTGGGAGGGTTAAATAGCTTTAAGAACAACAAAAAATTGGAACAAATACTCTGTGTAGTGCATGGGTTGCCCCCAAAGCAGAATGTGCTTAAAAGTGTGACGTACGTCGCAGAGCAACAGTCTTTTCTGCAGAATATTTAAAATTCTCATTTTCAGCCAAATTTCGCATCAGTCGTCAGAAAAGGCGCAAAATTCGTCAGTTGATCGTCGAAAAAAATCTCGAATTTCTCCAATCTTCCATTAAGAAAGATTACAAAATTCACCCATCGGTTGCGGAGGAAAAAAATCACAAAATTTGTGTCGATCATGGAAAAAGATTGTGAAATTCTTCAGCCAGTTGTGGAAAAAAATGGGAAAATCACCGAACAGTCGCAGAAAAAAAATCCCCGATTTTCTCCAATTGATCACAAGGAAAAGCAACAAAATTTGCCAGACGGAAGAAGGAAAATACCGTAAATTTCACCAATCAGTCGCGTGTGAAAAAAAACACGTACTTTTGTCTTCAGTCTCGGAAAAAAGTTGATTTTTGCTAATCAGTCGCAATAAAAAGCCGCAGAATTTGCCAATTGGTAAACGGAAAATATTGCAAAATTTGCCGACAGTCACGAGTGAAAAAAAACGCTAAATTCGTCAATGGATCATCAGAAAAAATCGCAAAATTCATCGATCTGTCACGAAAAAAACTACGATTTTCTCCAATCGGTCACAATGAAAAGCTGCAAAATTTGCCAATTCGCAAAATTCATCGATTTGTCACGAAAAAAACTACGATTTTCTCCAATCGGTCACAATGAAAAGCTGCAAAATTTGCCAATCGGTAGAAGGAAAATATCGCGAAATTGGCCTGTCGGTGGCGAGTAAAAAACCCACTAAATTCGGCAGTGGATCGTCGAAAACAAATCGCGAAATTCGTCGATAAGTCGTGGAAAAATTCACAATTTTCTCTAATCGCTCACAATAAAAAGCTGCAAAATTTGCCAATAAGTAGAAGGAAAATATCGCGTAATTTGCCAATCGGTTGCGGGTAAATAACGCGAAATTCATCAGTGGATTGTCGGGAAAATGTGAAATTTGTTGATCAAAACCACAGTTTTTCCCAATCAGTCGCAAGAAAACTTGCAAAATTTGCCAATCAGTAAAAGGAAAAAATCGTGAAATTCACCTAACGGTGGCGAGTACTAAGACGCAAAATTCATCGATCGTTCGTGAGAAAAAACCATGAAATTTGCGTCGATCGAGTGAAAAATCTCGAAATACTCGTTAATCGATTGTGGGAAAAAATCACAAAATTCATTAATCGATTTTGGGAAAAATCGAGAAATTCATCAGCCACTTGTGGGAAGGGGGAATCACGAAATCTGGCAATTGATCGATGGAAGAATATCAAAAATACTGTGAAATTCGTCAAATGCACGTGAAAAAATGCGAAATTCGTGAGTTGGTCGGGAGAAGGGGGATTCAGTCAACTGCGTGAAAAATTCACATTATTTATCGATCGAATATTGCAAAGTTCGTCAATCAGTGGCAAGAAAATATCACAAAATTCTATACATAATTGGGAACTCTAAACAAACAGGTTCAATACATTTTTTTAACAAAATCTAGCACACAGAAATTTTTAAATATGTTTTTTATTTAGTATTGTCGAAGAAAATATTTATGTAAGAATTTTTTTTATTGTAAAATATTTAAATGAAATAAAACTAACTAAATAAATAAAATGAGAAAGGTGCACAATTTGCTTAAACAAATTGTTTTAAATAAGTATGTAAGAAAATCTTAAAAAATGCATGGATGTTTTAAT
Source organism: Maratus speciosus (assembly GCA_963932465.1). Classification (NCBI taxonomy): domain Eukaryota; kingdom Metazoa; phylum Arthropoda; class Arachnida; order Araneae; family Salticidae; genus Maratus; species Maratus speciosus. The sequence goes on from OZ010798.1 coordinate 39,356,239, forward strand.
TTATTCTTAATAAATACTTATGTATTAATCAAATTTTCTAATTTATACTTCATAAAATTCTGCATACTTAACAGCAGAACAAAGCGTTGTATATAAAAAATAAAACTGCTTCCTTTCTTCAAAACTATCCAATGATTATTTCTTATGCACTGACATCTATAGTATCCTTTTTTAAAAGTTATTTTCAGTATGAAAGGAGGGTGAATATTTTAGCTAGGGACAACTTTAATTACAAGATTATTCCTTAATAAAAATAAAACCATTTTTACAAAATTTTAAATTAGAAGTTAACTAAAGGTTTTTAACTAGCTATAATTGGAAAAAACAATTATTGAAACATCAGTAAAAATTATTTTGTGTTTTAGATGTTCGAACGTTCCAGGAAGAGAATTTAAACTTACATTCATTAAAAGATTAAAGCGAAATATGAAAATTATTTTATTTGGAATATATTTAATAATTTTTTAAAAGTTAAATATGCATATGAAAAAAAAATCTACATTCCTAAATACTTATTCACTTGTAATTATAAAAAGCATATTTTTGTGATAACGACCCACGTGCTGTAGAGAAAACACACGGTTAAAAAAAATTATGTTAAAGAAAGTAGTAAAATATGAGAAAATTTTCTGCATTAAAACATGTTTTACACAAAATATGATAAATGTGTACAAACAAATGTAAGTAAATATAAATTTCCATTTAAAGAAGGTACAAAAAGGTAAATTTGTACTTAACTGACGAATTCAAGCTTTACACATTGTCATCCGAAGAGTTCAATTTTAATTTAGCGTATTCAATCTGGTGACTATATATTTATTATTAATAAAACACAACATTCACAATGCAATAATAATTTTAAAATAGTGTATTTAACATAATAAAAACATCCTAAAAATTTTCCATAAATAAAAGTTTGTCAAATTTTGGTAATAGGAAAGGGCTGGACAGGACTCCCTCAGTCTCTTCTTTTGACTATAGCTCAAGAGAATTCAAAATTATTTAAAAGGGGAGGGTATTTTGGCTATTAGGCGACCTCGTTAATTAAACATGAATTGGGAACCTCTGGACTACGAAAAGGTACCAAGAATCATGAGTCACGGACAAAGATCAAAATACTTTTGAATCAGCCATACTTATGATTTGCGAACTTTTTCACTTCTGCATGTTATTGAAAGTGCTAAATAATGGAAATGAATATTATTCATTTTCCCTAAATTTCCAGGATAATTCAAAATTTTCAAAAATATCTGACATTTCTATATTTTCCACATTTGTGAAAACGCTGGGAAAACACTATTTTAGAATAGTAATCATTGTCTCATTTAATCACAGAATTTCTATAAGGTAAAAACTAATGTTTGGAAATAGCAGTGAATGTGTATCTGCTTTCCAAAAACGTTAAATCAGCAACTGATAATTAAGATACTGAAAACACAAAAGATGAGAAGAAAAATGTTTTAAAGCATGTTGAACACAAGTTTCAAAATCATTTAGCTTAGTCTGTGCTTCTATTTTTTTTTTAAATATGTTCTATAAATATATAATACCTCCAATAAGAATGTGCAACATGCTAACCTATACATGTCAGAAATTAAATACCTTAAAAATAAATTAACAAGCAGTCATGTCATAGTATTTTATAAATTTAGGTTCTGCTTTGGAAATTTTAAGAGAATGTATCCAATAGTTATTTTGATCGAATACCAAATATTCCTATATCCTTTTATAATTTAAAGATATTAAACTCGAAGACAAGTTACATAATATTTAATACAAATGCTGACACACAACTACCAATACACAAATAAACATGACTTGTTTACAAATAAACTTTATGCTGAAGTAAATCTACGCTTTCAGTTATTATTTAAGATGAAGATAGCCTTAAAACTCTTTACATTAATAATTTCTCTAAACTTCAGGACTCTTTCTGTAAATTAAAATGAACAAATACAAATTTCTTATAAATCAAATAAAATTTTTGTTGGTTTTAGAAGAAAAACATTACAGTCCTATAGTGTCTATTTGTCAGGAAGGGACAAAAGTAAAAAAATAAACTAGTAATACAGCCTGTTCAAATGGTGGCAACTCAGCAAGAATGACTTTTCTGCTCCTTTTGATTTAGCAAATTTTTTAAGTGTACCACAGATCAATGTTTGGAGTGGGTGTTCATTTTCAGAAGTTGTAAATATATAAATTCTTCCTAAAGTCCAACTTTTAAAGGAGGTAATATGGTCAAACCACACATTGTTTTTACAGATAATCAGCATCTGCATTCACTTATACTATCAAAAATACAATATAATCAGTAAGAATTATAGGAGGGTCATTACAAGCTGAAAGGAAAATTTTGTTTTCAAAACTTTACATACAAAGAAAATATTTTAGCGACATTATCATATTAATCTTGCTTATAAGAAATGCCAACATCATTGGAAATAACCATTGACACAGTCTATGTACTCTCAACAACATTTTGAATAATGGAATATCTAGCTCAGTGTTGTCTAGGAAGAAATGGTGAAAGTTTTCAGCATTTCTCGTCATATTTCAAAGAAATCAAAATAATTCTCTTGAAATTGTCATTACAATATCTTTATTACTGTCAGAGTAATAAAGGAAAATCAAAGTTCAACATGGAGTAAGATGCACTATATTTTATTAAATATTTTGGAGGAATATCAAATATTCAGTGTAGCCTTATTTAAGCATAAATATTTTATAATTCATCACTTCTTACATCATGAATGGATATTTTCTCTGTCTATATGTAATTTTGAAAATTTTTCATAGAAAATTTCACATGCTTTGAATTTAGCAATTTTCAAATTTTAATTGCTTAAAAGGCATAGGGCCAAAAGAATGAAAAAGTGTCCAATGACAGTATTCTACCATTAACGGAATAAAACGACTCAAAAACAAACGTTCTGGTAATTCATAACGACATTCAACAGTTTTCAGTTCGGCCCAACAGTTTGTCTAAAATATTTGACGGAAAATAATTAAGCTCTAGGTTTACTTAGCTACTCACAGCTCTGTCCGTCAACAAAGAGCCCACACTTATCCCCACTCACATCCCCTCGACACTTATGCGAAACCTCCATAGAAGACAGACATAAGATAAATAGATAAAGATAAAAATAAATAAATAAAGAGCTTAATTTTTATGTTTGATAAATATGTAGTTCCTTCAGAATATTTCTTGTATCTGGACTCATTTACAGAGAAACTTGGCCTCAGTATCATAAGTAATGCACAATACACATTCTCCCCCCCCCCCCCTCTCTCATTTTACAAGATATAATTTAAATAATGCTCTTCAAATAATCGGTGCAAAGATTTTAAGTTTGGGTATTCTGAATAAAGTAATATCTAGCTTAGTGTTATTTGCAATGCAAATGGTGTCACTTCTTGTCATAGTTTACAGAAAGCAAAATCAGTCAATTGAAAATATTGTTACAATATCATTATTACTGTTAAAATTAAACGAAAATTCAGGTTTGGATTAGAGTGAGATACTCATGGTATTTTTGAATGAATAACTGAACTTCAATTTTGGTTTCTTATAAAAAACTATTTGTCTTAATACGTATTAAAACTTCTGAAAAATATCTATCACTCTGTTTAGAAACAACCAAGTTTCTGAAAAAAGCAAAAAACAGATTATAACATGACAATAGTAAGAAAATTGAATTTATTGAACCCGTGACATCGTTCACAGAATTAAATAAAAATAAATTCCTTAATTTAGTAAAACACAACTGATAATTAAAAAACATATATAATTAACCAATTCTTTATCAGATTTTATAGGAGACAATACTCTCTCTCATTTATAGGGATCTATACATAACTCAGTCATAAGAAAGTGAAATTTTGCGCCAATAATATAAACGATCGCGAAATTGAAATAACAAATAAACAAAGGAGGGCAAAGTAAAATCGTGGAAATCACCAAACTCTCTTTTGTAAAATGAAAAAACAGCTTGCTGTGAGAATTATACTACAGCAGTGTATTTTAGGTGATATTTGTATATTATGCATTGCATTCTATAAGACTTTACAACAATCTATTGAAAAAAATACTTAAGAAAAGCTATTTTTAAAAATGACCACTCTTTTAAATCCAAAACTGTGTATGCGTTCAAACATAATGTTGTAATCAGGAGCAAAATTGATGCAGCTGCACGATCTTTTGCACGGGGTTGCTAATGCAAATATGCGGTCTTTCAATATGGCGTCATATATGACAGAATATATAACATCTGCTCATCTCCCATGCGTATTTTCTAAATTTTATTCACTCATAATATCTTGTTTCCCAGATTTACTGCAAAATATTTTTGTTACAGTTTCTTTCGATAAAAATATGTATATCTTAAAAATAGTAACAATGTCATTTTATTTTTGCGAGAAAGGCAATAATGCTACGAAATTTCTTGTTCAAATAAGTATATTTGAACAGGATTGTTCCGTTAAAAATGGGAGAGTTTGGAAGTACAGGAAACATTTTAATGAATACAAATAGCAATGTCTGTCCTGCAATCACATATGAAATATTGCAAAAAAGTAATTTATCTTGAAACATTTACAAATTGAAACATACATATTAAAATATTTTACTTATAGAAAATACAGTAAAAGCAAAAATAAAAAAAGTGTTTCAGTTTTAAAGAGGATACAAAAAAGATAAATTTACATTTTATAGCCAATTTGAAGTTTTACATATTGGTACACATCGAGTTTATGCAAAGAGTTCATTTTTCAATTTTAATGTAGTGCATTCGATAGGGTGACTAAGTATTAATTATTAGTAATGCATTACGTTCACAGTAGAATAATAATTTTGAAACAAATTATTTAACATTGTGAAAAGTTCCAAAAAATGAAGCACACATGTTTTGCCTTCTCGCCGATTACATGTGGGTCATAATCACAGAAAGGTGCTCCATTAGTGAAAAATGTTTTTTAAATAACTATGTAAAAAATCTTAAAAATTGCACGAATGTTTTGATCTATGCTTAATAAATACTCATGTATCAATCTTGTTTTCTAATTTATTTTTCGTAAGATTCTGCCGAACTCCAAATAGAGCTAATAAAAAAAATGGAAAAGATTCAATACTTAACAACAGAACAAAGAGTTGTATCTAAAAAACAAAAATGCTTTTTTTTCTCCAAAACTATTCAACTATTATTTGGCATATACTGTCATCTATAGTATCCCTTTGAACTGTGAAAACATAATAAGAATACACGCATTAAAGACAAAGATCGAAATGCTTAGGGATCAGCCATACTTACGATTTTGCGATTTTTTTTCTTTTTTGCTGATTACTGAAGATGGTAAATAATGGAACTGAATATTATTTATTTTCCCGAAATTTCCATGATAATTTAAAGTTGACAAAAATACCTGACATTTCAATATTTTCTACATCTGTGATAACGCTGGGAAAACATTATTTTAGAACAGTAATCGTTCTTTTATTTAATCACAGAATTTCTATGTTAACTAAGGCGAAAACTAGTGTTCAAAAATAGCAGTGAATGTGTGCCTGTTTTCCAAAATTGTTTAGTCAGCACCTGTTAATTAAAATACCAAAAAAATAGAAGATTAGAAGTAAAATATTTTAAAGCATGATGACCACAAGTTTAAAAATCATTTAGCTTAGTCTGTGCTTCTATTTTTTTTAAATATGTTTTATAAATACATAATCATTTTTAATAAAAAATGTGTAACATGCTAGCCTGTACATGTCAGAAATTAAATACATTAAAAAATTCACAAGTAGACATGTTATAGTATTTTATAAATGAAATACGAGGTTTTGGTTTGGAAATTTTATGAGAATGCATTAGAGATTTTGGATTAAATATCGAATATTCGGCTGAACGATTATTCTTATATTTTTTTTAGAATTATAGGATATTAAAAATTACACTTGAAGATAATTTACATAATATTTAACACAAATACGGATGCACAACAACTGATGCATAAATAAAAATGGCTTTTTCACAAACAAACTTTATGTTGAAATACATATATATTTTCAGTTATTTAAGAAGTGGATAGCCTTAAAACCCCTTAATTTCTTTAAATTTCAGTACTCCTTTTTTAAATTAAAATTAACAAATACCAATTTCTTATATTCAAGAACAAATAATTTAAAATCAAAGAAAATTTTTGCAGGTTTTACAAGAAAAAAATTACCGTCATATATAGTGCTGTCCTCTAAAAAAAACCCACAGGAAAATGTATCCTAAAAAAAACCCACTCTAGAACTTAATCAAAAAAATCACAGAAGTCAAAATTTCTTTTTGTCCTGTTTCTATATGTCATTTACAATAATAAAAGCATTTAAAATTACTTAAGTGTTTATTTAGTTTTTTTTTAAATAAGCAAAAAATTACATTTATAATTTTTCATTTGTAAATCCTTCAATTTACAATTATTAAAATATTATTATTATTTTTTATTTTTTTTTTTTTGCAGAATTGTGGTTTAAAACTAATTAATAATGAAAGAAAAACTTTGCTGTTTAATATTTTGATTTCTAGAAGTGTTTTTACATGTGGGTTATTTTTAGAAAAAAGTGGGTTTTTTTCAAAGTCTTGTTTAATTGGCTGCCTTTTTGTAATATATTGATAGAAAAAAAAATACTATACATTAAAATCTTAGTCAAGACAGGCTGTGAAAATGTAGCTACTTCAAATTGTTTTGTATTTTTTATTAAATTTTATATAGTGAGAAATTAAAAAAGTGGGTTTTTTTTAGAGGACAGCACAGTAGTGTTTAATTAAGAGACTGAAGTCAAGGAAGAGACTAAAAAAATAAACAAATACAGTGCGTTCAGAAATTATAAGACCACTTTGATTTTGAAAATTACGAAATTAAAAGTTTTAATTATAAGTTTAAACACATGAGATATCAAAATACAACATATTTATTAAAATTAGTTCGTAACAATTTTGAATAATGCAATAAATAAACATGTTAACAAAACTATAAGCAATGATTGAAAAATACACTGTTAACAAATTATAAGACCACTTATAAAAACAAAAATAATATGTAAATTAATACGATATTTGTTCTCTATTTTTCTTAATAACCTCAAACACACTGTTTTTCATAGAAGTGACCAGGTGATTAAGTACAGATTCAGAAATAGTGAGTCATTTTTTTACAATGGCTACTTCTAGTTCATTGGCAGATAAAAACTGTTTATTATTAGCATAAACTTTGCGACTTAATACGCCCCAAAGATTTTCCATAGAGTTCAAGTCTCGACTTCGACTTGCCCATGAGAAAACATGATTTTTTTCTTTTTTTAAACCACTCCTGGGTGTATTTAGACACATGGCAAGAAGAAATGTCCTGCTGAAACACCCAGTTAGCACCACCTAAAAAGGTCCAAATGGTATCAAATGATCATATAACATAGCCTGATATTGCGCAGAGTTCATACGTCTTGAAATTCGGGTTAAATCGCATAATCCAACGCTTTAGAACGCTTCACTAATCGAGCTATTTCTCGTTCAGGTTTACAAGCACTCTTATAGAACCAAATTTTTCTTACTTCGATAGCAGGCAACTCTTTACCCCGCGACATCTACATATATATCGTAAACAGCACTATCTAAACCTGCACCTTTGCTTCTCGGGAATACTTTCACAATATACAAACGTGTACGTTTTGCAATGATTCTAATGTGACGCATACTATGCTAATTTCTTCAGGTGGTTTTATAATTTCTTAACAGTCACCTTATTTTAGTTTTAAAAAAATTAAAAGATTTTAATAAAATGCAACTTAAATTTTAATGTAGCACTTGTAACAGAAAACGCTCTACGATCAATTTTAAATACATACGTTAAAAATTTCCATAAGTTGTGACTTCTTCTGCACCAATTCGCTAGTGGTCTTATAATTTCTTAAATCACTGTTATACAGTCTGTTTACATGTATGGTAACTCAGCAAGAATAAGTCTTCTGCCCCTTTTTATTTAGCAAAAAGTATTTAATTGCATAACAGAGCAGTGTTAGAAGTGGTGGTTATTTCCAGGAGTTGTGATCATACAGATTGGTCCTAAAATCCAATTTTCAAAGGAGATATTGTGCTGAAATCAAACAATTTTTTTTACAGAAAATCAACATCTGAATCCACGCATACTATAAAAAAAATACAATATATTCAATAACTATAGGATGTGTCATTACAAGCTGAAACCAAACTTTTGTTCACAATTTTAAATATAATGAAGATATTTTAGCGAGATTATCATCATATTAACCTTGCTTTTAAGAAATGTGATGACATAATTGGAAGTGGTTGAGTTTTGACCAGTCACACAGTATATGTACTTTCAACTGCATTTTGAATAATGGAATGTCTAGCTCAGTGGTGTTTATATATAATTGGTGTAAATTTTTAGCACTTGTCATCATATTTTCCTATTTCAAAGAAATCAAAATAATTCTGCTGAAACTACAGTTACAATATCGTCATTATTGTTAAAGTAACAAACAAAAATCAAAGTTCAACCTGTATAAATATGTTATAATCCATTATTTAATACATCATGAATAGCTATTTTTGTACAATTTAAAAGGTAATTTATTAATTATATTCCCACAGACAATCCTTCATTACATACTTTGCAAATGAAACAATTCGGTTAGTATAATTATACACAATTTCAAATTTTAGTTAAAAAAATCACAGCACACTAAATGTATAATGCTCTCATTAGACGTGAAAATGATGGATAAAGTGAACAATCTGAGAAATTTTTCATGGATGTTTATATGTTGGAATGGATACACTAATTGCATATTTAAATTAGACTATTCAGAAAACCTCTGCACATTTCATAAACGAAGGCTTTCTCTTTGATATGAATTCTTAGGTGAACATTTGAAGAAGATTGACGAGAAAGACCTTTGTTACATACCTAATAAACGAGCAATTTCTATTTGGTTTTAACTTACGGGTGGAGGTTTAAAGAGATGAATTTCTGAGAAAACCCTTTGATACAGACCTTACAAGAGTAATGTTTCTTATTAGTATGGATTTCAAGGTGGGCATTCGAAAAATTTTTTTTGAGAGAATCCGTTGTTACACACGTCAGAAGAAAAAAGGTGTTATTTAGCATGAACACGATTATGCTTAACTAAATTAAACACACAAGAAAATCCTTTGCTGTACATTTCAGAAGTAAAAAGTTTCTCTTTAGTATGAATTCTTAGATGCTTACTGAGAGAAGATATTTGAAGAAACTTTTTATCTCAAACTCACACTCTCCTTTGTATGTCTATGCAAATGGACATTCAAATGAGGTTTTTGCATCAAGTTTTGGTAGCACATTTAGGAGAAAAGTTTCTCTTTAGTATGAATTCGCTTGTGAACAGTTAAATAAGATCTACAAGAAAATTCTTTGTTACACACTTCGCAAGTAAATGGTTTCTCTTTGGTATGAATAAAAGAGTGGATATTTAAATAAGATTTTCGAGAAAACCCTTTGTTACAGACCTCGCAAAAGAAAGGTTTTTCATTGGTATGAACTTGAAGGTGATCATTCAATGTAGATTTATGTGAAAACGCTTTGTTACATACGTCACAAGAGAAAGGTTTCACTTTCGTATGAATGCGCATGTGGACACTTAAAAAAGCTTTTAGAGCAAACCTTTTGCTACACACCTCACAAGAGAAAGGTTTCACATTGGTATGAATTCGAAGATGAGTTTTTAAATTACATTTTTGAGAAAATGTTTTACTACACACCTCACAAGAGAAATGTTTCTCATTGGTATGAACTTTAAGGTGGGATTTCAAAGAAAAACTTCGAGAAAAGGTTTTGTTGCATACCTCACAAGAAAAAGGCTTTTCTTTAGTATGGACACGATTATGCTGAATTAAATTAGACTTTTCAGAAAATCTTTTGCTGCACACTTCACAAGTAAAAGGTTTCTCTTTAGTATGAGTCCGTAGATGTTTATTAAGAGATGAACTTTGAGCAAACCCTTTGTTACACACCACACAAGAGAATGGTTTCTCTTTCGTATGAATACGGATGTGTTCAATTAGATTAGATTTATGAGAAAAAATTTTGTTACAAATCGCACAAGAGAAAGATTTCTCTTTGTTGTGACAACGCAAGTGTTCATTTAAACTAGACATTACTGAAAATATTTTGTTACACACTTCACAAATAAACGGCCTATCTTTTATATGAACACTCAGGTGAACTCTTAGATTATATTTATGAGAAAACTATTTATTACACACCTCACAAAAGAAAGGTTCATTTTTAGAAAGAATGTGAAGATGCCTAGTTAATGCAGATATGTCAGTACATTTCTTATTGTACATGTCACAAGGGGGAAGCTTTTCCTTACTACCACTATCATGGTGCATATTTAAACTAGATTTCTTGTGGAAATGTTTTGCTAAAAATTTTTAAATAAAGTTCTTAGAACAAATACAAAGGTTCAAATTCAAATTAGATTTAGAAACATATCTTATTTTTTTACATCTCATACGTAAAAGAGGTTTTGATCTAACATAAATGTGAGTTACCTTTTTATTACTATGAAATAAGAAAGTTTTCTAAAGTAAATATTTAAAGAACAATAATTGTTTTATGTAGATATTTTAAAAATAAAAACATATATATATTTATAGTTGTCACATCCGAACTGAAATGCAGCTGAAACCAAAAATTTCTGTAATCAGAGCACTGACAATTTAAAAAAAATGGGACAGTTGTATATTTTTACAAAACACCTAAAATTCTTCAGTGATGCATCAAAAAAGGGATCTTTCACTTCTGAGGTAAAAAGATAAAATTCTGTTCCAGAAATTTTATTCTTTCCAGTAATAAATAATTTCTCAACAACTTGATAGCTTTCTAAAAATGGTTGTATAAATTCCATAATTTTCATGCAAAAGTAAACATAATTTTGCAATTCCTACAAGTTCAGAATTAAAAAAAACTATATTAAAACAGTTCTTTTAAGCGAGGATTGATGGAGTTGAAGAATGTACTAATATAGTCTTTATGTATGATATTTCTTCAGGAGTATTTAAACTGCAGGTTCAGAAAAAACTTTTCAAACATTCATACCTGCAATACACAAAAATACATACATATCACTTACTTTATTATGAAATTTCAAATGCTTACATAATAGTGTGAAATGTTTGATATGGTACAAAATTTTCAGTTTTTTCTTCAATTATGCTAATTTTTGAAAATGACTTAATTTTCAAAAAATTGATCTAATAGTCGAAAATGTTTTCTATAATTAGAAATAGTGTTTTGATACTGGGTTATTATAAATGAATGACTGGCTTTGAAAAATTTATTTTCAAAACTATTACATCTATTATAACAAGTGATAAAGGAAAAAAAAATATTTTTTTTTAACCATTTGGAAAAATGGTTATTGTCCTCGTCAGGGTAGGAAATCAAAAGCACATCTGAAGCTTCTTATTGGCTTAATCCGCATTTTATTCGTTTTCGGATGGGTCTATACAATAATCTGTATTTCCCTTTACTTTCAACAGAGATGGATACCTTCTGTTGCCACTATGACAAAAAAGTAATAAAAACTATAAAAGAAAATTGATAACTGAGAAACAAATTGAGATATAGCTTTCAAACAAATTGCATTCAAAAGTACATTTTTTTCCTCTATACGACGGTGTAAAAAGTAATATTGTGGGATGTTTAGAAATTTAAGAATGCAATTTCATTTAAAATTGGTCGTCAGATTTGGAAATCTGAGGACGGAAAAGCCTTTTCCCGAACAGCCAATGAAATGCTTAGATAATACGTAAGTTTCAGATGGATAATATGTACGAGTCGCAGGCGATTTTTGTCGCTTGGAATTTTTACTTGTAATAACACTATTAATGTTTAATTCATGGCCTACGTAATGTATGATCAACTCCGTGCAATTTTTTATGTCTTAAATTTTAGTCTTTTAAAAAATCATTTTTGCCGTCGCTCAATAAATGTCAGCATTTCCGTAGAATGCTGTAATTGAAATAAAAAATGGAGGCAATGACAGAGAAAATTGTGTATATTAGAATTTGCAAGGGATTTTTGTTGGGTTACATCACAGATTTTATTAAGAAACCATCGTTACTGAAAATACTCAAAGAACTTAAAAATGCATCAGTGCTACATTAAGAACCATTTAGTGTAAATCTTCAAAATGTGTTGAAAGACCTTGATTACAGATATGATGTTCCTCGTGTTATGAAAGTTTCACACATCAATCACTTGTATATAAAAAAAACTTGTAATGTTGTTCTATTCTCATACATCACTTATCATAATATGTGTAACAGTTATAATAATAAGAAAATTTATAAGACAATAAAAGACATTTTTAAAAGCTAGTCTTTGTTTGTTATCATTATAACGAAGCTACTTCACTCACACAAAAATACCCATTCATTAACGTTAATCCTGAGAAAATTTTAAAGATATTTCATTTGCATTTGAATATTTTAAAACTTTTTTTTTCGTTGGCTAGCTGAGATTGATCTGCACAAAGACAGTTTTTTACTCTTTCGATTTTGTCGACAGGTTTCGTTTTATTAGGGAACTTTTGTTTTCGCAACCGGTTTCGGAAGTGAAAGTATTCCCATAACAAAAACTGCAAAGAAAAAAAAGAAACAGCATCTGTATAGATTGGCCTCAGATACTCAATGCAAAAAATCATAAAAAAAATATAAATGCAAGTGATCTATCTTAAAAAATGTCTTCCATAGGATTAACATTAGGGAACGGGTGTTTTCGTGTGAGTGAAGTAGCCCCTTAAGTTTAGCTAACAAATGCTTTTAATTAAGATTTAGAAAAAATTCAATATTAATACAGTTAAGAGAAATTAGATAATCCAAGGATGTCTGTTTACTTTTAAATGTCTTTATAAAGGTATTCAAACATAGTTTATACTAGCTAAACCGTCTAGCATTGTTCTGCCCGATGATAATACACATGCCTAAAAATCAATGTTGAATTGACACATTTTTTCAGAAAATAATTTATTTACCTTCGGCAGCATACACCTTCGAATCTGGATGATTTTATATTCGAGGACGGGCGTTCCAAAACTCGCCTCATCCAAAATTTTAAAAAAAATCGAGTTTTCTCTATCAATCTATTATATTTACGAACCGGCATCAAGAGAACACTATAATCTGCAACAAAAAACTAATTTCATTGTGTATTTCTGACATTGTAAAACCCTGGTTTACAATGAAAACCAATGGATGCAGTCAAAGGTTTTTTTCGATTTCCCAGAATTTGATTTTCTGGATAAGGCGAATTTTGAAACTCACGTCCTCATTTCTAAATCGAAATGTTTCCAAACAAATCTAATATGGGTAGCCTTCAGCCATCTTGTTAATATAAGTTTAAATATAAGTTTCTATATTTTTTAATGAAAATATATCCAAAGTAGAGTCGGGGGAGGGGTCGTTGCCTTTGGCATGGTATAGTACTCGGTCAGTTTTTGCAATCTTACCTCGAATTTTTGTGGATATATTTTTAACCATTAGCCAGATTTTAACAAAAAGACACAGTTGAAACCGAGACGGTACCGAAATTAAGTGTAAATAAAATACACAATATGAACTTTAAAAAGCTCACTGTTTTACTTAAAAAGCGACTAAAAGAATAAGAAGTTATTTTATTCTTTTAGTCACCTTTTAAGTAAAACAGTGAACTTTTTAAAGTTCATATTGTTTATTTTATTATTGAATCAAGGTGAAATATTGCATTTAATCTTATGGTTTTATTTATGTGTAAATATTTTGTATTTTCATCTGGGTCACACAAATGGTAGTTTAAAACTACTGAAAAAAAGGAAAATGTGAAAACTAATACGAAATCTTCCACCAGAAAGGATATTTTTAATACATTTTTTTTTAAACAAAAGACACCATGAAAGTACTGTGAGACAGTACTTGTGATTTCAAAATGTAGAGAAAAAGCAGTTTTATATCGCTATCTTTGTCTGGTTGAAAAACCCATGATTGACCAGCCATGCAAGGGGGCAATCTTTACATCAATGAATTGTTTAAAATTGATGGTCGAACATTAGGGTTTTTAATTAATACATGGGTTAATTAGAAAAAGGTGAAAAATATGAATCTCAAGTGCATTTGAACTTCTTTTCAACCATAGTCCAGGCAATAGGGAAATTTACCTAGCAAAATTAATGGTGGTTCTGGAAATCGGCTTACTTTATGTTTTTTGGTTCGCTGAATCCGAATTTTTAACTTCCCACCAAAATTTCCCCCGGCAACCCCCCCCCCCCAAATTATGGCAAAAAGCCCCCAAAAAGTTTTTTATTAAAAAAAAACAAATTTTTTATTGTTTTAGAGGGAAAAGTATCTAGAAATTCAGAAAGTAGACAAAATTTGCAACAAATTAGATACATGACATTATGACTTAGGATGAAAGGGAAGGGGGGATCTGCCTCCAAACATTCGCGCGGTGCTGCGTGGATTAATTTGCGCAATTCCACTTAACCACTCACATCGTTTACATTCACCCTCCCGTTTCTCCTCCGAACTTTCCCTATAAGGTTTACTTTAAGTTTTTTGGGTCGCTGAATCCGAATTTTTAACTTACCCCCAAATTTCCCCACCCCAAAATAGTCGTTATTAACTTAAATTTCTTATTGTTTTAGAGGAAGAGCATTACGAAATTCAGAAACTAGACAAAATTTGCAACAAATAGGATATATTAGATTATGACGTAGGATAAACAGGGAGAGAGAGGGCTGCTTCGGAACATTCCCCGCACGCTTTTCTCAAAAACCAATTTTTTTCAAAAAATCGATTTTTGGGGAATTTGTCGGGCTAAATTTTAATGGGAAGCTACAAATTCGGATTCAGCGACTCAAAAAACATAAAATGAGTCGAAATCCAGAACTAGTATTAATTTTTCCAGGTAAAATCCCCTATTGCCTGGACTTCATAACTTAGTACACGTAGCGCCGCAGTGCATGTTCAGAGGCAGCCCTCCCCCTCCCCGTTCATCCTACGTCATAATTTCATGTATCCTATTTGTTGCACATTTTGTCTAGTTTCTGAATTTCGTAATACTTTTCCCCTAAAATAATAAGAAATTTAAGTTAAAAACAACTATTTGGGGGGGGGGGGAGTTAAAGATTCGGATTCAGCGACCAAAAAAACTTAAAGTAAACCTTATAGAGAAAGTCCGGAGGGGAGATGGGAGGGCGAATGTAAACGTGTGAGTGGTTAAGTGGAATTGCGCAACTTATTTCACGCAGCACCGCGTGCATGTTCCGAGGCAGATCCCCCCTTCCCCTTCATCCTAAGTCATAAATCTAATTTGTTGCAAATTTTGTCTACTTTCTGAAATTCTAGATACTTTTTCCCTTAAACAATAAAAAAATTGATTTTTTTAATAAAAACCTTTTTGGGGGTATTTTACCAAAATTTGGGGGGTTGCTGGGGGAAATTTTGGTTGGAAGTTAAAAATTCGGATTCAGTGACACAAAAAACATATAGTAAGCCCTTTTTCCAGAACTACCATGAATTTTGCTAGGCAGAGCCCCTATACGGTCTCTATTGCCTGGACTATATCCCTGTTCATTTTTCAGACCTCTATGTGCGACAGATTTCCCCAGCCTTTACTAACAGACAGACAGACATGCACATGAACAAATAACTTATCAGAATATAATGAAATTTAATAAAATTAGAATGTAGACTGATATCTTACATTCAAGAAAAGTAATCATGTTCATAGCTTTGATGGTTATCAATGTAAGAAGCAAAAAATACGACTTAATGTGTTGATGTAAAGGTAATATATAGCAAACTTGCCTAAAACAGCTTATTGCTCAAATAAATTTGAATAATGTGTGTAAGAAAATCTACCTGATTCTGATCTTTTAAAAATTATCAATTTTCTTACTACAGTGGCTGCAAAAGCCAGCACAAGCACTTTCTATAAAAGGACCTCTATGAAGAACACACAAATATAGTTTTGTAAGTTTAAAAAAAGAGAGCTAATGATAAATAAAATTGTATGTAATCAATCTGTTTTTTATAGCGCAAAAATCCCACGAAACTTTTACAGAAATCTTCTGTGAATTTCTATTTACTTTTTAAACATCAAAAGTTCAACCCTAATAATAAATTTCATTAAAAATTAAAAAGGATTTCTAAAAGTATAATAAATGTTTGGCATATAATAAGAGTTTGTGACTTATAAAGAAGTTATAAATGAGTAAAATACATGAGTTATTTTACGAGTATTAATAGCTATTTATTGAGGTTTGCAAAGACAAATGATTCTAACTGGATGCATGTTAGTTTATCTAGAATGATATAGTCATTTTTATTTACTAAAACTATTAAAATATGACAGATTTGAAACGTTTTTCATCACTTTTAAACAGAATATTGCATAACGAGTCAATGTATTAAAAGGAAAATTATAATATTTGGATAGCCTAAGTAAAGTTAGGTTGGTTAACATTTAGATCGTTGTTTAATATCTAACTGAAGTAACTCTAGAGTCCTGTGAAACCCATGACTGTGGGAGACGAGCAGAAAGCAAGCTGAACATTTTTGAAGGGAGCAATGTGGTAAAATTTAAAATGATGGTAATTAAAAATTCTTGAAGTTTCTTTTTGTGGAGTATTAAATTTTGATTTTAAAAATCATACTTTTCTGTAGATTTCTTTATTAGTATTTTATTATACTCATTTATATACTTTTGTAAACAGGACTAAATATTTATCATTTAAAGTTCAACAAAATAAAAATGGGACATTTTGCTATGTTGAAAAACTCTTTATATACTTAGAACATAAGTTGAATTTGTATTAATTTTCATGTTCAGGAATAAAAATAATCTAATTCATCATAGCAAACATCTACTTTAATATTGTATAGTTAAGCATTTAAAAAACTTTTTTTTTTTTGCTTTTCTAATCTTAATCTATTTTTCATGAAGATACAACATGCTGAAATGAACAGAAAATTTTATTCACAATTAGTAGTTTCTTTTGCTGTGAAAAATTACTGAATACCTGATTATAAAATTCGTCGATTTCACCTTACTGTCTTTTTCATCACTAGGGCTTTTGCCCATTTGCCATTGACCAATTAGACATATGAAAATCAACCTGTAAAAAATGGTTAGGTTAAAAATGTCACTGCTGCTTGGACTTTCATAACGAGTCTATGATGTGACAACGACATCGCATTCGAGGTTTAAAAACCCCGTCTGCTTGGGAATAACATTCAGAATCACGGTATTGAAAAGCACTGTGTTTTGACATTTAACGTATATGTTTTATGCTTTGATCAAAATTTAGATATTTTTAGGAACAGGTATAGTTTATGTATGAATTCTTTTCTCTGTTTTGAGGCACCATCATGCATATTTTCATAGTACTTTTAAAATGTAAATTGTTCATTTTAATTAATAAGTATATACGAACTTTCTAATAAATATTCATCGAATAGTAATTCGTACAAAATAAATCAAAAGTATTTTGGACATGCATTTACTGTATTCTGCATCAAGTGAAGAAATATACAAACAAATTTGCTATCCACCCTACTTTTACACCACATGATTTCCAATGTGACGTCACATGAATATCGCCCAAAATAAAATAGTTTTAAATGTATAATTTTAATATATGATATAATTTTCAGCATTAAATGCATTTTTCGAGTAAGAATTTAATTATTTACATTTTTTTTCTCTTCAGATTCACGTGTTAATATATTATTTAATTTAAAAGTGCTTGGGAATATTGTTTTTGGTGCTTTTTAGATATGACCAGAGTTGTATAATATAGACGCACGCCGTGCGCGGAAATTTTCCCGCAAAATTCGGAACTTTGCGGAAAATTGTTTAGAGAAAAAAAAAAAAAAAAAAAAACATAATTTTTATTCTTGTAACTTGTTTTTTTTTTTAAATACCAAAAAAAAAATAAAAATATTCCCCAATTTTATGTAAGATTTATTTATTATTTGCCAAGGGTGATTCTGTTACAAATTTTCCGAAAATTAAAAAAAATCGGCCATCAGTCCGAAAATTTAGACATAAAAAAATCACTGAAAAATATTCCGAATTTCAACAAATGGTCGCTGAAAAAAAAACGATTTCGTCAATCGTTCGCAAAAAAAATCACTTATTTTGTTGAAGCATCGCGGAAAAAACGCAAATTTCGTCAAAGGACCACGGGAAAACGCGAATTTCTTCAAAAAATCGGGGAAAAAAAAGATAATTTCATCAAAGAATCGCAGAAAAAATACAAATTTCATTAATAGAACGCAGGAAAAAACGTATTTCGTAAAAGTAAAGCGCAAAAAGCCCGAATTTTGTCAAAAGATCGCAAAAACAAAACTAATTTCGTCAAAGGGCCGCGGAAAAAGCACGAATTTCGTCAATGGGCCTCGGAAAAAGTGTGAATTTCGTCGAAGGATCGCAACAAAACACTAATTTCGTCAAAGAATCGTAGAAGAAAAGCAAATTTCGTCAAAGGAGCGCAGGAAAAAACGATTTTTTTAAAAGCATAGAGGAAAAAGACAGAGTTTTGTTAAAGGATCGCGAAAAAAACGCATATTTCGTAAAAGAATCGAGGAAAAAACTAATTTCGTCAAAGGATCGCGAAAAAACCACGAATTTCGTCATTGGAACGTGAAAAAAACACAAGTTTCGTGAAAAGATCGCTGAAAAAACGCGAATTTCGAAAAAAGAACGCGAAAAAAGCAAATTTCGTCAAAGAATCTTAGAAAAAAAAACAAATTCCGTCAAAATAGCACAAGAAAAAACGAATTTTGTAAAAGCATAGCTGAAAAAGCGCAAACTTTGTCAAAAGATCGTAAAAAAAATACAAAGTTCGTCAAAGAATCGAAGAAAAAACTAATTTCGTCAAAGGGTTGCGAAAAAAAACGCGATTTTCGTCAAAAGATCGCAGAAAAAAAGGCGGATTTCATCAAATGATAGCAGAAAAAACGGGGATTTCGTCAAATGGCCACGGTAAAAAATCATCGGTCTCTTTAATGATGATACCTATGAATGGACCTCTCCCTACAAAATGTGATTCAGTTATTTCAGAAGCAATGCCTCTGAACAGCAGGTGAGATTCTGAGTAAAAAAAAGAAAAAAGAATTCTGAAATTCACTGCAAATTTTCTGAAAGGTTACAACAGGGGGGGGGGGGGTATAATCCGCTCCCGGAAATAACTATGTGTTTTTTTCTGCGCCCTTTTGACTACATTTGCGGTTTTTCGCGTTCTTTTGACGAAATTTGTCGTTTTTTCGGGCTTTTGACGGAATTTGCCGTTTTTTTCGCGATCTTTCGACGGAATTTGCCGTGTTTTGCGATCTTTTGACGAAATTTGCCGTTTTTTCGCGATCTTATGACGAAATTACTCGTTTTTTCGCGATCCTTTGACAACTGCGGTTTTTTCTCAATCCTTTGACAAAATTTGCATTTTTTCGCGATCCTCTGACGAAATTCCCGATATGCGCGATACATTTTATGTCCGAATTTTCGGATTTATGACCGATTGTTTTTTAATTTTCGGAAATGACTGCCTCAATTTTTCGGAATATTCGGAACAGAATCGCCCCTGGGAACAGAGTGACGGGTATTTTGTGCAAAGAGGTCTCAATATTAAGGATTGAGCTGTTTCTAAATGCATTGACAAAATAATTGATAAGAATTCACCCTTTTTTAGTTTTATTATTTTTTTTTAACTAAAATAATTATTCTTTAATTAATATCAATTAATTTTTAATTTAAATAGTAATTATTTTAAAACTACTGCTTTTAATTCAAATTTTCAAAATAATATAACACGTTATTTTATTAAACGTTAAATTAATTTGCAGAAAGTTTTTGACCCAATATTTGTGTGTGCAGAAAGTTTTTGTTTTTATATAAGTCTGGATATGATCTAATCTTCACCATTATTTTTATCAATAATTTAAAACACTGCAATAACAAAAAAAAAAAAAAAAAAAGAGAGAGAGAAAATATTATATTAGATTTGTTCGAAAATAAGCTATTGTTTTTTTTTTGTTTGTTTTCTAGCTAAAACCATTTGGTTTAAAAGATGGTTAAAGCTACTTGGTTTAAACTGTGCTAACCCTGGTGTTTAATGAACCAGAATTCACTTTATAGCTACATGCAGTTAACAGAGAAAAGAAAATAATAAAAATATGTTCTATTTCGCAAATAATTTCAAGTCCTGAAGATCTCTAAAATCTCTTAAATAAAAAGAAATTTAAGAATAGTAAAATACAAAAATTAAATTGAAAATAAAAAGATAAATTGAAGCAAATTCTATTATTGAGTTTTAATGAACTAAATTCTCGTGATCCACAAATAAATTACAACCAAACATGAAATTATGCTCTATATTTTTATAATTAATCAAATGAAAATATTTTAAGGACGTCTTGATAAATATATATCAAGCAAGAAAGCAGGAATAAATATAATAAAATCAAATTATGTTCTATTTTATGTAATCTCAACCACAAGGAAATATTTTATTGATGCCTTAAAGCTTAAATATAAACAATTTGTAAAACAACACTAAAATGCAATATTGATAGATAGGATATAACTTGCAGCCAAAAATTTATTTACAAAATGTAAAATTATGCTCGATTCTGCTATAAATAAACAGAAGAAAATAATTTATGATACCTTAAATAAAAAACTATATCAAATGGCAAATCAAAGTATTGGCAGTGCATGGATTTTTATACCTCACTCCAACCAATAATTAAAAAAAAATCATAATAAAATTAGTAAAATTGTGCTCTACTTTATTTATCTCAAAGATTGAGAAAATAATTTAAAAGATACCTTAATGCTTAAATAAAAATAATTTGCAAAACACTAAATTGTGGTAAAATATAAACATTTAGTTTGATTATGTCATTAATATGTAAATACAAAAATACAAGAAACTTGCTAAATGAAAAAAATTGAGAAAAATCATATATTTTATGCATCATCGCTATCTATAGTAAATTACAAAAAACAATAAACATACAATTTTTTAAAAATTACTATTTTTGATTTATAAATATTCAATAAATAATGCAAATCACAGGAATAACAGGCATGACATACAAAAATATTGTGAATGAAACTAATTTTCTAAAAAAGAGTTATAGTAAGAAATTTAAATAAGAATTACAATTAACTTAATATATAATTACATTAACATATTTAAAATAGTGATACATAGGGCTAATGTTATAAAAAATTAAATATATAGAAGCTAAAGGTATCGAAGCAAGTCACAAATTAAATATTTAAAAGAAATAATAATAATAAAACCCGAATTTGCAATATTTTTGTGCCATCTTCTTATCTTTAGAAAATGAAAATAAAATTAATTAGCAAAATTAACATTAAAAATGAAATTTTACTACTCAATATAAAAAAATACATCTATATTAGTTACATATGTAATTCAGAAAGCTGTTACAATTAAAAAATAAACAAATAAAAAGCCAATTCATTTTCTAAAATAATTTTCTGAAATTCTTTCATATACATGTGATGGCGCCATCTATGATCTTTAATTGAAAATAAAAACGAATAAATGTGCCAAAATGTCTAGATTACTGGAGTTTCTGGATTAGAGGTGTCCGGATTAAAGGTGTTATACTGTATGTACCAGAGCATATTTTAAGGAATTTTCACTGGGCGACAAACGGTTAAGTCTGTTGTTCCAAATAAATGTTCATAAATCAACCCCTACCCCTTATAACAGCAAACCAAATACTAAGAATATCGACTGGCCGATAAACTTTTATATCTTATTAGTTATGTCTATTGTCCTTCTCCTGTTGCTGGTTAGTAAACTGCAAAATCGTCTTTGAAACATCTAAACCGCCTTATTTATAGTTAGGTAAATTAAAGAGGCTGCATTCTTTAAAAATTTGTATTTTTAATTGTTATGTTATTAAAGGACCAAACCTAACATCTAACCTACCAAATTCGTATGCCTAATTAAAACTTTATATAAGAAAATTATCATTAAAATTCACGTTAAAGTATTGTTTGCCTTTTATTAGTTTGTACACTTTCCTTTTGTTCATAATCATAATATATCAGATTAATTAGGTAATTAGAACTTAGAATAAATTCTGAAATTCAAAAATAAATTTGACTTGCATCGTTAAATAGTTCGTGAAAAATAGTACATAACTATAGTTTTAGACCCAATGTTGAACTAATCAAGAAAACATACTTCCCTCTTGATGGATGAAAATCATCAAATTTAAAAATAATATAAAATATTGTTTATCTTTTATTAGTTTGTACACTGTGCTTTTGCTCATAATCATAATATATCAGATTAATTAGGTAATTGGAGCTTAGAATAAATTCTGAAATTCAAAAATAAATTTGACTTGCATCGTTAAATAGTTCGTGAAATTGTACCTTAACTATAGTTTTAGACCCAATGTTGAACTAATCAAGAAAACATACTTCCCTCTTGATGGATGAAAATCATCAAATTAAAAAATAATATAAAGTTACTATGTTAAATTTTATAACATGTTTCCAAAATGTAAAATGAATAATAATTGTACTGGTTAAACATATTTTGACTCTTATAAGTATTTTGCAAAGACTGGAACTAAACAAGAAATCAGATTTTACTCTTTATGTTTTAAAAAATCAAACTGTATCAACAAAATATTTCCAAAATGCTACAATAACAGTTACAATGGTTTAAAATTTTAATACACAGGACTGTCCAGAGTTGTATACTATAGAAAAACGCCGTACGAGGAAAGTTTTCAGCGATTTTTAGAAAGAAAAATGTAATTTTTGTTCTTGTAACGTTTTTATTTTTAAATATCGACAAATTAAAAATACAGTAAAAGCTCTGTTATCCGGCATTCAAGTAACCGGAAAGCTCAACTAACCGGAAAAATTCAGAGAAATCATTTATTTTTCCCCCATAAACAGTTGAAAAATTTGTACTACTATTTTGGGAAATTTACTGTTAGCATTCTCAACTTATCTCAGCAATTAATTCGGCGTAAAACAGATCTGTGTGTATGTTCATAACAGTGAACATTATAAAATAAAAATATAGCATAAAGAACTGTCTATAGCTCGTTAGCACAGAATAACTTCATGTTGCTTCATAGTACGCGATAGTCCGCCGTGAAGGCTGTTTTTCCTTCCGAAAGAGAGAAGGAGGGGATGGAAAATTTGATCTTTCTTTTCTGCTCTTGGCGAAACTAGATGGGGAGTGGGGGAGGGGGGGGGGAGGCGTGATAAACGGTAGAAAGCTACATCTTTTCCGAAAACTGAACTGCTAAGTGAGGAAGCCAGGAGCATGAAGGAAAACTGTTTTCTAAGAATTGGAATGGGGATATGGTCATTTCAGATATCGTATTTCCCCCCCCCCAGATGCACAGTAGCCCCCCCCCCCCCGCCTGGAGTTACTAGAAAATTCCATCTGTCTGTAGAACTTTCCATCTGTTCCACCCATTTGGGTCTACACCTTCAGTTTGAACAATTAGAATTTGACTTAAATCACGCTGATGCTTTTTTTTTTTTCGTTTTGGCACATTTTTATTGCCATTCGCTTGTGCTTAATCAGCTAGCCTAGTAAATTGCTCTCAACCTTTATTAATCGTGTTCTGTCATATTTTTTGTCAAATTAAAAAATGGCAGATCAGTCAAATCCTAATAAAAGGAAACGAGTTGTTTTAACCATAACTCAGAAGCTAGACATTATTAGACGTTTAGAAAGAGGGGAATATAAACAACAATTGATGCATATATTCAATATTGGATCCTCAACGATTTACGATATTAAATCGTAGAAAGAAAAGTTGATGGCATTTGCTTCCTCTGCAGAATCAAGCAAAGCAACGGATGAAAGGAAAACACTGCAGCAACCTCAGCATGAAAAACTGGATAAAAGTTTATATCAGTGGTTTCTATTAAAACGAGAAGGAGTTCCTATTTCGAGATTTTTCAGAAAAATTAAATATTGTGACAGAATGCAAGTTTTCAGATGGGTGGCTTTCTTCCTTCAAAAAACGCCATGGAATTAGAAAAATTGACTTATGTGGGGAACAAAAGTGCAGAGGAATATTCTACTTTTTTTGAAGATTTTATTAAAAAAAAAATATTGATCTAAACCACATCTATAATGCTGATGAAACCGGAATCTATTTCCGTTGCCTTCCGACCTCAACATTAGCTGGTCCTAATGAAACGTCAGCAGATGGTTTTAAGAAAAACAAAGACAGACTAACGATTATGACTTGCGCTAATGCAAATGGCTCCCATAAATTAAAACTGTTAGTAATAGGAAAGTTGAAGAATCCAAGAGCACTTACAGGAATTAAACATCTCCCTGTAGTTTACACCAAACAAAAAAGTGCTTGGATGGATAAAGATATTTTTACCTACTGGTTTAAAAAAGTTTTTGTGCCATCTGTAATTAGCGAGCTTGAAGCTAAGGGAAAAAAACTGGAAGAAAATAAAATAATTCTTTTAATTGACAACTGCTGAGTGCATCCCAGCGAGGAAGAA
Organism: Maratus speciosus; assembly: GCA_963932465.1. NCBI lineage: Eukaryota > Metazoa > Arthropoda > Arachnida > Araneae > Salticidae > Maratus > Maratus speciosus. The sequence goes on from OZ010798.1 coordinate 39,380,860, forward strand.
TTGAAATACGGCAATATTTCAGTGATGTTTCTCTCCCCCCCCCCCCCCCCCAAAATGTAACTTCTCTGACAACCTATGTATAAAACCTATGGATCAAGGGATCATACAAAAGGTAAAAATGATTTATCGAAAACGTTTCATGTGTAAGCTCGTAAATGCACAGACAACGGTGGCAGAATTTCAATCAGCTTTCACAATAAAAGATGCCATTTATGATCTTGCCAGTGCATGGGATGCCGTAAAACCGAAAACTCTTCGAAGGGGATGGAGAAAATTATTATTTACAGTAAACTTTTGTTCTGATTCATCAGATGAAGAATTCAAAGGATTTAAACCCAAGAAAAGGAACGAATTGCATGAAATTATGGAAACATTAAAAAATGGGCCTAACACTAAGTTATCCCTATCGCAACTGGAATTGCTAAAAATCAAAAATTGGATAGCTATAGATAAAAATATTCCTGTCACCGAAACTTTAACAGAAGAGCAGTTAATTAAAAAAATGACAGCTCCAGAGGTAGAAACAAATGATAGTTCCTCAGAATCCGAAAATGAAATCGAGGAGAAAATTTCGTGGAGTGAAGCTGAGAAAAGTTTATCTACTTTTTTAAAGTTTTGTGAAAAAAATTCGCAATATTCGGCTCAAGAAGTTTTAGAACTGCATCTCATAAAAGAAGGCTTCATGAAAAAAAGAGAACTTTCTTTCAAACAGACGGATATCAGACATGCGTTTCATAGTATTCCTGCCACATCAAAAGAAACGCAATCAAACGCACAGCAACTGCTGAGAAATTATATCCCAAACTTTCTTTTTGCTTTGTTTTATTGTTGGGTTTTTATCAGTTCAAACTTTTTCTCCCCAGGCGGGAGAAAAGCCATGAAAGTTTCGTGTTGTTGAATTAGCGAGGAAAAATATTTTTCATCAACCTAAACAGTAAACAAAAATAATAATAATATTATTCTAGATTTAAAAAAAAAAGAACGAAATGGTACTCTTTTTTTTTGTTTTCCTCTTACTTATTATATTTTAAGAAAATTGCTTTCTCCGTTGCTAATTGCCCTATTGTGTTCAAATTTTCACCGAATTCAAATAATAATAAATTAGGCCACTTACCTAATTTATATTAATTTACAATAAGTTTCAGAAATTTAGAAATCCCCCCCCCCCCCCCCAAAAGACTCCACTATCTGAGCCACTCCAACATAAAAACAAAAAAAGCTAATGATTGTGTAGTTTGTTTTTATCGTGATCCGAGAAGTCGGGCGTTATCAGTTTGCATCTGATAACGTTTTTAGCTATGCAGAAAAGATTCATTATTACTGTGAGGTTAGTTGAGGTAACACAAGTGAATCATACCAAAGTTAATTTTCCAAGCTTCCACGTGCTTTTTTCGGAAAGGGGAGATGTCAAATTATAAATAATACAACTTTACAAAAGATTAATAAATAAATATAGAAATTTGTTTACTTTTATTTTTTATTCGGAAAGAATAACTTTATCAAATGCATAATAATAAGAGTTATTTGATCGACTTCCTAATGACAGGAAAATAGTCTAAAAATCATTTTTCTGCCCCCCGTTCTTCCATGACAGATTTTGTAGTGCTCAACTATCCGGACTTTTCAAGTATCCGGCAATCGGCGTTTCCCGAGCATGCCGGTTAGTTGAGCTTTTACTGTATTCCCCAATTTTATGTACGATTTATTTATTGTCTGGCAGGGGCAGTGGCGCAGCCACGGGAGGGGTTTGGGGGTTAAAACCCCCCCCAGAGCTAAGAAAAATTACTATAATTGCCTCTTATATGAATCAAAACCAAAATTAATATTTAAACGTTTTGGCGTTTTTCGAAATCCGCCGCTTTGAGAAATCAAAGTCTATTCAACAAAGTGATTCAATTAAACGGCGAAAATTCTACTTAAAACTGTGAAAGCGCATATTACATGCATTGGTTTTGTGAAAATTGGTTATTTGGACTAAATCACTTTTTCGAGACGTCTTATGCTAAAAGAATGGTCATTTCCTGCCACACAGACGCTTTGAGTTTAAGTATTATACAATGGGCCATTTCTTAATTGCACTTCTGTCTTTGTTCCATGTTCGAAACAATAATAGACAGGGGCGTAGCTACCGTGGAGCAGTTGGAGCAAACTGCTCCAGGCGCACGAATCCTAAGGGCGCAAAATTTAAAAAAGCGAAATAAAGATTTCTTAATTAAGAAATTTTTATTTTAAAATATTTACATATTTTTTCATTATTAATCATATTATTAATCATAGATACATCTTGTTACAATCAGCGTATTCCTAAAATATATTGCCTTGTGTTTAACCTCAACTATTTCGATTTGAAGCATGTTTTCATACACAGTTGAAAGAAATGACTTCTATTAAGGAAATTTTAATTCATACCATATTGCAGCCTCAAGTAACTTCTCCAACACCGTTTCAGCATGCCTGATTTTTTTCTGTAACCATTCTGTAGACGAGTGTTGAAGATTTTCAGATCTTAAAGTAATCAAAACTTATTTAACAGGGCTCTCATCGGCCACTTTACTGGCTACCACTTTTCCCAATTTATAATTTTTCTGGTACATTTCTATTGTTTTAGAAATTTATCATGATGATTACTGTACAGAAATAATGGTAGCCAAAGAATTCACCGCTGAGAAACCTATATGTACGATGTAACACTAGTAATTTTACAATGATAATTATTTTACAATTTCTAAAAAAAATAGCTTGACAAGTTGAAGAAAATTATTGACCATTTTACAGACGAAAACCAAGAAAACGAAAATTTTGAAGGGTTTTTTGTTTGTTTCGTGGAAACTAAATATGCATCAATACAGAGCAATAATATTTAAACATATTCCACATCAGCCAATGGCGACAAAATTTAGTTGGATGGGGGTGATGGGAAGCATTAAATTTTGTGAGTATTGTTTTGTATTGTGAGATTTTGAAAATATTGCAAATGTCAAATGCAGAATCGATAAGATTTAAAAAGAGTGAAAAAGTTAAGTACCAAATTCAGTGTTCCTTAGGGCTTGATTATAGCATATGCAAAATTATACCACTTTTTGTAGCAGTATTTTTCCGCATTAAAACTTATTTAATCGCTGAATTTTAGGATCAAATAAGGCAGACTGGCCCGCCGGGCGCCCTAAACCAGGTAAAGGTGCTCCCTCCCTCAGGTGAAGCTAATAGTTTTAAAATTTGCTATAAACATTAGATAGGAAAAGTCTTAAATCATTTAATAATTTTTTAAAAGATCACTTTTTTGAAGCATTTTTTATTAATGATTTTTACTTCTTTTTGCAAGGCAGAAGAATTGATTGTTTTTTCTTGAAAGTTTCTTTGCTTCAGAGGACCATTTAAATCTTTTAAAACCTAACGTATATATTCTGTAATTTTCTCGTGACCAATAGCGACATGGTCTACCCCAAGAATTTTTATCCTGTCTGAGAGCGTGGCCTCTCTTTAAAAAAAAATATATATATACGTATTTTATGATCATTTATTAAGTATTTGTTTGAAATGTGTAGGCTTCGTGCTTTCGTACAATGCTGTGGTTCTAATTTCCCCTATATAAATGTGTATTACATTGATTTTTGCGCTTGATGTGCGAAAGTATTTATAAAGAATATTTTCGGCAGAGAAAATGTAATTCAAACATTCTTTTTTTGTTAAAAATTGCATTTTTCTATGAAAATGGAACTGTTTCAATATTGTCTATAAATGTGATAATCAGAACGGCGGTTACCTATTTTGTATATATGTTAGAACAGTATTGTTTTTATTTTTTATTTTTTAAACCGATTTTTCACGCAGTCATCGAGCACTATTTCAGACAAAATCGTGTTAAAGATATATGACAAGACTTTTTTTTTTCCTTCGTTGACTGATTTTTCTGCTTTCGTCAGGAAATTCCGTTGAAAACGCCAACTTTGACAGTGTTTTCTGTAAGATCTAATATGTTTACAAAAAATACGGAAAAAGTATTTTGATTACAAAGTTCTGAATAACAACACCTGCCAGTTTCATGCGTTCTCGAGCAAAAATTAATTAAAACGTATGCCGTAAAATTGTCCCTTTGCATTTAAGAACTGCCTTAAGAAATAAAATCATAGAAATTTCAGGTTCATTTAAGAATATTATCATGGGCCCGGTCAATACCGGGTGGGTCAGCTAGCCTATACTAATAAAAGAAAGTTTAGCTCTGTGTGTGGTGGCTAGCGAAATATACTGCACGTAGAAGTCTGAAAATTTGGATGAGGGTAGTCCAAGACAGGTCCTGATACACCTGAAGCTCAGATTTTTAATTTTTTATGACCCCCCACCCCTACACACACAGAGCACCTTTCAGTTTGTATGCCCTGAATTGCTCAGAACTTGCCCCACCCCCCTTTTATCAGCTCTTCTTCATTTTGGGGGCCCTTTTCCCATTTATTTATTCTTCGTTTCTACATTCCAGTTAAGATTCTGAGCCCCTTGAAATTTTTGAGCGCCATCGTTTTTCACACCCTAATATTGCCAACCTCTCAAGACATAACTTTAAAATTGACACTTGGACTCCTCTCCCTGGTCCAGCACCCTCATATTTTTATTGGGCACCTAGTGCCCTTCTTTAAAAATTTCCCCCACTTTTTTTTGCGCTTCTTTAAAATTTTATTCGAATGATTAATACATACCCTATGCTTAATTGCGACTTATTGAGATCTAAAGCGCTAAGTACTAGAACCTTTTAACATGTTTTCATCTTAGGGCCCTGCTCTCAACTATCAGTTTGCCCCTTTTGGACCTCCTATTATATCTCCCTTAAAAATAGTCTGATTCACTAACTTTTTTTGTGACAACATCTTAGGAAATCTAGCTACTACATGAACAATATAAATTTTTTTTTAAACTTCAGCTACCACCAAATTTGAATATTAATCGCCTTCTTGATGCCCTTGTCCAGCTACATTCCAGTTGATACCCTGAACCCCTGGGGCTTCATACGAGCCCACTTGAAGTTTCTGTGCCCTAAATTGTTAATAAATTGCCCCCTTTTAATCCGACTTTCGTTTCTGGGGCTCTTTTTCCATTTAATTTTTTTTTCTACATTTCAGTTAAGACACTGGGCCCTAGGGTAACTTTTTATGCACCATGCATTTTTCACCCACTAATTGTGTCACATTCTCAACTTCAAAATAGAGTCTTGGACTTCTCTCTCCGAGCCAACACCTTCATATATTTATTGGGACCCTGGGGTTCTTTTTTAAGCACTTCTTTGAATAAAAAAATGTCTAATGATTAACAGTTATACCATATACTTAATTTCGACTAACTGAAAATCTAAAGCGCTAAGTACTAGGGTCTTTTATCATGTTTTCATCTTAGGCCTTGTTCTCAATTATCAGTAGGCTCCTTATATCATTTATATCCTTATCAGTAGGCTATTATAGTTCCCTTAAAAATGGCCCGATTCACTAGCATTTTTTCCTAACAACTTCTTAGGTCCTCCAGCTACAGCATGAATTAAAAAAAAAATACTCACACTTCAGCTACCACCAATTTTGAATATTAATCGCCTTCTTAGGGTCCTTGGTGCAGTTTCTTTAAAAATTATCCGATAGTCTTGCAATTTTCTTTAGCATAGTTCTAGGGTCCTCCGGCTACTTTATAAACCACTAAAAATTTCTTTATACTCCAGCTACCACCTTTTTCGAATATTAATCTTCTTTTTCGGCATCAACTTACGTTTACCCACTATAGCCGTGAATTAAAATTCGCGCTACCGTTAAAGGTAAGTGGTTAACATTAGAGGGATGGGATTTATCCGTAAATTAAATGTCACGTTAATGTTAAAGATAATTCGTTAAATTTACAGGGGGTGGGGGCGAAAAGCACCTTCGACAGCTTCGGGGTGCATTCTTTCTTCGGGTTCTAGGGGACCGATTTCAACGGGAATTGGTTCATTCAACCTAGACTACGATTCAGCTACTTTCTGTATTATGAAAGTTTGTCTTAGACTTCAGTTACCAACATTTTCGAACATTAAGGCTGTTCCTAACTGCTCTGCTCAACAAGCGAAAAACGTTTTGACATATTTACAAATTCATTTTTTAACGGAAAGATATAAAATTGGAAAGCCTGGCCATGGAAGCGATTTGGAATCGAACTGTTTTTTCCATTTTTTTGTTCAATCAATTACCTATTGAGTTATAAGCGAATTCGATCATGTGACAAACTCGTTTTTCGTCCGCTCCTGAGTGCTCTTTCTCCCTCCGCGCGGAAATTTGGTTCAAAACGCCTATTTTGACATTATTTTCTGAAAGATCTATTGCGTTTGCAAAAAAATGGAAAAAACAGCTCAATTACATAGTTTCTGAACAACAACACCAGCTAGTTTCATGCATTTATATGCAAAAATAAATTAAAACTTATGTCAGAAAGTTGCCCTTTTTGATTTGAGAACACCCTTAATGGTACATTCTTTTCCGGGTTCAATGTGCCCTATTTCCACGCTAATTGGATAATTAAGCTTAGTTTACTATTCAGCTACTTTCTGCATTATAGAAGTTTATTTTAAACTTCTGTTACCACCATTTTCGAACATTAACGGGGCATTCTTTTCTCGGTTGTTGTGGGCTCTATTTCAACGGAAATAGGTCCATTCAACTTAGTTCCCAGGTAAAAAAGTCAGCAAAAAACCTTAAAAAAAAAACTTCAGGGAATCTGAAGGTATTTGGAACTACAATTACCTTCAGCTTACCTTTAGGTAAAAAACATGTATTTTCCCTTAACCTTCTTAGTTCCAAATACCTGCTGTTTTCCTTTAGGTAAAAAAACCTGTTTTTCCCTTCACCGATTTTGGCAGAAATATATCTGCAGTTTTTCTTTAGGTATAAAACCTGTATCTTCTCTTTACATTATATCGCTGCACCTGCATGCGGACAGCCTTCTGTGCAAATTCGCATTAGATCAATACATAATAATGATTATATATCCAGTTCGACATTGATTTGATATATATTATGCATAAAATAAACTTCAAATACTCAAATGGGATTACAAAATTTGTGAAGTTGGTTGATTTAACATTAGCTTTTGGGGGTATCATGTCATAGATTTGTATAGGCTCGTTTCTGGAAAACAACTATGCTTATAATAAATTGCATGAACAGTGTTGGCAAAATTTAGAAATGTGCCCCCTGGAGGGGCACCATAGGTGTGTAACATGAACAAGTGGTCACAGGCCTTTTGAATGATACATCACATCAGGGATGTCAGCAAAATTTAGAAAAGTGCCCCCCCGGTGGGTCAAAGTGGGGGGGGGGAATTAGAGGTGCATAACATGAATAAGTGGTCACATCCCTTTTGAACGATATGTCACATGAGGGGTGTCAGCAAAATTTAGAGAAGTGTCCCCCCCCCGGGGGGGAAGGCACCAGAGGTGCGTAACATGAATAAATGGTCACAGGACTTTCAAACGATATGTCACATGAGGGGTGTCAGCAAAATTTAGAAAAGTGCCCCCGGGGGGGCAAAGTGGGGGGAGGAGCATTAGAAGTGCATAACATGAATAAGGGGTCACATACCTTTTGAACGATATGTCACATGAGGGGTGTCAGCAAAATTTAGAAAAGTGACCCCCGGGGGGGCAAAGTGGGGGGAGTGACATTAGAGATGCATAACAGGAATAAGTGGTCACAGGCCTTTTGAACGATATGTCACATGAGGGGTGTCAGCAAAATTTAGAAAAGTGCCCCCCCCCCCCCGGGGGGGAGCAAAGTAGCAGCATGGATATCAGATGTGTATAACATGAATAAGTGGTCACAGGCCGTTCCAACAGTATGTTACATGACAGGGACAGGTGTTGGTAAAAGTTAGAAAAGTGCCACACTTTGGGCCTAGTATTGTGCCTTCCCCCCCCCCCCCCCTTTGAAATTTTTATATATTACAAATAATATTTATCGGAAACCTCCGATGAAAATGCTGCAATTTAAAAAACAGTCTGAAAAGTAAGAGATAATGAAATCCCCCAAAGCAGAATATGCTTATAAATGAGAGGTACATCGCAGAACAACGGATTTCACTGCAAAACATTTCAAATTTTCATTTTCAAGAAAATTCACCATTCAATGTAGGAAAAATCGCAAAATTTGTCACTCATTGGCTAGAAAAAAAATCGCCAAATTCTTTAATTGTTCATTTAAAAAGTAAAGATGAAAATAAGCAATCACCAGTCGCCACTCGGCAAGTAAATGCAAAAAACTGACGATTAAAAATATGGAAAGTACCAGCCAAACACAAGATTTTCCAAAAGGGATTTCATCAAAGAATTGGGGAAGAAAAAAACATGAATTTTGTCAAAAGTTTGCGAAAAAACACACATTTCGTCAAAGGATTACGAAAAAAAAAATGTAAATTTCATCAAAGGATCACCAAAAAAGTAAATTATATCAAAGAATCGCAAAAAAGCGAGAATTTTGTCAAAAAATCACAATAAAAACAGCACATTTCATCAAAGGATCGTGGAAAAACCCGAATTTCATTAAAGGATCGCAAAGAATCCGAAATTTCGTCAAAGGATTGTGGAATAAATGCAAATATGGTCAGTGGATTGCGGAAAAAAAACACAAATATCGTCAATAGATCGCAGAAAAAAAACAATTTCGTCAAAGAATCGAAAAAAAAACACACATTTCGTTAAACGATCACTGAAAATCCAAAATTTCATCAAAGAATTGCAAAAAAACGTAATCATCATCAATAGAGCAAAGAAACAATGCAAATATCGTCAATGGATCATGGCAAAAACACAAAATTCGTCAATAGATCGTCAAAAAACACAAATTTTGTTAAAGAATCGCGGGTGAAAAAAAAATGAGAATCTCGAAAAAAAAAAAAGAGAATTTTGCCAAAGAATGGCGAAAACGAATGCGAATTTTGTCAAAAGATCGTGAAAAAAATGCACATTTTGTCAAAGGAACGCCAAAGAAACGAAAACATTGCCAATAGATCCCGAAAAAACGCGAATTTCGTTAAAGTATCTGGAAAAAAATGCATAATTAGTACCAGGAGGGATCCCCTACCAACCTCCCCTTTACATTTCAGAAAATTTGCTGCAAATTTCAGATTTTTTAAGCCTATTTTTTTCAATTTTGAATCATACCTGCTACTCAGTGGATAAACATACCTAAAATATACCCATAAATTAAATATTCAGTGACATAAATGTACTTACTGGCTACTAAAGAAATTATTCTCACTCGCTAGTAACTGGCTACTAAATAAAATCAACCTACCGGCCAGTGGCTACTAAGCAAAATTCCTTATTTTCATCTTTATTAAAAAGATTGTGAAATTCATCAATGGGTCACGAGAAAAACTCGTACGGTACAGTTCATCAGTCATGGAGAACAAATCATGAAATTCTTCAGCCTGTTGTGGAAAAACATACAAAATTCGACGAACAGTTGCTAGAAAAAATCCATGATTTTTGCTAATCAGTTGCAGGTAAAAAACTTCGTCAGTGCACCGCTAGAAGAAACAGCAAAAAACCCCCACGATCTTCCCTAATCGGTCGCAAGAAAAAGTCAAAATTCACCTATGTTGTTAAAAGAAAAAATCGAGAAAATTACAAATCGGTCGTGGCTAAAAAAAAATCGCTGAATTCGTCAGTAGATCGACGGAAGAAACTGCGAAATTCGTAGATCAGTAGCGAAAAAAAACTTGGTTTTCAACAATCGGCCTCAAGATATACTTACTGGTTCAAGAGAAATATAGCAAAATTTAAAAATCAGTCACCGGTAAAAAAAAAAAAAAAGCGAAGTTTGTCAGTAGATCAGAGAAAAAAATCCCTGCCGGCTCGGGCCTACAGGCGGAGGTAGATTTCGAAGTTAAGTACTAAATTCACCAACAAAACTTAAATCAAGATTAAAGATAAACCCAGTTCCTTCACTAAGAATGAGCTCTAGGGAGCTAAACATTTTGTGAAAATTCTAATATACACACACGCATGTATATGGAACAGGTTTAAAAATGGCGAAATCAGTTAAAATATGTTAATATTTCCATACTCGGGTTTTTATAATGTTTTAATACGTTTCTTCAAACTCAATGACGTTACATATTCAACTGCTGTGGTCCATTACATTTTCAATACGACGCAATATTTTGTTGTTTTTTTAATTCGTCAAACTATTTATTTCATTTTGAATTTTCATGCAGAAATCTTGCTCTAGAAAACTTATGACGTAATATTCAATTTGTTTTCAATTCGTCAAACTATTTATTTCATTTTGAATTTTCATGCAGAAATCTTGCTCTAGAAAACTTATGACGTAATATTCAATTTGTTTTCAATTCGTCAAACTGTTTATCTAATTTAATTTTTCACGTGAAAACATTGCATTAGAAAAACAATTGTTGTGGTGAGAATTTTATTGCTTTTTTTTAATTGTTGGCAACAGCTATAACGGAAAATATTTATTTTTTCCTGCCATTGTTGTGTAAAAGCTGGTTTTATCAGAATCATGTTAAGACGGTATTCAAAATTTTAAACCTTCCCCATTCCCATTCCCTTGGACCGATTTTGCTCATTTTCAATCCCCGCCGAGAAATTAGCCATCTTAAAGTTATTGGCGAGTTTGAAGACGTTCCGTGCATAATTGCGACTTTTATCGTGCGGACAAAATTTAGTACATACATACATACATATATATATATATATATATATATATATATATATATAAACTTTTTAGGTGGGGGTGGTTTTGGGTTCCTGGGGTCATGTAATGAAAAGTTATGAAGGAATTTTTCAAAAGTCGCACCATGGTAACGACTGCAATAGGTAGTATTTCTTACGAAATCTACCTAAAATGGAAATTCCTTGATCAGCCGTGCAAAAAAAAACCCCTCAAGATTTGGCCAATCAGTTGAAAAAAGACACAGTTTACCAGTCGACTGTGAAAAAATATCACAATTTTTACTGATCTGTCACGAGTATAATGCAAAATTAGTCGATCGGGAGCAGAAAAAAATATGATCGTTCGCAAAAAAGAGAGAAAAAATTTGCCATCAGAAGTGGAGGGTATACAGAGGTAAATGTTGTATACCTTCTGGTTCTTTTTTTGTAACACTGGATACCTGCATAAACTTGTCAACTGGTCATATGAAAAAGAAAAAACCCCCAGGAAATTTATCAGTCGGTAAAGGATTAAAAAAAAAATCACACAGTTCTTTGATTGTCACGGGGAGAAAATATTATTTAATTCATCCATTGATTGCATGAAAAAAAAAATTGTTTTGCTTGTAAGTTGTGGGGGGGAAAATATGGAAATTTATCGACTTTTTAAAAGACGGTTTATCGACAGAAAAAACGAGATCCGTTGATAAGCTTAGGTAAGGGAGAGGGGGGGGGGGGGTCGGAAAAATTCATAAACCGACTGCATAAACAAAAAAATAAATATTCAGTTCCACTAGTTGCTCGCAAGAAAAAATGCAATATTTGCCAATCAGTACAAGTAAAATACCCCAAAATTTGTCAATTGGTTACAAGAAAAAATTGCAAATTTCTTCATTCAGTCATCAGGGAAAAAAAAAATCTGAGAAATTCACCAGTAATCATTGGGGAAAAAAAAAAGAGAAATTCCTTAGTGTGTTGCTTTAAAATATTGTGAAATTTGTCAATCTGCTATGGAAAAAATAATGAAATGTAGCGGACAATCAATCGTGAGATTCTTCATTCGGTTGCAGAAAAAAATGGAATGCAGAAAATTAGCGAAAAATCGCTAAATTAATCACATTAAGTGACAATTGAATATTATCGTTGAATAATAATTATTAAACATCAATGTAAACAAAAAAGAATGCATAATTATATAAATTGGAAAAAATCACAAAATTCAAACCATCACAGGAAAACATCACAAAATTCTACTGATGATATATATAAAAAAAAAAAAAAAAAGATCCTAAATAAACCAACTCAAAAATTTTTTTGAGAACAAGGTACATGAACGCCCTTTATGTAAAAATTCCCACCCAGCAGCCCTTTCTTCCTAGAAGTTGAATCTAAAAAAAAAGGCCACAGAGCAGGGTTGCAAAAAAGCCGGCTAAAATTAAAAAAAGCCAGGCCGGTGGCTTTTATTGGTTTTAACCGGCTTTTTTTGGCCATAATTGGCTTTTGTACAATAAAGCATTGTAATTATAAACTACACATTTTAAAGTGTTTTTAATTAGTTTTAATGACATTTAATTGATTTACAGTTTAATAAGTAACCCAATTTCTCAATAATGAGAACATAATACTGGAATAAAACTTAGATGATTTTGCTAGTGATTTGTATTCAGAATTGCAAATATGTCTGCTAAATTTTAAAAGGGCCATACCAACTGCCAATTTTTTTATTTTTACTACTTTATAAAATTAAAGAGGACAATGGTTACTTAGTTATGTTTTATTAGTTAATTTTAAGAGCTATTAATATACAAGTCTTATTTTATTTCTAGCAAACATTTAAAATTATACAGTCATATTAATAAACACCACCATTTCTCACTATTAAAAACATTATGAAAAGCATATGCATGAATATGCGTAGCAACAAGCTTTTCATAATTTTATTTTGAGAATTTTTTTTTTTTTTTTTGTTTAAATGCTTTATTTTTTATACACTTATGTACCACTCTCCTCGAATAAAACATCTTTTTTAATTTCTCGTTTCCATTTTGATGTTATATTTTGTCATTAAGGCTATTAAATCCAAAATGGCAACTTTCTGACCTAAGTTTTAATTTATTTTTGTTCAGAAATGCATGAAACTAGCAGATGTTGTTGTTCAGAAACTATGTAATTGCACTGTTTTTTCTTTTTTTTTTTGCAAACGCAATAGATTTTTCAGAAAATAGTGTCAAAGTGAGCGTTTTGAACTGAATTTCCACACGAAAGAAGAAACCACTCAGAAAAGGGTGAAAAAACGTGTTTGTCACGTGATCAAAATCTCTTTATAGCTCAATAGGTAATTGATGGATCAAAAAATGGAAAACACAGTTCGATTCCAAATCGCTTTCATGTTTCATGGTCAGGGTTTTGAATTTTACATCTTTCCGTTAAAAAATGAATTTGTAAATGTGTCAAAACATTTTGCGCTTGTTGAGCAGAGCAGTTAGGAACAGTTTTAATTAAATATAATCTTTAAAATGTGTAGTATATGTGGAGCTATATAATATAGAATTTCAAAACACCAGTTTGGAGCCTAACATATATCCTTTTTAATGTTTATATATATTACTTTTTTTTTTCAGAGATAATGCGTTCACAGTTGTCTTCTAGAAGTTATAAAGACTTATTTATTTGATAAAATTTAATAGAAGTCTATTATTTTTTTTAGTAGAAAATATTTATAAATGTATTAAAAATTGATCCAAATTTAAAACAAATTTACTGTAAACCAACTTTAAAAAATAAAAACTGGCTTCTTTCAATAAAAGCCGGCTTTTTTTAAGTGGTTAAAACCAAAAAAAGCCGGCCGGCTTTTTTTGGCCTGGCTAAAAGCCAGCAACCCTGCCACAGAGTGGTAATTTTTTTAAAAAGGGCACACTTGTACTCTGTAAAAGAAAAAAAAAATAATACTTTGAACTGGCTTGTTCAGCCGTCCCTTTTTCTCTACAGACTTTTGCAATATTTTCCCGTGATCAAATGAAGAATTTTGCTATTTTTTAAAAACGTAAATTTCACCATTAGGTCATGGAGAGGCACAGTAAATTTGTCAATCGGTCATGTGAACCAAAAAACGAGAAATTCACCAGTCAGTTGCAATGAAAAAATCACATTGTTCTTCATCTTCAGTTGTAGCAGGGAAAAAATTGCTTAATTCACCCAGCGATCACATGAAAAAAAAAGTAAGAAAAAGAAAAACCTCACAAGTTTACCAATCGGGTGCAAGAAAAAATGCAACATTTAAATGCAAATTGGTAGAAATACAATACTGCAAAATTCATCAGTTGGTTGCGGGAAAAAATTGCACAAAATTCTCATTCAGTCATCTGAAAAAAATATTGTTTTAAATTTGTCTTTAACTGTTTTTTCGTGAAAAAATTACTTTATTTAAAATAATTAAACACATGTAAAATTATTTTTGGTACTTTTTGGTTAGCCGGGCACCAGTGTTATACATATATATTGTAATATATTACACTAGCGCCCGGCTAACCGAAAAGTACCTTATTTTTTCTATATTTCATATTCTACATAATAAATTAATCTACAATATATAAAAATTCTTTTAATTATTTGGTACTTTTCGGTTAGCTGGGTGCCAGTGTTATATATACATATATGTGTGTATATATATATACACAGATATGCATTTATATATGCAATATATGTATGTATATATAACACTGGCAAACGGCTAACCGAAACGTACCAATTATTTTTATGAGTCGAATACTGCAACCAAAGACACTGAGCCCTGCTAAATGATTTGCAAGAGACATTACACCTTCTGTGCATTATTAATCAAGCAGCTATGTTCCTAAAAAGATTATAGCTGCTCAATTTATAAAGGAAACTAAATTAGGTACTTACTAGTAAAATTTGTATTCCAATACATGGATCTATTAACTTGGGTCACAAAATTTTATCACCTCAAAACAAGGAACCGTCATAAAACTTTTCACCTGCAAACAGGATCCTTCACAAAATTTTCCCACCTCCAAACTGAACTTTTTACAAGTTTAATTATTTAGGAGTAAAATCAGTCTTTCACTTTTAAACATAATGGAAATATATGAATATATTTTTCGCTATTATTTAAAAAAATAGTGAAATTTATCTTTAGTTGTACACGAAAATTTCTTATAAAAAGTTTTCCCCATACCACAGCATTTCTAAATTAATGTGGCGATATTTTTTACCGAACATGATTCTTGTCGAATGCATGGTGAATACAAAGTGCGGAATATCAATACTATAATATTAAAAAGAAGTGTAATACAGCCCTCTTACGCTATATATATATATCAACTTAAAAATTAATTAAAATTTGACTACTATACTGATGAAAAACTCCCTGCAAAAAGAAAAAAATACAATAACACGACAACGTGACGATTAGTCCCGCTAATTTTCCGAATGGCGTTCAAACGTAAACACACGGTCTCAAAGTTGAGTTGGGTACTTCCTTCTCATTCTCCCGTGACATGGAGTCAGAAATACAGCTCGTGATCAAAATCAAATGTTCCAACGAAAATTTGAAATAAATAGATTAATACGAATTATACATTTTTCATTTGTTTTTGAAGAAGTAATTTTTATAAAAACTGGAAGTCACGCCTGATAGAGGATAAGGGCAAATTATGCATGCAATAAACCCACCTATATTTTTCAGCTTTAATCGTGGACGCCACCAAAATGAGGAGAGGGGGGATGGGAGGGTCCCTTCCCCTCCATTGATTTTGAAATTTAAGTGACTACAGTGAAACCTCCCTCTGTGACCACCTCTCAGAACGACCATTTTTTCATGGAACGAAATTTATTCCTATAGGCTCAATACTAATTTTACCCCCATTCAGAGACCATCCCAGTTGAACTCCCTCCATGAGCGACCAATTTGTTTGAAGAAAATGAAACAAATTCCGTTTTCTCCTGGTCGCTTGAAGGTTTTATTAGAAAAATAATTCCGGAGAGCGCATTATTCATCAAACTTCTAAACTAAATTTAGATTTTTTTTCTATTATTATTATTCCGGTAACTTTTAAGTGTTTAAACCCCTTTATGCCTTTTTTAGGCAATGAATTTAATTCTGATGACAAATTAAGAATGACGGTCAATAAACTCCCTTGCCCTATTCTGTCAGGAAACTCTCAAAGAAATAGATAATAATAGATACAAATTAATGAAATCTTCATTATTTATTTCTCCCCCCCACCCCAAAAAAGCATTTATTTACTGAACTTCGAAAGGACTTGGAAATATAAGTTATAAAAGATAAAACCGTATTCATTTTTTAAACTTTGTAGTAATTAACGTACGTAATTAACTTATGTTTTGATACTTAAATTTTTATATTTTTTCTTAATGTGCAAGATAAATGTTAGTGACATTGTTATCTTTTTTCAACAATTAAAATCTAGATTTAAACATAACCTCCATTAAGAGACCACCTCTCGGAGTGACCAATTTTTATTGGAACGGAACGTGGTCACTTTAAGGAGGTTTTACTATAATTAACTTTTGTTTTGATACTTAAATTTTTATATTTTTTCTTAATGTGAAAAATAAATTTTAGTGACATTAATCGTTACCTTTTTCAACAATTAAAATCTAGATTTAAACATAACCTCCATTAAGAGACCACCTCTCAGAGCGACCAATTTTTATTGGAACGGAACGTGGTCGCTTTAGGGAGGTTTTACTGTACATATTTTGTTATGTTTTCAAAAACAATATAAAATTTATTATTTTCGAGCAACTAAATTAAAAGAGCCTCTTATGTTAGTATGTGCAAAATTCTTAGTTCCTCTTTTTTAAAGAGCTGTTGTTGGTGTGTTTTATGACGGTCAATTATCTACACTTGGGATATGGGCCCAAAGGGGAGGGGAGGGGGTGCTCTGGCGTCTTTCTAAGAGAAAGCAAGGAAATCCAAGGTTCGAAGAAAACCACGGAAAACTCCGAACGATTAGGCTGACGGGCGTGATTGGAATCGAAACCAGCACCTCTCGTCTACGAGCTTTGAGAGCAGAACCTCTCGGCCACTGGTGGGGCGGTTTTAAAGAGGAACTATGAATGTCGCGCTTGGACGAAAGAGCGGCATGGTGGGAGGGGTGAGTGCCATTGTCCCTTCTGTATTTGAAATTTAATTAACTAAAATTTCTTTTTTTTTGACAGATTTAGAAAAACACAGTAAAGTTTATTCTTTTCGGAAAACTTAAAATGAAAAACTAAATAAGACATTTTCAGAAAGGGGGTGGGGAAACTGGGGGCCCATTGCCCATCGTTAGATACTAAAATTTAACTAAAATATATTTTTGTGCGTGTTTGAATACGATTTTAAATATTAATGAAAGGGGTTTTGAAATAATTTGGAGATTTTTTTTAGGGGACAATTTTTGTTGATTGAAATTTTTGTATGCGTTAGAGTTTGAGGGAATATTTTTACTAGTGGTAATTTAAGAGAAATTTATGAAAAATTTTAGGATAAAAAGGAGACTTTGAAATAATTTCGTGATTATTATTTTCTTTATAGAGGGGGATTTTCTGAGATTGAAATTTTTGAGCGTGTTAGAGTTGTGGTGAATTATTGTTCCTTGTTATAATTTTAGAAAAAATTGTGACAAATTTAAGGTCAAAAAGGGCTTCGAAATAACTTCGTAATTTGTTTTTCTTTTTAGGGGGAATTTTCTGAGATTAAAATTTTTGAGCGTGTTAGAGGTAATGTTACTTGTAATAATTTCAGAAGTTAAAAAATTTTTATTGTACCGATGGAAGACGTTAGATTTCCGTGTATTATCTAAAATATTAATTTAGAAATTTATTAAAATTATTAATGAGGAAACACAGGCATATCAAAATCTTAGATACCATAATGTGCAATAATAAAACTTTATAAAACTTTCAAGTAAAACCTCCATATTACCTGCATGAGAAACAGTTTTCATTTTCCCTGAAAATATCTCAAGCGATTTCACGAAATTTTTCTAAGTCATTGAAGATAATTTGGAGGTGATAACTTACAGAAATAAACCTGTATGAAATCTTTTAAAAAGCGGTATACTTCTCTTAAGAAACCCTTTAGTTTTCATTTTCCTTAAAGATACCCGCTGAAACCTTCAAAATGGCTGCAACATCTCAAAAATTTTAAAGGTTTTTCTCTGACTTTTTTACCTGGGTTTACGATTGTTTTAAAGATTATAGTTCCACCGCCAGGATTCGCATTCTTATCTCGGGTTCTATGGGCTCGATTACTACGGTGTTTACTTATTCATCTTGGTTTTCGATTGCCTCCGGCGCGTACGGAACACTCCTGGCATACACTGCCTTTGGTAGCGGGAACCCAGGTTTGTTCAGAAAGAGGTTTCTCGGGAAGATACTAGACGCTGCCGAAGGCAGTGGGCCATCCCTAAAAACAGGTTCATTTGAACTACTTTATGAATATATAAAATCATACAAACTTGAGTTTTGTTTACGTTATTATAACGAGCCCGGACAACGCCGGGCGGGTCAGGTAGTTACTATATATATATACTATATATATATATGTATATATGTGGTCAGCTAGTTACTATATATATATATATATGTGTGTATATATGTAACTTCAAAACAAAATTACGCAGAACTTCTTTGAGTGACAAGAGGGCGCACAAACTTTACTTGCTCCAGGGCGCTGAATATGTAGCTACGCCACTGATAATAGACCATCGAATTTCAGAAAAAAACATGAAACATACACTTTGCAGATCTCTCTTAGTTTCAAACGCCCTGTTTTACGCTTTTTGCTCTCAATTATATCTAAGACCAAGCTTTTTACGCATCCAATTAAAAATCTTTGTAAAATAAGAATTAAAAAAGTAGTAATTATAAAGTTTTAAAAAGCTGTTTTTGATTGTGATTAAACAAATTATCGCAATCAGTGTGTCTTTCGAACATATTTGCTCCTTAGGAGATCTGTACACAAATTTAAAGAATGTATTTCATTAGTTAGTAATGTAGCAACGAGTAATGGTGCTTACTCTCGGAGAAGCATTGCCAGTCGTGTCACGTAGGAAAGAAGCTTTTATTGTAATTTCATAGAGTTATAGATAATATGTCTGTGAGTATGGATTTTGAAAAGAGATGGGTTAAATGTAAAACATTTTCTTAGACTGTATAAAATATAATTATACACAATTTTATGCTAATCATGCATTAATTTAAATTAATAAGCACATTGTTAAAACTCTGCAGTTTTAGCTTTATAGTCACTCGCTATTATAGTAAACGGTTACTTGAATATATTATGGAATATTCTCATTATTTTTTATCATTCTCAATATCATTATACCTTAAAAGTAACCACCATGTCAAAAACCAAGCTTTTATACCAACTACACTATATGTCTGAAGGTAACCGGTCACTTGCAATTTTAGACGTTTTGTTAAATATCTAGAAAAATACATGAGGAATTAACCTGAAACTGCAGGTGAGTAAATAATATAGTATAGGTCATATATTTCCGCGAAGATTTTTTTTCCCGAAACCCCATAGGGGACCGTCAACAAATTGAAAAAGAACGAATATCTTTTGGATAACCCTGTAAAAACTAATGTAGCAAAAGCGTTCAAAACTCGAGATTATTAATAAGTGGCTTATTGTAATATGCTGTGTTCATTTTTATGAGAATAGCATGTATACTCGTAGAGAAATTAAGGTTTTTATAAAAACAGTCCTAAATTTCACCAAGTTTTTTGCTTATAATTTGCAGAGTTCTTATTATAAAAAAAGTTCTTTTCAGAAAATATGACAAACAACATTGTACATAATACCCTGCAATCAGAATTAAAAAATAATAAAAATTGAATGAAAAATGAGTAGGTTTACTAAAAAATATTTCACTGCGCATGCGCGAATGCAATCAAAATATAATGTACATAATGTATTAGCTAATTATATAGAGCAAGTTTTCTAAAAGTCTTAAAATCATAGCTTGAAAATTATCGTCAATAGAATAAGCTCGAAATCCGTTGTTACCAAAAGGAAGCAAAAAGATGAGGGGTTGTATCCAAATATAGTAGTACGTGCAATATTGTGTACGCTATCTTGGCACTAATCAACAGATATTTGATACAAACCCCCATCTTTTAGCTTCTTTTTGAGAACAACGGATTTCGAGCTTATTCTATCGACGACAATTTTCAGAATTTTCATTCTATGATTTTGAGACTATCACAAAACTTGCTCTATATAATTAGCTAATACATTATGCACATTATATTTTGATTGCATTCGAGCATGCGCAGTGAAACATTTTTTAATAAACCTCCTCATTTTTCATCCAATTTTTATTATTTTCTATTCTGATTGCAGATTATTATGTACAATGTTGTTTGTCATATTTTCTGAAAAGAACTTTTTTTATATTAAGAACTCCGCAAATTATAAGCAAAAAACTTGGCGAAATATGGGACTGTTTTTATAAAAACCTTAATTTCTCTACGAGTAATGCTACGATAAATAGACATGCTAGCCTCATAAAAATGAACACAGTATATTACAATAAGCCATTTATTAATAATCTTGAATATGAAGGTTTTTGCTACATTAGTTTTTACAGGATTATCCAAAAGATATTAGTTCCTTTTCAATTTGTTGACGGTCCCCTATGGGGTTTAGGGAAAAAAAATCTTCGCGGAAATATGACCTATACTATACTGTTTACACACCTGCAGTTTCAGGTTAATTCCTCATGCATTTTTCTAGATATTTAACAAAACGTCTATAATCGCAAGTGACCGGTCACCTTTTGCCATATAGTGTATATCGCACAAACCGCAGTTTTAGAACGTTTTTTGCTCTTGCATCCTTTTAATTTCTAATTTTTGGAAAACTGTTCTTGGTGATCATTTACGTTTCTAGAGTAACAGCCATGCCAATCTTAATGTATCTAGCTCTAACAATACCTAATAAATCATAATTAAGGCGATATAATGCTGCTAGCATTGTGTAGGGATAATACGGAAGTAAAAAAGCGTGCAAAAAGACGTCCGTCTGGCATTAGCTTTAGATCGTTTTCCGCTCATTTCATCCTTTTTAAATTGAATTTTTTTAGGAACCGTTCTCGAGCATTTATACATCCCAAAAGTTATCACCATGCCAGATTCTAACCTTCTATACAAAATGTACCACACAAATCGCAATTTTAGAAAGTTTTTTTTTTGCTCTTGCACCCTTTAAAATTTCGAATTAAAAAAACAAAAACTGTTCAGGGCATGCATTTAAGTCTCTAAATTAAAAACCATGGCAAATTCCATGTTTCTAGCCATTGTTTTACCGATGTAAAATATAGCTTATTTTGAAACGGAGATAGTTACCAGCATTTTGCCATTATTATTAAAGTTCCACTCTACGCTTAAAAAGTAAAATCGGAATTATTATAAGATCATTCCTGCATCTTATTTTTCTGACGGTCAGCGGGGGAGTTGAGGGCACTCGGTGTACCTAAGCGACGTAGAATCTTCCAAGGATTGTCGGTAATGATTTTCGAAAAAATGTGTCTGTAATTTGCCGAGATATTAATTAAAAACCCATGTAGAAAACAACGGTACGGATCAAAACAGTGTTGCTACCTTGTGACCTCCTTTCGAAGCGTGCTTGGCACAGTGACAGTGCCTAGTTTAAACTTTGTATAAGATCTTTGTTTTAGGTAAGGTGAAACATAGTGATAAGAACTTTTTATTCCAACTGAATTCAATTATTGAAGGCAAACATTAAAAAGATAATTCATATAATAATTCCAAGAAATTAAAAGTCAGTAATTTTGAGACAAAAATTGCTTATAATTCAATAAATAAATCATTTATAAGGAAAAAATTTTTTCGATTAGAAATAATTTCAATAATTATGTCTGAATATGCTTTTATTTTTAAAAATGAATAGAAAATTTTCACTTTATTAAGAGTACCTTTTTTTATTCCTTTAAAATTTTCCACTATTACATGAAATATGATTTACAAGTGACTTTTCGTGAGAATCTCCGCGACCTCTTTTCGAAACGTGGTTGGTTCTCTACCAAGTTTAAACTTTGTACAAAGTCTGTATTTTAGAGGGAGAAATATTCATCAGTTTTCATTCCAGTAGAATTAAATTAAGGCATGTGGTATTGTTATATGTACGCAAGTAAATATTATCTTTGAACAGTTCTGATATTTTGTATGGAACCCTTTGTATGCGAGTTAAGTTCGCACACGACCGATTATCTTTTTAAATCCGTTTGGTAGTTCCAAAAGTAGCCCCTACAAAAAAAAGTTACTTCTTTATAATATTAGTACAGGTACGACATCAGTTTGAACCCGGATATTTTTAGAGAACTTTAACAATAATAAAGATGTTTTAGCGAAATTTTCAACAGATTTAAGTTACTTAATGACAAATTCGATGTCATGTAAAGTACTGGAAGTGCACAATAAAAAAAACCAATAAAATACCATGTTTAATATCAACTACATTCCAAAATATGGATTACCTAACTGAGCACTAATTGGACGTAAATGATGATAAATACCACCAATTTTCGTGATGTTGTTACATTTGACAAAAGCACGGTAAGTATATTGAAAATTTTGTTAAAATGGCTTCATTATTATTAAAGTTAAAAACAAGAATTCGAAATTGTCTTGGAATGAAATCCTGTGTATTTTTGGCTGAACAAGTGGATTGGAATTCTGTTATTTTCTATGCAAAAATTATTTGCCTCACTGTACACTTATACAACTCTTAAAGTTTGCCTCATCATCTTTAAACACTTTTTATAAATCTAACCTAGTTTGGGATTATTTCATTGGTGCATTTTATGTTTTCTAACCCTAATACTGTAAAACTGTTTAAATGAAACACAACCAATGTAACTTAGTGCGGGGTTGTACGGGTAAAAAGCATTATAATTTGATTCATTAAAAAGACAGATTATATTAACCGGTGATTCAAATAACCGGCGAACACCTTTATCAAAAAATCCAAAACCCCCCCTAGAACCGAATTCTGGCTGCGCCACTGGGCAGGGGTGATTCCGTTCCGGAAATTTAAGGCATTCGGTTCCGAAATTAAAAAAAAAAATCGCACATCAGTCCGAAAATTCAGACGTAAAAAAATATCACTAAAAAATATTGGGAATTTCAACAAATGGTCGTCGGAAGAAAAACCAATTTCGTCAATCGTCCGCAGAAATAATCACCAATTGCGTCAAAGCATCGCGAAAAAAAAAGCGAATTTCATCAAAGGATCGTAAAAAAAGATAATTTCGTCAAAGAATAGCAACATTTTATGTATGATTTATTTATTGTTTGCCAGGGAGATTCTGTTCCGAAAATTTAAGGCGTTCGGTTCCGAAAATTTAAAAAAAAAAAATCGGCCACCAGTTCGAAAATTCAGACATATTAAAATATCTCTGAAAAATATTGCGAATTTCAATAAATGGTCGTCGAAAAACAAATAATTTTGTCAATCTTCGCAGAAAAAATCACCAACTTCGTCAAAGCATCGCGAAAAAAAACGCAAATTTCGTCAAAGCACCGCGGAAAAAACGCGAATTTCTTCAAAGAATCTTAAAAAAAAAGGAGATAATTTCGTCAAAGAATCGCAGAAAAAAACTCAAATTTCATGAAAGTAATGCAGGAAAAAACAAATTTCGTAAAATCGTAGTGGAAAAATGCCGAATTTTGTCAAAGGATCGTGAAAAAAACGCAAATTTCGTAAAAGAACGGCGGAAAAAAACTAATCCTTCAAAGGATCACGAAAAACAACACGAATTTCGTCAAAGGGCAGCGGAAAAAGCGGGATTTTCGTCAAAAGATAGAAAAAAAAATTAGCCAAAGGATCGCGAAAAAAGAGAATTTCGTCAAATCGCAGAAAAAACGTAAATTTCATCAAAGGAGCGCAGGAAAAAAACGAATTTCGTAACAGCATAGCAGGAAAAAGCGAGAATTCTTTCAAAAGATCGCGAAAAAAATGCAAATTTCGCCAAAGAATCGCTGGGAAAAAACGCGAATTTCGCCAAAGAATCGCGAAAAAAACGAATTTCGTCAAAGAATCGCAGAAAAAATGCAAATTTCATCAAAGGATTGCGGAAAAAACGGGAATTTCGTCAGACGGTCGCGGTAAAAACTCATATAATACCTATGAATGGACGTCTCCCTACAAAATGTGATTCAGTTGTTCCAGAAGCAATGTCACATTATTTCTGCGAACAGAGTGACTGGCATTATGTGCGAAGAGGGGCACAATATTAAGGATTGGGCTGTTTCTAAAAGCACTGACAAAATAATTGGTAGGAATTCACCATTCTTGCCATGGATTTTTAAGTTTATTATTTTTAACCAAAATAATTATTCTTTAATTAATATTAATTTTTTATTTAAATGGTAATTATTTTAAAACTACTGATTTTAATTCATGTCGTCAAAATAATAAAACACGTTACTTTATTAAACGTTAAATTAATTTGCAGAAAGTTTTTGACCCAATATTTATGTGCACAGAAAGTTTTTGGTTTTATACAAGTCTGGGACTGTCTTATAAAAATAGTAGAATTAAGCAGGTAGAGAAAACGATTTTGTTCATGTTTTAAATTCTTTAAACTTTATTAATTACTTATAATGTTTGCAAAATCCTACAATAATAATTATATTCGTTAAGTTATTTTACAAATAACTGTCTTTAGCAAAGCATTTTTTGACAAACTCATGTTTCTCATAGGTTTCTTTATCTGAAATGTTCTACTTTTTACTTTGCTCTCTAGGAACCTTGCAATAACAGTTCTTGGATCATAAAAAGTTGTTCCAATTCCATTAAGAGCAATGACCATCCTTGAGTTTAAGGCTTCTCTTTATACTAGTTCCGACTGTTTTTTTTAATTTAAGCATTGTATGTATGGACACAACTCCATGTGTCAACATTAACATTGTGAGGTGTCAAAGAAACCTATGACAGCACCAATTTGTTTAAAATAGAGTGAGGTTGAGACGCCTTAAAGTAGAAATAGTCTTGCTGTCAATGAGAAGGACGCAGATTTTCAGCTGTGCAATAAAGCCATCACATCATCATTTAAATAGGTGACGTCATCTTTACCAAAAAAGTTCTCAACATCAAGGTGGGCTGCACTAGCAACCTCTGTTGGTCTTCGTACATTTAACAATGCATCTATCCTGTAGGAGATGCTCACTTTATCCTCTTCCAGTCTTTGAGAAACAAATTCTTTACAACTCAATATAGTTTCTTTTCTCGCTGCAGACCAGTATCTCTTGGTAGAAACTAACGAGTTGTTTTTACATCTCTGAGAATTTTCTTCAATTTACTAATCACTTTCAGATTCCTAAGTGCCTTCATTTATTTCCATCAACTGTTCTTCGTATCCCTCAGGACTTACCCATTTTTGATAAGCATCAAGGAATTTGAAAAAAAATTACTTTGACAAATTCTATATCAATTCTTTATCAGGCAGTGTAATGAAAGACCCTTGACTGTCTGTCTCAAGGTTTTCAAAGTGTATTGGAACATCTAGAATTAGGCAAGCGAGATGTTGTTCACTTCTTTAAAATCTATTTATAATCGAATAAACCCGCGAGCAGAAGGTTGTTCAGTTTTTGATGAGTAGGGTTGATGGTTCACAATGTTTTCTCAATGTTTTTGCGTGAGAGAAAAATTGTGTCGTACTGCTTTTGCCATGATTTTTAAGTGTTTCACGAACTGTACTTCAAAATATGCAGAGAAACAAAAGGCACTTTGATTTTCTGTTCCAGATATTTCTTCAAGCACTTTTACACGTTGAGCAGAAACTCGATAAAATGTTGCTTGATGATTCCAACTCCGACACAGTTAAGTCAGACCTGAGCAAAGCATCAAACGCAAAGTTAGTCTTTACCCAAGTACCGTTTTATAAGAGCACAGAGACCGCTGTTTTTGCTTGTATTTTCCTATACCCACTTATAGTTAAGTCTGTCAACTTATTTTTCGTGATATTTTTAGTGCACAAAATATCAAATACAACATTGACAAAATCCACAGGCTCCTCGCTTACTGAATTTACATTGTCCTAGAAAAACGCATTCTATGTCCTGTTCTTTTAAAAGAAATCGTGCTCTAACAAATTTGTTATCAACTCCATATTTCTCAACAGAACCATCTACTTGGATAGCAAAACAAACAGCATTTTGTAACTGTGATACGGTGTTTTCTTTTACTGCTATGACATCTGTTGCCATTCTTATCATTTCCGGAGTCAAAGAGTCAGCTTATATTAGAGTTAGGTGGAGGTAAAGATACGCACTTTCCATACATTTTGATTCTTAACGGACACATTCATCTAAACTTATGTAATGAGTGATTAAAATGTTAGATTAGAACCTTAGGCAATTGCCACCATCAACCGACATTCTGTCAATTTATAATTCTGTGAGAAATTGCAATTTTTAAAAAACATTGCTCTGCATATCTTTGCCCCATCGGTTGTAGTAAAAGTACGCAGTGGTGGGGCAAAGATACGCAGTGCGTATTTTTGCCCCATTAATGTGGGGTTTTGCCCCATTTCCAACAAAACGAATGAGTTATGCAAAATCATTAGTAAATTTCGCTAGTATTTATAGCTAAACTGAAAATTGAAAGTTAAACCATGGAAAAAAAGAAAAAAACAGCGGTCCATGCGATCGCAAATAGCAGATAACCCCTAACTACTATGACAAAAATTGTTGCATAAATACTGTGAGCGGTCTGAAAGACCCCTTGATCGTAGAATGAATAAAAGGGTTGATCATCATAACCTCATAAAGTACTGTTTTTGCGCTAAACTTTATGTAAAGGTCTATTATAATAAAAATTCTCCTCCTTCAGAAGTCTTTAGCGATACTACTAAATTTCCAAACGAATCAAAATTAAACTAACATCAATAGTTGAATTTAAAATAACAAGTTAAGCTATGAAAACTGAATATAGCAGCGGTCTGTGAGACCGTAAACAGGAGTTAAGGGTTAAGACTTAAAATCGTTTTATGAAACAAGAATATTGATTTTTAAAAACAGGTAGTAGGTATCTATGTTCTATATTTAAAAAAAAAACTTAACTAGGAAAAGGAAAAGGTAGTTAACTAGCTTATATTATTTAAGTAGCTATTATATTTTATACAATACTAACTTATAAAAAATACAACTTCCCACAACCTCATTGTAGAAAGCTTTGCATCTGGCTAAAATGATAGGACAAAGCCCCGCATCTTAAACTTGCGTGTATCTTTGCCCCAAGACGGATGCGTACTTTTAGCCCATTCTGCAGTATTTTGCTTAACCGGCTACCTACAAGATGAAACAAATTCGATCGAGGGAAACTATACGGCATTTAGAAGCTATAGAGCTTCCGTTCTCCACTGAATTTTTGGATTTGTAAAAATTCGAAGTATTGTCAGCTAAACAATAAAGTGAAATTTTAAAAATATTAGATCAAAATTCGAAAATTTAAACTTACCTCAATTTTTTTGGCACGGAGTGCTACTTTTTTCACAAGGTTTGAACACACAACTACTACACTTGAGACCAAACTACCACTTAGCAGTCATGATTGTAGAAATGTTTCTTCATATTAAATTAGCCAGTACGTATCTTTACCCCACCTACTCTATTCACCTGTTTTTTTTTTTTAAGTTGCCGGCACCATACCCTATCACTGGGCGACAGTATTGTGGTACTATCGCCTACTTTATATGTTATTTTATGCTCTGGTATGTACACACATTTTTTACTAAGGTGCTGCTATCTGATTCCTTTAATAACTGCATGTTATTAGCAATGGTAAGCAAAGAATGCTTTCTTTTAAGTGAAGTTGATTTCAACATTGTTGTTACAAAACATAATAATGAAACAAATGAAAACAAAACATGTCGGATTGCAAGCAATAAGGAAAATGACAAGAATGTCAGCACAAAAGAAAAAGAAAATAAATAATAAAAACAAAATGCATTCTCAAGTTTGTGGGTATACATGCTGAGATCAGATGTGCAGACATCTTATGATAAGGAACTCTCCAGGTTATCAAGCAAGCATTTGTTGTCGTTGACGGGAAATATGTTCATCTTGCATCTTTTTTTTCTCTTCCAAATTTTGGAGTTACAGATTTGAGTACTGTATATTTATGCAAATGAAAATTATATTTAATTTCAGACGTTGACACTTTAATGACCAATCTCATTTTTTTTTTCAAAAAACATTTTAATGTAACCTTTTTATAAATATTTAGAGAGTTGTGTCTGTTATTATAAGAAGATTTTACCTATCCCCCCCCCCCCCCCTGTACAACTGAAATAGGAATAAGAGAGAAATTTCAAGCCTACATTATTAAACCTTTTAGAACATTTCCGGAATATTGTATAGCGAAAACCAACTTTTAAAGTGTGAAAATAGATATCTAAGTAAACGGTATGCTACAAATGGTATTTCTCAGCATTGTCAGAAATCTAAAGAGAAATAAAGTAAATCCAGTACATAAATATTCCTTGAACAGTAAAAATAAAACAAATGCAATGGGAAAAATGTAATATAACACACAGACAAAAAATTATGTAACTATGGAATGTCATTTAGGAATTAAATTCACGAAAAACATAATGATATCAGAAAACTTTTCAATTAATAATGCGATGTGCTGCCATCTATTGTTTTCACAAAATTTTAGAACTTTGTATTGTATTTTACTTAGAAAACAAGTAACGAATTTGAAAACCAGATTTCAGCAATTACCATCCAAAAATATAGTCAAATTCTATAATTCATTCCTGTAAAATATCTGTATATATGTTACACTGCAAATGTCCAAAGTCTAGTAAATGCTATGTTTTACTGATACGTCCAAACATTTATTAAAATGAGTTGATAAAACCCTGAAATATGCTTTTAAAGGGATCAACTTTGAGCTTTTATCGAAATATTTCAGCAAATGGTAACATATACTGATTAAAAAGTTTAAAGTTATTAAATTTACTGTTTCCATAGGATTTGTTTAATTTATATCTGAAAAAGCGAATTGTTTTAACTTTAATCATGAGAGTGTAATCTGAAATAAAGTGATTTTTAAGGCTCAACAACAGTTGCAAAATTAGATGAATCTAAGAACCTGACATTGATACGGCTTTCTTTTAAAAACTTCCGAAATGATTCAAATATCATTTTAATTTATTTGGAGGTTGATAAACTGCAAACTGATCATCAGTAAAAAATAAATGCAACAGCTATGTTAAATTAAAAAGAAAACTAATTTATCTTAAAAAATGGGTATATTATTTTTTCAAGATAAATCAATTCATAGTTTACTTACTGACAAAACTATTAAAAAATGTATTAAAATCATGAGACAAGTTTTCGATAAACTACATGAATGTCAGCTGTGTTTCATGTGATTTCACAATTATTGCCTCGACTTTAATTTACTAATCAATTTACATAGTCTTTATATAAATTTAAATAAATGTTCGATTAATTATGCAAGATATCTGCATCAGGGATTGCAGATGTTAAGCATACATTTCCTGAATCTTGTGCTAAGCTTACCAATTTGGCTTTTTACCCAAAGGAATTGGTAAACCCAAGCATTTACAAAAGCAGTTTGGTAAATCCTGAAGTAGAAGTGCTTTATCAACTCAACTTGGAAAACGTTAGAATCTATCTAGTATTTATCAGGCTTCTGGCTTTTATAGTAGCATATACACTACTTAGTGTCCTAAAATTTACAATAATTGCAAAACATATAACACAGTCAAAAACTCAACATGTGCAATTCCGATCAATAGATGGAAATGCACTCAAATTGTTGACAATTGACATAATTTATTGAATGCAACTCGGTATCTATAATAGTTTAAGAAGCAGCATGACATTATGGCTACCAATTTTAGTATGCATAATAGATTAAAAAATAGATACAGTATAACACCTTCAATCCGGATATATATAATCCAAAAACTTCTTTAATACAGATATCTTGGAATGTTTATTCTTTTTTTTAGTTTATACTTGCAGTTAAAGATCATAGACCGTGCCCCTACACGTACTAAAAAGAATTTCAGTATTTTTTTCTTCTTTTGAACAGACAATTGCAATTTTCATATTTTTTCTATGTTTAAAAGTGACATTTAGAGCGAACAGTTTTGGTTTTCAGCATAAAAATAATATCTTTGATTAAATAACATATTTAATTTTTTCAATTTAAAAATTTATTGTAATAATATTGTGTTTCATATGTAATTTATATTTTTTCATAATACTATTAGCCTTGCGTATTACAGACCTGCCAACTGCTACGAAAAAATCATATTTGCTACGATTTGGACCTATAAACTACGATGCTACGAAAATCGCTCTTAAACTACGATTTTTTGCAAAAAACAAAAATGCATTTTTTTGTTTCTAGTTGTAATTTTTATCCCACGCAGCATATTTTTCAGGAGTGATTCTGTTCCAAAATTTCAAAGTATTCATTTCCGAAAGTTTACAAAAATTGGCCATTAGCTCGAAAATTCGGACATTAAAAAATGGTCATGAGAAAAAAAAAATCTGGGCTACAAAACAAACTTTTTAACATAAAACTCTCTTTATGTATATTAACCACGAGTGAATCGTGTTTCTGTAAATATTTATAGTACAGGAATTCCCTTCCTTACAAACAGGGGTGCCATTTTAAGTATTTCTGAAAGGGGGGATGTTCTTTGAGGGGCAAGCTTTGAAATAGTGTGCAAAATCGCTCGATTTGCACACGGAAAATATAAGTCCTGCATAATGAAAAATGTTGTGCAGTATTTCCCCCTGTAAATTCTTCCACAGATCTATGATTCTTCTGCAAGTATAATTTGAAATTTCTTGGAAGTTCGCGATTTTTTTTTCTTGCAAAATAAAGGAATTTCCAAAATTGGAAAAAAATTGGGAATATCCTGAAACGATCGCGGAAAAAAAATCGCGAATTTCATCAAAATTTACTGCACTGGGATAAGAAATTGGAACCAGGCTCCTTTTACAAATGTCAGAAAACACTGTGAAACGAGAAGAAATTCTAAAAATTGTGTAAAAATTTTCTGAGGAAAAAAATTACTATATTGAGTTGAAAGACTGAAACCTTATTCCTTTTACAAATATCAAAAGATGGCTGCGAAACACGAAAAACCAACCAACCTCCAGATTAATTTTAATTTTGTGTGCTACGATTTTTCATTTTCAAAGGTTGGCGGGTCTGGTATTACCATTGTTAAATATATTAAAGCAATAGTAATAATAAAAAATTATTTTTTTAAAGTAATATAATTTGAGAACTAATAATAATTTTATATTGTTTGTTAATTTTTTTTCTCTAAATAGAGAAAGACGGAGCCAAAATACCACAAAATCCAATTTATTATTTTAAATATTGAATTTATGACTGAATTTGCTATTCAAAGTGTATTATATTTATTTTTTCATAACATTAGTCTATTTTAAATATATTAATATATCAATAAAACTGTATTAAAAAAAAATTAAATCATGTTATAAGATTTCGTTTTTTTTTTATAAAATTGGTTTCATTCGCAATATTTTTTATTTTATATCTGCCATTTTTTGTAATTTATATTATTTATTCAGTATTTATAACTCAGAAATCAGAATGAAAAAATTTTTCCACGCGCTTTTTGAGTTAGTGAGCACCAGCTTTCATTAAATTCTATACCTGCATAAGTAATTCAGTCATTGAAAAAAAAAAAATAAATAAGTAAAAGGGGAAAAAAAATTAGCACTTTCCAACCAATCAAGGGCATGCAAAAATAGTAGGCTACTCACCTTGAATTTAACCAAAACCATTCTTCAAAGATTAAACATTCATTTGCTTTTACAATACTTATGCTCTTTTTGATGTTATTGTGATGAAAAACTATTTTATATTCAATACAAAGTATACAATATTTAATGCTTATATTATGACATAAAATCACAATTAATGCTATTGTAATGGAGGAATTTGCTACTAATACATAAAACATAGACTTATAAATGAAATATCATACATTGAATTATCAAAAATAATGCTTATAGATTTCAATATTTATGTTAATTTGAAGAAAATTTAAAGGAATTTCTTAACTTATGTTTTTATAAGAATTACTTGCAAAAAACATTTCCAATCCACAGTACACACAGAAATGATTATGCATGGGGCTTGGGGTAAATCAGACACATAGCCAGGGAGGGGGCTGAAGCCCCTCCCGAAAGTTTAAAAAGATGTTTTTTCTTGTTTTATACTCCATAACATTAAAACTACGTGCACTATAAATTTATTCAATTACAGGTATAGCAATTCCTCGTTATATCGCTCATTCAGATATATTGTTCTTTATCATGGAAGACGGTAGTATTTCGAGTGACGCAGCCTTAAGCCTAAAATCGTATCGTATCGTATCGTTAAAATCGTATCGTATCGTATCATAGAATTCGTAGATGGCGGAACTCATATACAGGGTGATTCAGCTCGTCGGTGACAAACTTTAAGGATCGATAGAGCACACCTAGACGAACATTTTTGAATAGGGAATGTAGGGTCCCTGACGCGATGGTAAGGCGCTAGGCGCTTTCAAAAATTTGGGTGCCGAAATTCGAAACGTCATAAAAACTAGGGAAATGGTTAGATTTTCTTGCTTGTTGCGTCGAAATGATTCTGTTTGTTTAGACTTTCTTCAGTACCAATTTGATAAGCGTATCTCTTAAAACATGGATAGGGGGCGCTGCAGACTTTGGAGAGCTAGACAACAACTTTAAGCCCGTTATTTTGATAATTTAACACATGCTCGCCAAAGTTTATACTCTAACTTAAAGTTTGAACCCAAAAGTAGAGCCCTGCAAAAAGCGTAAGAGCCGGAATAAAATGTCTAAGTACAGGGTGGTCGAAACTCGAAGGCTCCTAGGAGATAAACAAACAGATTTCTTGACTTATGGCATGCATTTTCATGATTCTGTTTGCTGGGGCTCTCTGAAACTCAGTTGAACGGTACAAAAAGAAACATCGATAGGGGGCGCTTTGGGCAAAAAACATAATTCGTTGACATTTCGGACGCTAACTGGAAACGGGGCGCTACGATCAGTTAGAAACAAAACAAGAGAGTAATTTACTTATCACAAGAAGCTATTAAAACTGCAGTTTGTTTGTTTTTTTTAACAAACATAGCTGGTTTCAATCATGCACAATGCGCGCAATAAAATTTACATAAGGTGCTTTTTGCTGATTTATGCAAAAGATATCGTACCATATCGATATGCAAAAGATACGTAATGCGTAGACGACAACGCGAGATGACGTAGTTGTATGCGCAGACACGTCTTTTGAACGTGCGGTACCTACTTAAGCTTCGGGTTACTTGTCTGCAGATCGGTAGTAGGATGGAACGGTACACAAACTCTGAATTGGCTGACATGCATTTGGCGTATGGCGCTGCTGGTTGTAATGGACGAGCCGCTCAGCGGTTGTACGCCGAGCGTTACCCCAACAGGCAAATCCCCTGCCATGCCTTCTTCGCTCGAGTACACCAGAGGTTGTCCACAACGGGATCTTTCGACGGAGGCAGGCCTGAACGGGAGCGATCAGTGAGCACCCCCGACAACGAAGAGGCTGTGCTTAACCTGGTTGAGGACAACCCAGGTCTTAGCACGAGAGATATCGCCAGACATGTTGGCATTTCGCAAGCAACTGCGTGGCGCATCTTACGTTCCCGGAATCTGCACCCCTACCACATCCAGCGGGTGCAGTTGCTCAGAGAGCAGGATTTTGGCCCTCGAGTGAAATTCTCAAGATGGTACTTGGCGATGAGATCCAGGGATCCCCGTTTTGTAAACAGCATTTTGTTTACGGACGAGTCCACCTTCAGCCGGGAGGGAATGTGGAACGCCCACAACAGTCATGTGTGGTGTGATGAAAATCCACATGAAACCAGAAGCCGAGCAGCCCAGGAGCGTTTCTCAGTAAATGTGTGGGCCGGCATTCTGGGGGATTGCCTCATTGGCCCTTATTTGTTACCTGAACGGCTGACAGGTGGAAATTACCTGATTTTCCTGGATCAAGTGCTGCCGCAGCTTCTGGATGAGGCGCACGTACCCGAAGGTTCGCGTCGCCAGATGTGGTTCCAGCACGATGGAGCTCCGGCCCATTACACGAACGACGTGCGTCTCCATCTAAACGCAAGGTATGGCCAGCGGTGGATCGGGCGTGGGGGTCCAGTTCACTGGCCTGCCCGATCACCAGACCTCACCTGCTTGGATTTCTTCCTTTGGGGTTACCTGAAGGCCGAGGTATACCATACACCTGTCAGCAGTGCTGAAGAACTTGAAGCGCGCATTGTGGCAGCTGCAGGGCAGATCAGAGATACTCCTGGCATTGTTGGAAACACACACTCCTCAATGCGACGGAGGTGCGAAGCCTGCATCATGGCCCAAGGTCGAAATTTCGAGCATCTTCTGTAGTGTTATTTTTTGTAAATAAATTTCCAGTATCATTGATGTTTTTGGTCTAAATTTATTCAGAAGTGTTGAGCAGAGGTAGAAAATGTGTTTTCATTATTACTAACTGATCGTAGCGCCCCGTTTCCAGTTAGCGTCCGAAATGTCAACGAATTATGTTTTTTGCCCAAAGCGCCCCCTATCGATGTTTCTTTTTGTACCGTTCAACTGAGTTTCAGAGAGCCCCAGCAAACAGAATCATGAAAATGCATGCCATAAGTCAAGAAATCTGTTTGTTTATCTCTTAGGAGCCTTCGAGTTTCGACCACCCTGTACTTTGACATTTTATTCCGGCTCTTACGCTTTTTGCAGGGCTCTACTTTTGGGTTCAAACTTTAAGTTAGAGTATAAACTTTGGCGAGCATGTGTTAAATTATCAAAATAACGGGCTTAAAGTTGTTGTCTAGCTCTCCAAAGTCTGCAGCGCCCCCTATCCATGTTTTAAGAGATACGCTTATCAAATTGGTACTGAAGAAAGTCTAAACAAACAGAATCATTTCGACGCAACAAGCAAGAAAATCTAACCATTTCCCTAGTTTTTATGACGTTTCGAATTTCGGCACCCAAATTTTCGAAAGCGCCTAGCGCCTTACCATCGCGTCAGGGACCCTACATTCCCTATTCAAAAATGTTCGTCTAGGTGTGCTCTATCGATCCTTAAAGTTTGTCACCGACGAGCTGAATCACGCTGTATACAGCTAACTCGACATCAAAGAAAACGCGAAAAGCCGCCTTTTAATAACTCAGCAAATATATGTCTTATTGTTCTGAATTTTCTAGAACAGTCTTATATCTGCAGTCTAATCGTATACTGAAATTTTTGCATTTCTACGTGCAGTATATTTTGAGATCTAAATAGCCATTTTTAAAGTGAAAACGTTGGTATAATATCGAGGAAGTTCCTAATATGAAAATCTCGAAAACGGTTCTAACGATTATTTTTAAATTGATACATAATATAAATGTGATTAAAGCGAGGTGAATAACACTTTTCTTTTTTCTGGGAAAACTCTCGTTCGTTAAATAATTCGATTTTTTTTTTCTCTCGAAAATGACACGGGCGATTTTTAAAAAATCAAATAAATATGTTTCAGATGAACCAAATAACAATTTACTTGTTTCCAGCAAGACTCTTGTTCGTTTTATAATGCGCGTGAAAAATCGGACTATATTTCTTCGCCATTCTATGGAAATTTCACCGAAAATGCATGACACTGTATTCATACACACGCTTTCTTTTTAACCACTTTTGGAAAGAAAAATTTTGTCTTCCCACTGGCTGAGTGGCTAAGGGCCATCGTTTACTGACCTTAAGATAGGCAGTTCGATACTCCTGGTACGTGTTTTCACATGTGAATGTTTTTTTTTTTTTTTTTTTTTTTTTTTAAGTCTGCTAGCTGACCATTATTCTCAGTTCCTTTGTAATTTTTTTAATTGCTATTAAGTTAAATAAAATTACAATTATAATGACGCCAATTCGATGATGATTATTTCTTGGCAATTTTTCAACAATAAAAATATTACCATAAATTTTATAAATATATTTAATTTCAATCACTTTACAAAAAATATACATTAATAATTATTATTTGAATATAAATCACACGATCAGAAACGTAAAAAAATAATTCATTTCAGCTCTTCTTTTTATAATATCATTTTTTATTATTATGACGGTCAATCAATATATAATCACTGACATCCATAATATTATTATTATTATTATTATTATTTTCCTTGCATAAAAGCTATTGTGATGTAATAATTCTTTTATAATAAATAATTTAGTTGAAATGTTTTATTTATAAATATCAATGAAGTTTGATAACCCCGAGACAATTCTTTGCAATATTTACAGTTTACATAATAAGCATATCAGAATTCTGGTGTCGCCATCTTTTGACGCAATTGCGTAGTATTATAGAGAAATGTTTGATAAAAATGTTGAAGTAGACAGTTTTTAAATCGAAGAATTATTTTAAGAGATATTTAATGTTAAATCTGGATAAAATTGTCTCATTAAAAAAGTCTCATAGGAAAAAAAAATATACATGGGAATTTAATCATTTTCATTCAGTTTAATCATTCAATAGAAACCTCGAAGTTTGCAGAGTGCATTTATTATTCTTAACTTGCCTAATTTTTTGACGGTTTATTTCAATTTTAAATTAAAATTTTCAGAATTTCCAGAGATATTTTTTACATATTTTAGAAAAGGTTCTTTTAAATTGTTGCCAAATGTTAAAACAGCGCAAAGAATAATATATCCTTTAAATTAAAAATTTATTCACACGTGACTATTATAAACAGAAAAAAATCCTTTTAAATTAGAATTAAATGATAACGTGTTAAAAGCAGGAAAATATTAAACATTACGTCATAAAAATTGTTTTTACACATGCTTACTTAAAATGAAAGAAAATTATAAAATAATCAATTATTTTCAAATTAGAATTAAATGATTACCCATTAAAAGAAGGAAAACATTGAAAATTACGTCATAAAAATTATATTTACACGTGAATATTAAAAGAAAAAGAAAATTTTTAAATAATAAATTCATTGATATGTGTTAAAAGTCGTAAATGGAGGAAATTACGTCATATTGGCCAAAACAGTTTACAAAACACATTGCAAAACATATTGCAAAACAGTGTAAATTAAAAAATATATTTATATGAGAGATTTATTTCAAATTTCGAGATGATATTTTTAACTATAGTTGCTAATTTTAAGGTAGCGCAAATAATAATATTATCTTTCTAATAATAAAAATATTTTCAGTTGAATGTTACAAAGAGAAAGGAAAGTTTGGTGAAAATTATGTCAGATTTAAAACGTTACATTTAAAATCTCTTATTTAAAATCATTTTCTTATACCGTTGTTAAAAAATACCATAAAGCAAAGACTCTGTTGACTTAGTTCCTTTTATATTTGGTAATTTTCAAATGTTTAACTAATCTTATTTAATCAAGCAGGGAAACAGCAACTAACATCAGCTGATTCGGTTTTGAAATCCCTCAGTAAAAGGGAAACCCGTTTACAGTAAGATCGCCATTGATTTTTTAATTATACAGAGCAGCCTCGATTATCCGAGCTAATTGGGACTGTTAGTAAATCGGAATCGGAAATCTCGGTTAATAGAAACTGTGTGTAAAAACTCGCCGTGCTTGCGAATTTAACATCTCTTTTAAAAAAATATATAGAACGTTTTTTAAATAATAAAAGTAAATATATGTAAAGTTCTGTTTCACAGCTTAACAAATTTAAAAAGAAAATCAACTACCAGTAGTAAATTTTAAAATGCAAATTGAAAAATTTACGAAAGTTCACACAGCCACTGGAAACAAAGCATTGTTCGCTATTGACTTCTCAGGGTCCAATGTTTCTTTGGAGTTGAGGGCTTTTGGGGCAGAAGGGCCTGTATAGCACGGACAGTGAGCTAAAGAGTGTGGTTATTTTTAAGGCTCATTCAAAAGGGAAAAAAATCAGACTTTGTTATCGGCTCGGTTAACAGAAACCGCGATTAATCGAAGCTCGGTTAATCCAGGTTCTACTATAATTCAATCTTCCGTAATCTTTTTAAAGCAGATCAAATTAATGGACTTTAGCACAAAGTCACATAGCTGATAACTGCCATGCTTGTTGGCCACCTTTTTTTCAAAAAGTTTGCTTCACCTTATTCAATTAATGAGATATCTCCGATAAAATAAGTCACATTTTCCCGTTCTAAAATACTGGTATCCAAAAATCGTAGCATGTAACTGACACTACAAGTACTCATGGAACTAGACTATTTTAAGTCTGATTTTTATTATAGACTATATAAAATTATTAAAAATATATATTATGATAGGAACTAGCGGGCTTCGTCCGCTAGTTACGTTACGGATATAAAATCATGTTTTTTTTTTAGGGAAAAAGAAATAAAAACCTATTTGACGATAGGTTTATAAAGACACATTTTGTATTTGTTATATTTCCGGGGATGAGGAGGGGGGGGCTATTTTGATTAAATATCGCAATTAGTCTACATGGCAGATATAATTATGATAGACACTAGCGGGCTTCGCCCCTCTATGGCGCCTTATGGGTCCAGCTTCCATAACTCAGAAACTACCTTTCGGACATCAATGCAACAGATTCCAAACGTTATAATTAACTTAATAATCACCCTATATAGCATTAAAGTAAATTTATGAGTACTGCATACTATTTTTTTATCGTAATTTCTGAAGAGAAAAAATTATTTCGGTTCCATTCTTAGGTACTGGTCTGAAAAATTTTGAAAAAGGGGGGAAGGAGGGGACATGAGACTGCTGTTTGTCAAACAACACAACGGGATCTGGCTTATTCAACTTGGTTTTTGATGACTTCAATTGGAAGGTGGTTTGTTTAAAAGAGTGCGTTCCCTGCCCCATGAAAATTGGAACTATTGGTGCTACATCTATGTAAGGATTTAATAATTATAAATTAACATTTTGGATTTATTAATTTAAGGATAAAGTGTTTTTAAAGGAATATCAAATGAAACCCTCTGTGCGATCTGCGATTATACTTACCCAGTTGTTTTTATATACAAACTGCTATAAGGAAAATTGTAATAAAATAGTAAAAATTAAATCTGCATTAAATTCCATAAGTATCTTTTTTTTTAATCATTTTATCACCAACCTCAAAAAGTAATGATATCAATGCAAAAACCCTTGATGGGTTAAAAGTTTCTGACGCAGCACTTTATCTTATGCTCTAAGAATTTTAAATATGGAACTTAAAAATACTGATATCAAATTTTGAGTGACGTTATGCTATTTCTTAAAAAATATATTTGTATTTATTTCACCATTTTATTTTTGTTTTATTTATAATCGCATGTGCAAAAGTTATGTTCAACATGAAAAGCTGCATAAAATTTTATTCGCTGTTGCTTTATCATTTACATCTCTCATAAATTCAAAATATGTGTTTTAAAAGATATGATATAAAATTTAAGTGACGCCTTGGTGTGACTTTAAAAGGTTTGTTTTTTAAAATTCAATTTAAATTATTTTTGACTTGGTTAAAATATTTTTTTTACATCTACACAATACTTTTAATTTTCCAATTCACTGTTAAATATATCACTTTCATTGAATCTATACTATGCATTGAAATGTATTTATTTCAATAAATTGATTTATCTTTTGTGTCACGCTATTCAAAATTGTGAGTAAGATTTATGTAAATGGTTTCTTTGCGTCATTGTGTCCAAACTACATGAAATGTATGAAAAAGGATAGTTTGACGCAAATAAACCATTTACATAAATCTTACTCACAATTTTGAATAGCGTGACACAAAAGATAAATCAATTTATTGAAATAAATACATTTCAATGCATAGTATAGATTCAATGAAAGTGATATATTTAACAGTGAATTGGAAAATTAAAAGTATTGTGTAGATGTAAAAAAAATATTTTAACCAAGTCAAAAATAATTTAAATTGAATT
Source organism: Maratus speciosus (assembly GCA_963932465.1). Taxonomy (NCBI): domain Eukaryota; kingdom Metazoa; phylum Arthropoda; class Arachnida; order Araneae; family Salticidae; genus Maratus; species Maratus speciosus. The sequence goes on from OZ010798.1 coordinate 39,420,586, forward strand.
TTAAAAAACAAACCTTTTGAAGTCACATCAAGGCGTCACTTAAATTTTATATCATATCTTTTAAAACACATATTTTGAATTTATGAGAGATGTAAATGATAAAGCAACAGCGAATAAAATTTTATGCAGCTTTTCATGTTGAACATAACTTTTGCACATGCGATTATAAATAAAACAAAAATAAAATGGTGAAATAAATACAAATATATTTTTTAAGAAATAGCATAACGTCACTCAAAATTTGATATCAGTATTCTTAAGTTCCATATTTAAAATTCTTAGAGCATAAGATAAAGTGCTGCGTCAGAAACTTTTAACCCGTCAAGGGTTTTTGCATTGATTCATATCTACCACTAAAAATATAAGTTCTTCTTAAAACGCAATTGTAATTGTCTTTATGCACAGTAATATTCTATAGGGGTCGTTCCTTACCATTAATTTGACAAAGAAAAAGGAAGTATAATACATGTATGGTGTATAAATTAATTTTAGGAGTCAAATATAAAACAACTGCTTGCATGTTATCTTCCTTAATTTTCGCTATCCTCATTATATCAGGCATATAAAGAAAACTTAGAGTGGTCAATGTTAAAATGTTTTATAAAGAAAGGAGAACAAAACCACCTATAATGTAAAATCATGTGAAAATTAATAATTTTAAAGAAAGTATCTTTGAAAATGGTGTTATAGTTGTAAAAAGTTTTTTTATAAAAAAAAAAAAAAAAAAAAATTAGTAGCAGGAAATAAAAAAAAAATGGTTTGAAGTAAAACGAGAGTATCGAGAAACCTTCAAACGTGTCATGGCGTCCCCCGGGCTGTTCACAGAACAACTTTGCATATGAATCCTAATTGTTTGCAACTGCAACAAACAATAATATTGTTTGCATATGAATCCTTAATAGAAAAAAAAATGTGCACAGAATAGTCTGTCTGGGAAATTTTTTTGTCTTTTGAAGAATGATCAACTTTAGGGATGGATACCCCTATTAGGGATTTTTTGGTAGTTTTAACAGCACCCCCTACAGAATTTTCCAGGGGCAGCATCTAACATTCTAACAATCTTATTTTGTGCAAAGAAAGAAATTCCACTTACAGGTTATCAATGATAGCAGTCCGCTAACGTTAAAGAAACCGATAAAAAAAGACTGCAACCTAAGAATGCTTTTAAGATTTAGAGCAAAATCTTGAGATGACGAATTAAAACGACATATTGTAAACTGCCACAGAAATGCTACTTACTTCAGCCCAGATATTCAGAATGAAATCATTCAAATATGCTCGGATATAGTTACCGAAGAACTAATTACCAAAATAAATAACGAGATCTGTTTTAGCTTGATTGCTGATAAAACTATGGATATTTCAAGCACATGCACAGAACACCTTCCCCTTTGTGTTCGATATGTGGCCTATTTATAAAATTCACAAAACCCATATCTAGGGGAGATTTTTTTAGGCTTCATCCCAATAAATGACTTGTCTGCCGAAATTTTAACAGAAGTCTGTAAATGTAAAGACAGAATGTCTAAATGCATCGCAAAGGCGTATGAGGGAGTGGCCAACACGGCTGGTTATGTTAGTGGGGTCCAGTCTAAAATTCGTCAGAAGTATTCAAAAATTAGATCCGCCCATTGTGCAAGCCACTGGTTAAACTTTGCATTGTCCAACATAATACTGATTCTTGCCATCCGAAATTGTCTTGGAGCTGTTGATGACAACCTCCAAACTGAAATAAAGATCAAAATACTAACATTTAGGCACACATCACGTGCAAACCCTCAAATTTCATCCACTGAAGAATATTACGTGATCATCGTCTTTATTCTCTGTGTAGAAAGTCTTCTTCAAATTTGAATGACGGATTCATTTCGAATGTAGACATTCTAACAGATTTCCAAGTACTTCTAACAGGATTTGCTTCTCCGGAAAAAGGAAGCATTTCAGAGAATCTCTCTCGATATTTTGACGATAAGTGACAATGTTACAAGTGAAAACTGAATATGAATTATGGTGTGAGAGAATTGATAATGTTAACAAATACAGAAGGTTTCAAAATTTTTAGAGTACGTATCACAATCAAACATTTGCTGACAGTCTTGGCTACAATCCCGGTAACAACAGCCAGTGCTGAAAGGTCTTTTTCGACAATGAAAAGAATTAAATCTTTACCTCGAAGCGTTATGGGTGATGAGAGACTAAGTAGCCTTGCAATGATTTCCATTCATTGGGAATTGGGACATTATAGTAGATTCCGATAAGCAAATCAGTCTCATGTCTGAGAAGAAATCATGTAGATTGTTTCTGTAGCACTAGTAAACTTATTGTACCAGGAGTACTGCATTTATAATTATTCTAATTCTAATCATAGAATGTGAAATAAAAATATAATTTTTGATTACAGATATCTGTAACAATTCATTTTTTTCTTTTGAAAATTTATATGTATGATTAATTTCATCGATGGGCAAGAAAATGATGAACTATATGATAAATGAAACAAATGAATGCAACATACTCACATGATAATATTAATCCTGTGCTTTAAATCTGTTCAAATTACTTGTTTGCATTTCAATATTTTTTAAACCTTTTTCTCATAAGATATATGAGGCTTTTTTATTTTTGTTGCAGTCTTTCCCTAAAAAACACTCCTGGTTACCAAACCGGTTTGGAAACTGGAAGTGCTCTTGAAAACCATAAATTGTAACAGAACTCGAAAAAATATGAAAAAAATTTTTTTGACATTTAGATTAAGTATCCTATGCAGAAATATACCTCAGTTTAAGCCTTGCTTATTTTTTTTTAAATTTAAGCTTTAAATTATGCAAATTACTGCTCTTAGATCAGAAAAAATTCCAAGATTAAGCCCCCTCCAAAAGGAATTCCTGGCTAAGGTTCTGGGTAAATCCTTAGCCCCTTCCCCCTTTTTTTGGAGGGAGTAAAAAAGGCAATTATGTATATTTTAAGATATAACGCTTTTTTTTTAAGTACATAAATATATATTTTCTTATTTATTTTTCAGGGAGAAAAAAAATCCTCTTTCACAGTTAACAGGCTTGGAATAGGGGCACTAGAATGTTATGAACTACTGAAGACCCTTATGAAAAGTTACCTCTCACACTATTGTGATGAAAGATTTAACACTGAATTAAGTTTATAGCCTCTTGCATAAATTTCATTCTGAAATAAGGAAACACTTTCAGTCATGCTTAAGTGTTATAAAACTAGGTGAATTTAATCAAAATATGGCCATAAATGCATGTTTAACATAAATAACTTATATCTTAAGGATGTCATTAGCAAAACTAGTCATTAACAGAATAAATATGCAATTTATGCAGCAAAAATATCTCTAAAATATATACATCGATTACAGAATAAATAAATAAAGGAAAAAGTGCATTTTAAGAACAGCAATGGGGCCTCGGTGGCCGAGCGGTTAGGACACCGCACTGCCAGCCGCCAAGCATTGAGAGCGGCAGAGGTCTGCGAGTTCGACTATCGCTGGCTCCATTGCACACTCTTGCCCCGGATGTAATTTCTCTGAGTTGTAAATTTCACTGTTCTATCTCGTCCCTGTATATTGATGATGACTTATAAGCAGACCTAGATGTCAAGCACACAATTCAGATGTATGTGTTAAAAACAATAAAACATAAAAACAAAAGAACAGCAATTTACATTTTGAAAGTACCGCTAAATGACATTAAAAAGAACAAATATTAAAGATATACATATATTAAGACAGACTTTAAATACAATAAATCCAACTGGAGTGAAAAATTAGCTGGGGCCAGGAATCGAACCTGGGTCGACAGCATTGTATTTAAAGTCTGTCTTAATATATGCATATCTTTAATATTTAAAAAAAAAATGGAATTCAGACGTTAATCTATGTGCTTTAATAAAAGAACAAATGTTGCATTAAAAGGCTAAGATGTGTTATTATCCCACCCTCCGCGATGTTGAGTACTTGGCGATTTTTATCGCTCTGGCAACCCCGGCATTTGGCGTCTAGTGACTTATTATGGTAACCCCCTTTTTTACGACGCGAGAGCATGCTTTTGGCATGAAGATTCATTTCACTGCCGGGTGTCGTTGCTGACGGTTGCTTGACTCTTGTACCAGATACTCTTTGATATCGTGTTCTATGGCTGTCTTTTTATTTTTATGTTAAATTTATTGGATGTATTTCATTGACTATAGTTTCTGTAGTCCGTTTAAACGCTCTTGCTGAAGTAATTAAGAAATATGAGGAAATTTTGACATGAAAGGGAGGTTTGTTTATAGCGTGTCAATGCGTATTAAGCCTATTTTGGAAAATGACGGCGGTGTTATATTTTGTGCTGTAGGTTTCAAGAAAGCAGATGTCTGTTAAGGTATGTTGATAATTTTATGTGTATTTTGTTGCTTTAAGAGTTTTTTACATTTTGAGATTGCTACAAAACGAGAACTACTGAATTTTGAGAATGCTATATCGCGAAAAATGCTGAATTCGGCGATGTTTTTTTTTGGTAAATGAGCGCGAAGCGCTCATACAACTATTGCTGATTGCCACTTTAGCGAGTTTCGTTTTTTAGGTATATTTTGCTGCTTTAAGAGTTTTTTACATTTTGAGATTGCTACAAGACGAGAACTGCTGAATTTTGAGAATGCTATATCGCGAGAAATGCTGAATTCGGCGGTGTTTTTTTTTCCGTTAAATGTGCGCAAAGCGCTCATAGAAGGATTACTGATTGCCAGTTTAGCGAATTTTGTTTATTATTTACATTTTATTTTCATTGAGTCAAACATGCATATAAACGGGTGCTTGGCGACATTTACTACTTGGCGAAAAGGGGGTTTTCTTGCCAAAAAAATCCAAGATGGCGGAGGGTGGGATGATAACACATCTGTTCCGAAATCTTGATTAAACAGTAATAAATAGGCCTAACTCAACTACGTCATCATTTACTAAATTAAAAAAAATATTAATATTTCACTGCATAGCCACCAGTCAAAAGAGAAATAAAGTAAATTCAGTGCATAAATATTCGTTTAGCAACGAAAATATAAGAAATGCAACGTGAAAGTTGCAATAGAACGCAAACAAATGATCACGGTAGGAATTATGAAACGCCATTTAGCGATTAAATTCATGATAGACGCGATGATAACTGAAAACATTTCGATATACATATTCGATTAATAATGTGCTATGCTGCTATCTATCGGTAACACAAAATTACAGAAGTTTATTTTGTGCTAGATTTCTTGTGTGTTGCAAATTACTTTAAAAGCACTTATTTTCGCGAGGCTTTAATTTTCGCGAGCCCGCCGTACTCGCGAAATATATACTTTTTTTTCGCCTCAAATAATAATGAACAATCAGAAATTTTTCGCTTTCGAAATTTAATGATTACAGTCACTTAAATAAGAAATAAGTACAAAAATTTCTTGGATACTTACAACTAGTTCATGAATATTATACAACTACTTTTTAAATAAAAACAATAATGCAACTAATAGAATGCAGCTCATTCACTTACAATATTTATACCAGCTTCCTTGAAGCCATTCATTTTTAGAGCGATGGGGAGAGGGGGGGGGGAGCAAAGAACTTTTCTGACAAAAGGAAGTTTCTTAAATTGCCTTATGCAAAAGAGGATCTATTTAGGTAGTTTCGGAATTTTTCAACTTTCGATTCAGTTCATATAAAATTCGCGAAATTTTCAGCTCCCGAAAATACCGATATCTTCATTTTCGCGAAAATTACGGCTTGCTAAAATAAGAACTTTTACAGTATATAGAAAATTACGGTATATCAACTCATCGATCTGGCTTATCCCTCTTGCAAAAGCCTGAACATCAGGAGCCTCATAAAAATTGTTACCAAAAACTGAAAAATAGAAAATATTTTTAGAATTATTTTAAATTATTATTAGAATTATTTTAAAATTAAATATAATTAGATTATTTTTAAAGTTGCACTTATTAAGAGATTTTAAGAAAGAAAAATCAAATTGTAATTTTGATGACATCATTAAACTAGAGAAAGAAACAGAAAATCTTTAGGAAAAGTGCCACTTAAATATAAAATATTCTTTACATATTTTTTTTTTCTAATAATAATTTTCTAAAATTAAAATTAGTAAAATGAAATTCAAACAAGTGCCCAAGTAAAATAAATTAAACATATACACTGATTCTACTTTACTTTTCAAATTATGATTTATTTATTTTTATTTTTTTACTTTCAATATTTTAGGAGCCACTTATGGCACTAAAATTTTCCTGCAATAGCTTCTAAAAGGAAAATTAAAATGTTTGTAGATCTAAATGTAATCATTGCCCTGATACAGAAATTAAAATGCAGAATAACATCACTAAACTGGAAGACATTTGAATCACTTTTTGATTTGTAAAATTTTGGCTCATTGCTCGAATCTCAATGTAATCGAGACATTTTGAAAAAAAATTTGTGTAATTTCATGAATAACTTCAAAAGAAGAGAATAAAACCTGTAATTTTTTAAGCCCTTGATTAATTTAATTTAAAGTTAACTTGATACTCTTCAAACTATTGTTTATTATTTGAGTATTTTATAATAGCTTATTGATTTATTTTTATGAATAAAAATGATTTAATCAAAGAACAACATGCAATTTTTGTTGTAAAAGTTGAAAATTTCAATAATAGAAAAAAAAAAGGTTTTAAAACCACACTTCACATTTTTGAAATAGCTTTTTGTCGCATAGTTCTCTTAAAAGTGTGCTCTGTAATACGAATGTTGAGATTTTCAAAAAGTGAGCTTAAGAAAAAATAAGTAAAAGATAAAAAAAACAGTAAAAATGGGTACAGTAGACTCCCTCAAATCCACACAGCTTGGGACCAGAGGTTGCGCGGATTTTAGAATTTTGAGGATATCTGGTCATTGCTTTGTTTACATTTTTAAAAGTAATTTGAATGTAATCATGCAATCAAAATTATAATGAATGCTTGCAATATAGTAAAATATTAAAATAATTAAGTAATGTAATAAAGTATGATGATAAAAAGTAAGATAATTTAAAAAATTATTAAAAGTAAAGGCCAAGTAAATAATAATGTATAATTAAATATGTATAATAAAGATGAGATGTATTTTCCTGGAATTATTTAATGAAATTTCTTCATAAAAGTAACCTAATAATTCACATAAAAATCATAAAGTAAGAAGTTTTATTTCAGGTTTAGGCAGAAAAAAGCTTGATTAATACATAAATATATTTGGTAAAAAGATTGTAATTACCAGTGAAATCAGGAATATCTTCATTTTTTTCACAAATAAATTTATACTTCCTTCAGGAGAAATCACGGGTTCAGTCATATTATTGAGAATTACATATTAAAATGCATACAGAATGATATAACGCTAAAAAGTTCTGTAATTTTGCCGGTACATATGATCTGAAAACTTCATTGTTTACATCTGTGATGATATGTGCATTTTAGATGTTTATGGATATTAGGGTTGTGGATTTGAGGAAGCCTACTGTGTTTACTTAACATTTTTATTTTAAAAAGATTCTATATTACTGAAAATTCAATTCTTAATTTTATTGACACTTTGATGTCTAAGCCCGAGTTTCTCTCAGGGTGCCGTTTTTGCTGAAACTAACTATGCTTGAGAATCTCTCGTGGTCAACTTTTAATTCTCTGAGCTATAAAAGTACCAACTATATACGTTCTCGGTCTTTTCAGATATTATCTACGAACCTTTTACTTTGAAAAAAAAAACATATATATAGATGATAACACTAAACAGGAGTAAGTATATGAAAAAATCTAGAATCAGAGCTTAACTCAAACTTATTGTGAACCTTGTTCTGTAGCTCTTTGTGCAAATCATTGTTTTGAAATATACCACACAAAAGCAATAATGTTTATATACAAATAAAACCTATTTTCAGATATTTGTACAACGTTTGGGTAAGTTTTTATTCAAATCTATGTAAAATTTTATATTAAAAAATGATATTTTCTTATGTGGAACTTTTTTTAAAATATAAAACATGCTTTTTCAATAATTTCTCATTAAATATTAATTTTTAGTGCATTTAAATAGTTCCTTGATTATGGATAAAAACAGTTTGAAGTTTATAAAAAAATTATTAAAAAATATATCTTCCAAGTATTTTTTAAAAAAATCATGAAAAGTATCAAATACGGGGAACGAGGGGTCATGATTAACGTCAGAGAGGGATATGCAATAGAAATAGCTCAGGCTTCAAAGTGTTAAGGGCACCTTAAGGGTTGCAATAAATAAATAAATAACAACAGTAAATCATTCAAAGGGAATGGGATGGAGTTTAATGACATTATTAGATATTTATAATTATCGGATCTTCACACTAATCTGTGAGGATATACTTCGGAAGACTAAATTGATTTTAAGCAAAAATTTTCATCATTTTTTGAAGTACAGAGAGCGGTATAGTGAGTCCCCTTAATTAAACCTTCTCACCGCCACAAACTCAGTGGTGTAGTCCTGGGGAAAAAAGTGGGGGGACGCTCATAGTTTCGAACGTTTGGGTCTATATCACACACACGGCAAACTTTATTTTGAATCTTTTTTTTCATTTTCAATTGCAGAGAAAAGCAATTGAAAATTTAAATTTAAAAATTTAATTTAAATTAATTTAATTAGTTTCTTTTGGACACTAAATAGCTTGCTATAGAATTCAAAAATTTTAAAACTTATTTCATGACTGAAAATTTTTGAATAGAATTCGTAATTTAGAAACATTAATTCAGGCAACGAAATTTTTATTAGAATTTGTGTTGCATTATTTATTTTGGAAATAGTTATAAAATAACTGTTTTCCACTGAGAGCATTGAAAATTATTGTATTTTTACTTTATGGTCAGTGTAAGGAATTTATTGTAATCATGGAAAAGAAAAATAAGACTGAAATTTTGGTACATCTTTACTTTTTGAAGCCCCCTGAATCCATTTTGCCTATTTTTACAACAATTCTCTATGTATGTGCGTATACATGTGTGTATGTTGATATTTCCTTAGCCTTTTTTTCTCCATGTGTGTTTGAACCTGATAGCGTTCAAACGGAGTTTTCGACTGGACTCAAATTTTGCAAGTAAGTTATACATTATGAATAGACCATTTAATGCTCTGAGACTATATGTCACGGTCCAAACTTTAATTTGGAAGAAATTCTACCCGTTTTTCACATCTAGGCAATTTTAAAACCATCTTTTGACCGGAAGTAACAAATAAGTACTGTTTATGTGAGAAAAAATATCAAAAAATGTGACCAATGCCGAAGATAATCGATAAATAATGCTTTTTATTGGCCCGAAGAATACGTTTAGTACTCAAGTGCTGACCCAAATCGAATTTTTTAAAAGTATGAATTTTAAAAAGTGGAAATAGATAAATATCCTTTTACAGAACATTTCCAAAAATTGTGTTTCATCAAGATTTCTTTTTAAAAAAACTTGAAATAGAAACTTTAAAATAATAACTATATGTTACTTCTAGTGTTAAAATGCAATACTTGATTTTTTTTTTCAAAAATTAGAATTTTAACGGTGTGAAATTCTAAAAGAAAATTCTAAAATTTTAGTTTTATCACGATTTCTCAAGAAACGTAAAACATGGCACTTATATATTTTAAGGACATACATGCTCGCTTAAAACTTTTGTTAGTTTTTTAATTAAAATTTTAATGCGGTGAATTGATGGGAAAATCCAGTAAAATCGTCTCATCACGATTTATCTGAAGCTGTTTTCTACAAGAAAATGGAAAATAAATATAGTAACTCACGAAGGATGGCTTTTAAAATTTTTGAAATTTTAAGTGATGAAATGAGCTGAAAACCTTCTAAAGTTTCTATTCTTCTGAAACTATCAGGGCTAGAAACTTTAAATTTGACATAGAAGTTAATTTTAATACGTAGTTATTCTGATTGACAGAATGAAATAGGATTGAAATTTGAATGTGTGAATCGGCGCAGTAAATGTTACCACATTATTAACAAGAATAAAACCTACTCTAATTATAAATTTATTTGAATTGATGGCATTCTATAAAGTGATTAAAGAGTCGTGCAGAAAATTTTAAAATATAGCTTTTTGAAGTGGAGTTTCGATACCAAATAACATTTACATTTGTACTAGATGAGTTGTTTAAGAAGCACTTTCCCAATAAATTAGTTTTGTAGTAAAAAAAAGTCTTTCAAATTAATTTCAATTTAAATTGTATTTAAATAAAATTGAAAAATGGTTTTAAAACAACATCAATATATTTAATTTTGTCAGAGTTTAATAATATGCATTACTTTTCCTTTGTCAGAGAACTTTCCAGAAATACTTGCTCTCATGAAAGTTCTCAACTCTTTATACTTTTCTAGATTTCGTGTCAGTAGCCATTCTATGATTTTCCATTTTCCAAATTTTGAGTAAGCCTGTGGTTTTAGCTTGGAGGGAGTAGTTTTTAATGATTTTGTTGCAGCAAAAATAAAATTTTATATTGACAAATTTTGACTAGAAGAGTCGCATGAAAGTTTTTTCAAAAATTATATTCTTTTTTTTTTTTTTAATTAACGAGAATATTATTTCACTGTCATAATATTTCAATATTATTTTATTACCTTATTTTAGGCATTTTTATAATCTACATTACCTACTTATCTCCAAAAGGTATAAAATTAAAGCGCATATCAATCTTTACAGTACACCCTGTATACTGGTCAATATTTTAATTATTCACAAATGTTTCTAAAATTAATTTTAAAGCAATAATGTGTGATGAAAAAGCATGAGTAGCATTTTTTATCAAAACAAGTAATTTATATCAAAACATCGAGCAATAATTATTTATCAATGGTAATGTATTCATTTGAATTATTTTGAGTGGCCATATATAGAAACACACATAACACACTAAAATTTAAACCAGCTGCAAAATGCATTTCCGGCCATAGATCATGGTGTATTTGAATTTTTTTATGTGACTCTGTATACAAATATCATTTACATACCTAATTAATGTGCTGGAACCTTGTTCAGCATAATATAAAAAATATATATAAAATGTATAATGGAGAGCTCCCAAATGGTACCCTTTCGCCCTAAAGTTCCCTTTTTAGAAAAAAGTTCATTTGAAGTCCACCGAAGTGGGATGCTTTGGGGCCTATAGCTACTATGGCTGTTGCCTCGAATGATCCTTATTATACAGAAACAACAACAATTCACAACAATTTTATTTTTCCATTACATATATTATATTACAACAATGGGACATTCACAATTACATCCATGCCTTACCCGAGGATTCGAACCCGGGCCCCCGTCGTGGCAGTAACTGTCGCTACCAACCACGCCACCATGCGACAGAAAAAAGTCCACTTCGTACATTTACGGTGACTGAAAAAAAAAAAATAAAATAAATAAATAAATTTACTAATGTGTAAAAATCGCCGCAAAATGTAAAAAAAAAAACTCTAAAAATTGTATAGGACAAAATTTACTATAATGGGCTTGCATAGTACAGCATTATAACAGAAATTCTTTTATGAATGTCAAAAAATCGCCATGGAAAGAGGAAAGACATTAAACTCAATGAAATCGCATTAAAAATCACTAAAAATTCAGAAATCGCAGAGGAAAAAAATTACTACATTAAACTACCAGAAAATTGAAACCGAATGACAAAAAATTGCCTCAAAATACAAAAATCTCAAAAGTTATATAAAAAATTAGCAAAAAAATCAAAAATCATGGTACGAATTCCGAAACAAATTTATTGAAAAGAGGACGAAATATGTTAAACAGCAGTAAAAGATTTGAACAGGCAAAAAAAATCTAAAAATCGCATAAAAAATTGCTAAAGGTTCAAAAATCGTGCGCGAATATTTAAACAGGATTCCCTTTACTAATGTGGAAAAATCATGACGAAATGTATAAAAATTGCAAAAAATTCATAAAAATAACAAAAGACAAAATTTATTAAAGTGGGCTAAAACATTGTATCGCGGAATGAAAAAAACAAAAACTGGTAAAAATCGGCTAAAATTACAATCTGAGGATGCAATCGCGAAAGGACGAAATCTATTACATTAGGGCTAAGAGTTTGAAACCAAATTCCTTTTCGAATGTCATAAAATTAAAACGAAACGCGAAAAAAAAAGCTGAAATTCGCATAAAAAATTCTCCCAAAAGTACATCGCCATACAAATTCTGAATAAACTTTATTCAAAAAGTTGAAAAGAGGACAAAATTGGTTACTATTGGACAAAAAAATTGAAACTGAATTTCTTTTATTATTGTGAAAAAAATCCCCGTGGAAACTAAAGAAAAAAAATGTTAAAAATTACAAAAAAAATTAAAAAATCGGAAAACTGGCTTCGAAATGCATAATTTTAGACATAAATGTAGTATCCTCCATCTTGTAGCTGTACGTGCAGCAGTCTTTTCAGCACATAGACCAAACTCATCTTTTTGATGGATTTACACGTTTTAGGTCTCGATCTCGGGGAACATATATGAGACGTCGCTGGTTCATATGACTTGCCAGAATATGAAAGTTATCGCGCCCGACCTGTGAAAGTCCGTGCCATCTATTGAGAAAAGGCGTTTTTCGACCTTTGTGATGGAGCCCTTTCAACTGTTATAACTTTGACTTTGTGAGTTTTTGGGCCTTTCTAGCCTACCCAGGTTGTCTTTTGTCTGTGAGCCCCTTCTAGTAATGTTGTAGAACATATCATATATAATTCATTTGGCGATATTTTTGCCAAAAATATGGTTCACAATGAATTTGTTCCCATGATGAATATTGCCTTCATATAGCTTGTACACACGTGTACGCAGATACTCCTCTTTTGACACTATTCACAGAAAACACAGATTATTTAATGAAATGTCGGCTAACGGATGTGCCCCTATAGGGGAGATGGGGGCACATGTGAACAGTTCGCATAAATATAGCTTTTTCTTATAATTGGATTAATTCTTATAAATAAAAACTAGTCAGTATAGTAAACAGAACTTTCTTTTACACATGGTATTTTTTTTTAAATCCCCTGTATAGTTTTTCTTGCATTTTTTAATTGTTTTATAAATTCAAAAAATTGTTCACATGTGCCCCATTAGCGGGGTAGTTGTGAACACTCGTGGGGCACATGTGAACAGAAGGTAAAAATATCCTTTGACATGCTTTTTCTCCTGTTATTAATTTGTTATCATAACCATTACTTATATTATCAGTTAAATTCATCATAAAGAAAAAAAAAATTTCTAGTTTCTGAGTGCTATGTTTAAACAAAAGGTTTAAAATGAGACTAAATATATATAAAGCTGTTCTGACACCATACCCAAGAATTATATTAGTTATCAATTTGAAAATTTTACATTTTAAAAATGTTACTGATATCCATCCCAATTCAAATTATCCTATTCATAGCTGTTGTTTGAGAGATGGAAGTAAGCCATCACTGCAAGTTTGAGACAAGTGAAAAGAAAAAAAATTACAAAGTTGTTGTTTGTCATAATACTCTTTGTATTAGCAATACATAAAAAATATTGTTTTAAACCGTTTACTAAAATAGTACATAACACTTATTGCATTTTAGGAAACATTGAATTTATTTAAATTATAATTGAACTCAAATGAGTTTCTTGCTCTTTGTGTACTTCCTGACAAATGTGGAAGTGGAAGTTTCAATACAATATCACTTTTTTGTATGACAGAAATGTCTACTATTTCAGGGAAATTATATGAATTGGATCTGAGATTCTTTCTCAGGAATTTAACAAACATTTATCATTATCAATTCTTTCTATTCGCCCAACAGAGAAAGTTTTTGATTTTTGTGAACTGTTCATATCTGCCCCAACTAGTCTGTTCACAAGTGCCCCACATGGCTGCTAGAGTTAAATTGATAAATAATTAACATTTATCAATTTTAGGGAACAAAACAACTTTATCCAAAATATTCATTAGTAGTCATAGTATATGTTAAAACATTAAAATTCGAATAACTAACTAAATAAATAAACTTTATCACTTACCAAAGTTGAAACCGACATTTTACATCTACAAACAGTGTTTTGGCTACTGAAGACAAACAAAATGTCAAAAAGCTTCAAAAAATTTTTACCATATATCTACAGGTGCTGCCATCTTTGGTAATTTTTTTCAAATAAAAAAAACTTATAATAACTATTGAAAAACTGTGACGTTCACATCTGCCCCCTGTTCACATGTGCCCCCATCTCCCCTATACAATAACAATAACGTAACACTTCATGAGCAAATTTCACCTGATTTGCCTTACTTTGCTATTTTGCACAACAGAAAGGTTTGTGTGGATTTTTCGGATCCTTATGTGGAGAAAGAGCCATGGCCAATCGATGGATGACTCAGTATTCTAGAAAGATATCTAAAAGATATAATAAAAGTTTACCCTACATTAGAAAAAGATCTCTCGGAGGGGGTTGCTGCTAAGCAGGAAAATGAATCGTCATCGTCAGCTGTGCCACCCACAAAGCGGACGAAGACAGATGAATCCATTTACAAAAAAACCCCAGAAATGGAGTGTACAGGGGGGCAAAGCCCCCTGAAAAAAAAACAATAACATCTTTTTAGGCCCTTCACATAATCAGATTAAAATAATTTCTGCATGTTTTTCGGTAAGTGAGATTTTCGTGTTTTAAAATAATGTAATTTAGCAATAGATTTCTATACAGTTTTTGGATTTTCTATGATTTAAAATATGCATTTTTGCTGTAATTTGTCTGTTGCCATCCTAAATTGCACGCTTTTGCGTCATGTCTCCTCGAGTTTCGACCTCCGGGAGACAAAACGTAAAAACGCGCCAATTTTGCGATTTTTTGGAAGCGCGCCAAGAAAGGTGTTCAAGCGCAGTCGCGCCTTAACTTTGCCTCCTTTAACATGTGGTATTAACCTGCAGTTTCGTTTGTTTAGTGAAAAGGTATTTAATAATAAATTCTCTTTAGCTTTGATGGAACGCTTAAAGCCGTTAATTCGCATGCTGAAACTACATGCATATTACAGATAGCAAGTAAACACAACTCATAATATAACATTAATTATATATATAATGACGCAGAGTGTATAACGCTTCCGGAGTGAACTCATCCGAATCTTGATAATCTTTCGTTACAATCAGCCATTTTATTTCGGCCATGTTAGGCTTAAGCATTCCGATGCCGTATTATAAGCCGAACAACTGCCTTATTTAATCTACGCTGTATTACATCTATCCTTCTTCAGTTTTTTAAAACCTTCAAAAACTATAAAATCATCATATATATTAAAACGCAAAAGTAAAATTTTAAGCAGACCCATTTCGGGACATCTGCACATGCATCAACCCTGTTCAATTTAGAGGGATTGAGAGCGAGTTCTCGGTGGCTGAGCGGTCTAAAGCAGCAGTTTAAAGCGCCGTTGTTTTGTAGCGGGTAGCAGGTTCGAACCCAACGCACGGCAAAATGATTTCTGTAATATTTTTCGCGATAAGTTATTTCAATAATGACATATTTTATTAGGAGGAGGGAGAAGTTATATGATTTTTATTTTATTATTATTTGAATGCTTTATAATTACATAAAATTTAACGCTAAAAAATATTTGAAATAATAATAATAATTTTATATTTAAAATATTTAAGCTGAAATATTTTTAATGTAATTATCAATTAAATAAATTGAGCTGATCTACAATTTTTGTTATATCTTCTGACCATTATCAAGGATAGATGTGTGTGTGTCAGAAAGAAAAGTTTGCCTTTCTTTTCCTTAAAAAAAAGAAAACAGAAAGAAAGAAAGATATTCATATAAGAACGTTTAAAAAAATTACTTTGATATCTATTGTTTAATATTTAAAAAATGTACAAAAATGTAAAATAAAATTCAAGTAATAAAAATTATATGCTGCACCAAGTTCCAAATTTGAGCTTTTAGAGAATGAGACTGATAAAAATAAAATTCACGGCAGCTTTTAATGGTCATGTATTAAAAAAAATCATAATAAATAAATAAAAATAGATACTGTTATTTTTTCGAAAAAATGAGACCATAGTAAATAAAAATAAATGCTCTACCCACTATTTTTAGTTCAATTTCTGGTAAAAAGAAGCATAATTGGTTGTAAATTATATAGTTACAATTCTGTGACTTCATTGAATAGGTTTGGCTGACTGTACCCTCTATCGCTTTAAAGAAATAGGAATCACTTATGCAATATAGAAATTTGTCACAATTTCAATAATTAATTTAAAAGCAAATCATTAAAAAGTCAAGAATTTTTCTAATGAAACATTCAAGTTATTTACCGTCAAATCTTGACGTGTACCATCTAGTCTCATATATAACTTTAAAACACGAAATTTCTACTCACCCTTTCCAAACATAATTTACGCCGTTTCTTATCCATAACGTGAAAATTGAGAAAAAGCTAACTGAAATCACAAAATTATGCAAAAAAATTATATTCTTTACAAAATAAAATGTCAACTAGAATGGCAATAGATAATGTGCATGTGACGTCACGAAGACATAAAAAAGTACAACTCAACTTACGGTTGGCAAAACATTTGCGTGCTTCAATATTGTTTTCTATGTATTTTGCATCTGTTTATTATTATTTTTCGACTTTATTACTTATATAATTATTTTTTTGGCTTATACTACTATTTTACAAAATGATGATGAGTTGTAGCGCATATGGTTGCACTTATAGACATGAAATAGGAGGTAATAAAGAGTTTAAATTGCTTCGAAATCGTGAACTGCGTGAAGGTGGTGGATAAGCTTTTAAACGAAAAGACGTTATCAATTCATGCCTCAAGAATTTATAATAAATGTTTTCAAACTGGTAAGAATTCTTCATTTTTCTGTAATATAACAGATCGCATATATATATATCCCCCCCCCCCCCTTAGGATATTAAATGCTTTTCTCCTTGTGAAATTTTTATTTTAAACATGACATCTACAAATATTTTATTTAACTAGATCGCCTTGTTTCTATGCACATTATTAGAATATCAAAAGAATTTAAAATACTCAAGGAATGTTTATTTAATTTTAAAGTAATTTAAGCTATCAATTCAGAATTCTGGAAACACATCTACATTTTCACGAATTTCCTTGTCATACAACATGTTAGACTGTGTACATAAATTTTTAATCGTTTTTATCTTAAACCCTTAATATCAACTCTAGAGTTGGGCGATTCATTATTTTACTCGCCTCTAGAGAATGTTTTTTCTGACGGACAAGTTGAATTTTTGGACAATCGGAAAAACTATAGAAGATATTCAGAAACTTTATTTTTTTTCCCCCAGTTTGCTATTTTTTTAACTTTCCAAATTACTGAAATGTAAACATGGTACTACTAAGTTCTATCCTCTAACCAAATTTTGCTGTTTTGTATATACTATATTTTTAATTTTAAAGAAAAAAAATATGAATATGCATTTCAGACATAATAATTAACTATTTTTCCAATTGCATGTTTTTTATAACATTTTTCAACTTTATGTTGCATTTTGCAGGTTTTTATAAAAAAAAAAAAAAAAAAAACAAATCAGGCTAGTAAGATTTTCTTGAAAATTTCCAATCAAACTCCTGCCTCTCATATTGTAAAGAAGTATAATGAACAATATGAAATCTAATGAATACATTACATATGTAACCATAATGAATTATATAGGATGGTAATCTGGCATAGATGTCCTATACTCACCAGGGTACTTAAAATCTCCTCAAAATTGCCTGATGTATTTTGCCTGATATGGTAACACGGCTATTGTTGTTTAGGTACTTCTTAGTTATCCCATCGACCAATTTCGCCAAATTATACACATTGACATAATTTTTATTTTAAATAACGAAAGAACAAATAAATTAGTAAAACATTAATAAAAATACAAATAAAATGTCGAATTAGTGGTTTTATTGGCCGTTATTGGTATTTAATCTTACAATTAATTAATTAATGGCAACCATTATTGGCATTTAATCTTGCAATTTGGCGACAGTAATTTGGTCGATGGGATAACTAAGAAGTGCTGTTGTTTATTTACTTTTATTTTAATTATATAAATTGTTTTGTTCTATTGTTATAGATAAACTTTTTTTTATTTATTGTTATTTCCTTTTTAAAAGAATAAAAAAAATATATGTAACTGGTATTTGGAAACGAAGTTTTTTTCAGATTGGCGTCAGAAAAGATTCTTAATTTGAAACAAACCCGATGTATATATGAAATCTGTATACTGATAATCATTGAAACTACAAAGAATAGAATGGTTGCAAAATGCCTGTGAACATCTCTGCTCCAATATACAGTAGATTCCCTCAAATCTGCACAGCTTGAGACCAGAGGTTGTGCAGATTTTAGAATTTTGCAGATTTCTGGTCATTGATTTGTTTACATTTTTGAAACACTAATTTGATTGGTAAGTTAAGCAAGGGAAATTATAATGAATAGTACTTACAATAAAGGCAAACATTAAAATAAGTGAAATATTAAAATAATTTATTAGTTTAAAAGTAAGTAATTAAAATAATTATGTAAAATAAAAATGTAGAAAAATATTAAATTATTAGGGATGAAATTGAATCAATTAGATTCCAAACGTCCTGTGCTGCCATCTAGTGGCCAAGCGATCGCAAGATCAATACATAGCTTATTGCGCTCTCTGTAACTTTTGGAGATTCGCTCGGCTGCCGCAGAAGGAGAAGGACGTGTGCTCCCGGCCTCCTGTGACATGCTATTGTTTACCGAGACGCATGCTTTTAGAGTGTGTTTACCGGTTTAACGGATTTTTTGCACCTAGTGCAATCGCTGTTTTGAAGTGTATCGTTCGTTGTGTTATACAACTATTGTTTATTCTCATCTGTTAAGATTTTTCTAGCCATAATGACTAAAGTGAATTTGGATTTTTTAAAGGACTCAAGTTTCAACTTGGGCCAAGATATCCGATTCAAATTGGTAAAAAGAGAAATATCTTTCGATGTACTGGATGAAAATTCTATGATTGAAGTGAGTGCCTTATATGCAGAGGCATATCTACAATTAAATATCGAGGTGCTTAAAGCAGAAAGGGCTGTCACCAAATCCAAGCCGACAGAAAAAACATATTTGGAACTGAAACTAATGGCTACTTCCAACAGACTGGCGAACCTCGTCGAAGAGATGGATAGATTTAAGGTGAGCAATGGTAATTTCTCTATTTATAGAGACTTGCGCAAAAAAATCCCCCCCCCCCCCTGTCGAGAAAACTTCCCAAGTTGAGGAAATGGTAGTAGACCGAAATTTAAAACGAAATCGTGATAATGACGATGATGAAGGCAATCAAATTGTTAGCTACAAAAATAAATCTTCGAAAAAAGCCAAGGAAAATTTAACTGTAACTCCTAACAATTCAGACTCTGTTGCTGAAACCAGCACAGTGCCCCCGACAAAAAAGGAAAAAATACCACCATTTTACATAGAAGCTATTGAAAATTGGGCCCATTTGCTTATTCAGCTTAAGAAACATGCACCAACTATCCGACCAGAAATGAAAATCAAGTGGATTAAAATAAATGTAGATATAGAAGTAGAATACCGCAAGCTCCAGCAAATTTTTCAGCAGGAGAGATTATACTATAGGAGTTTTTTACTTGAAAAGGAAAAAAAATCAGAAATTTGTTCTCAGAGGCCTACCCGCAAATGCGAAAATTAATCTAATTAAAGATTATATAGATATGGAGGAGTTAGAAGTTATTTCGATCCAACAACTTTTTAGGGGCAATACTAGAAACAAAATTCCATTGCCCCTCTTTATGTTTCAACTCCCCAGATTGGCAGACCCTGCTAAATTTTCCAGGTCACTGAGATCCTGGGAATGAAAGTTCAATTTGAAAAGTACCGGGGTCAAAAAGGCCCCCAACAGTGCCATCGTTGCCAAGGATTTTTTCATTCGGCTTCAGCATGCCATCTCAGAAAACAATGTGTTAAGTGTTCAGGTGAGCACCTGGCTCCTGATTGTCCCAAGCCATTTGATGATCCATGCAAATGTGCAAACTGCTCAGGAGACCACCCCGCAAACTGTAGATTGTGCCCTAAATTCCCAGGTGATCACACCAAAAAAAATGCTAAATCACTTGTTAACAAACAAAACATGCGTAAAATCTCTCCTGCAAGGAAAGTTAATGATGCACTTTCATTTGCGAAAGTTGCTACAGGCACTGTCGCCGAACCCCCCAAGAACATAAATGTTAACTCAGATCAAATTTCATTGGCGCCCAAAATTGGTGCTATTTCGGATGCCGATTTTCTTAATGAAATCTTTAAATTCGAGAAAAAGTTTGGAAAAGAAATTGTTCTCCAAACCTTTAAAAAATGCTTACCACAGCTCCGTACTGCACCTACGGAAGTTGATCGGCTTTTTATAATGTATGAAAATTTACCCAGAATACCTGAGTAATTTTCTTTTTTCTCTTTCATTATTGACCATTTTTTCGATCTACCCCCCCTTTTTGACAAATCCCCAGCCTCAAGGAAATTGAATTTTCTCTCTATTGGCATATGGAATTCTAATGGGCTTAAAAGGCAAGCCTCTGATTTCAAGGATTTCATTATTAGTAATGATTTAGACATCATGTTGGTCTCTGAGACCAGGTTCCAGGGTAACTCTGTCCAGATCGCCAACTATATGCTTTACAATATAGACAGACCACCTACAGTTGGCGGCATCCCTAGTGGTGGCACTGCTGTGTATGTCAGAAATGGTCTCAATGCTACCCTTGCTAAAGTCCCCCATTTGAATCACATTGAGGCCACTCCCATTGTTTTAGATTTTCCCTCCATTCCCCACCTTTTGATTGCATCTATTTACAATCCCCATTCTAATAATCGTCATCTGCTTGATCAGGACCTCTCTAATTTAACGCGTGCTTTTCCAAATTTTATCATTGCAGGAGATTTTAATGCACATCATTTTTCCTGAGGCTCTCACAGCTCTGGTTATAAAGTGCGAAGGTGGACGGATCAAAATCATGCGCAAATTATAGCGCCAGCTGTGTCCACCCACTGGAATTCCCACTCCATCATTGACTTTGCCATCACCCACAATTTTCCCTTCCCGTTCACCATTCAAACGGTGAATGATCTCTCATCAGACCATCTTCCAGTTGTGCTTAGATTCAAAGTGGGCATCTTTCAGCTCGATATCCCCCAGGCCTTTTCGGTCAACTGGGAGGATTTCAGTCATATTCTCAAAAACATGGATACCCTGCCCACTGAGATTCACTCTGCCGAGGACGTAACTTCTGCTATTCAGGCATTTGTGGACACTCTCCATAATGCTTTCCAAAAAGTTGCGAAACCTAGCAGAGGGTGGTTGATGCATTTCGACTGCCTGAGCACATCAGGGACTTGAAAAGAGAGAGAAATCGTTCAAGATGGGACTGGCAGATGACTAGAGACCCAGTTCTTAAAACTGATCTGAACAGAAAAAACCACCAGGTTGCTGCTGCAATCAAGGAGTTTAGTGTCTCACATTGGAACACTTACATCGAGTCTTTATCGACTGCTGACAACACAATTTGGTCGGCAACGGCCCGCATCCGTAGGACACGAACACACATTCCGGCCCTAAATGGCCCCAATGGTATGGCCTATTCAAACACAGACAAGGCTGAGCTCATTGCTGACAGTCTTAAAAGCCAATTTACACTCAATGATGATGTCATTAACACTAGAATGGTCGACGTTGTCAACACTGAGGTTGAACGTTTCTTAAATGCTACTCATGATAGTGCACTCACCCCTGCTACTCCCTCTGAGGTGATTTCTTACATTGGGAATCTCAAAAAGAAGAAATCGCCAGGCCTCGACCGCATCTCTACCAATATGCTGTTGCACCTTCCACTTCACTTCATATTCTTTCTAACTATTCTAATTAACTGCATGCTAAACCTCTGCATGTTTCCTGATTGCTGGAAGAAGGCACTGATTGTCCCGATCCCAAAACCAGGACAGGACACTCACGCCCTTCTAGCTTCAGACCCATTTCTCTTCTATCTTGCTTGTCTAAGGTCTATGAATACATACTAACAAACCGTCTGAAAGAGTTTGTTACCTCCAATTCGATTATTATACCTGAGCAGTTTGGGTTCAGGCCCAAACACTCAACTCAACACCAGCTTTGGAGAGTAACTGAACTTATTCAAGAGGGCTTCATACATAATAAAAAAACTGGTGTTGTATTCATAGACATTGCTAAAGCTTTCGATCGGGTCTGGCATTATGGACTTATTTATAAGTTGATTCTGCTCAAGTTCCCTCCCCAACTTATTCTTATCTTCTGGGAATACCTTAATGGTAGGACCTTCTGTGTTAAAGTTAATAATTCTCTATCCTCTTTTCGCATTATCTAGGCAGGCGTCCCTCAGGGCAGTCTTATTAGCACCTGGCTGTTCAACCTCTACATTAATGATATTCCTCGATGGATTCCCAACATCTTCTTAGCATTATATGCAGATGACACGGACATCATGACCAGCAACAGTTCACTTCACATTATCTTGACTAAACTCCAAACTTACCTTTTGGCTCTTTATGGCTGGCTTAGGAAATGGCGTATTAAAGTCAATGCAACAAAAAGTGCCGCCACGATTTTTTCCAACAATTCTATCTCCCCAGACGTTAATCTTTCTCTTAACGATGATGACATACCCTGGGTCACAAATTATAAATATCTAGGTATTTCCATTTTCATGCAAACATTGCTAATATGAAGGATTTGCAAGACTAAAAAATAAAATATATAAACAAAACAATGATCTATAATCTACCAAATTCTATAATTCACAAAACATTTGGTCCTAAGATGTGCCAATTTTATGGAAATGATTGTATTTAATCCAAATAGGAAAATTTTTTTGACGAAATACCATACCAGTTTTAATTTGTTTTCCATGTTCTCAAGTCTTCTCTCCAAAGCTGTTACTTTTTAATCTAGGCACTCCTTTTGGGCATCATTCTGAAATGAATAACTTCATGAGATATATTTTTATGTACTAAAAATAAAGATAGGCGAACAAAAACCTTAAGGAACATATATATACATATATATATATAACATCCACTCTAGTAACAAAAAGGACTGGTTACCAATCGCTTATAAAGGCAGAACTAAATCAGAAAAAGCCACTAGTCCAGTAAAAAAGGGCATTACTTCAAGATTTTTTTAAATGTTACATAACAACAACAACAACAAAATTACAAGATATAATAATCTTCCATGATTTTCATAAAGATATAAGAAAAGATAATAATTTTTCCAAGCTTTTGAACACATTGATATAGACATACTCTGATATTGGGGAGAACTTTTAGCAGAAATCTCTGGATACAAGTAAAGATGTATTTCGCTACTTACGGACATGTTTCTGTTCTACATATAATTTCTCATAGTCTGAGAATGTGGAATAACATGCAAACGCCATTCAAATTTTAGAGAATTTAAAATATCCTTTTTTGTTGTTGTTGTTTTACTAGAAGGAACTCTAACTATAATAATAATAATAAAAAAAAATTAAGCTCATCACTAGACATTTTGATTGAAATAATTACTTCATTATTAACTTTTCTAATCCTTGATCAGTTGAAATTCAGAAACTGATAGATAACAGTTAATATTTTTTGACGATAAACTTTTAGGAAAAAAAATTATGTGAACAATAATTTTAAAATAGCGTTCCGGTTCGTGGATTTTTTTCATTTCGAACCCTGGAATTTTTTATATAGATATGCTAATTTATATCAAAATCAAAAGTAATGTAAATTTATTTAGTAATAAATCAGCTGTAATAGCCAAAAGAGAATGATTAACAAAAAATTTAGTAAAAAAAACATTGCATTAGTCGCTGATTTTGGCATTATCTTGAATTTTGTTCTTGCAACTTAACTGTAAATTTCATTGTTTACATCTGAAAAAATACACGGATTTTAGGGTCACAGATTTAAGGGAGTCTACTGTAATATGTTTTAAAATTGCATGAGTAAGATAAATATTTTCTATAATTTTACAAACCAGAACAATATTGGTCATAATTTCCCGAATAGGAACATCGTTCCGGTTTGCTCCAGTACATTTTAAGCCCTAGCCAAACTATAAGATTAAATGCCAATAATGGCTGATTGTAAATGTCATATTCACTTGACATTAAACACATTACACATGTTTGTTATGTCATCAAGTGATTTTTAATTCAATGTTTTTTCTTGTATGTTTTACTAATTTATTTATTCTTTTATTATTTAAAATAAAAATTATGTTGATTTGTATAATTTGCCGAAATTGATCAATGGGATAATCAAGTAGTGCCAAATATTTTTCAATGAAAACTACATGTTAAATTAAATTAATTTTCTGTAGAAAGATGCAAATAACATTACATTTTAAGTTAAAACATATGTTCTTATTACAGTACAGAATCATTTATACAGAATGGTTGGGGTCAGATGTATTCCGGATAACTGGTTTTTTCAGTTAACTGGTTGGACATTAAAGCAGCATCAATTTGATAAGTTTTGTAGAATATATGTGGTTGTGGCATTATTTCTGATTTTAAATTATTAGATTACTTGGGTTAAAAATCAGTTGCAAGAAAGATCAAAAGTTATTCAAAGTTTGAAAGAATATAATTTATAGGAATCCCTTGGAAACAAAAATTCTTCTGTTTCCTTTGCATAAAAATTAAAACATCTAAAATTAGGGATGCCCCAAATATTCGGTATTAGGCCTATTCGGCCATATTACCGAATATTTGGTTTGGCTGAATATAGAAATATTCGGCTGAACCGAATACTTTAAAAAAACCTTTTAAAACGTAATTTTAAAAACCTTAATCTACTTTTAACTGTCAACTTATAAAGATATTCCGAGTAATTAGAAACAGAATCATTTATAAATAAAAGAGAATGCTTTTACATTATTTATTTGCTGTTTGTTAAGTATTAGTTAAGAAAATTAACCAATCACGAGGGTTTTCATAGAAATTAATTATGTACAAATGCAAATTCCTGAGTAAATAATCTGTTTCTTACTAAGATTTTAAGAACAACGTTTACAATCTTTGAAAATGATCGCCCACTCCAGACATAGATCTAGGATGCATTTAAAAACTTCCTTCCTTAATCAAAGGGAGTAGAACAGTAATTTTTGCTGAGTTCCCACCATATAAAATTTGAATAGATTGTATTATTTATTTACTTTTACTTTAGTCTTTTCCTGACAAACAAATAATATATGATGAGTAAAATTTTTCTTCCAATTTTTTCACAATTTCTCTTTGATTTTAAAATGTTTGTTTTAGAATTTAAGAAAATTTTATTCATTCGTTTTAATTCAATAGAAGAAACCATGAAATATAAAATTTTATTGATTAAAAAAGTTTTATAGCTATCCTCATTCTTAAATAACTCTCAAAACAGATTTTTTTCCACATAAAGTTTACTTGAGAAAAGCCCTTCTTTATCAAAATGAAAGTTTTTGTTTCAAATATTATGTAAAATTGTTTTAAAATTTAACATTTTAATGCCTTTAAACTTTGAAATATAAAAGTATTCGAGAAGCCGAATATTCGGTATTCGGCCGAATAGTTACTATTTAGCTGCCCGAATATTTGGTATTCGACATAATAGTTACTATTCGGCCCAAATCACTATTTGGTGCATCCCTATCTAAAGTACAACTAAATATGTTTCCATTTCAAATATTAGATGTTGTCATCAAATTATACAATTGTTTCAAGCAATGCATATGTCAAACTGACAGTGTATGACACTTTTTCTGCAAAGATTCTGAAACCAGTCAACTAGAAATAGCATTCTGGATAACTGGTTTCGGAATAAATGGTTCCATACTGTATAAGTTATTTATGCTATTGATATACAATTATTTTTGCTTCTTACAAAGAATAATTAATTGTAATTTTCATTGCAAGACCAGTTAACAGCATTATTTAGATTTTAAATGAAACAAAATTTTTTAATAATTTTTAAATATTTCCCCAAAAAGGATGTCACATATGTTGCTTTTTTTAAATTTCAAACTGCGTTCCTATATTTTTATAACAAACATTATATAAATGAATCATTTAATGAAAAAAGACAGATTGCTCAATAAAATCCAAAAGAAAATATTAATACAATGATAGTACTATTCACTTTATAGAATTTACTTTCCTGTATAAATTAGATCAAAAATAACAAAATAAATCAATTGTGATCGTTAATTTATTTGCATCTATACTAATAACAGAAAAAAGAACCAAAAAGCAAAAACCTTATAAAATTCTTAGATTGAAGATTGGGAATTATAACTTACCGCACCTTACTCTTTAACGCTGGTAGAGACTAGACTCCAACCCTGGGAATCACAAAATTGGCGCATGCGTATCTGCAGTCTTGGCTTTCGTCTACTTCTAGAAAGGAGCGCCATCTACTGGCTAATCTTCTAAAAATAACATGCTGAAGGGTTTTTAAAATTAATTTTACATTTCATTTTTCTTTTTTAACTATGAATATGAATTAAAAACATTCTTCATTGTATTCTTAAAATAATAATAATATTGATAATTATAATATGTCCTTTCTCTGACTACCCATAAAATTTTCATTTTATGACAGCATAAGCTAGTGAATTTGAAATAAAAATTCTTTAAAGTAAAGTTTTAAAAGAGAGAGAGAGAGGGGGCGGGGGGGTATAATTTAATACCAAATATTTAATTTATATGCTTTAACATTAAAGTTATATTTAAGTATATGTGTGCATCTAGACTTAGGACTAGCGTCTATTAATACTAGCTTGTTTTATTTACTTTATTTATTTATTTTATTTTATTATTTTAAAAGAAATTTATTTCAGATTTACTGGTTTATGATGTCATTGAGTAAATTGAAAAATTTACGGCTTGTCATAGAAATATCACATTTAATTATTATTATTTAACAATTCAAAGAAGAGCTTTTTCTTATTATTCATTATTTTTGCACTTTGTTAAGAAACAGGAAAATGTTAATTTGAAGAACAAGTAGTTGAATTCAGGACCTTTTCTTTGGGAGGGATTTCTGTGGCTCCGGGGGTGGGGGGGGACATTATAGAGTTCCATCGGGAGATTGTACTTTTTCACCATTGAAAGCACAAAATCTCAAATCTTCCGGGGGGACATCTCACTGATCCAGGGGGGAGGGGGCCTCCCCCCGCCCCGGGCCACCACCTGATTCAACACTGTGAAGAATACCCTAGGACAATATTTTTCATAATAATATTTTGAATTTATACTTAATAAAAGAGAAAGGGTGAAAAAAAAATATTAACAATTATTTTCTAATAATTTTAGCTATCAATTATTTTGCTTTAGATCTTGTACAACACTTATTGAATTAAATTAATGAATTAATTTATAGGATTTTTAAAAAGTTGTAAATGCAAAATTTGGATTTAAATTTTTAAATATATATTTACAGAAAAAAAAAAAACTTTATTACTATTTTTGTAAGTTCAAATGTAAGAATGGATTGAAGGGAGATGATAAAAATATCTCGGTGACTCAAATAATCAGAAGGTTTTGTAGAAAAATAAACTTTATTAACACAACAACACATAGTCAAATATTCGCCATCGTCACTGAAAGAATATCTGCCGCTCTCTGCAGAGTTCGAATGTTACTGCGTCACGTGACTTCAAAAGCTCTCCGCAGAAAACGCGGGGGGAGGAAATGCGCCTCATTGCTATTGGCTGGCTCCTCGCGTGCGAGAGAGAGAGAAATAGCAGACGGCTACAGAGTATGCCCCCAGTGACGAAGTCGCGATTACAAAAAGGTAGCATTTAATAAGATACATAAGAAAGGTCTTGAGTAAAATTAAAGTACATATGATGCAAAAAAAATAGAAAATATCATTACATATTTTCATTACATGAAAAACAATACTTTTGAGAAGGAAATAATATGCACACTATAAACATCAAATGTTTTAAACAATATAATCCGTAACGAGATGTTTCGGAAAACGAACTTTACGACCAGATTTGGTGGTAGGGTGTTCAACAGGAGTAGTTGGAAAATTTATGGGCTCATTTTGTTTTTGAGGTTGGGAAGGTGAAATAGAATCTGCTAATTGATACGCAGGTTTAATGCGATCAATAGATACAGTACAGCGCTTCCCGTTTATTTCCAAATCAAACGTTTTCTCAGACCTGTCAATCACTCGATGAGGTCCTGTATAAGGGGGTGATAAGGGAGGATTGACTTTATCTGATCTAAGAAACACGTGTGAACAGGTTTTTAATGAGGGATTGACATAAATTTTAGGATTGCCGTGCATTGCAGTGGCAATGGGATTTAACTTTCTCATTTTTTCAGTTAACTCAGTCACGTATGTAAGAGTAGGTGGTTGATTTATAGTTTCAGTGTTTATGAGATCAGAGGGTAGTCTGATATTTGTGCCATAAACAAGTTGAGCACAGGTAGCTTGGATATCAGTTTTAAGAGCAGTGCGTAAACCAAGTAAGACAATCGGGAGGATTTCAGTCCATTGAATTTGATTGTGAGCTTTAAGAGAACTCTTAAGATGGCGATGGAATCTTTCAATAAAACCGTTAGACTGTGGATGGTATGCTGTAGTTCTGATGCGTTTACATCCTAATCTATCTGTAAGCTCTTTGAAAAGAGTGGACTCAAAATTTCTACCCTGATCAGTAGTGATGGTAACAGGGGTTCCAAATCTGGAGATCCAACTGTGTATCAATGTACGAGCAGTTGTTTCTGCAGTCATATCAGATGTGGGTATAACTTCCGGCCATCTCGTGAACCTATCAATGATGGTCATGCAATACTGATTGCCATCGGATGATGGTAAAGGTCCGATAAAATCAATATGAATATGGGCAAAACGAGCATCAGGTTCAGAGAATGTACCAATTGGTGATTTGGTGTGTCGAAAGATTTTAGCTTTTTGACATTTCGTACAGCTGCGAACCATAGATTTTATGTCCTTACGCATGCGAGGCCATACAAATCGTTTAGAAATTAAATCTAATGAAGCTGAGATACCAGGATGCGAGAAATAATGCAAGGTTGAAAAAACTGATTGTCGCATACTTTTAGGAACAAATGGTCGAGGATGTTTTTGTGACATATCGCAATGTAAATGTACATCTTCGAGTGGAAAATAATGTTTTTCTAATTTTAATGAAGTGGTGTCAAATTTGAGAAGTTGTTTTAGCTCTTCATCATTTGTCTGAGCAGTGGCAAACTCTTTAAAATCTAACACATTAGGAGAAATTGAATCTATCTCAATTCGAGATAATGCATCGGCCACAATGTTGTCAGAGCCTTTAGTATATCTAATATCAGTAGAAAACTGTGAAATATAGTCTAAATGTCTCAATTGACGTGGGCTACATTTATCAGGGTTTTGTTGAAATGCGAATGTAAGGGGTTTTTGGTCTGTATAAATAATGAAATTCCGACCTTCTAGCATGTGTCTGAATTTTTTTATCGAACAATAAATAGCAAATAATTCACGATCATAAGTAGACCAATTTCTTTGAGATTTATTTAATTTACAGGAATAAAATGCTATTGGTTCCCATTGGTTTTCGGAGAGTTGCATTAAAGATCCACCAATTGCGACATTGCTGGCATCGACCCATAAGCTTAGCTGGGCGCCAGGAATTGGATGTCGTAATAATGTAGCTCGAGCTATAGCTTCTTTTGAAGCAGTGAAGGAAAGAATGGCTTCATCGTTCCATTGTAATTGCTCAGTTTTGTTAGCATTGGAACTGGGATGTTTTTTCGTATTTTTGTGTCCTTCTAAGAATTTAACGAGTGGAGCTAAAATATCGGCAGCTTTGGGAATGCACCGTCGATAAAAATTGAAAAGACCTAAGTAGCGTCTTAGTTGAGTTAAGGTAGAGGGCTGGGGGAAATCTAGGATGCATTTTACACGATCAGGTAAGGGTTCAATTCCTGCAGCTGAAAGTTTGAATCCTAAAAAATCGATAGTGGATTGGCCAAATTTACATTTATCAACATTAATACACAGACCATACTCTTTAAGTCTAGAAAACAACAACTCAAGGTGTTCTAAATGTTCAGTTTCATTATTTGATGCAATTAGAAAATCATCAAGAAATGCGTAAACGAATCCTAAGTCACGAATTACGTCATCAATAAATCGTTGAAAAGTTGAGGAAGCGTTACAAAGGCCGAATTGCATACGAGTGCTTTCGAAAAGTCCGAATGGAGTGTAAATCGCAGTTTTATGTACATCATCAGGATTTATGGGAATTTGATGGTAGGCTTTTACAAGATCAATGTGACTGAAGATTTGTTTACCATGTAATTCAGCAGTGAAATCTGCGATACAAGGGATAGGATATTTTTCTTTAACAGTTTGTGCATTTAGAGCACGATAATCACCAACAGGTCTCCAATCGACAGATCCTTTCTTCGGCACCAGGTGCAAAGGCGAAGAGTAATTACTTTTAGAAGGTCTCATATGACCGAGTTGTAACATGTGCTGAAATTCAGCTTTGGCAATTTTTAACCGATCTGGAGCTAGCCGTCTAGGCTTAGCAGCGACTGGAGGCCCCTTAGTGTTTATATAATGCACAGTATTATGCTTAACCGGTTGGTTAGGATCCGGTAATTTCGTGATTTCAGGAAATTTAAATAATAATTTACCATATATATTATTTACAACATTGGGTTTCACAGAAAATATATTACAAGTACTTAATATAGCAGGAGCTTTTAAATTAGTAGTGGAATCAATAAGACGACGATTCCGTAAATCAAGTTTTAAATTAAAATTATGCAAAAAATCAGCTCCTAAAATAGCACATGAAACATCACAAATATAAAAAGAATATGTAAAATTTCGGCGTAGGCCTAAGTTGATATTAATACATTTACGACCATACACATTAATTTTTGTGCCATTAGCAGCACGAAAGGTTTGAAGAACAGGCTTAGTTTTGTCATTTTTATTCGCGGCCACAAGTGAGGCATCAGATCCAGAATCGACTAGAAAACACATACCTGTATTTCTGTCTCTAACGAAAAGGCGACGAGAAGGTGCTGGGGAGAAGTCCGTCGCCGCTACTCTTCCCGCTTCTGGTTTTCCGAATAAGAACAAGGCGCTAGGCACTTTTTTGCTTTTTCTTGATATTTTTGGTGATACCAACACAATGTTGCATCCCTATGGCGGGACTGAGAACGATTACGCTGATGGTTATCACTTCTAGATACACTTCTTGAACGACGA
Organism: Maratus speciosus; assembly: GCA_963932465.1. Lineage (NCBI taxonomy): Eukaryota > Metazoa > Arthropoda > Arachnida > Araneae > Salticidae > Maratus > Maratus speciosus. The sequence continues at coordinate 39,451,922 of OZ010798.1, forward strand.
AGATGAGCGACCTCTTGGCGTAATGCTTGGATTTCTTTTACGAGCATATCAATGGCTGGTGGTGTCTGAGATTCAGTTGTTGGTGTTCGAATCGAAACAGAACTAATGTTGGAAGGCGTTAATTCAATTATTCTATCAGCAATATCCGCCGCTTTATCTGGAGTAATTTTTTCAATGGAAGCTAGAATCGTTTGCACAGTGGTTGGCATTTGTTGAGTAAACAGTTCTAAAAGAAGATCGTTACTAATATTATGGCTTTCAGCCCGTCTTTTCATTAATCGAAGTAATTCAGTTGGTTTTCTGTCACCCAGGCTTTCTCCAGCTAGCAGTTTCCGAATTTCTAAAGTACGACTTTCTCCGCAACGTTCGATAACTTTTGCTTTCAAAGTCTGATAAGGATCAGTTGGATCAGGACTCATTATCACATCTCGAACCATAGTAGCAGTAGCAGGCGGTAGATGCGCTACAACATAATTATATTTTGTTTTCGACTCAGTGATAGCTTTAGGAGTAGCTAATTCGAACGTGCTGTCCAGCATATGAAACCATAATGTAGGGTCCACAGAGATATAGGGTGGAATGACTACGGCAGATGTTTCAGCAGTTGCCATTTTGCTAGTTAAACAAAACGTTCCATGAAACAGTTGAATAGTTCGACGTTCTATGAAATAGTTGAAGGTTCAAAAATCCGCGGTCACCATTTTAGAGAATGGATTGAAGGGAGATGATAAAAATATCTCGGTGACTCAAATAATCAGAAGGTTTTGTAGAAAAATAAACTTTATTAACACAACAACACATAGTCAAATATTCGCCATCGTCACTGAAAGAATATCTGCCGCTCTCTGCAGAGTTCGAATGTTACTGCGTCACGTGACTTCAAAAGCTCTCCGCAGAAAACGCGGGGGGAGGAAATGCGCCTCATTGCTATTGGCTGGCTCCTCGCGTGCGAGAGAGAGAGAAATAGCAGACGGCTACAAGTATATATACATATATATTTATGTAACGCACTCTTAAATTGTTATTTGTCAAAAATAACTTAAATAAATGGTTATTTGTTGTTGATTTTTTAGATTAAAAATAATTTTCCTCTACTAAATTACTAAAAATTTATGAATGGCTATGAGAATTCTTTTTTATAAATTTGTCTTTTTTTATTTATAAAACATTATTATTAACTAAAAGTATTCGATAGCTAAAATTATTAGAAAGTAATTGTTAATATTATTTTTTCCCTCTCCCTTTTTCTTTTATTAAAGAATAAATTCAAAATATTATTATGAAAAATATGATCCTAGGGGGTTCTTCAAATTAATCTTTTCTTGTTTCTTAACACGATTTCTTTTGTATAAATTTGTTTGTTTTTTTATTTATAAAATTTATTAGTAAAATTTAGCTAAAGGTATTGGAAAGTAATTGATAGCTTAAATTATTTGAAAATAATTGCTAATAATTTTTTTTTTTACCCTTTCTCTTTTATTAAGTATAAATTCAAAATATTATTATGAAAAATATTATCCTAGGGGGTTCTTCAAATTAACATTTTCTTGTTTCTTAACAAAGTGCAAAAATAATGAATATTAAAAAAAAGCTCTTCTTTGAATTGTTAAATAATAATAATTAAATGTGATATTTCTATGACTAGCCGTAAATTTTTCAACTTACTCAATGACATCATAAACCAGTAAATCTGAAATAAATTTCTTTTAAAATAATAAAAAAAAATAAATAAATAACAAGTAAATAAAACATGCTAGTATTAATAGACGCTAGTCCTAAGTCTAGATGCACACATATACTTAAATATAACTTCAATGTTAAAGCATATAAATTAAATATTTGGTATTAAATTATACCCCCCCCCCCCCCCTCTCTCTCTCTTTTTAAACTTTACTTTAAAGAATTTTTATTTCAAATTCACTAGCTTATGCTGTCATATAAAATGAAAATTTTATGGGTAATCAGAGAAAGGACATATTATAATTATCAATATTATTATTATTTTAAGAATACAATGAAGAATGTTTTTAATTCATAGTTAAAAAAGAAAAATGAAATGTAAAATTAATTTTAAAAACCCTTCAGCATGTTATTTTTAGAAGATTAGCCAGTAGATGACGCTCCTTTCTAGAAGCAGACGAAAGCCAAGACTGCAGATACGCATGCGCCACTTTGTGATTCCCAGGGTTTGAGTCTAGTCTCTACCTTTTACGCTAAGCAAAATGGCGCAATGACGCCAGAAAATAATTCGATTAAAAATAAATGTTCGAATAATAATAGTTCCTGATACCGTCTTTTGTCGGAATATAGTTTTATCAAGCTGTTTTTGAACTAGCTTCTCCCGGAACTCAGCTGCTGTTATTGAACTTGTAATGTACAAACACGAAGTTGCTGAAACACTTCAAACTTTAATAAATCTGTATTATATAATAAAATATAATAATCATTTGTAACTTAATCGAATCAATAATCGAAATAAAGGTTCACTTCCCCATTTTCTTTTACGTAACAGGGTGTGGTAATTTATGTTTTATATTTATGAATCTGAATATTACGTTCATGTTTTTTTATTTCTTTTATAGTTGTAAACAATGAAGATTTTGATTAATAGGAATTTATCATTAATGTGAAGACAATATATTTCGCTTGAATCCGAAAAAGAGGTTGGTTCCTTACTTAGATTATAATTAAGTCAATTAAGCACTTAGTTTCAAGTTGTCAGATCCTTAGATTTAAATCCCCTGTACTTCAGATTAAATTAAAGGAATAAAATTAATGATAAAAAAATCTTCAAATGTTTCATGTTTTATATGCATAGTATTATTTTCTTTCATTTAACAAGCATTCAGAAGATGGTCTAATCTTTCATGTTTTCGGAAGATATTTTTCTTCTTACATCATAGAATGTATACTCTTAACGGTATCTTGTTTCTGTAAAAGTATGAACTAGCTCCTGTCATGAATGTATACCAGGAAGGACAATTGCCTCTCACCAGATATTTAAATTCAAATTTACTAAATTTCTTTTTCTCTAATTTTAGCTATATAAAACCGATTTGCTTTTCTTTTCAAGGAACATAAAATGTTTAAACAGTAAGAAAAAAGGAAACTAAGATTTTTGTTGCTTTTATCAGCTCTACTTCCTGTAAACTAATAAAGGAGAAAAGTCTGAATTTTTTCACCCATTTGGAAAATTACAACTGATATGATTTATTTACCAAATGAATAATTGTGTTAAAAATTTATCAGATATAATTATGCATGCAGCGTTTACTGCAGTTCCATAAAAAAACCTATGATTTATTCTGTTGAGCTGATTCAGATATCAGATCAGATGCTGTGATCATTAAAAGGTTGGCTGTGTGAATTTCTAGCATTTATCCTCTGGTTATAGAGTTTACACTCTGTTTTTTTTTTTTTTTTTACAACTACACTGCTAGTTACAAGAGTTCAAGCATTTAGCATTATATTTTAATTTTTAAAAATATAATTAAAAGAGAAAAAAAATCTTATGTCGTTTACCATTGTAACAAAAGAAAAAGATTAAAAATGTAAAATAATAATAATAATAATATGTATATATATGGCAAAAAAAAAAGTCACATTAAAAGTTCCATAAAATATTAGAAAATCAAAAACTGTGATATATATACTATAATCTCGTAAAAGAGATGGAGGGGAAACTTAATACACATGACTCGCCGAAAACACAAACGATATTTTGGTAAATAACGAGGATGCTGGAATTCATGGTAGACTGCTCTTTTAGCAGAATATCATTGATTTGTATGCATGAGACGTGTATGATAGAATTAAAAAATATTTTATTTTATTCGTTTATATTTTAATATTGAGATTACATAATATAAATTAAGATGAGGTTCCTTACAAGAGTTGCTTTGTTCCTGCATGCAAAACAGGTAATGCTAATGAGGTCAAACAAAAGAAAAAGAGAGAAAAAATAAGTTGAGTTTGTTCCATGCCCTCCCTTTCCTAATGTATATCCTGGTGAAGGTGTGTGTGTGCGGGGGAGGGTATGATTTAGATGATTTAATATTACCAAAATGCAACAAAAAGGAATTTTTTTTTTTAAATCATTAATCAAAGTATTAATACCATTTGAGTTATGAAAATAATAGGAAAAAAAACTCATTTAGATAAAAAAAATATTCTAAAAAATATATCTTAAATAAATCTTATATATGTTTTTAATAATTATATAATTTTCAAATAAAATTTACAATATATAATTTCAAATTTTCCTCAGCTAAGCAATGCAATGAAAAAAAAAAGTATTGTAATGCAAACGAGATATCTTAAAAAAAGTATCCCATTGGATTTACATTAGCAAGCAGGACTTTTCGCCTGACTGAAGTATTGGTAATGGAAAATTTGGAAATATAGCTTAATAAATTACAAAGAAATACTTTTAAAAATCTCCTTTTTTAGGTGTGTTTGTAATTATATAGCACCTATAGTCGTCTGGTCCGTTCATCTGTCAGGATATGACAGCGCAAAAACTATGCATCCGAATGGCTTGAAATTTAATATAAATTTTTTGAAAATCGGATCAAAACTTAAAAAGATAATAAAAGTTTTCTTCATTGTATTAAATCCTATCATACATAATGAATTCAATGATATCCCATGATATGTAGTAATTCTAGGTTGCCATGGCAATTATTCTATTAAATCCTATCACACGTAATTAATTCATTGATATCCCATGATAGGTAATGATTCTGTGTTGCCATGGTGATGATGTCCTATTATTTCTGTATTGCTGAATTTTATCTATATAATCGTAATAATTTTTGTATTCATGCATTCTTGCATAAGAGTGAGCCTAAGTGATTATTAATGTTGCTATTCTGTATGCTCTGGCATGAAAACATATAGTAATTTAAACTATACTGTTAAATTTTTCCATAAATATTTATGCAGTAGTCTAGAAAATAATCTTAATTGTATGTTAAGAAAAATCTGAATTTTGTGTAAAAATTAAGTCGGGTCTGATTTTTTTTTTTTTTTTTTTTTCAGGGGCCGGGGCGAACCTTTAGTTTTTCCACATGCCCGGCCCGGGTCGAGCCTAATTATTCCTCTTTTGGGCAGGCCGGGCCCGGGTTTGGAAATTCCGGTCCTCTACCCCCCCCCCCCCCTCATAAGTAAGATTAAATTAAAATCATAGATTGAGACTTTTGCAAAAATTAGTTCCTGGACAACGACATATTATTTACATGAGCTTTCTTTCTCGAATAATTAAATTAAAAATTTGTTTTAATTCTACATTTATTAATTGCATAGATATGTTATGAATTATTATATTATTCAAAGGTTAAAAAATATATGCGAGATTAAAATTTACTCCAGAAAATATTGAATAATACTTTTAATTTCTAAAAATCATATGTCCATTTATTTCTTTGCGGTAGAATAAAAAACGATATTCAATGTTTTTAAATGGCCTGCATTTGTTTTTTTGTCAGAATGATCTCTGATTTCAAGTGTGTTAAGAAGCAATCGAAACGCCAAATGCCTTAAAAAAAATATGTATCTTATGAAGAAAACTTCAATTAATCAGATTTCTACTTGTACAACTTTCTTAAAATTCAGATTTTCTATTAAAAATTTTTAAAAAATCAGTGCTTTTCCCATTGAAAAGCATTGTAGAACAATCGACTGATAGCCTACTATCTACGGTGTCGCCACCTAACATGGAAAAAACCGCATAGCAAAATTTTAATACTAGGTTCTCTTCCATCTGTTTTACTCCGTGTACTGTATGTATATATTCAAAGAAAAAATAGTCCATCTTTGAAATTATTGATGGCGCTTGAGCCACATATCATATATATAATCATATATATGAATAAAATTATATAAAAATTTTTGATGATCCGCATTGCAGAAACTGTGCAGCAGTGCTGCAGATTATTTTAGACCTTGCAAATTAATCTACAAGTTTAAAAATAAATACTGGGCTTAAAAAATTCGCAAAGAAATTATTAGAAAAAAAAAAGATATTGTGTTTCTTATTACATTTTCTTTGTAAAATGCAATTTTTGTTTATTTTATAATTTACTATAAGTATTTATACTAGTAGCTTGTTTCAGCATTGTTGGGTCACAGATAAGGTCTGGTTTGCTGCAGCTGGACACCGAAAATTCTGCAACTGCGTTGATGATTTTCTATATCACACAATTTTAAAAGACTATCCAAAAATTCCCTTGCTTCATAAATAAATCTATTTGATACTAGTATTTAAAAAAAAAAGGTGAAAGATTAGCTCGTTTAGATGAAGAGAAACCAGAGCATTTTTTGATACTAGTAAATTGATTGATGTAATTCCCCACCTCTCGGCTAAACAAACTTTTTATCTAGAGGTTTTTCCATTCTTAGTATCATTTTGGTATGTGTGACATTCAACACTGCAATGAACGTAACATGCTTATAGATTATAAGGAAGAGCATGTTTACAAACAAACATTTCCATCAACCAAATCTACCACTACATTTTTTTTTCATAGCAATCATTTCAGAAATTGTCTTGGTGAAGTAGGCCAATCATATCATAGACCTGTTAAACGTAAAGTAATCAAATTTCCATAGTTCATGTGTACGGTAGGAGTCATAAAGAATGGACAAGTGTTTCTTGCCAGTCCACAGTAATTTGACCCGCAGTGACATCAGCTGCCCTTTCCATATTGACCTTAAAAATGCATCTTTTGTTGGTAAATTTTGTTTAAATTGTAATTGGTCAACAGTAAAGTAAACAAGTACTTCTTATTTTTTACCAAATCTGACAATATTGGCCTTATAGCATGTTCTAACGGGGCCTGCATTGACAAATCTACAACACATGCACCTGTGATAAGTAATTTTCGAGTACACATTTTTTTTTTTTTTTTTTTTTTGTAATCATCAGACAGATAAATTTTTTGTTTTTATTATAAATTCTGTTATGTACAAACTATCAGAACATAAATACATGCATACTATCAAAAAGAATATATTTATTTTTATATGTGTTAAAACATTTGAAAATAATCTTGCTTTGTGAATCTATGCATTGACATGTAACAACTTTACTTTTCTATATAAATTTATAAATTCTTATTTTTTTAAATAAATTTAGTGCCATAACAAAATGACAAGTGGTCTGAAATTTATATATATATACCATCAACTGCAGTTTTTTGGGCCACTTTTTCCTGGTTCCACTCACATTTCCATTATTAAAAAATATTATATGTGATTTTTCAACGTCTAAAGGGAGTCGTAAACAATTAACAGGAAACAATGAAGCAAATTGTATGGCTTTAAAGAGGGATTTTTTTATTTTTTAATTATTTTTAAAGTTTTGGAACAAAGTAGTCCCTGCTGGGGACTTCTTTGGTCCATTCACTTAGTTTCATATAAAATGAATACGTTTCACATGCAAATGAATACATTTTTAATGAAACTCCCTTGCAATAGCATTTGCTAATAAATTAACATTGCAAACTCGATAAACAAATGTTTTTTTTTTTAAACATTTAAACGCAATAAACCAATTCTTAATATTAAAGAAACGAGAAACAGTTTTTGCCATGTTATCCTCAGCAACTGGAATAAAAACAATTAATGTAACATTTTGCTACGGTAACATTTGAAAGAAATGTTGCTTAAAACATGTTTTAAGAGATTTGGTTGTATAAAACACATTTCTAAGAAATTGGGACTATTTTCAGACCAAAAAAGGCCTGGCACAAAGCAGCCCCGAAATACTAGTTTTCGTGTTAGCTTTGTGAAAACACAAACATTTGCTCTCAAAATAAAAAGTTGAAGGAAAATCTATGATCACACATGGGTTACAGGTTGCTAAAGGTAATATTTTGACACTTGCCTTATTTGTAGCTCTTATCCAGATTGTTTCACTATAGAAAGTTTGGAGAGTTAAAATTTACACATGAAAACAGTCATTTACAAACACATCCAGTGTTTCCACTAAAAATTTTAAATTACCTCAAAACTATTCAATTACCCTATAGCAGAATATAAAATATTTTTCAAAGGCAAAAATTCCAAATTATCTTGTATTGTTTGTTCAATACCAAGAATAAAAACTTTTTTTATTGGATGGACCAAAGTATTGACGGTATCAGTTACATTGTATTTATTAACCCTTTGCACTCTGTTGTCGCCGCTGCGGCGACATTGTAAGGTAAGTGAAAAACTCTGTTGTCGCCGCTGCAGCGACATGGTAAGGTAAGTGAGGAAACTCCATTGCCACCGCTGTGGCAACTTCATCTTGCCTTGAAAATTTTGTTTTTGCCACCCACCAGTAATAAAAGAACATTTGCCTTATTTAATTAGAGCATTTTTTAAATTGTGTACTTGAAGGAAACTTCTATTAAATAAGTGGTGCAAATCAAATAAAATATTTTTGTAACGACACGGAGTTGCTGGTAGTCCACAGTCAAAATGATGCGGAGTTGCTGGTAGCCCGTACTCAAAATAACACAGAGTGCAAAGGGTTAAAAAATTCATTTCATTTATTGTTATTTCATTTTTTATCCATTAGTGGGTGAAATATTTTATGTAGTACATATATATTTATTTTTCTATTTTGTTATGAAGATATGTATAAGTAATACAGATATATTTTATATATACATACATTATGTATTTTCTTTTCTTTCCTTTTTTAGGTTTTTGATTTTCTGTGTGATGCTTCCACTACAAGATTCCCCTGTGTAGCTGTTAAACTTACTCCATCCTTTATCTGAAGCAAAATTGTACTAAAGGTATTCGAACAGTACATTAAAGGTATTTTACTTCTGTAGTTTGAAATTTACATTTTTATAAAGCTAAATCTTGAACTAGGGTAAAGAAGTTTTTTATAGAAAAAACTTCTAAAAGACGTATAATACATTTAAAAGTTAACACTTCCAAAACTTTAAATAAAATTCTAAAAGTCTAAAACCTACAAGTTTCAACCACCCTGTTGGCAATCATCAGGGTCTTACTCCAGTTCAAGAGAGAAAAATACTTATTTTAAAAGTTAACATTTTCAATACATTAAATAAAAGTCTAAAACCTACAAATTTGAGCCACCCTGTGGCCATCATCAGGGTCTTCAGTTAAACGTTAACACTTTCAAAACATTAAATAAAATTCTAAAACCTACAAGTTTTACTGATTTGAAATTAACTGAAGTAAGACCCTGATGATGGCCACAGGGTGGCTGAAACTTGTAGGTTTTAGACTTTTAGAATTTTATTTAATATTTTGAAGGTGTTAGCTTTTAACTGAAGTAAGACTCACAGGGTGGCTGAAACTTGTAGGTTTTACAATTTTATTTAATGTTTTGTAAGTGTTAACTTTTAAGTGTATTATACGTCTTTTAGTAAATCTTTTTAATTACATCTGTGCTGTTAATTTCAAGACGTAATAGTCCTTTAATTTATTCAGAAAAAATTAAGTATTATGAATAGCTGTTAATTCAAGATTAAAAGATTTTTAATAGCTTAATAAATTGTTTAAATATTCCTGTCAAAAATTATTTTTATTATATATTTGAAATTGGATTAATAATTAAAAATTCAAAATACTATTTAAACTGAACCAAGAATAGGAAATTTTCAGTAAATCCTACAAGTCAGCAAGATGCAACATGTAAAATTGTCATGACTACAAAAAAATTCAAATTTATGGAACTGCAGAAATAAATTTTTGTAACAATGTATTTTTGCAGTAACATTTTTATACATTTTTTGTATAAAATTACAAAAGATAGTTTATTGTGAAATGAAATTTAGTGTCAGGGCCCTTGCTAAGGGGGAAGGGGAGTCCCCCGAATTGTTCACGAATGCTGTTACACTTATCAAATTTACCAATTTAGTTGGCAAATTTGTTTAAAACTTTAATAAAAACTATAATACGCTTCCTATTTCTTATACACTTGGCAAAAAGATACAAATCTAATTGGGAATATTATTAAACTTTTTTACAAATAAGAACTATATTACCTTTTCTAATTGTGATAACTTGCCAAAATTATAAATTAGTTGGCAAATTCTGAAATTTGACTTGGCAAATTAAGGTCCCCTCCCTACCCCAGTAAAAAGTCTTAGTGGTGGCGTTGCTCAGTGTTATGTTTACATTGCAGCAATTTTATAAATATTCACTTGCTTCATTAATAAATCTATTTATTGCTGGTAAATTTATTGATGTAATTCTCCATCTCTCAGCTGAACAAACTACTTCCCCTTTTTTTACCATTGATATTATCATTTGATGATGTACAACATGCCACACTGCAATTAATGTGACATGGTTATGGATTATTTGCCTTTAAATGCATTTTTTGTTTACTGTAATTGGTCAACAGAAAAGTAAACAAATACCTGTTCTTTTTTACCAAGTCTGACAATATTGGCTCTTAATCAGAGCCGTCCATACCGAAAGCAAGGCTGGGTGCAAAATTTTTTGCATGGTCCTTCCCTTCAAACACGTCAATTCCTCCTATTCCCAACAAGGTTGCCAATTTATCTGATACTTTTCATTCTTCTATCAGAAATTTCAATTAGTAATTTTTGCTTTATTAAATGACAGAAATTCCATGATTAAATAAACTGAAAGTAAGTATTCGCGAATTCTGGTAGGTATTTTTGAATAAAAAAATTCACTAAGTTGACAACACTACCTCCCTCAATGCAATCACCTTTTTTAAAACAGCTCGCATGGCATATATAAGGGTGCACCCAGGATTACACTTTTTTTTTGGGGGGGGGGGGGGTGCTGTAGTATGTTTTATTGGAGGTTACTCAAGTTGAACCTCCTTTCCTAATACTTGGAGTCGTAAGCTGTCGGATAATTATTTTATTCTGTAGATTTTGGGCGGGCCGGATTCATGCTTGCCACTTGCCATTTTATTCTGGAGCGACATTCACTTCTCTTTCTCTCTCTTTTTTTTAATTAGTGATATTGATAGTACACTCATTGAAGAAAATAGAGAACATTTCCATATTTTTCAGTCGCCAAATTGCCGCAGAGAGATGTGAAGAGTACTGTTCGACTTGGGATCGTATCTGTTTTTCATTTGAATAGACATTTTGAAATATAGTAAAAATTCTATCCACTTTAAATTTTCAGCGGTAGCATGCTCTTTTGGCATAATATTTTAGTTCCTTTGAATAAGGTGGAACAGAAAAAAGGCTCCGATTATGTAGTTTTTCTTACATCTTCAAAAAGTTAAATGTTGAATTTTAAGGATGCTAATGTCAATTCAGTGAAAATCTTTATGTATTATTTTCATCCAAAAAAATTCCAATTAATTATTAATACGATACAATTCATAGACCCGAAGTATTTCAAGCATTTTTTTCAATTCAAAAACAAATTTTGAATTATGAAAACTATTAATAAATTCCTGATTATTTTTTTTTTTATGATGATCGACATTAAGTTTCACAGAAAATGAACCACAATTGTAAAAGACACGAGTATGTATGTGTACAGCTGATCCCAATCATTAGTTTTTGAGATAATTTTTACTTTTTGATGGCCTAAAGGGATCGTCTTCTGTTATTAAAGCATACACAGAAAAGAAAATGTTTGTGAGTAACCAGAAAAAAAAGTATTTCCTTAAAGATAAAGCAAGTTTGTTATACACTGAAAAATTCTGTAAATTTTTTGGATAGCTATAATTAAGTCTTCTCTAAATATCTCAAGATATTTTATTTTTCTAAATTTATAGATAAATTCCTAACACATTCACTTTTAATATTATACTAGGATTTAAAAAGAAAGTACGTAAACACTACTTTTTTACGGTCTGTCTTTACTCAATGAACTCAAATATGGTGTCAATAGATAAATTCCTAACACGTTCACTTTTACAACTGTACTAAGATTTAAAAAGAAAGTACGTAAATACTACTTTTTTACAGGCTGACTTTACTCAATGAACTCAAATATGGTGTCAATAGATAAATTCCTAACACGTTCACTTTTACAACTGTACTAAGATTTAAAAAGAAAATACGTAAATACTACTTTTTTACGGGCTGACTTTACTCAATGAACTCAAATATGGTGTCAAAATTGGGTGTTATTATCATAAAGTTTAAAGTTGGCACAATGTTGAGTATGTAGAAAACCTTTATTTCAAAATAATTTACATTCATATTTTGAAAGTATACAAAATTTCGAGTTGAAAACTACCTCTGGCATCTCTGTGCAACAATTTGATGGATAAAAAATATTGGATGGTTCTCTCTTTGTGTCTTTCTTAAACAATGTACATTTATTAACAAATTTTTAGAAATATATTTTTGGTTAATAAATGAAAGACAAATGTTTTTTTTTTTATTATTATTTTACTTTTTTCTTTATATAGAGCTTTAAAATTATGGGGTGGTTCTCAAAAGGTGGGCACTGGACACACGTCATAACTTTAAGTCTTTCAAAAATAACTTTAATTATCATTGACTTTAATTTTTTTTTTTACACTGAGTTTTAAATTCTATTCATAGACAGGAAATGACATAATTTATTGTAAAAGCTTTGTATAAATATCTAAAATTTTATTATTTTATGCTAAAGACGCCAATTTTCGACATTCATAACGTTAACTGCTCGAATGTACCACCAAGAAAAAGAGTTTTAACTTGCTTCCAGGTGGTTCTAATGGTAAACAACGAATGCATAAAGGAAACGGGTGATTGTTTGATAATTTCATTAACAGATGGCAGTCTAACTTATTACTTTTTGAAGTTAGAAGGACTTTTCTAGAAAGAATTTTTCTGTATATTGTTATGTCCAAAAGTAACGTACGTAACAAAGCTATCATTTCAACGAAAAATACATCAAGTAAGTACTTTAAACTCTTTTGTCTAACTTTAAAAACATTAAAAAAATTTTTAAAGTATTTGTATGTGTTTTTGTAAGATTTTTTTTGCAATAAATGTACCGTAATTTCCGGCCTATAATCCGCGGATTATCTGTGAAAAAACCTCAAAATTTTTAAGTGCGGATTATCTACCGGTGCGGACTATCTGCTGAAAACTTTTTTAAGCAGAAGCTCAGGGCAGACATCCAGTTTCTACCGGCAGTCATAAAATAAAAATGTAAACAGTTATCAAACGATTGTCTGCTATAGACCGTTCGTGGAATTGCTTGTGATTGGTTCACATCTGACTTGAACGTGCTAGTGGGAGTGGCTTCCGATTATGATTTTATTTTTTTTAGCCTTTTGGCAACATGTTTTTATGAAGAACGAAGCATTTGTCAACTCACCCCTTTCAAAAAGTGCAACCTCAATCATTTATGAAATAGCTCCGCCCAAAATTACGGCAGTTTTACTAATTACAATGATTGATATTACGATGCAGCCAATGGGAATCCACCACACAATAATCTAATGAATCATTATCGTATCGTAATTTCGCGGTTTTACTGCTGCCCTCTATGGATAGAATAATAAAATACAATTATGTCCTTGTAATGTATATTAAAAACCAAAACGTATTTGATGGTATATCACGTTGAAAGTTATAGCACGGAGTAAAAGAGGTGGAGGGGAAACTTAACAGGCATTACTCGCCGAAAACGCAAGTTGCATTTTGGTAAATAAGGAGGACGCTACAATCCGCATGTTGGCCATTCTTTTAGCTGAATATCATACGGTTGTATGTATAAAGAGCCGTACATTAGAATTAAAAAATATTTTATGTTATTCGTTTATTTTTTATTATTGATATTACAAAGCATAAATTAGGATGGGGTATAAGTGTTTTGTTCCTGGATTGAAAACAGGTTATACCAGTGACATAAAAAAAAAGAAAAAATGAAGGGAAAATAAAATTGAGCTTGTTCTGTGCTTTACAAGTGAGAGATTTTTTTTAGGCTTTAATATAAAGCTATTTGCTTGTAATTATGTTTAAATTGAGAAATTTTTATCTTAAATCGATCTTAGTGTATATGTTTTTTAAATGTTATACTTAATGAACACTAAAAATTGCTGTGGGTAATTGATATGTACCTATCTGTCAAATGCCATTTAAATTGAGATTAAACCATTTAAATTGCAGAATTTTGTCCTGTCAAATTCTATGAAAATGGAATCAAAACTTCAAAAGAAATTAATAAAAGTTTCCTTCATTCTATTAAATCCTATCATACGTAATTAATTCACTGATATTCCATGATAGGTAATTATTCTAGGTTGCCATGGTGATTATTCTATTAAATCTTATCATACGTAATTAATTCAATGATACCCCTTGATAGGTAATGATTCTAGGTTGCCATGGTGATTATTCTATTAAATACTATAACACGTAATTAATTCAATGATATCCCATGATAGGTAATGATTTTATGTTGCCACGGTGATTATTCTATTAAATCCTATCACACGTAATTAGTTCAATGATATCCCGTGATAGGTAATGATTTTAGGTTACCATGATGATTGCGTTCTATTTAAGATGGAGTCCTATTATTTTCGTATTACTGAATTTAATGTATATAATCGTAATAAATTTTGTATTCATGCATTTTTGCATAAGAGCGAATCTAAAGGGTTTTTTAAATTTGATATTTTGTATGCTCTGACTTGAAAACATATAGTAATCTAAAATATACTGTTACATTTTTCCATAAATATTTATGAAGTATTCTGGAAAATAATCTTAATTGTATATAAGAAAAATCGGAATTTTTTATAGAAATTGAGTCAGGTCTGATTTTCTTCTTTTTTTCTGCAAGGGACAGGCCGGGCCTGTTTTCACTGATTTTTGCATGGGCAGGCCAGGGCGTGAACTTCGGAAATACAAACGGACCAGGCCGGGCCGAACTTTTAGCTTTTCCATCCGCCCGGTTTGGGCCAAGCCTAATTATTTCTCTTTCGGGGCGGGGCGGGCCCGGGTCTGGAAATTCCGGTCCTCTACCCCCCCCCCCCCTCTCCTCCTTATAAGTAAGATTATATTAAAATCAAACCTTACGACTTTTGAAAAAAATTAGTTCCTGAACAATGACCTATAATTTACACGTTTTCTTTCCCAAATACCGTAATTTATGGAAGAAACGCCGCGGCGTTTATGTGTTTAAAAGTTAAAAAAGTTTGAAAGCGGCGTTTACGCCGGGTGCGGCGTTTACGATTTTTTATTTTCATTTTCACTATCGTCAAAAGAAAAAAATCGTACAATATTTCCGAATTATGGCAAGAGATGGCGGTATACGCTCTCTAATCACCCCTTTTGAAAGTGGGTTGATCTTGATCCAGTTCCGGTCAAACGTGTTTTTCAAACGCGGTCGTGACCGTTTTCACATTTTTTCCTGCTTTTTTGCAACGTGCTTCGCATAGCGTAGAAAAGTGTGACTGCTTTTATTTGTTTTGATCCTTGCTAATTTAGTTTTCCTTACGATATGGCTCCCAAACGTCACATGAGCTACACGGCTGCTTTTAAGCTTCAAGGTGTTGAAAGAGCCGAGAATACAGGGAATCGAGCAGCAGCACGTGATTTTGGAGTGGACGAAAGATGCATTCGTCGATGGCGGTCAGAGAAAGCGTCATTAGAAAGTATGCCGAAAGCAAAACGGGCGAGAAGGAGTGGAATCGCACACTGGCCTGAGCTAGAAGATGTGTTAGAGAAGTGGATTTTAGACGAACGAGAAAAAGGACATCCCATATCAACGGTAAAAATCCGTATACAAGCCAAAAAAATTTCAACAAACATGGGAATTTTGAATTTCAATGGAAATTCAAATTGGTGCCATCGATTCATGTCACGTAAAAAATTGTCTGTACGTAGTAAAACAACAATTGGACAGAATCTTCCAGATGACTGGAAAGAAAAAAAAGAATCCTTTTTACAATTTGTAAAAGACTTGATTAATGAAACAGGAGTCAAAGAGCCTCAAATCATAAATATGGATGAGGTACCTCTGACGTTTGATTGCCCGCCTAACCGAACAATTGATAAAACTGGCGAAAAATCAATTTCAATCATGACTACTGGCCACGAAAAGACATCATTTACCTGCGTGCTTTCCTGCGCTGCCAATGGGGATAAATTAAAGCCGATGATAATTTTCAAGCGGAAAACGTTACCCAAAGAAAATTTCCCAAATGATGTCGTAATAAAATGTAACGAGAAGGGCTGGATGTGTGAGAAGATAATGCTTGACTGGATTAATGAAATCTGGCGCAAGCGTAAAGGGGCTTTTTTCCAACCAAAAGGCATCTTAATTATGGACTCCATGCGGGCACATTTGTTGGACTCGGTCAAAATAGAGGCGAAAAGAGCTTCTGCTTCTTTGGCAGTTATTCCAGGCGGCCTAACAAAAGTCCTCCAGCCACTGGATGTAGCAGTCAACAAAAGCTTTAAAAGCCATGTCCGAAAACATTGGGAGACATGGATGGCGAGTGAAAATCACTCATATACAAAAAATGGGAACATTAAGAGAGCCTCATATGAAGAAGTAGCTCGGTGGGTGTCACAAGCATGGAGTGAAGTATCGCCTGACACAATTAAATCGGGTTTTTCCAAGGCGGAAATAATCTCAAAAATTTCCATTGAAGAACATCACGATGTTCTGAGTGATGAAGATACTGAATTAAATGAAGAATTTCTTCATTTTTTTAATTCGGACAGTGAAAACAGTGATTTTGAAGGCTTTGAGTGAGTCTGAATTTTAAGTGGATGCGACCCACTGATAAAAAGCGTGCCAAGTGAACGCCAACCACTTTAAAAAACGTGGAGCGCCATGAGGAGAAGGGTCCGCGTCCCGCGCTCTGGATGGATAAAAAAATTCAACTGATGTCTCCTCAGATCAAAACAAGGTTCCTATCAGAGAAAACAAACTGAATGAGAATCCAAAGAAAAGAAGTCTCCTGAGTTAAAATATGTTCCAGCTTTTGTCTTTGAGATTAACAAGGTATGTGTAAAATTTAAACTTTTGTAAAAAAAAAAAAATTAAATTGTAATTAATTATAAATGGAAGTTGATTTTATTAAATGAATATTAGCTTCATTATTTATAAAGGATCGGTCTGAAATTTACGATTTTTCCGCTTATTAAGCTCATCGCGAATGCGGCGTTTACGCCATGTGCGGCGTTTACGATAATTTTTTTGCTTTTTAGCCTCATAATCGCGGGTGCGGCGTTTACGGCAGGTGCGGCGTTTCTTCCCTAAATTACGGTAATTAAGATATATCAAAAGTTATGAATTATTAAATTAATCAAAGGTTACAAAATATACACGAGATTAAAATTTACTCAAAAATATTGAATAATACTTTTAATTTTTAAAAGTCGTAAGTCTATTTATTTCTTCGTGGCAGAATAATCCGTGACATTCAATGTTTATAAATGGCCTGCCTTCACTTTTTTTTGTCAGAATGATCTCTGATTTTAAGTGTCTTAAGAAGCAATCAAAAACCCAAGTGCCTTTAAAAAAAATATGTATCTTATGAAGAAAACTGTAATTAATCAGATTTCTACTTGTACGACTTTCTTAAAATTCAAATTTTCTAGTAAAAAATTTTTAAATATCTGTGCTTTTCCCATTGAAAAGCATTGTAGAACAATCGACCGATAGCCTACATTCTACGGTGTCGCCACCTAACGGGGGAAAAACTGCATAGCAAAATTTTAACATTAGTTTCGCCTCCACCTTTTTTACTCCGTGGTTATAGTAATGTCTAAGAGAAAACCTGTTATTTAACACTGCAGAATTTAAACAGGACGTTATTTAAAATGCGGAAGATGATTTAAAAACAGCAATTATAACAGAATTATCTGTATTCACAAAACATTCAACGTTTTAGATATAAGATTCAATGAAAAAAAAAATATTTGTATTTTATAACTTGTAATTATTTTATTATAATTATTTTCAATTATTTTATTACAATTATCATTTAAATTGAGCAACTAAATAAATAGGGAGGTGGTTTATTAGTAGTACTTTGGAATGTTGAAAGCAATGAGTAATTGTCGTATAGTCCGGCGTATAATCCGCGGATTATACGCCGATGCGGATTATCTGCTGAAATATTTTTATAAGGGCTAAAAATTGCGGCTGCGGATTATACGCCGCTGCGGATTATACGCCGGAAATTACGGTACTTTTCTCAAATAAGAAACTGGAATGTCCAAATCGCGTAACGATGAAAACGCCGATTTTATTTTCGGTAAATTTACTTTTAAAGATGATTCGATGTCCTTAAACGTATAAAAAGATATTTATTACAATGTTTTATAGTAAATAATTACGTGTTTTGTATAAATAAAGCGTATTTAGTACGTGTAATGTTATACTTCTAGTGAAGTATGCTCAACTTACGTGTGCACGGTGGACACAAAATGGCGGCCGCTGCGAACGTTACGTAATTTCAGACATGCTTGTTTAAAAGTATGATTTAAAATTAATAGTAAAACTTCTTTTACTTGTTTCAAAAGTAATTGTTCTGCGATCTTACGCTTTTTTATGTATTTTGCAAAGTTTTCTTACATCGTAAAAAATAAAATAAGTATTTTTTTGTTAAATTATTGTACTTGAGTTCTTTTTTTTTTAAATTCAAGGTTTAAGAATCCCATCTCCTTAAAATTCCATTCTTCCTCTTTGCTCCCACGCCAAAATGCAAGGCAAATAAAAAGTTTAAGCCACTTCGTGATGTAACTTTGGTAAAAAAAGAAAAAAACAAAAAAAAAACAGAAATTGACAGTATTCAAAGTATAGAAGACAGCCAGCGAAAACTATTAAAAGTACTCAAAAGATTCACTCCGTACACACGACAAACAAATTTGGTACTATTCAAATAAGAAATAGATCTGGTTTTTACAATCTCTGTAAAAAAACAATCAAGAATGCATTACCAGTGAAGCTGGTGAAAAAAATATTGTTTCTACAATTGACTCCTCACAGTTGAAAATAGATTGACGTTGGTGACTGGTACTTTGTATTATTCATGATGAAAACTTATGGCCAGGTATTATTGAAAAGATCAGCATTGATAATGGTGAACAAATATTTTCTATAAATTTTTTCACTCCTCAGGCAGACATTGATTTTAACAGGTTTCGTTATCCATCTAAAAAAGACAGCACAAATTTAAAATATGAAGATATTTTGTTGAAATCACCAAATCCACCTCACCCGGTGACAGCAAGAGGAGACTTTTCTTTTGATAAAGAAATTATAGATATGTGCATTAAAAAACACCAGTATAACTTTTTTTTTTTTTTTTTTTTTTTTTTTTGTTTGTTTGTTTGGTTTAAAAAAAAAAAAAAAATTATATGTAGGATACTTCTAATATTGATCGGATACTTCTTCTTTCTAATAGTGAGCGAGCAGTTTAGTCTTTAAAATGATGGTTAGCAGTTTGTCAGAATCACCATCAGCAACGACCACTTAACAATTAACATTCAGTTTATACACCTAACCAGATTTGCTGTGCACTAGTGCTGTCTAGATGGAGTGGTAACAATGCCTGTAGAAACAATATAAGCCTGAAACTTTTTCTTTTTTTTTTACTTGATCGTCCACAACTTGCACCAAATATTTTATTGGTAAAAAAAAAAATAATTACATTTTATAAGTAAGCATATTTACACAGATAAATTTTATTATGAAATAAATAACTCAACAAAAATTAATAATAAATATTTAACTATTTTGCATTTTTTTTTTTTTTTTTTTTTTTTGAGGACGAGACCTACCCTAGCATGAGGCCCTGTGCGGCTGCACCTGTCGAACCCCTAAGGATGGCTCTGCCCATAATATGTTTTAGTGTTAAAGGTGAGGACTAGCAAATATACAACACGTGCGTCTGCGGTGACAAATTCTCTGGCACATAGTATTTTTATAAGTGGGTAACAACATTGAAAAAATGATTTTCTTTTTTCAGGCAAAGAAGATGTCCACACCAAATGCAAATTCACTCCCGTCTAATTTACAGTTAGTTCTTGATGAAGAAGTTGCCATCTCGCTAGAAAGGTTAATTGATTCTGTTGTCATGGAAGTGACAGCACAGAGGTCTGACCTTCAACCTCAACAGGTACAATAAATAAAATATATTATTCTTCATTTATTTGCTTGATGTAATTTTGATGTGCACCTAAACTCAATCAATTCTTTTTTTTTTTTTTTTTTTTTTTTTTTTTTTTTTTTTTTTTTTTACTTTTGAAGCAGTACCTACATAATTATTTTAAAATTTCGTAAGTGAAAATGATATAAACTGTATTAAGTTTCTTGAATCCGTAATTTACCTTATTTAAGGTGTTTTATTAAAATATATGCTTCTTTTTTTTCCTTGTAAATTATTTCATTAAAAACAAAAAAATCCATTTAAATTTACTTAAAAGTGTTTTATTAAAATATGTAAAATTAATAATGTATTTACTTGAATAAAATATAATGTATGTAATTCATAACATATATATTTTGATAAAACATGGGACATTTATTTAATAGAAAAAATTACATCATATATTAAAATGATACATAAAATGATTTAAAATAAAGTTTCCTAATTATTTTACAGAGTTTGCTGAAGGCAGTTTGAAGAGGGTGCTTCACCCTGCCTGCTCTTTGTTTAAAATTTAGCACCCTTCTTGTTCTTGCCTCAGTCTAAAAATGTGTTCCTTACGGTCTTTTGTGTTAAAAAGTTTTTTGCATAGTAATAAAATGATTCATTGTTACGTCTTGAAACCAGTATCCTGATTCTTAAATATTAAAAGTATCTTTTTTTTTAAAAAAAGCCGTTATTCTAAAAAGTGCCCTTTTCCCACCTGGAGCACCCAGTCTTTTTTTGAACTTGGGAGAACTCTTTAATTTTAAAGTAGTAAATTGAAGCTATTTCTATAGAATCAGATTGAACGTAACAATCAACTTAAGTGATTTTAGAATTTTCAATTAATTTTATTTGAAATTATGCATAATAAAGCCAAAATACACAATTGTTTGCTAATTAACATTATTATGGCCTATTTTAGTAATGCTCAAAATTTTGGTCACAACAAACATGCGTTAGATACTTTTAAAATTAATAAATTAGTAATTCTGAATAAATTATTTGGTTTCTGATGTAGAAAGTAGAGTCTGAAAGAGGCAAATACTTCTTGTAATTGAATAAAGTATTTCTGAGCTGCTTGTACAAAAGAAAACTGTCTGCAAACATTTATTGGTTTAGTTATTCACTTGAAAATGATATTGTTCATTTAACTAATTTTCTCAAAGTTACGTGAGGAATTAAATCTATCTACCCTGAAAATACAAATCTGATTTTTTTAAAACACTTGTTATTATAAGAATTATTATTTTTGTAAACGAAAATTACAGTTGAAAATTTTATAAATTGTTTCATTTTTTATTTAATTTATGAAAATATTCGGTCTTGATTTTTATAAAAAAATTGTCTTATGATTCCACCCATGTGTTTGCTCATCCACAGTGTGACTTTTAAAATAATAAATATTTTTTTATGCTGACTTTTATATATTTATAACACCAATCGAAATTAAATATGAAAATGTTAATGGAAAAGATATTATAATTTTTTTAATAAAAAAATATTCCGGTAATAACAGACATGTTTTCTAGAATAAATCAAGTTACTGTTCTTAAATGGATTATAACTAGAGTTCTTTTATCTTAAAAATGACTTTTAATTATTTAAAACATTATAATCGTTTAAAATATTACCAAGATGCACTCTAAAGGTTAAAAAAAAACAGTTGTAAAAACTGTGCCTCTTCTTTCTGATTACATTAAAAATGAAACATTAAACTTAAATTGACAACAGGTTTAGTTTGAATTTTATGATGACTTTTATATTATTTATAATGCAAACTGAAATTTTAAGTAAAAATGTTAATGAAACAAATTTTATATTTTTATTGGAAAATATTTGTAATAATAGACATGTTTTCTTGGAAAATCATTAAATTATTGTTATGAAATTGTTTATAAATGAAGTCTTTTTATCTGGATGACCTTTGAATTATTTAAACTTAATAAGTGTTTGAAATGTTACTAAGATGTACTCTAAATGTTGTCTCAAAACACAGCCATTGTAACGATTGTGCCTGTTCTTTCTAATTACATCAAAATTAAAATACAGTAGACCCTCTCAAATCTGAAACCCTCAAATCTACAAATGCCTAAAATTGGCACATCATCGCAGATGTAAACAATGAAACTTTCAGTTCAGTTGTACGGGGCAAAATTACAATTTTATTTTTATTTTATATTATTCCATATGTATTTTAATATGTAATCTTGATAACAAGATTGAACTCGTGGTTTTTTATGAAGGAAGTATAAATTTATTTCTGAAAAAAAAACATGATATTGCTGATATCACTGATAATCACAATTACCAAACATATTTATGTATTAATAAAGCTTTTTTTGTTATTAAGATTGGCTAATCCTGAAATGTCCTTACTTTGTGATTTCGATGTGAATAATAGGTTACTTTTATGAAGCAAATTTCATTGAATAAGACAATGAAAATGTATATCGTCTTTGTTATGCATATGTAATAATTTACATTCTTAATTCTTTATTTGACCTTTACTTTTAATAAATTAATCATTTTTTAAATTATCTTACTTTTTATCATTTTAGTTTATTACTTTACCTAATTATTTTAATATTTTACTATATTGCAAGCATTCATTATAAATTTTAATGCGTTATTACTTTCAAATTACTTAAAAAAATATGTAAACAAAACAATGACCAGAATTCTGCAAAATTCTAAAATCCGCACAGCTTCTGGTCCCAAGCTTGGAGGATTTGAGGGAGTCTACTGTATTAAACTTCAGCTGAAAATATGTTTTGCCTGGGTTTTATTATATTGCCGACTAAGAAAGGGCCATCTCACCTCCCTTTTTAATTATTAAGTAATTTTTTTTAAATATTTGATGATCTCAAAAAGAATATAATAATTTATTTTGCTTAAATTGCTGAAAATAATTAAATACTATGAAAAAAAATTATATTTGTGAATGCATTTTTTTAAGGCGACTGCATATCAGAACTTCTTACCTTTTCTTTCAAGTTTCCATTTTTATCACTGATTTTATTTCATTTCTCATGAGCATTTCTTTCAAACAGTTTGCTTCAGGGAGAATTTTTCAAAATTAATGTGGGGATAGATCTATAAATTAAAAAAATTTAAGTCGTTATTAATTATGATCCTTGAAAATTTATTTTGGGGCACTCTAGACTTGCTCTGGAGAAACACTGCCTTTTCTTTCCCTTGCTCCTCTGGCATATAAAAATCTGAAAGAACACTGTTTATCATTATCATTACGTCCTTTACTGATTTTTATTTACCATAATATTAACATATCCTTCAAATGGTGGTGTTTTTAAAGGTCACATACATTTTTCGAATGTCAAATTGTTACATTTAATTCACTTCAGCAGCTGATTCCATTATCTCAATATCAACTTATTGAAGTATCCCAATAAAAGATATTATGAGTGTATCCTAAATTGAAAAAGATTTCTGTGACAACTTTTTAAAAACTTTTAAATAACATGTTTAATTCTATGATTTTCTTTTTTTAACCATTGTAAAATTTAATCATTTTTATTGTTACTCTAATCTTGCAGTTACCGAGAGTGTATTTATATTTAATTCATATTCTATATTTTTATTTCTAGATTAATGAATCAAATGATGATATTTTGGGCATCAATTCCCTACACGATGACATTATTTTAGAAGTTTTTAGTTATTTAAAACAGAATCAACTGGGTCAGATTGCAAGGTATGTAAAGTTTATTTTTAGATTTCATATTTAAATATTAGATATAGAATAAATATTCAGAGTTTGTCTGCTATTTGTTCTTCATCTATGACATATTCATTTGATATGAAATCTTCAAAAACTGAGATCAACTCATATACTCATTTCTTTAAAAAAAATAGTATGATAGATATCAAAACAATAACTTTTACTTTATTAAGAATATAATAATTTAAGTGTATAAGCACAGATCTTTCATCTCCACTCCTTATCTTCCTTGTACCCTTATAAAAATATTCATTGTATAAGTTAAAAACCAGAAACTAATCCCTTAGTGTGAGTTTTAAAAACATAAGCTAACATTTACAACAATAAAAATGCACAAATTTCATCAACATTTAATTACATCACATACGGTCATTCAAGGATATCCCGATCTTCTTCATCAGAGTAGAGGGGAAAATTTAATTTGGTTACAGATCTGGATTTTTACGAGTTTTATTATATACATAAAAATTCAAATTTCCTGGTCAATAATATGAGTAGCACCCCTCTCCACTCTCCTGTGTGGACAGACCCTGCATGTTTTCAGTGGTTTCCTGTTAGTTATGTCACTTCTTTTGGATATTTAAACTCTATCTTTTACCACTTTGGTCAGTTCATTCAGCCAGTACTCAGAGGTATATCTGAGGGTGTTTCTTGAACCCATTTTAATTTTTAAATATTTTTTCTCCCCACACTCATGAAGGAGATTAGAGTATCCTTGAAATATCTGTAGGTGATTTAATTTAATGTTGATGAAATTTGTGCATTTTTATCATTGTAAATTTTAGTTTATCCTTTCATTGTATAAATTAATGCACTTTAATAACACATACTTAATTTTCAAAGTTTTAATAAAAAAGGCATTGAAAAAGATTATCCTGCAAGAAAAGCTATAATAAATCAACCCCATCTGTTGCTATATACTACATAGAAATTCTTCGTTTATTAAAGCTATTTTTACAATGGTTATTTTGCAGATTGGTAACACATTTTTTAAAAATGTCTAAGTGTATAAACATTTAACATATTGTTGGTACAGGAATGTACACAAAATGAACTAAATTCTTGTATTATTATAAAATTAGTTAAGTAGATATTCATAAAATTTTATTGTTTGTGTTTTTAAAATGTTTCCGATTTTCCTGAAATATTTATATTATATTATTGAAAGAGCGAATTTTGCTTCGATAGTTAATTCATTTTAATGAGGCACTTTTTGTTCAAGTATTTTTTTAAATTATTTATATTCTTTACTTATGTGAGTATTATCATGTTTATAATGTTAAAAAATTGTATCTATTTCTGACTTAAAAATTGCAAAAGTTAAATATATTAAATTTTCTAAAAAACAATAATATAAAGAGTGAAGTTGTTTCAATATTTTTTAATATATTGTACACATGAACAAAATAATTATTTTAATATTCATAACTTCTGACATTTAAAAGGTGAACTGTCCTTTCAAGCCCAAACTGTGCCAGTTTCATTCTTAAAAGCACCAAAGACCTTATTAAAAGAAATATCTATTTTTTACTATTTTACCTTTGACTGAGCTATATAAGACGTAAGTGAATCAGCTAATATGGCATTGTTTTATTTCTAAAGCACTTGTAAAATGTGAAATATTATTTTTTAATTCACTATATATATATATATATATTAAAATAGAAAAATTTAACAGCTTTATCGTATTCTCTCTAAAAATTATACATCTTTTGATTAAAGTCTCTGGCAAAGTGGTGACTTCATTTTCAAGACTTGCACGTCTTAGAAATTGGTTGAAAAGATCTGTATGTGTGTAAAGTTCTCGTTCTTATGAACTCTCTCATTAAAAAAAAAAAAAAAAAAAAAAAAAAAAAAAAACTACGATATATTAATTGTTATTTATGAATTTTGTTATTAATTTTTGTGCATTTCAATAAAATATTTAAAAAAATAATAATAATAATTACACACACATTTTCCAAAGCACTTCTTAAAGAGTTTTAAAATTTTCAATTTAACCATATACAATAATAAAAAAAACCCTAATACAAACTAATTTCATTCTTAAATGCACTTTATTTATAGATATTTATATTCAGATTCCCAAGAATCAAATATATTTTATTTTCCTTCTGAAAATGTCAAGGACTGTGTCTGCAACAGATTTTTCAACCATACTTTGTTAAAATGTTACCAGTTAGCAGTCGACTGCAGTAAAATACGTATGACATTAATTAGAAAATAAGAGAACATTGTTGGATTCTTTTTTGCCTTTATGTATTTAGGTATCATTTATAGTAATGGGCGATGTCGATAATTTTAATCAATACTATGATCAACTCAATTTTATCGATACTGTAAAATTTTTAATCGATGTCTCTACATATTATATTGTTTATTTTTACTTTCTTTGAAAATCTGAACGGAAACTAATCAAATGTGTCAATACCAAAACTTTTTTCTATCTCATACATGTTAATACTTCAAAATTCTCTATCAGAGTGTTAAATTTAAATGACAATCTATGCTCATCATGAGCATTCAAAAGAGTAGGTTCGTTGAATTATGTGCATTTAAAAAGAAGATATAAGCATTGCATTTTCAAACAAATCATTGTATTTCGACACCCACCGTCTTAGATGTCTGCAACCGAAATTTCAACTCAAAGAGCTGTCAAAGCTACACCTGTTGGGCAGTATATACCTAAGCCTAATAAGAATCTATTCATGTGAAAGTGTAACAGCATATGAAGTTTAATTAAATTTTCTACATTAGTTTTGAGATATAGTGAATATCGTGAAAAACGCAGCATAACAGTACAACCTTTTATATGATTTACAAGGTAACCTAATAAGCTACATCTTACTTCAATGTCTAACAGAATATTAAGTTTGATGTAATTCTGTTCATTAGTTCTTGAGATATTATCACTAATATCATGTAAATCCTGAAAAATGCAGCATAAAATCTTCACCTGTTGAGTGATATACACCAAAACCTAATTATTAACAACTGACAACAAAGTATGATTGAATCTGAAGTTTGATGGAAATTCATGCACGAGTTCTTGAGATATAGCTGTTGTAGAAATCTATGGAAAATGCAGCACAGCAGCACCACTTGGGCGATTTACACCAAAAACTAATCAGCACTAATTTATATTAAGGTCTAATTTAGGGGTGCACAACCTTTTTAAGAGAAGGGCCACTTACAAAAATGTCTGAGGGGTCGAGGGCCACATCAGGAACACAGAGAGAATTCTATTTCGGGAGGTGGGGGGGGGGATCTGTGGCCTATAAAAAACATGGTTTCAGAGGGGTGGCAGTTTTACCCCTTTAGGTACCCCTACCCAGTCAATATACAAAATTCAGTTGGTCTTCAACAGTTTGTTTTTATACATAACAATAGCAATGATTATTTTCAAGGAGTGAAAATATTCCTTGACTTTATTCGGGGGAGTGAATTTTGCTCTATTTAAAGTGCTAAAAAACAAACATAGGATGAAAAACAGTGCCGAAAAAAAATGTTAACTTTATAAATGAAGTAAAATTGACGAATCTCGCAATTTTTCTGGAGCCGATCAACGAAATTTGAGATTTTTCCGCGCCTGATCGAAAAAATTCGCGATTTTTCCACATCTTATCAACGAAATTTGCGATTTTTCCACGCCCAGTCAACGGAATTCGAGATTTTTACGCGCCCAGTCAACGAAATTTGTGATTCTTAACTGATCGACAAATTTTTCAATTTTTTCCCTCAGCAAATTGTCGAAATTCGCGACTTTTACTCGCGATAAATTGCCGAAACTCGCAATTTTACCGTAGCCGATCGACGAAATTTGCAATTTTTTGCGCTTTATCAATAAAATTCGCGATTTTTCATCGGCCCGATCAACGAAATTTCCGCTTTTTCAGCGCCCGATTAACAGAATTCCCGATTGTTTGGTGCCCGATCGACGAAATTCTCGATTTTCCCTCGCCCAGTCAACGAAATTTGTGATTCTTAACTGACTGACGAAATTTAATTTTTTTCCCTTGGCAAATAGGCGGAAGTCGCGAATTTTCTCTCGAAAATGGTCGAAACTCGCGATTTTTTCGCAGTCGATCAGCGAAATTTGCGATTTTTTCGTGCCCGATCAAGAAAATTCACAATTTTTCCGCGCTCGATCGACAAAATTCGCGATTTTTTTTCTCCCAGTCAACAAAATTTGCGATTCTTAACTGACTGACGAAATTTAATTTTTTTCCTTGGCAAATTGACGAAACTCGTGATTTTTCCGCAGTCGATCAACGTTTGTAATATTTTCTAACTTCATCGACAAAATTCGCAATTTTTCCGTTGCGATCAACGAATTTCGCGATTTTTCCACGCCCGATCGACAGAACTCGCAATTTTTTTCGGGCTTGATCGACGAAATTCGCGATTATTAACTTACTGACATAATTTATTTTTTCCCTTGATAAGTTGGTGAAATTTGCGACTTTTTCATGAGATAAACTGACGAAACTCGCGATTTTCCCGGAACTGATTAACGAAATTCGTGATTTTCTCGTTCTCAACCAACGAAATTCGCGATTTTTCCACGCCCTATCTACAAAACGCGCCATTTTTTCCCACATCGGCAAAACTCGCGATTTTTCTGCATCCGATCGACGAAATTCCATCGCAATTTTTCCATGCCCAGTCAACAAAATTCGCATATCTTAAATTTCTGACGAAATTGAAAATTTTCCCTCGGCAAATTGGCGAAATTCGTGATTTTCCATGAACAAAATAAGCGACTTTTTCGCATGCGATTGACGAAACACGCGATTCTTCTGAGCCCGATCGATGAAACAAGCGACTTTTTCGTGCCTGATCGACGAAATTCCCGATTTTATCTCGACCGATCGACGAAACTCGCGATTATTTATAGCGATAAACTGACGAAACTCGCGATTTTCCCGTGCTCGGTCAACAAAATTCGTGACTTTTTCGGGTGCTATCGACGAAACACGCGATTTTTCCGCGCCTGATCGATGAAATTAGAGATATTTTTCGACTAGAGACTGACGAAATTAGCAACTCGAGAATTTCCTATGTTTATACAAATGGTATCGGCCGGGCGATTAATGAAATTCGCTATTTTTAACTGACTGACGAAATTTGCAATTATTTTCTGCGGCAAATTAACGAAATTCACGATTTTTCCTGCAACCTATTATCAAAAATTGCGATTTTTGCCAAATATAAATTGACGAACTTCGCGGGCCACAGGTTGTGCATCCCTAGTCGAATTGAATCTCAAGTTTTAACAGATTCTGTGCGTCATTTTTTGAGACAGAGCACCCACAAAATTTTTGTCACATGTAGACAGTTTATAAATGTGGTCATATCGAAGACAGAACCTTCTAAAATGCATAAATCTCTCGAAAACCAGAAGTCAAAATTTTTCATGAATCTAATACTTTTTTCTTGTAAAGATAGAAGAAAGTAATAAAAAATGAACGATTCAATTCTACCCGCATCATAGGATCGTCTCTAATTGCAATTTGATTCAATGCAGGTTCGATGTCGATCCTTTTATATAGGTGGAATCGTTCATCTTTAATTTCCTTGAATTCAATTGAAATCGCATTGCAGTCGATCCTTCGATGCTGGTAGAAGCATTCATTTTTATTTTTCCTTAAATCGGCATTGTTCTTGATTCTTCGATTCGGATTCTTACGGAAATAGATCGATATTTGTGTTCTAATTTCATGGAATTATATAATTTTTCTCTTGATTTTACTATTTTAGTGGCAGAGTTCTTGTAAAATTATAAGGGTTTTTATTTCTTTCTAAGAAAATTGTTATACTTTTAGATTAGGAACCTAGTTATTTGGGTTATTGTTTATTATTTTTTTTTTTGTCAAATTTGTTCTCTCTCATCTCCTTTACTCCTTCCCCACACCATTCATTATTACAGGGCCATACAAAATATGCATGCAATTAAAAAAATTTCTAATTTATCATACAAATAACAAATATATCATAATATATATATAAAAAATACTGCAAATGAAATTAATTTTCTAAAAAAGAATAAAAATGTTATAATGAGAAATTTAAACGACACAATTGATTTTTAAAAATAACTTTATTATTAATTTTGAAACATATTTAAAATAGTGATATGTAAGGCTAATGAAATATTAAATATATAACACCTACAAATATTGAATTAAATCACAAATTCCATGCTAAAAGAAATAATAATACAAGATTTTGCAATGGATGTGCAACACATCCGATGTGTACGATGCTGTAGACAGCGGGGACCCAGTTTGAGATTGATTTTTAAAAAATTCTTCATAGGACAATATTTTCCGGCACCTGCGCAGTACGTCCGGTATATGATACTATGGGCAGCTGGGACCCGGTTCGAAGTTCATTCAATTCGAGATTGCTGTTTTGGAAATTTTTCTTATTACAAGATTATGTATAAATTAGGGGACCGCAAGTGGGCGAAACAATGATAGTTAATATTAATTCTGAAATTTTATTACTTTAAAAAATGTAAATTTTTATTATTATGTGTTTTTATTATTACTATTATTAATTTAATATATTTAACAATACTATTACACAAGGCTAATAGTATAAAAAAAAAAGATTTGAATAACACATAAAGAGAAAATCATTACAATTAATTTAAAATTGGAATAGTCATAATATATTGTTAAATAAAAGATATTATCACATTTTTATTACTTTAACATCGGTAAGCTATTTCAACAAGACTACTATTTTGAAAAAATAAAGAAAAAATACTTTGAAATATCTAATTATTACTTAAATTGAAAACATTTTTTTAAATAGGAAGAAAATGAAATCTGATTTCACATTATTTTGGCGCTATCTGTTGTGATTTAAGAAAAAATAATTTTAAAGATTTAGTATTAATTCTGATTTTCTGCAACTTAATATAAAAAAAATATTAATTATATATATAACTCAGAAATTTCTTACAATTTATAAATAGAAAAAAAATGTAGCAAAAAAATAACTAGCCTTATCTTTTCTTAATCATTTTCTGAAACTCGTTCATGTATGAGTTGTGGCGCCACCTATGATCTGTAGGCGAAAATAAAAACAAAAAATAAACAAATGTCAGAAATGTCTAGATTAGAGAAGTTTCCAGATTAAAGTTTTTATACTATATTAATTTGTATAAATTTCTAGTTTTCATAATAAAGTGATCTTACAGTTCAATTTGCAATATCAAGTGTATCTACAAACAAGCATTCTCATGCCAATATTGTATTTTTTTTTATTTCAGAGTGTGCAGAAGATGGAATGTGTTGACAAAGAGCCCAGTTTTGTGGGAAAATGTTAATGTGAAAATTTTCTCATCTCAAGGATCTCAGATTATTATAGCTAAATCATTCGTTCATAGACTACCATCTTGTGTAACTTCTATCAGATTACATTTTATGGAATCTAGAAATCGAATTGTACCATTTGATTTTGAGGAACTTTGTGTGAAACTGCAAGAAAAGTGTCCTCATCTTCAAAAATTAATTTTAATTGAGTCTAAATTAACAATAAGTCTTCCGTCAGTCATAGATGTATGCAGTCAGTTTCTAAAGAATGTTATGAATTTAACATTTCATCGTTGTATATTTCCCCACAATAGTTCAAGAGTACAATTTGGTGGTACTTCGAAAATCGAAGATTTGGAGCTGTCCTTTTGTACTCTTTCACTTTTCAATGAGTCACAATTCTCAAGAATGCCCGATTTAAAGGTCTTGCGTTTATATTGTACAAATATAGCTGATTCTTGGTTTGGACATGACATTACTTTCTTGAGTCAGTTACATGTATTGAATTTGGCATTTGCATATATTAATTCCAGGATTTTTACAGCAATACAGAATCATGGACATAATTTAAAAGAATTATGCCTTTGTGGGGTTGATCTGCAAGACCATGATTTAAACTTTAATAATTCAGCATTTTCTCATTTACAAACAATCTGCCTCAGAGATTGTGATGTGACATGCGAGGATGTTGTTTCCCTTATCCAGTCATGCCCCTCTTTGCAGAATGTCTATGCAAAAGAGGAAATTGCTGAATCGTTTTCAGTACATCCTTTTGTTGTTGCCAATAAGTGTAAGTCAGGAATTGTAAAAGCCATTGATTTTTGTGCTAAACGTTATATTGATATCTTGGATTAATCCACGGGACATGACTTAAATTTTAACAATTCAGTATTTTCTCACTTTCAGACTATCTTCCTCAGAGGCTATTGTATAAAGTATATAGTATATTTTAATGTGTTGTTATTTGTGAAATTGTACATTTAAATAAATTTGTATATAATATACATTCATGCGTTTTAAATAATTAAAAGTTATATATTCTGAAATTGTTTTACGTTGTGCTTCTTGACATAAAAAAAAAAAAGAAAACTCTATGAAACAAATATATATTGAATTATCTGTACACTAGATTCCAAATATTTAACCTTCTCAGTGGCCATAAACTGATATATCCATTCACTAAGCTGCAGATTTCACTGCAGTTAAAATTAATATATAATCCTACAGATATAATGCAGTTTTAAAATAGCGAATAATGATTAATAATTTGAAGAATCATATTCATATACCTAATTAATTTTTTTTATAGCATGTTAGAAAAATCATGTTTTATAACATTTAAAAAAATTATGGAGAAAACATTACAATTCTGCCTTTTTGCTGGTCCATTGAATGGTTAATAGAATATCTTCCAAACAATTGCACAACAGATTTTCTTTTAATGCAGCCATTACATGTTTCTATTTATTGATGGTTGATAACTAATGATATTTTTGTGACTGTGAATGAATTGCAATCAGTTTAAAAAAATCTATACAATATTTCATGAAATAGGTTGCGTTTTTATAGAGAGTAAAAATATTTCATTTTTGGTGCTTTGAATAATAATATCTGAAAATCCTTATGCATGGGTGCTATAAATGATTTTGCAAATGTGTAAGAAAGCCGAAGATTTAGGCTCTCATCTCTTATTCTATGACAAATTTACACAAATGTATTTTTCTACCTGTTAATCATTATTATTCTGATTCATAATAAGATGCAATAAGAAGATTTAAAAAGTAAAAAGGATTTATTAATGTTACGCATATGAGATTTAAGATTTGCTTACAGAATTTTATCCTCTAACATAAAATTTCTAAAAATATTAATCAGACCAATTATTCCAATACATATTTAAAAATGTTCATATTTTTTTTATTTCTCTTCATTCAACGTCAAATTCATTAAAATTCTTATATGGAAGATAATTTAAGTTAGTCCTTTTCCATTGCCAATGATTTAAACCTGTTTTATTTTTTTTATTCAATTTTCTGCACTTTTCGTTAGGATCAAGTGGTCTATACAACTTCTTAACGAGTGTGTGAGTTCTGTAGTACAATCCAATCTTTTGCTAAATCTATTAAATAATCTCTGGATGGGTTAAAAGTTTTTTTTTTAATTATAAGATACTTTAACAAAATCAATAATATTTGCCAAATACTGTTTTGATATAATTAAACACTCCAGTTATATTAATAAGAGAGGAAATATCAAGAACAAAAAAGACAGTGGTTTCATCAATATGTCAAGGAAAGGAAAGCTTAAAAAAATGTGGAATCTTGCTTTGAAGGAAAATAGAGGTCGGAAAAGACAGAGATATGACTTAAGTTTATTCTATCGTCAGATGCTGATCATATACTGCAACCTGTTAGAATAATCTCCCCTGCTTTTTTATTAAACTGAAATTAGTTACAGCTAATGCTCCAAACAAGTTTATTAATTTAAAATTTGATCAGAAAAAAGTGCACAAAATTACATTTTAAAGATTATTTTATTTGATTACACACATTACATAAAAATTTAGATGTCTTTTTTTTAAATCCACAGAAACATAGTTTTAGTCAATTTAAACACACCTTAAATATTTTCAGGATTTCAAATGTGTGTCATGGCCTGATTACTCCAAGAAAAACTTTCACCATAATTTTGAATAGTAATCATCACTTTATTTACATAAATATTTAACAAATAATGGAAAAAATACTATTTAGGAATATTGATAAAAGTGTGCCCCTGTGCTCTCAATCTCATATCACCACTCTTGCAAAAAGTCCTGCTGATGATACTGAATACCAAAAAAAAAAAAAAAAAAAAATTGAGGTCTGGAATGTATTAAAAAATTCTGCATAACTTAAAAAAATAATTTTGGTAAAGCAGTATTTCAATTCTCAAATGATAATCTTCAAAATGTGCCTAACTTCTGATTTTAAATTATTCTGAATTTATTTACAAAATCAGAGATTATGAAAATTTTTAAGGTGTCTGCCATCTAATACTCAAAATTGAAAACCTGTTTTTCGCTTACTTTAGCAATAAAGACGTTTCAGTTATTTTTATCTTTTTTAATAAAGAAATAATAAGCATTTTCACAACTAATTTTTTAATGAAGTAAATTTAAGCAATCTTATAACAGTAATGTTCTTTAAATGTTTGGAAACAATTACAGTCAAAAATGTTTTACTTCTATTCAAAATTTTATAAATATATTCAAATGATCCAAATTTAGTAGAACAAAGAAAAAATAGCATTTTGCTTTCACTGAATTTAAAGATGTGAACAGCATTAATCTGAGTAAATTGATTTAAATAGTATTTATTTAGTTTATTTAACTAAAAGTTTCTCTTCTTCTCCTCAAAAAAATAAAATTTATGTCATCGCGAAAGAAAAGCAAAAAATCTCAAAAATAAAACATTAAGTATTTAATATAATATAAAAAATATTAAATGCTTAAAAAAAAGAAAAAAATTCTAATATTCCAGTCAGTAAGAATTTTGTGTGGCCAAGCAAAAGAAAGATCTTATATATATATATGTTGGGACCAGCTCGTTAAATTGCCAGAGGCCAGTGAATAAAGTCAAAAAGAAAAGTCATGACCCAATTTTGAGAGTTTGTATAGTTTCTAGTTAATCAATTTTAACATTTTTTTCCCAATGAAAGCTGTTCATTTGCAGACAAACATTTGCTAGGTTTTTAAAATATATATTTTAATATATTTTTTTAAATGTATACAATTTTTATGGGTTTTTTTTTAATGTGACAATTGGGCTACTTCCATTGTTCCAAAGAAATTATGATAGGGATTATTACAATGGCTGGAACGATTGCCTAAAATTAAAAAGAAAAGGTCATCAACTGATTTTGAAGGTCTGTATACTTTCTTGATGTGATTTCTACTAAGCCAATTTTAACACAGCGATTTTTTCCTAAAACTGCTTATTTGTATATAATCTCTCATTATTTTTATTTTACTTTAAATTTAAATGTTTTTAATGAAATTTCTTTAAAATGATGGTTTTGTTTAAAATAATTGTTAAACACTTGCACATAAACAAAACACTTATTTAAAAATGGTCTTTAATGAGTCGGTAGGGGAACGGTGGTCAGATGGGATCTGACCCTGTGACGAAAGTCCATAATTTCTTTTCCTTTTATTGTTTAATTGTCTTCAGTATTTTGAGACGAACAAATTTTACTATAATTTTCCAAATTCAAAGTAAAAAAAGTAATAAAATGAAAATATACAGAAGAGGGTAATTGCTCTCTCCTAATCCACTTTCTGATAGCCCGTCTTTCTTGGACTTTTAAATGAATAGTAATATTTTACAATATTGTACATTCAAAATTCCTCGTCTCACCTCAGATTAATAATATATATGAGGACGTGAGTTTCAAAACTCGCCTTCTAATTATTTTAAAAAATTGAGTATTTTCTATCAATCTATGATATTGGTAAACCTGCACAAAAAAAACACTACAATCTGCAAAAAATACTAGTTTTGTACTGTATTTCTGGCATTGCAAAGTGTTGGTTACAACGAAATCCAATGGATGCAGTCAGAGGTTTTTTTTGTGATTTCTCAAAATTCGATTTTTTGGATAAGGCGATTTTGAAACTCAAGTCCTCATATATATATATTTATTTATGTATATATATATATAAATGAAAGGAATCAGATTGTACCTCATATTATGTGTGTGGAGATATGGTCTTACAAAAAGATGAGGCAGTTTTTTCCTGAACCTGACTTTAATTTTCTGTAATAGTGCATGATCTTGCATGAAGTCAGGCCTAGTGACTTGGAAGATGGTAGTAGTCAAAGCTCTCTAAAACATTCCTGATATTCAACAGAGGACTGTATCATAATCTGACTTCTCTTTCCCTCTGCACCCCACTTTTTCTCAGCTAGTTTTTACTTTTTCCAGCAGAGGGCAAAAGTATCGAAAGTGGGAGGCATATCCTTTCATGATTGGTGCATTGTCTTTTTAATACCTGTTTTTTTATGAAAAGACAAAAGTCTGGACTTATGACTTATGATTGCACAACAAGAGCTAATTATAATTTAAATGTTAAATATTATTTATGAGGCAATCATAGTCTGATCTATCAAATCAGATAAAAGTTAATTATGATTTATTCCTTATCAATTTTCTACTTTGACACTAATTAAACTAACACATTTACTTTGATTTATTGATCTGAAATTAATCCTTTGTTGTTTACAATTTGATTCTTAAACTATCTAGCATAACCTGAAAAACTCTGTTTACGCTATAAATATAAAGTTCGCTGGCCAGCTTCATCAGCCATCTTGTTTCAAAATGGCGGCCATTAAATTAAAAAAACTTATATTTAAAGTGAGGTGCAAAAAAATTAGAAATTGAAAAAGGTTTCTTTCTTAAGTATTTGACCTAGATATAAGGATTCAGGAGCATTTTTTTCCCTTTATCTTAAAAAATGGCTCAGATATAGCAGTTTCAATTTCTAATCTGGGTGACATTTTGAAAAATCTGATATTTTGCCTGCGACAGCACTCGTATATATCAACCGATTCCGATGTGAGTGAGCATGTGCACAGCAATTACTAAGGTCTCGACCAAGTTCACTGGTTAGCCTCATCCACCATGTTGTCTTAAAATGGCAGGCACTTTAAGAAATCGCCGGATTTGGCAGCCAAATATAAGTTACTTTAAATAAAAGCAGCTTGGATAAAGCTGATTAATTTCACGAAATTCTCATTCATAATGATTTAGTATTGAATCTCCTATATTCGGTTTCCACTAAATTGAGCTTCGTGTGTTTGAATAATATAAGTTGGCTTTTTTTAAAATAAGGAATATGAAAGCTACCTCTTCCTCCCGGCACTGGCCGGAAGGACTTTTTGTTTTTATGTAAAATCATATTTGAGTTATTTATGGTAAAATCTTAGTATATCTAACAATATTTCACATGTTCTTAATGAGTTATTAAAATTTATTATAAAATGTATGGACACTGTTTAAATGTAATGCCAAATGTGAGAGCCTCTTGTAAGAAATATTCTGAAAATGCAGATAATACAACACTTTTGCTTTACACTGAGTGAGTTGGCAAGAAACAACAAAACACTTTATGGCATAAAGACGAATTCGTATGGTCTCATTGCTTTCATATTTATTACAATAAAAACATATTTCTGACAGAAATATTAGCTGTTTGATAAACCAAAAAAATTGCTTGTTATTGCTAAAGTTATTTCAGTTTAAAGTTCTCTTAATTTATCCCCTTTTTAAATACTAAAAAAAATATATATTATGCAGTTGGTGGGGTGAAAGGGTGGGTATCGTCATTTTAGATATGCTTAGGTGAAGCTTGGCCAATAGAAGATTCGTAACTACCGGTATAGAGCCATCAGAATCTGAGAAAGTGTGACGTTGATGGTGACCTAGAATCAGGAGAAAATGCCTTTAATTAACACTCTATTTAATTAGTACCCAAGATAATGACTGATGAAAATAAAGACTAAAGTTTTAGTATCAGACATCTAAGAGAGCAATTTTTAATAACATAACTTTAACATTACAATAACCAAAAATTTTAATTTGTACGTTGTCACTAAGATTGGCAATCAGCCAAACGCATCTAAATAAACTCCGCTCATCCCTATTTTGATATAATCAAAGCACACCTGACACATGTGCAAGAGCGCAGAGGGTTTCGCCTTCTGAAAACAAACAGTACTCTAAAGCTTTTCCGGAACTAAACACACAAATATATATAAGTGATTTAGCAATACCTTGTACAAAGAAAATCCATCACATTACTAACTCCCCGCCTCCCCCCCCCCCCTAAAAAAGTAAAAGTCCCCTAAAAAAGAAAAAGAAATTTCAAACCAAAAATTATACAAAGCATTGCTTTGTAATTCAGACTCGCGAAAAATAAAAGCTGCTATTGGAAAGTATAAAACGCTATTGGCAAAAATTACTTCTAGCTAGCATAAAAATACTGATTTATGAAAAATTCCAGAAACATTTGATTATAAATTCTTCAATTTTCAGTACATGTTTTCAGTAAAATAGCATTTAGTATGTGTAAACAAAAAAAAAAAAATTGATTCTGTAATACCCAATACAAAAAAAAAAAAAAGACATACCTGTTTGTTTAAAGAAATCCGTTTATTTTTTTATTACAACTAAAATCCACCAGCGTGATAAGTTTCACCTTCCTTTTTAGCAGTTTGATTATTTTTTTGTGATTTACAGATTTTTTTACTATTCCTGCATTTCTTCCATTCAGTTGTGCATCTTTTCTTACTTTGATTAACACGACGTTTATCACGTCTTTCTGCTATGGATAAAGAGAGCGAATTTGCTTCTTCTTGCTCAAAACCTAAAGTATTCAAACATTCAAAATTAAATTCACTGATAGAAGAAATCACAGACATTTCTAAACGTTTAGAAATAAAAACTTCTTTCGAGCAGTTGTTCCAAATTTTCCCGTGCACACTTTCATTAACATTCTGCGTTTTACCAGAAATGCATCTTGCAAGTAACTCATTACTGGCTAAACGTTGATATACGGGCAATATCTTGCAAAGTACATCCTGTGATAACTTGGTTTTCATCAGTTTATGCGACTTTGGTTTTTCTTTACCAGCAAGCGCCCGCTGGTAAAAACACCACGATGCCACACCAGTCGGACATTTAGAACGTTTTGATGATTCGTCTGTGGAAGAGCAATGAAACAATGTGGCATTAATTGCTGTTTTCATCTTTTCTAGATCTGGAACATTGTCTTTTCAAAGCTTTCCTATAAAAATCAGTTAATTTTACAATAGTGTCTTCTTTCAGACTACCTTCTTTGCGTCCACCAATAGTTTTGCCTTTGCTTCTCCACTCCTTGACTTTGTTGCGAAGCCCTGCTCCCAATCTTTTTGCTACATGATTAATGCACTCTTCTTTAGTGATTTTGACGCCTCTACCATAAACATTCTTATCCACTAAATGCTGATATGTTTTTGCATCCCCATTAGAAAGCATACTGATATACCTCATTCCACAATTACTTATTGATCTTTTCCATATAACTTCCGCTGCCGCCATCTCCATTGTATTAGATGAACCTGTGTAATTCTGAGAACAATCGCACTTATGGCCGGAAAACCAAATACTAAATTCCGTAGTACCTTCGCCAAGATCTCTCTTTGCGGTGACACATTCCGGGCAGTATTTCGAAAGAATCTCGTAATCGATTACTAGCCCAGTCATAATATCAATTACGAGACCAATCCCATACAGTGATGTATGCCCGCGCTTTTGCCAGGTCCCATCAGAAGAAACGGTTATATCCAAAATATTCTGATCTGCAATACTATCGAATTCTTCGTGCTTTTTCCGCACCCCATTTCGGGCAACTTGAAGAATGTCATTCTTAAAAGTTTGTCGCTTGGTATACAAACTGCGTAAACATTTTGAAAAAGTTTTTTATCCATTGCATGGATTCCAATAGCCATAGAAAAAACTTCTATAGCTGAACGACCTTTTCCATTTTTTAAAAAGGCTTCAACAAGTTTTTTTATTAGCATCAAAGCACTTTTCATTCTCGCTTGCTCGAGGACTTGAAAATATGGAGCTGAACACCTTGTCACATTCTTTGCAGATTAACTGAATTTTAGAAGCATATCCATATGCTCCCTTGGATATCACATCTAAGGAATTATTGAAACAAACATCACAGTTTACATTGCAAAGAAGGTCAGACCACATGCCACTGTTCATAAAAACATATGATGCATTTTCCTGTAATTTTTCAGGATGTAAAATGTTTTCAAAACTAACATTTAATTTTCGTTCACTGGTACTTGCAGCCTGATCGAATTTACTGACGGCAAAACTTGTACTGGCTTCTACTGGTAAATCAACTATATTGTTCTTTGGAGCATGTACATTTGAAATTTCACTGTTTTCAAGTTCATTGTCATTTACAGAAACATCAGTTTTCACAGATGACCATCGTTTCTGGAGTTTAGAGAGACATTGAAGTTTCTTCTTCAATGGTCTGGATTTAGGCTTGTGATATCGCCTACTAATTGCATGCATTATGCAGAATATTATACAACTAAAACTTTCTAGAAATTGTAGTTTCTAGTTCTGAAAAGAACTTTTTAAAATGTATCTATCAAAAACAAAAAACAATGACAGAAAATTATCCAAATCTTGATAGCCAAACAAATCACATGTAACGCTTAAAAATCGCCGATAAAATGGTAAACAAACAGCCGAGTGCAGTTTCGGTTACAGTTAATGTACGCGGTTACAAAATTATTAAAATATTAATTTTGAAAATTAAAAAAAAACTGATTTAAAAATGTTGAAAAATGTTTGTTTACATTTTTTGCGATAGTTAAAGGGCCAAAAAATTGTTTGTGTACAAAATTCAAACGCTTGTAACTTTGCGAAAAAGAATCGCATCTGCATGCGGTTTTTCGCCAACGGCTCAGAGCAAACTGGAGAATAATAATATGCAAAAAAAAAATTCAATTTTTGGGTCGATTTTGCTCAAATAAAGGGCCAAAAATATGTTTGTGTACAAAATTCAAACGCTTGTAACTTTGTAAAAAATAATCGCATCTGCATGCGGTTTTCGCAAATGGCTCAGAACAAACTGGAGAATAATAATATGCAAAAAAATCTATTTTTTGGGTCAATTGTGCTCAAATAAACGTCCACTCTCTCCTTAAGTATATATTTTTATGCACCAGTTTGGCATTTTGCAATGAGATAGTATTTCTACTTAAATTGTTCAGTCATAGAGTGGGTCTTATTCTCTGAGCACTTACTGTTTTCTTCTTTTAAAAGTGTTTAATATAGTAAAGGAAAATTTTATAATCTTTTTTAAAGACTGTAATATGTCATTAGTTGAAATACAATAATTAAAACCTCAAAAATGACTGATCTGTTGTGAAATATGTAAAAATCATGATCGATGTTTAGCAGAAATTTGAGTAGCAGTTTTGAATCTATTTTTTTTTTTTAATATTTAATTTCAACTAAATGAATAATTAAGGCCTATATTTCAAAGCAAAGGATTCAAAGTATCTTTGAGATTTTTTTTCAGTTTCATAAATTGTTATTTTTATAACAAAAGCGAAAATGATCAAGAATTATCTCAGAAACTCAGTGACCAGGAATTACCATGGGTGACTCTACTATATTCAGAACTACAATTAACTAAAATGTGGAGAAATGTGTGGTTGCAGTTAATGCTCAAAGGTTTTGCGAAAATTAAAATCACTAAATATGACAATAAAAGGGAATTAAATGATGATAAAAACATTGACCAGGAATTACCCCAGTGACCAAGATTTACACCGGATACATGGGGCAATATTTTACCAATTTCTGTAAATTATTTAAAATAGTATAAAAAATTTCAAGACTGTTTTTTAATAGCTAAAGTAGTTGGTAATTGAACCAAAAAGAAAGAAAAGAAAAATATTTAAAATTTGAGTTGTGACAAACATCTTTGTAAAAATGTATCATAACTAAGGCCAATGTTATTTTACAGAAATTTAACAAGCCATTTCAAAAAGATTTTTTTTTCAAAATAAATAAATATTAAACTCATAATTAAGTAATAAATTCCAATGAGGATAGTTCAGAGTACCTCTATCATTTTTTTCATTTTGATAAAGTGTTTTTAAAACATAAAAAAAAGACTGTGACCAGGAATTACCCCAGAAACCTGCTGACCAGGAATTACCACAGGTGATCCTAATGTTATTTTTTAATTTCATATGCATAATAAATATATAAAATTATAAACAATTGTAAACATATACTATTTATTTATATATATGTATATATATAATTACATATATGATAGACACACGTACAAATAATGCATTATTATATAAATATCATACTTATTTGTTAACATGTGACATTTATAATGTCTATAAAATAAATATATATTAATAATATAATTATAAACATTTGAAAATCACGTTTTTTCACAATCATGAAAAATTTGGTAAGATGCTGAAACGGCTGTTCGGCACCATTTTAGATAACCTCACCAATTGCGCCAACTAGAATAGGAGACAGAACTCTTCACACAAAATATACAAGTTTGCAAAATGATTTTAAAATTTTCTAGAACTGTAAAAAAAAGTTAAAAAATTCACAGTTAAAAAATTACAAAGGTAAAAATATACAACATAATTAAAAAAATTTTTAATTACAATTTAGTAAAAAAATTATCAATGTTTTCAAAAGATACATTAAAAATGTACAAGTTAGTAAAAATTTTCATAAGAAAACACAAAAATTAAAACATGATAGAAAAAATATACATGTTCACAAAATAATTTAAAACTTTTCTAGAAATATTTACAAAAATTTTAAACATATTAAATGTTCACAAATAAATTTTAAAAAATTACACAAAGTTTTTAAATTTCACAGAAAAGTTTTTAAAACTTAGCAAAAGTTTTTAAAAATTACAAAAAGTTTTAAAAATGTACAAAAGTTAAAAAAAAATTACATCATAAAAAAAATATAAGTTAGTGAAAAAATTTCAAAGTTTTGCACAAGTTAACAAGAATTAACACAAAATTTCACTGCTACCATAACCACCATTGCCATTACCACTTCTCAAAATATAATAATCTACGGTTTACTATAATGAAATCTTTAAGTGCAGCTGTAACCAGCTCTATCCTTAACTTAGCACAAATATAAGAAAATGTACACAATTTATAACACAAATATAAGGAAATTATCATGAAAAAAGAAGAGCATTCCTTGAGTCAATTTTTAGTAAATATTACTTTCAAATGAAATAGTCGCATTTAAATAGTTACCTAGAAGAATCATTAGAAACAGATGAAAACCAAATGTGTGTATAATTAAATACTTTCATCCTCCCTTACAAAATAAATAAATATAATTTACCAATTTGAACAAATTTTGCTTATTAAATAAATATGCCATTACTTTCATTAGAAATAAATTTGCTAAAAATCATGACATAAATCAAAACATTCATTTTTTTTTTACTATGAGCATAAATTACAAATGAAACTATTTATGTTGTGAATAATAATATTATTATTTATAATAATTAAATTTTCATTACAATGTTTTTATATTGTTCTATATTAGTATTTACATAGCTATGCATTAAACACATTAAATCTTGACCAGTATAGACCCTTGTGAGGCTTTTGCACAGCAATTTGTGATTATTATGGAGGCAAATTCATTTGGGTAAAACTTTTTATCTCATTTATGTGAAAAATATTAAGGGGTCTCAGGACTCTTAAAGCTTTAAAGTTTTCGAAATTTTAATTTTTTTTTAGATGTTAAACTCCTATCTTTTCTAAACATTTTGATATAATTGTTTCCTTGAAATTCCTATTAGAACAGAAGTTATGGCTTTTAGATTTATACACGTTCAATGGCTGAAGTGACGTTTCCGAAACTTTGAAGTCATTTTCCTCCAAATGACGTTTTTGGGCATAACGCGCACGATATCTCAAAAATTTCTGAATATTTTTTCATGAAATTTTTGAAACATATGTTTCATGTTAGTCTGCATAAACAGAACCTAAAATTTCTTTTTTATTGATGAAAAAAATATTTTTAAGGTGATTATCTGATAGGAAATTTTCTAAATTTTGTATTAGCTAAATACAACTTTGTATTAAATATATAAAAATGCTTTAAATACAGATTTATGAAGGTTCAGGGTAATTATTACAATCTGAAGTATAATTAGGCACCAAAATTTTCATTCTAGTTCCAATATTTATTTTGTAATCGTGAGCGTAAGCTGTTATTCCGATTTTCTGCTCGTCAATGTCTGACAGTTTGGAGCCCCCTGTAAATGCTAATTCTGCATCTTGAAATTTTTTAAATACATGAAAAGAAATAACATATTTTTTATACAAATCGAAATTTTGTCTTGAAATCAAATACATTTTAAGATATTAAATGTTGAAAATGGTTTTTTTTTTCATTTTTACCAATTTTAAGAGTCCTGGGACCCCTTAAAATGACGTCAAGTAGTTGGGTATATATTAGTCTAAATTGAAGAATTCAACAATGCTGAAATATTTCGTTATTAATTTTCAATTCACT
The DNA here is from genome assembly GCA_963932465.1 of Maratus speciosus. Taxonomy (NCBI): domain Eukaryota; kingdom Metazoa; phylum Arthropoda; class Arachnida; order Araneae; family Salticidae; genus Maratus; species Maratus speciosus. The sequence continues at coordinate 39,496,212 of OZ010798.1, forward strand.
GTAGTTCGTAATCAAACAGCTTGTTTAAATAAATGTCATATTATGTCAGAAGTCTGTTCAAAAACCTTTCGAATGGTACTTTATTCCTTGTTGCTCGTTTTCTACAAGCAGGGAAATTGTTATGGTTAACAACAAAAAAGGGATGTTGATACAGAAATAATATACATGATATATTTATATAAAAATATATGTTTGAATCCACTCATCATTAAACTCTAGCAATTTGTAATGCAGGTAGTAGTAATGCAGCTCTGTAAGTTAGTATTAAAAGTAAAGAAAATTAAGTGATATGTGATTTAAAAAAAACCTCTTCAACAAATGCACTCTGTTGTTCTTTGACAGAAAATATTTTTTAAATCTGTTTTCAAGTCCTAACAAGCTAATTTTTGACACATTTCTGAATTCATTCTTGTTCAGAAACTCATGAAAATTGGCAGGTGTTTTTATTCAAAAGTTATGGAATCGAGTGGCATTTTCCACTTTTTGGTAAGGTAAAAGATCTTTCAGATAATAATGTGAAAGTTGGCATTTTGAACAAAATTCTCGAAGCAGCAGTGGGAGAAAGAAGAAAACTTGTCATCATGTGACAGGAAAAGCTTATAAATGCTTAAGTAATTTATTTATGAAAAAATGGAAAACATTATTCAATTCAAAATTACTTTATTAGTAAAGACTGCCAATTGTATTCGTTTAAAAAAAAATGAGTCAGAAAATATGTCAAAAAGTTTCTTTCTGTTGAACAAACAGTTTGAAAATCTCCTTGATTATTAACATATACAATTCTGTTTAAGCAGTTTTTAAAACACTACAAATAATTTTTACAACTGATAGTTAAAAGAGTACTTTCTGACTTTGGATTTGTTTAGAAAAAAATCAGTCTGAAATTAGATTAGTCAGAACTTAAACTGGAAAATGAAAAAAATATTTAAGGCTCCTTTTCACTGACAATTTTTTTCCAACTTGAGCTCTCCATGTGAGAATTCTATCCCCCCCTTTCTAAACACGCCTATGCTTTTCTACAGCTGTCAACGCAGTTAGGGTCAAGCGAGGGGTCAAACAAGGTGTCCAAGAAGGGGGAAAACTGTTTGAGGGCAGTCTTGGATGGAAAGAATTAGGTGAGAGAGGTTCTTTTACAAAAAAAATAAATAAAAGCGAGCTTTCTTTTGAGTTTGTTGCAAAAGGACAAGATTCAGAAAAAATAGTTTCACAGGTCGGACAGCCAAAGAGAGGTCCAGGGCTTGATATTCTTCCCTCCCCCCGCCCCGCCCTCTTCTTATACCGTTATTAAAAAAAAAAAAAAAACTAAACATTTTCGAAGTCTTATAAAACATATGATTGATTATATAAGTACGCACTCACACATTTAGAAATAATCTTATCCTATTTTAAAAGTTCAAAATATTGATTATAAAGATTAGAAGGTTAAAATAGGCTTGAATTTTCAGCGATATGAAAATTCCCTAAAACAAAATTCGGGGTCACTAAAATCAGGAGTGTCAGTATCCAGTTTGCCAAAAGCATAATCAGTCCGTAGATGAACCTGAATTCTTATGCCAAAATTAATTCCACTGTAAGCAATTTAGATCTTTGTTGTTTTCCTATATTGGTCTTATAAATTCTCAACAAATCTTTTAGTTGTTTAGGTATTATATTAAGGATAGACCGAAATAGGTATTTAAAACCGAAACAGAATTTTGGTAATCTTCCTATTTTCGGCCGAAAACGAAAATGTCTAAATTTTTTTTTTGAGTAATTAATACATACATAAATATTCATAATTATTAATTAATTATAAGTGAGGCCCAAGTTGACTTTCTGTGAATTTGACAAAAACTTTTTATTTTCTTACAAAATAAAATAAAATGTAATTAATTCGTCAACAACACAGAATTATTTTCGAATTATGCGAATTACATATAATTAGAAAATGTTTTAGGCATACATACCTCGATTTATCTTTTGTAATGATTTTTTTAATGATCATTTGTTATACTAGAACTTTCTCAAAGAGTATTCAAAACACTTCTGTACTTTCTAAAAATTTTCTATTACTGGTAAGTCTGCATCTTTTAATGAGAAAATGAAAGGCGTCTTCAAAATTTAGTTATATAGACATTACTTACATTGTAATTTGTACTCACGTCTTGAGTCAGTCATGACTGACAATTATAATCAGTGAAGTTTATAGAAATAAACAAAGCTTATCTCATTTAAGCCAATATAGCTCAAATCTCTGAGTAATGTCGACTTTCGGTCCAGCCGAATTTTTGGCAACATTTTCGCCGAAAACACATTTTCGGCGAAACTCTGATTTTGTGACAAAAACGAAATCTATTTTTCTGTCGATCTCTAATTACTATTATTATTGTTATCATAAATATAAAATATAAAAATACTAGCAATATAAGCATATACCGTATTTTATGGAAGAAACGCCGCACTCCTCAAATTGGCCTGAATAAACTTAAAAATATCGTAATCGCCGCACCTGTTGTAAACGCCGCATCCGTCGGAGTGCTACTTTTGTCGACAGCAGGGCCGGTTTAAGCTTCTCTGGGGCCCGGGGCTACTGAAAATTTTGCCCCCCCCCCCTCAAACACAAACTTTAAAAATTGATTGTGATAAAAATTGATCGTTACTCAAACATTTTTTTTTTTTTTTTTTTTGTATGTTTAATGGTGCTTTTAATTATTTTATTTAACCACATATGTCCCAAATTATGAAAGAATGAAAAATCATCTTTTAAAGTATTTTTCTGATTTTTTAAAAATTCATTAGAAGATTTACACAATCAATAAATTTTAGAAGGATATTGCCAATTAAAATTAATGAATGAAATATTTATTTATAGGGATTTTGTAGAATATTTCTAACTTCTCTCAATTTTTTTATATAAAAAATTTGAAGGCCCATTTGAAGAAATCCTTTCACAAGAATAATTAGAGATAAGAACTCTAAAACATACTTTAAATTAATCAAAATCGGTGAGAATCATGTTTGATGGTCCCCTGGTTAATGGAGATCCAAGTAATAGGTGTATTTTTTTTTACATGGTCTGCTCGTTAAACATTCCACAGACAAGTACGAGAGATAATCTCTTAGCGATGTCACAGAGGTATTGTATTTTCATCTGAATTGTCTTGACAATAGAGACGTAAAGGATTATGTCGTCTATTGATTTATTTGCATTCCATATTGATTTTTTTACATTCATTTAAGGAATTCGTTTTCGACACTCGCGCGCGAGCAACGGATTATAGCAAAAAAAAATAATAAATGGCGGCCGCAGCGTTTTGCTATTTCCAACTTTTGTTCAGGAACGTTTCAGATAAGAAAACCAGAATTTCACAGGAAAGAGCTAAATTATTCTGAAAACCTGAGAAAAGGCGAAACGTTCCTGGATTTTACATGGAACGTTACCATTTTTTTTTTTTTTACAGTGCTGGCGGACTAGAGAAATACACGTATAATTTTTGCAAATATGAAAATAATTATTTAATATCAAAATTTACTTTTCTAAGTTCAATCTAAATGTTGACAATGAACTAAAAGTTCTAAATGTGTATGCGGAAAGTTTTTAGTTCTCGGCTGAAATAAGTCAATTTTTGCACAAAATATGAGAAATTTTATTAATAAATTCTTTGTAATCAAACTTCCGCAATCAGGTAATCTTTTCAAATGTGAACAAATTAGCGTATTTTTAGCGGAGTCTATATGGCAGTTGGCGAGCGTAGCTTGTAGTGGGCAAACCGCCAAATTGTGTTAGAAAATGTAATTGTGAGATACATTTTTATTATAGAAAAAACAATTTTTCCTGATTTAAAAAAAAATCAACACTTCAGACTTTTTATAAAATTTACTTTTCCAGTTTAATCCATATCTTGACAATGAATTAAAAGTTCTAAATATGTATGCCAAAATTTTTCAATTTTAATGAGATAAGTCAATTTTGTGCAAAATATGATAAATCTATTCTCAAATACAAAAAAACTACTTTCTAACGCATTTTTAAATTCATTGTTGTTCAGAAACGCATAAAATTGTCAGGTGTTCTTATTCAGAAACTATGTAATCGAATGGCGTTTTCCATTTTTTGTTAAAGCAGAAAATCTTTCAGAAAATCCGGCCCTTAATCCGGCCCTGGTCGACAACGTCACATTGTCACATTGACCTAACTATAATCAAAGTTTTCTGAACAGTGTAGGATGCCTCGTTTTTAATATCTTAAGATGTCTGAAGTTTTATTTAAAATATTTAAATCCGATTTTAAATATTTTTATGAATTTTTAAATTAAGGAAACTCAGTTGGTATTTTAAAAAAATCGTAAACGTCGCACTTGGAAAAAAAACGAACTTTTAATCTCGTAAATGACGCGGCGTTTCTTCCATAAAATACGGTACTAGCATATAAAGTATACTATCATACAAAGCTATATAATACTAGCATATAAAGATTATATAAAGATTATTATTAATATAAGATTATGTAAAATTTCACAGGAAAGTTTCTTTATTGTATATATTTATGTACAAAGGCTGAAATACATGTTATTTAATTATATATGTCGTAGGCTAATTGAGAAATCACGCTCTTTGCAAAGAGCCTAGGCTGTTTGCAAAGAGCCGGACTAATTGGAGAATTATCTCTCTTTTTCTAATTAGCCTGATATTTTTCAGGCTTATTGCAAAGAGCCTGGAGAGCCTTAGGCTAATTGAAAACTGACCTCTTGTTACTCAATCAGCCTGGTATTTTTCAGGCTTATTGCAAAGAGCCTAGAAAGCGTTAGGCTAAATTAAAAATAACCAATTATTTCCCAATCAGGATAACTTTTTTAGGCTTATTAACCCATAACCCGACCCGAACACGAAAAAAAATTACAACAGACCGTACTCCTATCCGAGCAAGACAAAATAATTTCCGTCGACACGCAACTCGACCCAAACCTGAAAGTTCCATTTAAAAAAACCTGAAATCTGACCCGAAACAACAGTGATATTGCAAAGAACCATAACCCGATCCGATCAAGAGAAAATAATTGCCGGGTTCAGATTTGGTTCGTGTCAGATTTCGAGGTTTTTATAACGGAATTTTTAAGTTCGGGTCGGGCTGTGTGTCCACGGAAATTATTTTGTCTTGCTCGGATTGGGTTATGGTTTTTGAGGATATTTTTGCCGGATTCAGATTTGATTCGAATAAGATTTCAGGTTTTTTTCAAATGGAATTTTTAGATTCGGGACGGGTTTATGTCCATGGAAATTATTTTGACTTGCTCGGATCGGGTTATGATTCTTTGGAATATTTTTATAGGTTTCAGATCTCATTCGGACTATACTTCCGGGGGGGGGGGGGTGGTAAACAAAATTTTTAGGTTCGGGTCAGGTTACGTGTCCAGAGAAGTTATTTTGGCTTGCTCGGAACGGGTTATGATTTTTTGGAATATTTTTGCCGGGTTCAGATTTGGTTCGTGTCACATTTCGGGTTTCTTCTAATAGAATTTTTAGGTTAGAGTCGGGTTGCGTCTCCACGGAAATTATTTTGTCTTGCTCGGATCAAGTTATGGTTCTTTAGAATGTTTTTGTCGGTTATCGTATTTGGTTTCGGTGAGATTTCGGTTTTTTTTTTTTTTTTTTTTTTTTTTTTTTTTTTTAATAGAACTTTCACGTTTTGCTCGGGTTTGCGTATCGACTGAAATTATTTTGTCTTGCTCGGATCGGGAGTGCGGTCTGTTGCATTTTTTTTTTTTTTTTTCGCGTTTGGGTGCCGTTATGGGTTAATAAGCCTAAAAATATCATGCTGATTGAGAAATAAATAGTAATTTTTCAGTTAGTCTGACGCTGTGTGGTCTTTTTGCAATAAGCCTGAAAAACGCCAGGCTGATTGAGAAACAAGTGGCCAGTTTTCAATTAGCCTAATGCTCTCTAGGCTCTTTGCAATAAGCCTGAAAACTATCAGGCTAATTGGAAAAAGGGAGATGATTCTCCAATTAGCCCGGCTCTTTGCAAAGAGCCTGATTTCTCAATTAGCCTACGAAATATACACCAGATTCCCTTCTTTATTAAAAATTTCAAAGACGACTAGCGACCGAAAGCTTTAAAGGTCGGTAATATTTTTATTATTGGTGTAACAATTCAAAATTAATATACTTTTTTCAAAATCCATTAAAACAATGTCGCGATTGTCCCCAATTTTACTACTTTGCAACATTAGGTATAAAATTTTAATATTTTCGTTAAAATTATATTCGTTGAAATTATATTCGTTGAAATTAAAGCTTCTTTCTCTTTTAATATTCACGTGTAAATATCATTCATTTGAAAGGATTTGGCAATATTATTAATTGGATTTTTTAGATAAGACATAATTTCTACCGCTTAATGCTTTTCTCGCGTAATAATTTAATTAATTTCAAGTTTTCTTGTATTGGATACATTTTTAAAGAGGCAAAAATATTTATAAATAATAATTGGTAATAAGTATGTTAAAAAGTTTTACTTATATTTAAAATTCTAGTATTTATCGCATTGATATATAGTCAGCAAATCAAATGAGAAAATATTCTAATAAATTATCAACAGAATACTAATAATTGATTGTAGGGCAATAATTAAGAACGTCTCATGAAATTCTGTTGAATAAGAAAAATGTAATACAGCAAAACTATGCAATCGACCGTTTAAATATTTTTTTTAAGACAGAAAAACAAAATTTAAAAATATTAATAATTTTAATTTTTCAAAATTTCGTTCAAATCGTTCATAAAATGTCTTTAATCCTTTATCTTCTGACGGTACTTATAAGTATCATTAAAATAACTTGTTATAAAATTCATTTAATGCATCGATTAGTAGTAATACAGTTTAGAATGAGTTATAGATATGCATTACTTTATTTTGTTACTAAAGCATTATATGTTACACAAAACAAAAGAATTTTAAAAGGATGATTTCTTTTTCCTTTGCATTTTTTCAGCTTACTTGGCGTTGGGGGAGGGGGGGGGGGGAGTGGGATTTTTCAATTCGGAAATATTTCTATATTTCTATTGTAAGAATATTTTATTTGTACATTTCTTAATAATTCCCTAATAATTTGTACATTACCTTTTTCCCTTTTTTTTTCTTTTCTCGTTAAAAATCATCCCAGTTGTAGTTAAATAGCATATTGAATTGTTATTCATTCAAACAAGTTTCATTTTGAATTTTTTTATTTTATTATTCAGGAGGATTTATAATCTTATAAACTTTGTATTTAAGTAGTTAAATGAATTCTAGACAGAAAATAAGTTTAAACGATTTTAAATAGAAATCATAAATTAATGAAAATGATTACTATAAATCTGTTAAAGGCATTTTTTAGACATTCTGAATAAGGTATAAATTGCATAGGAGCTTTTTTTTTATTTTTCTTCTTGCAAATGCAAATAATGTATTTTTCTGAAAAAACAAAAGCAAAAACAAAACATTAAAATTCACTTGTTTCCTTGAAACTTAATAAAATCTGAAATTTTCCATGCATGTAAGAAAGGAAAAGTTTTTATAAGTATGTCAAAAAAAAAAAAAAAAAAAAAAAAAAAAGAAAAGAAAAAAAGAAAAAGAAAAAAGCACAAAAAATTTAACTGTATGTATGTATAGTGTTTGATGCAGTTTTATTTCCGAAAAATTATATGTAATTCAATAAAAAGACATTGAAGCAAAAAAAAAAAAAAAAAAAAAAAAAAAAAAAAAAAAAAAAAAAAACAGTATTTAGAGAGGAAAAAAGGTGTTTTACTGCCCTTGAAATACAACTGAAACAAAATAGCCCTTTCTCTTTATAAAAATAATCAGAAAGCCCAGAAAACTATACCAGACTTCCTCCTTCCAATTCACTTGATTGTGGGTATCTCTTGAACCCCCCATTGTGACAGTCTGCATGTCAAAGGTCAAACTCTGCTCCCTCCTGCATTGATTTATGTTTTAGTGGGGGAATGAAATTTTTAACATTTTTGTCTAATATCTCAAGTTTAAATAGACCTAAACGAAAAATTTTAATTTGTATGAACAGATGAAAATACGGGCTTTCTTGTGTTGTTTTCGAAATTTTAAAACTCCAAATAGAATTGAAGTTATTTAACGTTATTTACATTTCGCTTACTTCTTAAGACTTTAGCATTAAATTAAAAAATAAGTATACATTTTAAAATTATTTTGTCAACGAAGACAGAAAGCGACATCTTTTAAGAAGTGCATACAGAAAAAATGAGTTAAAAATATTAATTTTCTGACGAGATATTAGACAAATAAAGAGGCATTAAATGGCCATTGGTTTAACATTGACGAGGGAAATCTAAAATCTGAGTGATAAGGGGCCTTAAGCTTGTATTTTTGTTTAGCAAGCTATTTACAGCATATAGTCCATATTACTTTCCTTATGCATGGGTTTTGAAATGTCTGTTTAATGCGCTATTAACGCAAAATCCTTTCAAGAACAATGCACAAAAGATTGGTTTTCCTCCTGTATGCATATAATGTATATTTAGATTTTTGAAAAACCTTCAAGAATACAAATAAATGGCTTTTCCCCAGAATGGGTGCGTAAGTGTTCTTTAGATTATCATATCCAAGAGATCATTTCGAACAAAAATCACAAAGACTATTTTTTTACTTGTGTAGACACAAAGATGAACCATTAGATTTCCGTAAGAAAAAAATACTTTTGAGCACATTTAGGCAGATTTAAATCTCACTAACATTTTGTGAAAAACCACATTTCACAAATAAATAGCTTTTATTTTGCATGAGTTTTAAGATGTCGCTTTAAACGAATATTTTTAGAAAATCCCTTTTTGCATATATCGCAACTAAATGGCTTTTCCTTAATATGAATGTGAATATGGTCATATAGGTATTGATAACGAGAAAAATTTTTAGAACACATTTCACAACTAAATGGCTTTTCCCCATGGGTACGCATGTGACGGTCTAGATCACCAACACCAGTACATTCTTTGGAGCATAAATCACAAATGAATGTGTTTTTACCTGTATGGGTGCGAAGGTGTTGCTTTAGATTTCCCTTTTGAGAAAATTTTTTACAACATACTTCACAAGTAAATCTCTTTTCCTCATTATGAATTCTAATATGTTGTTTTAGAGTACTTAATCGGGAAAACATTTTAGAACATATCTCACAAGTAAATTTTTTTTCTCCTGTATGAACGACAAGATGTTTTTTTAGTGTTGACCTTTCAGAAAATCTTTTAGAACACACTTCACAAATAAATGGTTTTTCACCCGTATGAATTCTAAGATGGCTTATTAGATGACTACTTTTAAAAAATACTTTGGAGCACATTTCACAAATGAATGTCTTTCCTTTTCTATTTGGTTTTTCTGCATGGGTACGCATGTGTCGGTCTAGGTCATCCGCACTAGTACATGCTTTGGAGCATAATTCACAACTGAATGTGTTTTCCCTTGTATGGATGCGAAGGTGTTGTTTTAGATTTCCCTTTTGAGAAAATCTTTTACAACATACTTCGCAAATAAATCTCTTTTCCTCATCATGAATTCTAACATGTTGTTTTAGACTACTTTTTTGAGAAAATCTTTTAGAACATAACTCACAAGTAAATGGTTTTTCTCCTGTATGAACGGTAAGATGTCTTTTTAGTTGCGACTTTTCAGAAAATCCTTTGGAACACACTTCACAAATAAATGGTTTTTCTCCCGTATGAGTTCTAAGATGGTTCTTTAGATGACCACTGTTTAAAAACACTTTGGAGCAAATTTCACAAATGAATGTCTTTCCTTTTCTATTATTTGGCTGTTGATCATTCTCAAAATATTTTAAAGAGCCAACATCACTAATAATAGACTTTCCTTCACTATCAGTATAAAACAGTTCTTTTGTTGGGCACTCTGATTTCGAACTCTTCTCAGACATGCTGGAGATATAAAGATTTTTTTTAATAATTATTTTATTTGTATCACAATGAAGTATTAGGTTTTTAGTCAGTTTTTCTGAATTGCATTTATAATTTAAGAAGACTTTAGAATACACATGAATAGAAAACAAAATTGGCTATTTCAATGAGAATACGACTTAGATAAATTTACCTCAGCGAAAATGATTTATACCAAAATTCACTAACATGTGTACAATGACATATTTGTGTACCTTGCTTCTAAAAATTCTTTGTATGCATTTGCGATGAACGAATCAGTACTCTTTGCCTTTTACATCTGAAATAAAAAAATATTTTATTAATCAATCATTTTAATTGCAATTACTAATTTATATCATCTCTACTTTTGCTTACTTTGCAAAAATATTTAAATACAGTGGGTGATCGGTTAACGAACTGTTTGGTTTAAGAACAAATCGGTTAATGAACACTTTCTCGAGATATTTTTATGTTCGGATAATGAGCACATGTTTCATTAACGAACACCTCACAAAAGAAAAGCAAGAAGAAGCAATGCTGCATTTCAGATTGTTGGAGCTGTATTTAATTGCATCTTTTGTCGACTTTAGATGTATTTTAACAGGCGTGTAACATGGTCTAATTAATTCATGGGCGACCCGGGGGTTTAAGCCCTACATCTTAGGGGCCCCAAATTAAAACCGTTAATTTTTATATTTTATGTCCTTTTTTAAAGAAACTTTTTTTATTGTAAATTTATTATTTTAATTGATATTTAGTTTACAAATTATTAACAGGCCCTAGGCTTCATTTGAGCTTAAACGGGTCCTACAATAAACACGATCCTTTAAACAACTAAGGAGTTTTTGAAAGGTCAAAGTGACAAATTGATATGATTTAATGCCGTAGTCAATGCATGTAATCCTAAAAGTTTTTACAATGTCATTTATATTTTTAAATAGGCCACGACAAGGACAAAGCTATCGAAATACGACCTGTTCATATTAAATAAGGACTTATATTAAACCTATTATAAAGGGAAGATTTATATTACTTTTTATATATTATTTAGCTTCTAAGAACGGATAAACTGAATTACCATACAAATTATACTGAATCTATGATCAGTTAAAGAACAATTCAATTAGCGAACACTGTTTTGGAACGGAATAAGTTCGTTAACCGATCACCCACTGTATGTTAAGCGAGAAATAAATATCTGCCTGTTTTTACAATAGCTATAAAAAAATCACCGCATCCATTTGAATTGTTAAATTATTACAGAAATAAACTAAAATAGCCATTTGATTTGAAAGGGGTCGTCTTTCACTTTATGATTAAAAAGAAAAGCCTATGTAGGCAATAGAGCTGCAGCATATTTAGTAATCTGATTCATCTCAAACCTAGTTGAGTTGATGCCAATTCTTTTCACTGGGAATAAGGTTGATTTTTTTTCGATTACAGGTTGAGTTTTGACATTTGTGGATGCGTTGGTCCAATGTTTCAAAAAACAATCCAGTATACTTTTTTAAGAACAGAAATTATATATATGAATATCAGCGAGTACATATTCATCTATTTTTCTGAGTAAAAGTTAAAATAAATATAAAAGATGTAATTAAAGGCTATTTTTCCACAACTGCATTATTTTTTTTTCAGCTATGAGTTGAATATATGAATTTCATTCCATCAGGGTCAGTTAACTTTAAATAAAATTTTTGGTTTCGGTTTGCATGTGCAGGACTATAGTGCAGATCTTTATCCTGGGTATACATTTAAAATATCAAGATGAGGTTTTAAATGCTTGATATGTTGTTAACTTTAACCTTCCTACCCTGTTGAAATTTTACTCAACCTTGATAAAAGCATTTCACACCAGAATTTTCTTTAAAAACTATTTAATGTATTTATTTATATTAGTTTTTACTGCCTTTTATTTATCTTACTTTACGAAAAAATTTCTGGTTCGAATCGAATGAAATGAATTATAGAAATGAGTCGATTAGACCCATTCAGCGTAGGAAGATTAACCGGGATAGACATTTAAAATATCAAGATGAGGTTTTAAATGTTTGAAATGCTGTTGACTTTAAGAAATTGCGAAATATCCCATATTCTGAGAAGCTTATGTTTTACTGCAAAATAAAGATGAAAATAATATAGATGAAAACTGGGAAATTGAGTTAGTAGCCAGTGGCCGGTAGACTCAGTTTCATTAGTGGCCACTTTTTAAAGTTAGTGGCCACTATAATGTTTCAAACTTTCTTGACATCTAGACAAACTATAATCGTTGTATATATACATATTTTTCTATAAATCAGAGTTTTATACCAGACAACTATTCACAATAAGAATAGGGAAGCAGTCGAAATTCAAGAAAATTGCTTTAAAATTGCAATGTCCTTAACCCTTTCATGTCGGATTTTTATTCTTCAGTTTTGATAATAAAATTACTTATTTTAATAATGCTAATCGTAGTTATCCGAATAGATTTACTGAAGTTTAAAGATTATCTCATTGTCTGAATTCTAACGAATGAACTTATTTTGTGTACTATTCAATTCATATGATAATAGGAAGGAAGTTTTTGGAGACGTTTGGAAAATATCATTACAACAGAGTTTAACAGATATTACAACTTTCTAATGTTTTTTGTGTTTTATCACACATGATTTGTTCAGAAAAGTAACCTATACTATTTTAAATTTAAAGAGTGATATATATTTATAAAATAAAGGAATCGCCAACGGTGCAAAGAGAATTAAGCAAACTTTTATTGTTATTACTAAATGTCCAAACATAAATGAAATCATAATAAGAGAGGCATAGCCATATACTATCATTACCATATGTAGATAGTAGCAAAAGTAATTGTTAAGACAAAACAATACTCGATGAAAAGACGTGTACTATTAACAGTACTCCAAACCCGAAAGGGTTAAAATGCACTTGCAATTTTAAATTTGAAAGAAAAGGGAAAAGGCAGTGAAAGAAAAGGAATAAATTATTTGAAATGCATGTGGAATCAAAGCTGATGAATATATTTTGCAGAATAAAACTGTAAGAAAAATAATCCAACTGAAGAGCAAGCACTTGGCGAAAAAATGAAATATTGAAAATGCAGCTAAATCATTGAAATCTACTTGCATCCGGTAGGAAAAAAAATTATCCAGTTTGCTAATTAGATGTAATCAAAGTAGAGATGCATATTTTCATGAAAAAAGTTGTATTTCAGTTGGCGATCGATAACAGATTTTTTTTTAATCGCCATTTGGCGAGTGGCGACTATAGTGGCGATCGATGGCCGATTTTTTAATCGCCAATTTTACAACTTTAATCGCCACGTGGCGAGTGGCGACCGCTAATTTACACCTATAGAAAATAAGGAATTTTGTTTAGTAGCCACTGGCCGGTAGTTGGATTTTTTTTTTAGTAGCCAGTTGCTGGCTAGTGAAAATAATTTCTTTAGTAGTACATTTGTGTCACTGAATATTTAATTAAAATATATATGAGTTTAGAGTAAAAAGTAATTTATGTACTAAATGAAAATATTTTAATTCATATTGTTTTGAATAAACTTGAGATACTAATTTCCAATCTATTTTAAATTAACAGCAAAGTTATATGCAACATGCTTATATAGCTAACTGCATAAGTCCCACTATGCATAGGCGTAGCGTGACCAGAAATTTTGGGGGGGCACCAAGGCCGTGAAAAGTGTGCCCTTAACGAATTTCAAATTTTGCACCCCCCCCCCCCCCCCCAAAAAAAAAAAAATCTTTCTCTTTGTAATGGGTATAATAAAATTGATAAAGTGCAGAAACATAAATAAATTATATAATATTTATAATATGAATAAATATTTTGTGTTTATTTTGGAACTTTAAAATGTTTAATTTTAATTTAGAAATTCAGAACAACTAAATAACACAAGAGAAAATTGCACTTATTTGTTAGAGAGTTCATGATGTTTTGCGACAGGAAAAAAAAAATGATCAAGAAAGAAGGAAGAAATTCCCCGGAAAATGATCGGCGGACAAAAAACTGAATAAATAAACAAATAAAACCGTGGTTCGCAGCATAAATTTTGCGCCCGGGGCGACCGCTCCTTTAGCCCCCTCTTTGCACGGCCCTGGGGGGAACACTAGAGGTCTGCACGGGGCAAAGTTTCCAGGCCGGCGTGAAAATTAAAAGTTCCACCCGAGCCCGGCCCGTTTATATTTTCACAGTTCATGGCCAGGCCCGGTTCGTAAAAAAATCAGTGAAAACAAGCTCGGCCCATAAAAAAATCAATTAAATCAGGCCTGGTTCGGCCCGACTCAATTTCTCAAAAATTCCGATTTTTCTTAACATGCAATTGCAGGGCTGCCACTTGCTACTAAAATGCTATACCTAGCAACTATTTTCAGCATACGGCGGCTATGGCGACTATTTTAGGTCGAAAACTGTTAAAAAGCGACTATTTCAAGAAAGCAGTAGGCGACTTTTTTCGGATTCAGCGACTATTTTTACTGAAAATATTCGGTCTTTTTCTTCAAAGCGCCTGTAAAGTCATCTTCCCAAACGCACTTTTTCAACGGTTGTTTGAGGAGATTCGCGATTTTTTCCACGTCAAATTCCAAAATTCGGGATTTCCCCCCACTAAACCATTGACGAAAATAACTATTTATTTCTGAGATCTTTTTATACTATCGTTGAAGGAGATTTGCGATTTTTTCCGCGATCCTTTGCCAAATTTTTCTACTACAGATTGACCAAATTGATTTTTTTTTCTCCACCACTTGTCCAAATTCGCGATGTATATTTTCTGCGACCGATTGATGGTAGTTACTATTTGTTTCAGAGATTTTTTGACGAAATTACGGATTCTTTTCCAGATCGTTTGTCAAAATTCGGGATTTTCTTTTCATGACCAATTTATAAAATTCGTGATTTTAGTGCTATCATTTGGTTAAATTCCCATTTTTTTTTCATTTTTTTTTTACCAAATTTGTGTTTTATTTTGCCCGCGACCATTTGACGAAATTTTCGATTTTTTTCTTGTGATCGTTACACGGAATTCGTAATTTTTTGTCCATTCTTTAGACGAAATTTTGAGATGATTTTTCCGCGACCAAATGACGAAAATCGCCATTTGTTTCCGCGACCTTAGTAAAATTCAAGATATTTTTACAGTTGTTTGAAGAGATTCGCGATTTTTCTCCGCGACGAATTGCAAAATTCGCGATTTTTCCCTAATCGATTGACGAAAATAGATATTTCTTTTCGCCATCTTTTGTTTTGTTTCAGATATCATTTGACGAAATTCGCGATTCTTTCCCACGATAGTTTATCGAAATTCGTGATTTTCTTTTCAAAACCAACTTACGAAATTCTTGATTTTTTGTGCAATCTTTTGTTTAAATTCTTGATTAATTATGCGATTATTTGTTCAAATTCGTGTCTTTTCAGGGATGATTCTGTTCTGAATTTTCCGAAAATTTAAGGCATCCGGTTCCGAAAATTTTAAAAATTCGGGAAAATAAAATATCGCGAATTTCGGCAAATGGTTGTCGAAAAAATCAATTTCGACAATCGTTCACAGAAAAAAATCGCAGAAAAAACGAATTTTGCCAAAGAATCGCGAATTTCTTCAAGGGATCGCGAAAAAACGCGAATTTCTTCGAGGGATCGCAAAAAACGCGAATTTCTTCGAGGGATCGCAAAAAACGCAAACTTCGTCTAGGGATCGTGTGAAAAACAAAAATGTCACAAAGGGATCGCAAATTTTATCAAAGGATCGCGGGAAATGCGAATATCGTCAAAGGATTGCGAGAAAAAAAACGTATAATTGGCGCCGGGAGGCGAATTCCACCCCTTTCCCTCCCTCTGCTGTAACTTTTTAGAAAATTTGCTGTGAATTTCAGATTTTTTTTAAAACCCAGAATTACACCTGCCGTCTTTTTGTCCGCGACCATTTGGCGAAATTTGCAATTTGTTTCTCTTCATCGTTTGACGAAATTCGTAATATTTTGTATAGTCTCTTGACGAAATTTGTCAGTGACCGAAGGACGAAAATCGCCATTTGTTTCCACAACCTTTGATAAAATTTAAGATATTTTTCCACGGGCCTTTAAGGAGATTCGCGATTTTTTTCCCCGACGAATTACCAAAATTCGCATTTTTTTCCGCCAATTGTTTCGTGGAATTCACGATTTTCTTTACACGATCCTTTGCCAAATTTCACGAATTTTTGTACGACCGGTTGATGAAAATGATATTCGGTATTTGTTTCAGGGATTTTTGACGAAATTCGCGATTCTTTTAAACGATCTTTTCTTTTGTCGACTGACTGAGGAAGTTCTTGATTTTTTTTCTCGATTTTTTGCGCGACTATTTGACCAAATTCGCGGGTATAATTTTTTTTCTGTTCGCGACAGTTTGACAAAATTTTCGACTTTCTTTCCGTAATCTTTAGGCGAAATTTACAAGTTATTTTTTCGCGACTGATGGAAAATTTCTTTTTTTCTAAGGCCAATAGTTCATATAGGCGATTTTTTTTTTCGTTACCGAATGGCAAAATTCGCGACTGTTTGATGAATTGATTTTGTGGCTTTCACGAAAAAAAAAAATCGCATACGAATCATATGCCTGTTCAAGAAATAAATTTGGAAGAATCCATCCAAACAAATATTATTAGTATGCGGGATTTTCCTTTTTTGTGTGGGATTTGCGCTATTCCACAGGTTATTTTTAACCTTGCCCCTCAAATAAAACTTTTCTTCCTTCTCTCCAAGAAACTCTTGAAATGAAAGGCCTGATGGAAAGTAGTTCCAGGGATGATCTGCAAGAAGTTTTTACTGCCATGTTTCCAGGTGATGTACATAATTTTTATTGTGGAAGAACCAAGTTACTTCGTAACTGAAACATTAGAGCCTTATTTTCTGGATAACTTGCTTTCTCATTTGAAGAAATCACTCTATTCTTTATTCACTGATTTGAGCAGAAGCATAAACTGTGAAATAAAATGTGGACATCCATAAAGTCCTTTCATTGTTATGGATAGAATTTTTTTTCCTTTCTTTAAAGTGGGTATGCGAGTATTTTGGCTACTATTATCGAACAAATGCTACTATTTTTTTTTCGTTGGAGGCTACTAAAGCTACTATTTTCAGTGTCATTCGGCAGTGGCAGCCCTACAATTGAGATGCTTTTCTGAAGTAGAATAAAGGTTTTTTTTTTCTAAAAATCTCCGATTTTTTTTTTTAATAAAATAACATCGAAGTTGGACTTTTGATTTCCAAATTCAAAGGCTGACAATTACAAGACGGATCCATTTAGTAATCCGCTTTAAATCAAGCTGCTTCGAATTAGGAAAAATGTTAAGAAAAGGAAGAACGCTACTCGATTCTTAAGCACCTGAATGCTAACATCAGTAATTTTCAGGCAAATAGGAATAGAAATGAGTTTAGGAATGTGTCGAAAATAATCACATTTTTGAGTGGAGATTTTTGTTTTTTCGGAAAACGTTATTAATTTAATAAAACAAACAATTCTGTATGTTCTTACCTTCTATTCCATTTTCGTCCTTTTGAAGCCAGACTTGAATGAATTTAGAATCATGGTGTGCTTCATGACATCGCTTGTTATTGAGTTTTCTATAAAAATTTCCTGTTTTTATATCGCGTTTGTTTTTGCGTGGCTCATTCATTCCTGATCAGTTTAAAAAATAGTAATAACAACATTTAACTACGAGTACATTCTCACAAATGACCAGATCATACCAAGCCAAGTGTGTGTAGGAGTGTGGAGAGGGGTTAGGTAAAGACGCTCCTATTATCTCACTTTGCAACAAGAGGGAAACACAAGTTCAGAGGTCAACGAAGTTCTTTGTGTGACCACCTTGTGTTACTCACTGAAATTAGACTACTTGGGTGACTGGACACCAGCTTTGCAGTTGGGGGAAATTTTCCTTCTACCGATCAAATTACAACTACTGGCCAAATATCAATGATTGACCAGCACCGTATTAATGGTTGAGAACTAAAGCGTTTTTGTTTTGGGGATGAGAGAGTGGGTGAAATGCTACATACTAAAAAGTTTTAAATTTGATTGCATCGTTATAAAAAATGCAATTGAAAATCACTGCCATTTATCGTTTTTGTAAAAGTCTCAATAAATCACAATCCTAAAATATGTGAATATAAATTTCACATTAATTTATCTGAAAATCCCATGTTTAATACACAATCACATATCCTTTTAAAACAGTGACAAATGAAGGTTTTTAATAATTTGCACAATAAGTACAACCTTAATAAGAATCGTACGTTCAGGGCTGAAACTAGCCTTTTTTTTCGCGAGGGGAAAACATGGATTTTGGCGACCATCCCCTCCCTTCATTTCCTCACGCACAATAAATATTATTGACCTCAGGTACAACTGGAACGCTAATGCTAAATGTATGGGAGCGATCTTTTTAAATTTTCTCGCTTGCATATTAATAGTTTTAAATATTTTTTTTTTCTTAGCTTAGGAAAGCTCAGGTTAAACTCTAACCGGGTTAGTGTTTACTTTTTAGATTTTGGTTGCAGATTATTTTTATAAAGTTTGCTTCACTTCCATTACCGGTTTCAAAACCTAAAAGTATGGCAACGCTAAAGATCAATCTAAACTATCCTAAGAAAAAAAAATAATTTTAAAATAATAAAATCCAAACGACAAATTTCAAAAGAACGCTCCCTTAGTTTAACATTAGCTTGCGAGTTTCTTTGCATTTCATATATATATACGCATTTTTGTATGAATCGACAAACGATTCATTTGGCGCCCCCCTTCGCCTTTGTTCTGGCGCCTGGGGCACATGCCCCCTCTGCAACACCCCCCCCCCCTAGTTTCGGCCCGGGCTATATTCTCTAAAAAACATTAAAAAGGGGGTTACTGCTCTATCTTGCATATATTTCAACCCTTAGATTTTACTTGTTGGCAGTTGCTCGACCTCGCGCCCTTTGAGACCGGATCTCCATGCAAGAAAAATAATTTTAGTAAAAGGCATGGGCGACATTTTTCAGTTGTCACCTACCTAGAAATGGCAAAAGGACGAGAAATGTAATTTGGGAAGGTAAAAGCAGGGGCGGCTGATGGCGCCCTGGGTGAGGTTATTTTTTTTAATTACGGGCAGTCGCCCAAGCTCGCCTCCTCTCTCTAAGACTGGATTTGGTTGGTTGCAAAAAACAATTGCCCCAAAAGTAATGCAAAAAATAATGCACCAAAAGTAATGCAAAAAATAATTGCACCAAAAGGAACAGAGCTGCATTTTACAATTTCCGCCTAGGGTGGCAAAGCGCCTAGAAATGGCAAAAAGGAGAGAAAAAATCATTTTGGGGGATAAAGGCATGGGCGACTAGGCATGGGCTATTATTAGCCATGATGGCGCCCTGTGAGAGATTTTTTTTACTGTATCACTGCAAATGCTATACTCTTTTTTTTTTTAAGGCTTTACTAAAACATTTTACTTTGTGCACTCCTTCCAGGGCCGAAACTAGCTATATTTTCACCCGGGAAAAACGTCGATTTTGGCGCCCCCCCCCCATTCCTCTGCAAAGTAAATTTACAAAGAGAAATTTACGAAAGTTTCTAGTAGCGGACTTATTTTAAAATTTAAAATGTGTAACAATAAAATACATAATATTGAAATATATAACCAGCTTTATCAAATATTTATTCATTAAAACCTGGGGAAAAATCGAAAGGAAGCGGTAATAATTCCGCTTTATACAGGTTTCCGTCTTAGAGGTATAACTGTTGGTATTCTTTCTGTTGGAACCATGTAGTTTTTCCATTTAAGACACGACTCCATTATAGACGGATTTCATTTCTCGAGATTTTACTGTTGTTGTAGCATTACAAATTATTACAATTGGGCCACTTTAATGTCATAGTGATATGAGTCACATTGTTTCAGGAACTAAAAAACCAGGATTTGCTGTAGGTATAAAAATGAATTCCAGTTTTGTAAAATATCTTCCTGTACTATCTACATAAGTTTTTCGGAATTATCACTTATACAACTCTTCTTATTTATAAACTGATATGTCTAGATACTTTCCTGAACTTAATGCTAATTTTCAAATTTATGTCTGACTCAAAACAACAACAACAAAATTATTAAGTTTTTACTTTTTATTTTGTAAATTTTTGACCGCTTGATTTTTATTGTAACAGTCGGTCACCTGACCTCGCCTCCTCTAAGGACAGATATGGTGATATGCATGTAAAAAAGTAATTATAAGAAAAAGAATGGGGTTATTCATTTTCTGTTTTGTACGCGAATCTTTTTATCTATTTGACATTTTTAATGCACTGTACTAAGCTTTTCTTTTTGACTTTTCGGGTAGAAAATATTTTTTACACAAATTTCACACGCACATATATATATTGTATAAAACGGAAAAACAAATTTTCATCTGACGTTCCCTGCGCGGGGCGCCCAGAACAGATGCCCCCTCTGCCCCCCCCCCATAGTTTCAAACCCTGACTCCTTCTCCCGTTTATTTTTATTGTAACGGACAATCATTTGACGTCGCGCCCATTGCAAGACGGGAAAAAAGAAAGCTCCAAAAAGAATAGAACAGCCTTCATGGTATCTTTTCAACAGAAAAGTAGTCACATTCAAACAAAATCTTCATTTGGCGCCCTTTTCGCCTTTCGTTCTGACGTCCGGGGCACATGACTCTGCCCCCTCCCCCCCAGGAAATCGGTTATCGGCGAGAAACAGTTTTACACAAAAGAGAGGAGTAGAGACTGATTTATTGGCCTTGGAAAATGTTAGTGATTCTCCTATTTGCAGTCTTCTATTATAGATGAATCTTTTTATACATTTGTAAATTTTAATGCATTTGGTTCAGTTTTCCTTTTGGATTTTCCGGCTGCGAGACAATTTTATGCAAATTCGATATATATGCATATACATTTTTGTATGTAAAGACAAAAAAAATCTTCATTTGGCGCCCTCTACGCTTTCTGTTCTGGCGCCCGGGATACAGAAGGTTGGGGGGGCACGTGCCCCCCCCCCCCCCGACGCTACGCCTATGCCACTATGCTTAGGTACTTGTGTAGCTAACGACATAAGTATCCCACCCCCCATTTTTTTAAATTACTTGTTTAGAATTTAGATCTGACAATAAAAAAAATAGATATGTTTATCCACTGACTAGCAGGTGTGATTCAAAATTTAAAAAAAAAAAAAAAAAAAAGAATCTGAAATTTACAGCAAATTTTCTGAAATATAAAATCCTGGTATTAATTATGCGTTTTTTCGATGATCCTTTAACGAAATTCACATTTTAACGCGATCTGTTGGCGATGTTTGCATTTCTTCCACGGTCCTGTGCTGAAATGTGAGCCCAGTGGCAGAAACACCGCGACACGGCGACATAGTCGCGGACAAAAAAAATCTTTTGCAGACAATTATTGTCTGCACTAATGAAAACAATTTAAAAAATTGTCTGCAACTTTCGGAGAATTTTTTCCCGCGAAAAGAGCGCGAATTCTGGCAAAAGATCGCGTTAAAAGCGTTGATTTCGGCAAAAGATCGGGTAAAAACGTTAATTTCGGCAAAAGATCGGGTAAAAACGTTAATTTCGGCAAAAGATCGGGTAAAAGCGTGAATTTCGGCAAAAGATCGCGTAAAAAGCGCGAATTTCGGCAAAAGATCGCGTAAAAAGCGCGAATTTCGACAAAAGCTCACGTAAAAAGCGCGAATTTCGGCAAAAGATCGCGTTAAAAGCGCGAATTTTGGTAAAAGATCGCGTTAAAAGCTTTAATTTCGGCAAAACAATCGGGTAAAATGCGTGAAATTTGGAAGAAGATCGCGTAAAAAGCGCAAATTTCGGCAAAAGATCGCGTAAAAAGTGTGAATTTCAGCAAAAGCCAGCGTTAAAAGCTTTAATTTCGGCAAAAAAATCGGATAAAAGGCGTAAATTTTGGAAAAGGATCGGGTAAAAAACGTGAATTTTGGCAAAAAAAAGCACGAATTTCGGCAAAAGATCGCGTAAACAGCGCGAAATTCGGCAAAAGATTGCGTTAAAAGCTTTAATTCGGCAAAAGATCGGGTGAAAGGCGTGAATTTTGGCAAAAGATAGGGTAAAAACCTTAATTTTAGCAAAAAAGCGCGAATTTCGGCAAAAGATCGCGAATTTCAGCAAAGGATCGTGAAACAAACGCAAATTTCGTCCAGGGATCGTGAAACAAACGCGAATTTCGTCAAAGGATCGCGAATAAAACGCAAATTTCGTCAAAGGATCGCGAACAAAACGTAAATTTCATCAAAAGACCGCAGAAAATGTGAATTACGTCAGAGGATCATGAAAAAACGCAAATTTCATCTAAGTATAGCGGAAACGTACGAATTTCGTCAAAGGATTGTAGAAAAAACGTGAATATTGTCAAAAGATCGCAAATTTCGTCCAAAAATTGCTGGAAAATGCGAAATTTGTCAAAAAGCCATGGAAAAAACGTGAATTTCACCGAAGAATTAAAAAAAAAATAATTTCTTCAAAAGGACGCAGAAAAGAAAAATTCGAATTTTGTTAAGGGATCACGAAAAAAAAAAAAACACAAATTTCGTTTAAAAATTGCGGCAAAAATGAGATTCGTCAAAAAGCCATGGAAAAAATGTGAATATCACCAAAGAATTACAAAAAAAATAATTTCCTCAAAAGGCTGCAGAAAAAAAAAATGCGAATTTTGTCAAGGAATCGCGAAAAAAAAACAAAATTTGTCAAAGGGTCAGGGGGGGAAACGTGAATTTCATCAAAAGTGCGCAAAAAAAACACGAATTTTCAGTGCTTTTAGCGCTTGAAGCCTCTGAAGCTTCTGAAGGTTTTTAAAACCATTGTTATTGCCTATGTGTGGTTCTGCTTATCCTTCACACTTTAGAAATTCTAGATGGTGAAAAGTTATAAGCAAAATTAATGAGAATGCATCATGCTTACCATGTTTTAAATAGAATGATAAAAAATTCCTAGTTTAATTTGTTATTTATTCATTAAAATGACATGCAAAATTTGCAGACAGATTATGAAATTTTAAAAGCTTGTCGCAGACAGCTACAAAACTTTCTGCCACTGGGAATGTGAGTTTTTTTCGCGATCTTTTGGCAAAATTCGCATTCTTTGACGAAATTTGCGTTCGTTTTCGCGATTGTTTGACGACATTCACATTCGTTTTCGCAATTCTTTGACGATATTCTCGTTTTCTTAGATCCATTGACAAAATTCACGTTTATTCCACAATCCATAGACGAAATTAACTTTTTTCCGCGATCCATTGGCGATACATGCGGTTTTCTTCGCGATCCGTTGACGATATATGCGGGGTTTTTTCGCGATCCATTGACGATATATGCGTTTTTTTCCGCGATTCATTGCCGACATTTGGATTTTTTAACGATCCTTTAACGAAATTCGGGTTTTCCCGGGATACCTTGACGAAATGTGTGGGGTTTTTTTTCGCGATCTCTTGACGACATTTACGTTTTTTCCGCGATCCTTTGAAAAAATATCGTTTCTTTTTGCGAGCTTTTGAAAAAATTCTCGCTTTTTTCGCGATTCTTTGACGAAATTTGTGTTTGTTTAGACATCTACTGACGATATTTGAGTTTTTTTTCCGACCTTTTTACAAAAAGTCGTGTTTTTCTTTCGCGATTCTTTGACGAAATCTCCTTTGTAAAATCCTGCATTTGGCCGGTACTTTTCATATTTTTAATCGCCAGTCTTTCACGTTTAGTCGCCGAGTGGCTACTGACGAGTGCTTATTTTCATCTTTACTGCAAAAGTTATTTTAAAATTTTCTCCAGTTCTTTGAGTTAAATGCTATTTAACAGTATTGAAATTCTTTAATGTACCCCTTATTACAAAAAAAAAAAAAGGGAGAGAGATTTTTTGTCACTAAATAACTGCTAGACATTTGATGGTTGACACTATGTACAGAAATTTATTTCATAAAAAAATTCACTAGAATGAGGACTATGTTGATTTCTGAAGGTACTATACCTTGGCCATAATTAGGCCCTGTCTATAATATGTATTCATCTATAAGTCCAATATAACTTTTTAGATGTAAGCAATGAATTTCGTGGTTAAGAAGTGCCTGCATTTAACAATATAGAAGTAATATTAACCCTAGAAAATTAAGTTTGCGTCACTTTTAACAAAATATTAAATAACATTTGAGATTCACAATGACCACTCAGTATTTGATATCAGGAAAATAAAGTAGACACAATATTTATATAGTCGAACATCAGTTTATAGATGCACCAGTTGTTGAAAAAAATTTGGTTATTAAAAAATTAAAATAAAATCTGATTTAATTGAAATAGCACCGAAACTGATGATAAATCACAATTAAAATAATAAACTTTATATGAATTACCATAAAATCAAAGCAATTCACGATGCATTTCGAGCTGAAAAATGTAATCAGCTGTAAATCAAATGTAATCAGACCGTCATCAGCTACTGCAAATATGTGTCATTAAGAAGACAAGGTCCTAAATGAACAGAAAGAGGAAATAGGAGAGCTTATAAAGAGTTCAACAGGTGGTGCTAGCTGTAAGGTAAACACAAACACCAATCACAGAGGAGCACACGCAGAATTGGAAAGTACTGTCACAATGATAGAAAAAATGATAGAGAAAAGGAAATAAAAGAAATAAACAAAATTAAAATAAAATAAAGAAGAAAAATTAAAAAGAAATATACAAATAAAAAAATAAATAATAATTATAATAAAGGAAAGGGAAAGAATCAAAAGAATTTTTTAAATAAAAAAATCCAAGTGAGTGGGAGAGACAGAAGAAGAAATAATTCTGGCCATGGAGAAATTGAAGCAGTGACTAGAAGTCCAACAGTGAGAGGCAATTGAAGATTCAGAGATTCCTTGATTTGATATATACCTCTGGTGCTCGCTTAATCTGAACTTCAATGCTTTTTTAGTTTGACCAATTGAACTTAAATTACAAGAACAGGGAATAAAATAAACGTCCCACCGGTTCTCAGTATGAATAGGATCTTTGAGAGAACAGGATTTAATTTTGTTAATAGGTTTGAAGATAACTTTGAAATTGAAACGAGAAAAGATTTTAGAAATTTTCAAGCAGAAACGACAATAAAATGGCAGAACGATAGAGTTAAAATTAGGATGATTATTTGAGTCAGAAAGAAGACATTTGGGATTGTTACATTTATTCAAAGCTTTATCAGTTAAAGAAAGATTTTAACCATGACAAAAGAGAAAGAGATTTGAGATATTTAATTTCATTATTCAGAGCAGAAGAGCCAGAACAAATGTATAATGCCCTAAAAACAAAAGTATGAAAGAACACCATTTTTTTATTGAGGAGGATGGTTTGAAAGAGCATGATAGAGGAGAGATACAGCGAAAGGTTTTCTATAAAAATAAATAGAAAACCGATCTGGGTGTTTTGAAACCAAGACATGAATGAAAGGAAGAGAATTCTTCTCTTCAACTTCGTTAGTAAATTTAATACAAAGATTAACAGAATTAACAAGTGAAAGGAGATGAGAAAGATCCATGTCAGAGGGAATTTTAAAATAAAACTATTAGCAACATACAAATTTGATTAAGTTTTTGAACAAAAATTCAATTCTAGAAAAATGTCTTTCTCCAAATCAGCCAAATGAAAAAAATTGTACCGAAGTGACCAACTTGATTTTTTTCTTTCTTGGACGTAAAGCACATATACACGAGATAGAGTTATTCCAGTGATAATGAAGTAATTTTGGAATTACTATACATGAGTGCTAGTGAATTTTCTTTCCTTTTTGGTTTCATATGGCATTTACAGTATAACCTCATGGATTTTTGAAAATTATGGATTTCTGAAGGAATATGAAAAGTACTTTCAATATTCTTAAAAGTGCCTTTAATCAAAACTTAATTCATAACCTAGTGCTAATTATGTGCGGAAAAAATAAAACTAAATATTAAAAAAAAAACTTATTTTAACTAAAATTTTCTATGAAAAAAAAAAAAAATAGTGAAAATTTTCCTTTCATCCCTCCTCTTTTCTTTTAACATCTCTCTAGCCCTTCGGAATGTAACTTTTTGCATAAAATAGCAGGTTTTTGTTTCTGGTTTTTAATGTTATAACTGCCAATGATCAGATTCCATACTCAGCATGCACTCAACGTTTTCCACTTTCTAACTTTCTTATCAAGTGTACTTTTTCTGCAATAAACAAATTTAAATGCTTTATTTTAGACACAACATTCATTTATTTCGAAAAAGGATGTTGTAATATCTCTAACAAATTAAAAAAAAAACTTAAAAAATTTGAGAGATGAAAAATACACGTGTTTATCTTGCTACTTTTTTTCCTACAGTAAGTTGGAATTATTTTAAAAGAAAAGATACAGAGAAAAGATGACTTTTATGCTGGACTTTTGAAGTAGCACAATATATTTTTTAAATTTTTGCTAAAACTTTTTCATAGTAATTTCGTGTAATGTACAGTATGTACTACAATACATTATGATTTTGTACTGCACAATTTATTCTTTTGTAACAGGTAAACACAGGGAGTAAATTAAGAAGTGGATACCAGTTAACTGTATATCCATTACTTTTTGTAATAAAATTCAAATAGATTCAAATGGTTCATGAAAATTTACGTATTATCAGGGTCAGGGGTTAGATCACTAAAAATGGTTGACAACCACCAATTTTGTTTACCCTTGTCATTCACAAATCAATTACAAAATGATAATTTAATCTGCATTTAATAAATAGATAAAGCCATTAAAAATAATAAATAGTGGAAAAGTAAATAAAAATAGTACAATAGAGTAATTTAGCATACATTTATTAAATACATAACATAAAACAAGCATCTTTTAGCAATAAACAATATTCATGATGGTAATTTTATTTTGAGTGGTTTTTTATGTTCACCAAAATATCTATAAATATTAGGTATCAATGACTATATAATGCCCATTACCTATGTTATACCATATTATATTGATATACATATACAAATTCTTCTGCAACTGCCTTTCATTTGGCAACTGCATAATATTGACTATGCATTTAAAATGAAGAAAGCAATTTAAATGACAGTTACTGTAATTGATATTTTAGGGGCTATTGTTGCCACAGTGAATGTGACTTAGCATGAATGATATGTAAAAACATGGCTCTTTCTAATGAATTGTATTAGAGAACAAAAGAACTGCTATGCTTAATGGATAAAAATTGTGTTTTAAGTTACTCAATAAAAAATGTGTTTTAAGGTACTCAATAAAAAATGTAATACAGTAGACTCCCTCAAATCCGCACAGCTTGGGACCAGAGGTTGTGCGAATTTTAGAATTTTTCAGACTTCTGGTCATTGCTTAATTTACATTTTTTAAACAGTAATTTTATTGCAATAATGCAATCAAAATTATAATGAATGATTGTAATATAGTAAAATATTAAAATAATTAAGTAAAGTAATAAACTAAAAGGATAAAAAGTAAGATAATTTAAAAACTGATTAAAATATTAAAAGTAAAGGTGAAGTAAATAATTAATAATGTATGTTTGAATATGCATAAAAAAGATGGGATACATTTTCCTTGAATTATTCAATGATATTTTTCTTATGAAAAGCGCTCCCTATTAATTCACATTAAAATCATAGTAATAATAAAGAAAAAAGCTTGATTAATACATAAATATATTTGATAAAAAGATTGCGATTACCAGTGATATCAGCAATATCTTGATTTTTTCAAAATAAATTTACTCTCCTTTCATGGAAAACCACGAGTTCAGTCATATTATTAAGAATTACATATTAAAATACATACGGGATGAAATAAAACTAAAAATTTCTGTAATTTTGCGCCTACATCTGAGATGAAAGTTTCATTGTTTACATGTGTAAAAATACGCGGATTTTAGGCATTTGTGGATTTGAGGGAGTCTACTGTACTATTTAATTTATCATCTCTTACATAAACTTCAATTTGAAATACAGAAACCCTTCCAGGGATACATAAATGTTTTAAAACTACCTAAATTTAATCAAAAAATGGATATTAAGTATCTGTATTTAAATTCAGCTGAATCCTAGAACAAGTGAGACAATTGGCAGCATTGAATTTATCGCTGCGATAAATCAATTCTTCTTGCTACTAGTCTGTTTCTTACACTGTGGCCACGCCTACTATTGTTTGATCAGAGAATTGGATTGTTTTTGTCAGATTATTGTTATTTCACTGTCTTTTGAATAATTAGATTTGTTAAAATAGGTGTTTTGTTGAGTTGAGGTGCTTTTTCTTTATTATGCTTTTATTGAATATGGTGAAGATTGAAGGAGTTTATAACATGTGTTTTCTCAATGCGTTTGACATTTGTTATGTTTAAGAAGTTATTTATTTTAAATGCCTAAGATTATTTTTTCAAATGTTTAAATTTATTTATTTTAATTCTTGAAAAATTGATGTTTAGAAGGTTATATTTTTAAATAATTAAAGAAGTTTAGGTGTAAGCTCTATTTTCCTATGGACTAAATAGGTATGAAAAAAAATATGTGAAATAAAAGTAAGAAAATTTTTATTTATTTTGTTTTATAAGTTTAGATATTTTTGCGACGAATTTTTGCATTTTTAAGATTACAAATAAACAAATTTTAATGCATTGACAAATTTTACTTGTCTACTGTCCAAATAACCCCTTTCCATAAATAAAAAGATCGCCAAACTAAAGGGATTTAATGCCAAAAATGGATGATTGTAGTGTTACATTCCATTGATGTGCGTTCACATGTGTTTTTTATGTCATCAAGAGATTTTTAATTCATGTTTGTTATGCCATCAAGAGATTTTTAATTTATCTGTATTTTTAATGATGTTTTACTAATTTATTAATTCTATTGTTAACTAAAATAACAATTATGCCATTAAACGATGATGTCATGATAATAATAGAGAAAAACACTGTGAAAATATGGTGGTGCATAGAATTGATCAATTTTAAACAACGTCACAAGCAGTAGTGCCAACTTTTGAAAAATATTGGGTGGATTTTTAAAAGTTTATGTACAATAACACATACAATATTTTATACGGTGTGTGTGTGAAGAGAGAGGCGGGGGAGGAGCGAATGACTGAAGAGGATAATTCGGTCAAATAATGGTTTTTCTAAGTAACATACAAAATTATTACAGTTTAATTACAATTTAATAAATAATTCACTAAACATGGCAATTATTGCAAGTTCTTCCTTTTAAATACATTAATATTTATTATAAACTAGCTAAAGTACCCGGCGCTGCCAGGAATTTTAACAATGTTTCTCTTGAAAAATCAATGATTGCGTGTCAATTCATGTAATTTTCACTCTTTCTTTTTATTTAATCCAGATGACAGATTACCTACTTACTTAGTAAATATAATCTGTGATCTGGATTGAGACAGAGATTAAAACCTTTGATGAAAAGTTTTTCCGAGTATTTTGTTATTTAAATATTTTTTTCATGATTAAAGAAAAATGGCCAGTACAAAAATTCTATGAATTTTATTTTTAAAAAAATCTGAATTCTTTATTTCAGTTCTTCAGTAAGAATGAGCACTAGGGACCTAAACCTTTGTGGAAATTCTAATATATACGCATACAGACACATATATATATGGAACAGTATTAAAAATTTCGAAAACAAATTCAGAGAACCTCAAAATGTTAAAATATGCCAATATTTCCATAATGACGTTTTCATCATATTTCAATATGATTTTCCAAACTCATATGACATTATATATTCATCTGCTGATATCCATTATATTTCCAATATAACGTAATATTCACTTTTTTAAAAATTCATCAAACTATTTATTTTATTTTCATTTTTCACGTGTAAATCTTGCAATAGAAAAGCTATGACGTAATAGTCACTTTTTAAATAAATTCATCAAATTTATTTAGTTAACTTTTATTTTTCACACGTAAATCTTGCAATAGAAAAGTAGTTGTCATGGTAAGAATTTTATTCTGGATTTTTAATTGTTGGCAATTGCTATAACAAAACATGTTTAAATTTGATAAGAAATTGCTGTTAAATTGGTGGTTTTTTATTAACTAAAAATTAACTATAAATTATTTTGATTCTCGATAACTTCAATTGCCTCGGCTGTGTTTTAATACACATGTATTAATGTTTCACAATTCTGGCTTCCAAACTGTGGATTTGTATAGAATTACAGACAGATACACAATTTTTTATTTTTATATATTAGATAACATAAAAATTGCTAACTATTGAAAATGCAAAAAAAAAAAAAAAAAAAAAAAAAACTAAATGTCATTTTAATCACCTTCATCGATTCATCAAGACATTAAAAAATGATGGCAAAATATGCAGGAAATTTATTTTTGAGAAAAATTTATTTTTACATTTGCTGAAGGGGCTTTCAGCGATCCTGTAAGTCACTATTTTTCAAACAAAATTACTTTGAGAATTTCCATAAAATCTAATTTTATTTCAGCAATTAATCAAATAAATCAATGTAAAGTGGGTGGGCGAAGAGATCAAATTATTGGGTGGGATCACACCCCACAAATCCATATTAAGTTGGCGCCAGTGGTCACAAACATCTATCTGCAAGCTGAAATAATTAATAATTTTATTTTCATCTCAATTTATATAATATCTGGCACCTTGAAATCTGAATTAATAATGTTAGATTATTTGTAAATTTCTAAGCATATAAGGTTCTTTAAAGGTTCAGAAAATCTAATTTTTAAGAACGTCAAATTAGCCAGATTTTATTTTATTGATTTGTCTTTCTGATGTCTGATTTGTCTTCTGTCTGTCTGAGAGATTGTCTTTCTGATATACAGGGTGATTCAGCTCGTCGGTGACAAACTTTAAGGATCGATAGAGCACACCTAGACGAACATTTTTGAATGGGGAATGTAGGGTCCCTGACGCGATGGTAAGGCGCTAGGCGCTTTCGAAAATTTGGGTGCCGAAATTCGAAACGTCATAAAAACTAGGGAAATGGTTAGATTTTCTTGCTTGTTGCGTCGAAATGATTCTGTTTGTTTAGACTTTCTTCAGTACCAATTTGATAAGCGTATCTCTTAAAACATGGATAGGGGGCGCTGCAGACTTTGGAGAGCTAGACAACAACTTTAAGCCCGTTATTTTGATAATTTAACACATGCTCGCCAAAGTTTATACTCTAACTTAAAGTTTGAACCCAAAAGTAGAGCCCTGCAAAAAGCGTAAGAGCCGGAATAAAATGTCAAAGTACAGGGTGGTCGAAACTCGAAGGCTCCTAGGAGATAAACAAACAGATTTCTTGACTTATGGCATGCATTTTCATGATTCTGTTTGCTGGGGCTCTCTGAAACTCAGTTGAACGGTACAAAAAGAAACATCGATAGGGGGCGCTTTGGGCAAAAAACATAATTCGTTGACATTTCGGACGCTAACTGGAAACGGGGCGCTACGATCAGTTAGAAACAAAACAAGAGAGTAATTTACTTATCATAAGAAGCTATTAAAACTGCAGTTTGTTTGTTTTTTTTAACAAACATAGCTGGTTTCAATCATGCACAATGCGCGCAATAAAATTTACATAAGGTGCTTTTTGCTGATTTATGCAAAAGATATCGTACCATATCGATATGCAAAAGATACGTAATGCGTAGACGACAACGCGAGATGACGTAGTTGTACGCGCAGACACGTCTTTTGAACGTGCGGTACCTACTTAAGCTTCGGGTTACTTGTCTGCAGATCGGTAGTAGGATGGAACGGTACACAAACTCTGAATTGGCTGACATGCATTTGGCGTATGGCGCTGCTGGTTGTAATGGACGAGCCGCTCAGCGGTTGTACGCCGAGCGTTACCCCAACAGGCAAATCCCCTGCCATGCCTTCTTCGCTCGAGTACACCAGAGGTTGTCCACAACGGGATCTTTCGACGGAGGCAGGCCTGAACGGGAGCGATCAGTGAGCACCCCCGACAACGAAGAGGCTGTGCTTAACCTGGTTGAGGACAACCCAGGTCTTAGCACGAGAGATATCGCCAGACATGTTGGCATTTCGCAAGCAACTGCGTGGCGCATCTTACGTTCCCGGAATCTGCACCCCTACCACATCCAGCGGGTGCAGTTGCTCAGAGAGCAGGATTTTGGCCCTCGAGTGGAATTCTCAAGATGGTACTTGGCGATGAGATCCAGGGATCCCCGTTTTGTAAACAGCATTTTGTTTACGGACGAGTCCACCTTCAGCCGGGAGGGAATGTGGAACGCCCACAACAGTCATGTGTGGTGTGATGAAAATCCACATGAAACCAGAAGCCGAGCAGCCCAGGAGCGTTTCTCAGTAAATGTGTGGGCCGGCATTCTGGGGGATTGCCTCATTGGCCCTTATTTGTTACCTGAACGGCTGACAGGTGGAAATTACCTGATTTTCCTGGATCAAGTGCTGCCGCAGCTTCTGGATGAGGCGCACGTACCCGAAGGTTCGCGTCGCCAGATGTGGTTCCAGCACGATGGAGCTCCGGCCCATTACACGAACGACGTGCGTCTCCATCTAAACGCAAGGTATGGCCAGCGGTGGATCGGGCGTGGGGGTCCAGTTCACTGGCCTGCCCGATCACCAGACCTCACCTGCTTGGATTTCTTCCTTTGGGGTTACCTGAAGGCCGAGGTATACCATACACCTGTCAGCAGTGCTGAAGAACTTGTGGCGCGCATTGTGGCAGCTGCAGGGCAGATCAGAGATACTCCTGGCATTGTTGGAAACACACACTCCTCAATGCGACGGAGGTGCGAAGCCTGCATCATGGCCCAAGGTCGAAATTTCGAGCATCTTCTGTAGTGTTATTTTTTGTAAATAAATTTCCAGTATCATTGATGTTTTTGGTCTAAATTTATTCAGAAGTGTTGAGCAGAGGTAGAAAATGTGTTTTCATTATTACTAACTGATCGTAGCGCCCCGTTTCCAGTTAGCGTCCGAAATGTCAACGAATTATGTTTTTTGCCCAAAGCGCCCCCTATCGATGTTTCTTTTTGTACCGTTCAACTGAGTTTCAGAGAGCCCCAGCAAACAGAATCATGAAAATGCATGCCATAAGTCAAGAAATCTGTTTGTTTATCTCTTAGGAGCCTTCGAGTTTCGACCACCCTGTACTTTGACATTTTATTCCGGCTCTTACGCTTTTTGCAGGGCTCTACTTTTGGGTTCAAACTTTAAGTTAGAGTATAAACTTTGGCGAGCATGTGTTAAATTATCAAAATAACGGGTTTAAAGTTGTTGTCTAGCTCTCCAAAGTCTGCAGCGCCCCCTATCCATGTTTTAAGAGATACGCTTATCAAATTGGTACTGAAGAAAGTCTAAACAAACAGAATCATTTCGACGCAACAAGCAAGAAAATCTAACCATTTCCCTAGTTTTTATGACGTTTCGAATTTCGGCACCCAAATTTTCGAAAGCGCCTAGCGCCTTACCATCGCGTCAGGGACCCTACATTCCCTATTCAAAAATGTTCGTCTAGGTGTGCTCTATCGATCCTTAAAGTTTGTCACCGACGAGCTGAATCACCCTGTATACTATAAAATTACCATAATTTTCGGCCTATAATCCACATCCGCAATTTTTAGCCCTTTTAAAAAATTTTCAGCAGATAATCCGCACGGATTATATGCTGGACTATACAAGGATTACTCATTGTTTTCAACATTCCAAATTACTACTAATAAACCACTTCCCTATTTATTTAGTTGCTCTATTTAAATGATAATTGTATTAAAATAATGGAAAAAAAAATAAATTAGGGTCACCCGGGGTAATTCCTGGTCAAAAAGCATCAACATCTAATTATTATAAAAACTATTAAAGGTATTGTTCCCAATTTTTTTGTGGAATAAGCCCCCTCTGATGGTTACATTATAAAATGCATACTTAAAGATATATTCACTTATAATTAAAATAGTTAGAATTTTTAAATGACCAAGAATTACCCCGGAAATGGGGTAATTCCTGGTCACTTCTGGGGTAATTATCGGTCACCATCCTTTTACATGGAAATAAAGTGGTACAATTAATTTCTTTATGACTGAATAATAAAATAAGTAGAATCAATCTTCTAAAAGTTTTGCTCATCTCATAATTGTGGAATAATAAAGTCAGACTTTGTTTTAGGGATAAATACAAAGTTATTTGACGTTGCAGAAATTTGAGTAGCAGTTTTGAATATAATTTTTTTAAATATTTAATTTCAACTAAATGAATAATAAAGGCATATATTTCAAAGCAAAGGATTTAAAGTATCTGAGATTTTTTACAGTTTCATAAATTGTTATTTTTATAACAAAAGCGAAAATGATCAAAAATTACCTCAGAAACTCAGTGACCAGGAATTACCATGGGTATATTAAGAACTTTATTAAGAACTACAATTAACTAAAATGTAGTGAACAGTGTGGTTAATTCTCAAAGTTTTGCAACAATTAAAATCACTAAATATGACAATAAAAAGCAATTAAATGATGATAAAAACACTGGCCAGGAATTACCCCAGTGACCAAGATTTACCCCAGATACATGGGGCAATATTTGACCAACTTCTGTAAATTATTTAAAATAGTATAAAAAATTTCAAGACTATTTTTTTAATAGCTAAAGTAGTTAGTAATTGAATCAAAAAGAAAGTAAAGAAAAATACTTAAAATTTGAGTTGTGACAAAGATCTTTGTAAAAATGTATCATAACTAAGGCCAATGTTGTTTTACAGAAATTTAACAAGCCATTTAAAAAAGATTTTTTTTTCAAAATAAATAAACAATAAATGCATAATTAAATAATAAATTCCAATGAGGATAGTTCAGAGTACCACTATGATTTTTTTCATTTTGGTGAAGCGTTTTTAAAACATAAAAGGACTGTGACCAGGAATTACCCCAGAAACTTGCTGACCAGGAATTACCCCGGGTGACCCTATAAGTTTAAAAAAAAAAATTCATTGAATCTTATATCTAAAACGTAGAATATCTTGTGATCGATTTGCTAGAGGTTTATGCTAATAATCGATACCTATATTGATTTGACTATAGATTTATGCTAATAATGTCTATATCGATTTGACTATAGATTTATGCTAATAATGTCTATATCGATTTGACTATAGATTTATGCTAATAATGTCTATATCGATCTGACTATAGATTTATGCTAATTGTGATACCTATATTAATTTGGGCCTACATTTATGCTAATTCCGATACCTATATCGATTTGGCTATATATTTATAATAATAATCTGTACCTATATCGATTTGGCTATATATTTATGCTAATAATTGGTACCTATATCAATTTGACTATAGATTTATGCTAATTGCGATACCTATATCGATTTGGCTACAGATTTATAGTAATAATCGATACCTATATCAAAATCATCTTTTGCTTTTTTAATAACATTCAGTTTAAATTCTGCAGTGTTAAATAACACGTTTTCTCTTAGACATTATTATAACTTTTCGACGTCATAATCAGGAATGTAGTGGAGGGTATACGGGGGTATATGCTGTATACCCTCTGGATTTTTTTAAGGTACACCGTATACCAGTGGTGTAGTCGTAAAAATAACAGAGGGTATACGTTCTAAGCAGAGAGTATACGCTCAAGGCAGAGGGTATACCCTAGTGTATATATACTATGGATTTCTTGAGAAACAGAGGGTATACGGTGTTCCTTAAAAAAATCCAGAGGGTATACGGCGTATACCCTCCACTACATCCCTGCCATATACCCTCTGTTTCTCAAGAAAGCTACAGCATATATACACTAGGGTATACCCTCTGCCTTGAGCGTATACCCTCTGCTTAGAACGTATACCCTCTGTTTTATTTAAGACTACACCACTGGTCATAATAATACACTAATTCATAAATGATTGAGATTGAAATTTTTGAAAGAGATGAGTTGAGAAACGCTTTGTTCATCATAGAAACATGTTGTCAAAAGGCTAAAAAAATAACATAAAAATCAGAAGCCACTCCCATTAGCAGGTTTACGTCATATGTGAACCAATCATGAACAACTCCGTGAACGGTTAATAGCAAACAATCATGCGGTAAAAACTGGACGTCTGACGTGAACTTCTGCTTAAAAAAAATTTCAGCAGATAATCCACACTTAAAAATTTTGAGGTTTTTAACAGATAATCCGCGGATTATAGGCCGGAAATTATGGTAAATTGCTGGGCAACTGTTAAATAAAAAAGACATATGTATTATTTTAAAATTATAAAAATGACAAATTTTTTAAAAAACATATTACAGAAAATACCATAAAATAAAATTCAGAAAATTACAAAATGCTGAGGAAATTACTGAAAAAATTTTCAACAGATTTATTAATTTAAGACACTACAAAGTAAAAATTTAGTATTCATAATGTAATGCCAATGCAAAACAATGCCTAAACTTTATTTTGAACAAAATCATCTGAACAAATCAAATTTTATATTTGGTATTTCGCTATTCTCATATAAAAGCACCTCATTTTCAGTGATGTTGTTATTCCTTAATATTCTTACACATAAAAGCTTGGAATGACAAAATTCTTCAATTGGTTTATTTGGCATTGTAATTTGGTGATCCTTTTTTTCATGAAAAGTGATGGACGGGATAATAAACAAGCACTGAAAAATTTCAAACTGGAGCTATAGACAAATTTCAAACTGGAGCTATTGACAAATTTCAAACTGGAGCTTTTGAGAAATATAAAACTGGAGCTTTTGACAAATTTAAAAATATTTTGTTGACAAATTAAAATCTGGAGTTTGAAATTGATTTTCTATTATGAATGTTAAAAAAAATGTTGTGGAAAGCGAAAAAATGCTAAAAATATTGAAAATCCTGAAAGAAACAATTTATTGCTAAGTGTTTTAAACTGAAACCCTTAAAACTTGCTGCAGAACGGAATAAAATCAACATGATGGAATGATTTTATTACAGTACAGGACCCATTATCCGGAATTCCAAAATCCGGAAAAAAAAATTTGAAAATTGCCTAAATTTGTAAATTTTTACTAAAATTTTGCAATTTTTGAAAAATTTTACAGATTTGTAATTTTTTTTTTTTTGTCTATTGTGTTGCAATGTGTAACCACTAAAATAATGCTACATCAGTGATGGGGGGAACACGGTTGCTCCCTCCCCCCAAAATTAGAAAAAAATCATTTTTTTTTGTCAAATTTTAGTTTAAAATTTATATTACGATTCGTTTTTTTAAAAAATCATCAGATATTTCACATCCTCTCTCTCTCACTTTGACAAAATATTATGGCTACACAATTGTGTTACTTGAATCAGGGGTGATTCTGAGTAAAAAAAGAAAAAAATTCAGAAATTCACAGCATTTTTTTTTTTTTTTTTTGAGTTTACAGAAGAGGGGGGGGGGGAAGGGCTCCTCTGCACTAATTATGAGTTTTTTCCACGATCTTTTAACGAAATTCTCATTTGTACACGATCTTTTGACGAAATTAAGGGGTTTTTTGTGATCCTTTGAACAAATACTTTTTGCTATCTTTTGACGAAATTTGCGAGGTTTTTTTACCGAGATTTTGACGAAATTTGCATTTTTTCCCGTGATCCATTGACTAAATTTGCGTGTTTTTCGCGATTTTTTGAAGAAATTTGTTTTTGCTATCTTTTGATGAAATTTCCTGTTTTATTCGCGATCTTTTGACAAATTTGCAGTTTTTTTTGCGATCTTGTGACGAAATTTGCGGATTTTTTTGCGATCTTTTGACGAAATTGCGGGGGGCTTTTTCGATCCTTTGAAGAAATTTGTTTTTTTTGTGATTCTTTGACGAAATTTGCGTTTTTCCGGCGCTTTTTTTGACAGAATTCGGGAGGACCCGAAATCCGGAAAATTCCAAAATCCGGAAAGCCTTCGGTCCCGAATAATAGGTCCTGTACTGTATTGAGTTGCTGAAAATTAAACTTTTTTGCGTTCAATGTTTATTTTGTGAATTAAATTCTAGTTGAAACTGTCTAAGTAATGAATTGTCTGTTTGCATTGCGTCATGCGTGCCAAGAATTTTGTTTTTTAGGTTGGCGCGTGTCATAAAAATCGCCAAGTCGGGCGTCATGCTTGTTCTAGGATTCAGCCTTTAAATTCTATCAAAAGAAAGCCTAAAAAATTGTCCAGTGAGCACATTAACATCCAAAGGAGGAAATAACAAAATATTAAGAAATCATTTATAAAAATAAAGTGTAATTTGAGCATTAAAATTAAACTTTAGGTATATAGATTACAAAAATATCTGAAAAAGTCCATAAGAATAAACATTTTGAAATTACCCAAAAATAACATTAAAATAAACAAACGTTATATTAAAACAGTAGTAAGATAATATATTGCATAATTATTATCTATATATTATTAAATATATAGACCTTAATATCATACCTTTAGATAAGTTTCCTTCAAATGAAATATTACGTAGTAAATTGTCATCAGTAGGCTAACTCGACTATGTTAGACCTCGAAATTTTCTTTAATTTATTAATACTTTTATTTCTCGTTTGCTTTTAAACAAAGCAGAAAGTAAATTTGACAGACAAATATTCTTTCAACATTCAAAATAATTACAATACCGCATTAAAGTTATCATATAACTTTACGCAGATAGCAAATAAATTAAAAGCGAGGTAATACCATTTTACGATTAAACTTCCGATAGACGCGATGATGCAGAAAACTTTTCGATTAAACATAAATGTATGAAATTATTTTACACTGCCATCTATCGTCTAATAGAAATTTTAGTAACCTGTTTTTTATGCTTCATGATAAAAAAAAATATTGGCTTTTCCCTTTCATAAAATTCAGATCAACCTCGCCAAAATATTATAAAAAATTGATCATTCAAAAGAGTAACTTCAAACTTCATGTACAATTTTGGAGACATTTTGTTTATGTTACTTTCCTTAGAAGTGTGCTGTATAACTGTAAGGATCATGTTTAAGAAAAAAATAAATAAAATGTACAGACATGTGGGGAAAATGCAGTAAAAATGTCTATTTACTTATCATTTTTTAAAAAGATTTACAAAAAAATAAATTAAAGATTGCAATACTGCATCATTGAAAGAAAAATTAGTGTGGGTGTGGGGGAGGGGAAATCCCTTTTAGCATATTTTTATTTATTGGATATTTATGGAATTTTGTGAAAGTGTACAGACTAAATTTATATTAAGCAAAATGGTGGAAAATTAATATTTTTTTCATTTTTTACAAAATGAAGTGTACCAAGTCTCCTTTTAATCACACTTAAACTTTCAGCTGTGCAATTTTTTTATACTCAGTTTCTGTAAATTTTTACTACCTTCTGTTTTTTCTTAAGAAAGATCTAAATTTTTTGTTCTTTTTTTTATGCATCTGCAGTAATATTTGAATGATGCTTTTATATATTGTCTTTATTATTAGTATTCACATTCGGGCATTGGAGAATAGTAATTTATGTTTGAATATTTCATTTGCAGTGAGTGAACTTGAAACTGCAAAAAATGTTTTCGATAGCTTGCAATTTACCCAGAGCCCAAACACAAATTTATTGAAAATTTCACAAGAAAATATTTACAGTCTGGTAGAGTTCATTATCGGACATGTATAAAATTAATGTGTTGTTCATTAGGATTATGGATTCATCCTTTCCTTGAAAAACCATTTTTCCCCCTCATAATTAGACTTTTTACAATTTTCTATATATCTGATGATGCAGTCTTAAAATTATTTACATCTGCACTTATAAAATTTTTTGTAATATCCTGTGAAAAGCAGAAACATTTTATTTTTACATTTCCTATATATGTAATAGATCTTTGATTATAATTAAAAACAATAAATAAAGAAATAATACAAAAATAATTATAATAATAAAGGTTTTATTTGCATATATTATGTAAATGAAGCAGTTTAAATATTTTCTTATTATAAAAATAAATTTTGTAATAAAATAAAATTTTGAATTGACAGTTAAAAAAAAAAAAAAAAAAAAAAGGAGTACTCTTGTTAAGGATATTCTTAAGGATACCCTTGTTAAGAATGCACAAGATAAGGGAAAGATTTCCGGAACCATGCTTAGTTGTAAATACTAAACTGTTGTGCTACCAATATTTTAGGAACTTTTCTTGTTCAACCACAATATGCATGTTTAACATTAAAAAAAATTTAAATTATTCTCACTGTTACATTTTATAAATGAATTATTATGTGTTACAGTTCATATTTTACATGTATATTTGAAATATGAAGATAATATGCATTTTATTACCTGCATACTTTGTACATTATCTGTAATGGTACTTATCCCCATTTTTTAATAGTAATTTCTGGGAGGTAAGCCATGGCTTATGAATGTTTAAAATTTAATTTTTTTACCATGCAGTTTATCTGATAAAATCAGATTTTTATCTTTTGTTTTTGATGCAACTTATCTCCAAGAAATTACGGTAATTGAAAAATAAATACCTATATAAATACTTATAATGGATATTTACCCAGGGATTTACCCTTAAAGATAAATACCTAAATATGTTACATCACTGTTCGGGATCAGGATAACTTTTTGCCACCGGTCCTTCCCTTTCTGTGCCACTGCTCGTACTGGCCAAAATATTTCAGGAGAAGCACCTATTAAAAGTTTCTTTTTTATGATAAATTCTGAAATTTTCTAACTGTTGTTGTGAAATTAAAAAATTTAAAAGGAACTAGAAAAAGAGTTCAAGTAAAACAAATTTACTGCAACATATAAGCTAAGACTTCTTTACAAATAAATAAAAACCAAATGTTTTGGTTAATACCTATATTACATTAATTTACATATTTACCAATTTTCATCATCATTTTAAAGAACACACGTGATTTTTTAGCATGAATTTTAGATTTTCTTTGAGAGTAATCATTATGAAATTTTTGGCACAAATGATTTTAGGAGAATTGTGTATTTAGAAATATTACTAGATTTTTATAAGACAGCATGAAAATACTGTTTTTACAGATAAAATGGAAACAACAAATTATTTTAGAAAGCAATGGTAAATGTATTTTATGTATTGAATTAAAGCATTTCATAGTGACTACATTATGATTGTTTAGCAAATATCAAGAAACACAGGCATATGCATGAACACCCCATTTTTTAATACAATAATACCTGATGAATATTAGTAAATATGTAAATGTATAAAATTTCTTTACTTAAATCATGGAATTATATTTTAAGGCTGTTCTCAAACCCAAAGGGGCAACTTTATAACATGTTTTAATTCCTATTTGATCAGAAACAAATAAAAGTGGCAGTTGTTTTTGTGCAGAAACTATATTGTAATTGAAAGACGTTTTCCATTTCTTGGTAAACATAAAAGATATTTAAAAAATACCGTAAAATTTTGCATTCTGAACCTAATTTCCAGACGAAAGGAGAAAAACCAGATGTCACATGACCAAAAAATGATTGTAACTCAATAAATAGCTTATTTATCGAAGAATGGAAAATTCATTTCGATACCAATTGCCAGACCTTCAAATTTGGTGTCTTTACATTTAGAAATGTGTTAGCAAATCTCAGTTAGTTTAATTTTAATAGTTAATCACATTAATTTACCTTATTTAAAATGTGAATTTCTATGTTCAGTATTGGTTTTTGGTAGTTTCTCATCATTTCTGTTCCTGTCTTCTTTTTTTTTTAAATGTTAGTGGCAGTAGTTCGAAGGAATTTCGGTTGACACATCGTAAGACAGTTCTTTAGAAAATGTAATTCCCCACTCACCAATACAAAACTTTCTAACTAATTTTAAAAATAAAAGCGACATACTTGCAGGCATGATTATAGAAGTAATTTGTAATCAAACAGTTTTTTTTTTTTCATTTCTGATAGTTAAATTATATCTTGAGTTATAAGCAAGTGATTGAACTGCAGTTTTTTTCTTCCTTGTGCTGTTGCATTTGGAAATTCATTTCTTAACGACAGCTTTTTATGGAAAATTTCCAGCTTTTACAAAAGACAGAAAAA
Organism: Maratus speciosus; assembly: GCA_963932465.1. Classification (NCBI taxonomy): domain Eukaryota; kingdom Metazoa; phylum Arthropoda; class Arachnida; order Araneae; family Salticidae; genus Maratus; species Maratus speciosus. Next base: position 39,538,203 of record OZ010798.1, read on the forward strand.
AAAAAACACTTCGATTACATAATTTCTAAATTAGAGCCCCTGCCATTTTACTATGTTTGTGAACAAAAATGAATATAAAAATGAGTCAGAAAGTAGTCAGTTTAAATTTGAGAACAGTTCAGTACAGAATATTTCACCCCATACTTGCATAATATAACAAATAAAATTGGTACCTGATGGGTCTCCCTTTTTTTGCACCAATAAATCTTCCCCTTCATCAATCTCATCTGCTGTGTGTAGGGAGACAGGCATTTTGAATTTTACTGTATTTTAATTCTTTTATCTTCCTTCAATTATCCCCACTTTATCAAAAAATAGATTTTACAAAACCGTAGGACATGAGTCATTTATAAATATGTACATATTTTTTAAGCTGATATGAAAAAATCTTTCGTGAATTGTATTTATTCAACTTGCAACATTGAAGTTTAATTTACAGTCACACAGCTTATTTATTTATTTACTTTTTAAAAGGCATAATTACTTATTGATTTTATCACCGATTGTATGATAAAATTACCTTCATATGGCATAGAAACCATTTTTGTTGAGATCGATGTGTTGTGGAGTGTGTCAGGATTAAGAAAAATCGACATTAGTCACTATAACTTTCATGTGTTGAAGAGAAAAGCTTGTCATGTACATTATACAAATGCTATAAGATCTATGTATATGTATATGATGAAGTGCTGTAGTTGGAAAAAAATATTTGTGGGAACTCACCTTTCCATAGAGTAGCTGCTGATACTAACGGATTTTTGCTACGCAAAAGCCAATTTAAAACAAAAGCCAAAAGCTCACTTTTTTTTAAATTGACAATTATAAGTATTATATTCTAGTTTTTATAGTATGGTATTGTTATAGCATTCATCTAAAAGCAATATTTAATCAATCTCATAGTAAAATGTTCCATCATGAATCAAAATTTAATTGAAATAACAGAAATAAATCCATCTATCACTTACTGGCACATCTATTCCAGGAGTTTCCATAGAGAATGATAATAAGAGGTGTTTTTTGTGCTCTTTGATTTATGACAAGCTGTCTCGTCTGCTAATCTTCTTCCTGATCGCAACCAAGATTTTACATGTGGTTCAGGGCAAAATTCCTTTAAGGGAGTTCCTACACACCTTATGAATATAGTGAATTTGCTTTTTCACATAAGAAATGAATTTCTCCCATTGGCCATGGAGTTATTCATACAGCTGAATACTCTTTTGCATTCAGACAATGAAAGGGTATAGTTTTCACAGTCTGGAAAAGAGGATTTAGCTCTCTAGGCTCATCTCCTTTATCAATAAGCTTGATAATTATTGTTATTATAAATAACAATAATTATCAATTTGCTTGGAAAAAAAAAGAAAATTTTGTGCTCGTGCACAGTACAGTTTTTTACAGTAACAAACCGAATATTTCTGGCAAGGGCATTTCCACGTGTTCCCGCCTAACTACAGCACTGAAGATGGATGTAAACATCTAAGATGTGTTATGCATATAATTAAATAAGGAATATATTTATGTATGCATATAATTAAATAAAGAATATATTTATGTACGCATATAATTAAATAAGGAATATATTTATGTATGCATATAATTAAATAAAGAATATATTTATGTACGCATATAATTAAATAAAAAATATATTTGTGTATGCATATAATTAAATAAAGAATCAGAATTTATGTATGCATATGATTAAATAAACAATGTATGTATTTATGGAGAAAAATATGAAGTATGGAGTATTCAGCATAAATGTAATTTTAAAAGCTAAAATGTTAATTTTAACAATTCTGGTATATAGTAAAATCTATCAACAATCATAGAATTATAGAAAACTCCTATTTTATGACCTCTTTAATCCTAACCAACAGAATTTGTACATTTTTCTTTGTTTTGTCTGTCTTAAAATTTCGGCTTTTATAATTGTGTTTTTTTAGTAAAATGATTTATAATTATTCATTGAAAAATGCATTCTAATACAACAATAAAATAAATTATAAAAAGATGCTGGGTAGTATGTCGCCTCCCCCCCCCCCCAAAAAAAAAAAAAAAAAAAAAAAAAAAAAAAAAAAATGCTAATGGGCTTAAAAGGCAAGCCTCTGAGTTCAAGTATCTTGTATGCTTCTGAAATTATTAAAACCCTTACTGAATAACAGATGGCAGCATTAAAAATATTAAATTATTAATCGATATCAATGTTGAGGGTGCAATCGAAATGTTTATCCTTCATCAATCATGGACCACCCACAAAATGGCGCAGTGTAATCTGTTATTGTCTAGATGGATAATACATTACAACTTTCTCATGACTTAGTTACTGTTTCGCTGTTACATATTTTTCTTTTCTGGATCTATTTTATTCCATTACTTTCTGCTTCATGAAAAGCAAATAAGTAGGAGTAACGAGAAAAATCCCTTAAGCCTATTTGAGTTTAGTATATGAAACTGTTTAGAAATAGGTTGAATGTTACTTATTAAAAGGTTTGTTATATTTTCTGTTCGATTCTGTATATTTTTATTTTATTCTTATAAAGCAATATTTGATTATTTCAATGCAATATTTGTTTATTTCAATGCAATATTTGTTTATTTCAATACAATATAATTGCAGTCACTTCAAAACATTGTTTTTTATGTAAAAAATTAACTTTTTTTAAATTTTTCACTTAATCATTATATTTATTGCAACTTATTTAAGAGTAGTATTGATAATAAATTTATACTTTTTTGTTAATGAATTTATATTTTAAATTTTCTACCTGAAGTCTCAAATTATTTATGGAACAATTTCTCTTCACCCTATAAAATTATTCAGATTTACCATTATTGTTTTATTAAGTTCATCCAATTTTAAGGAGTTTTTGCACATATATAAACATCCTTTTTTGTTTACAATAAGATTTGAGCATTGCGAAACTTTAATATTGCATTTGTAACCTAAAATTAATTATTTATAAAATTTCTTATCTCAATATGGATGACTACTGAGGGAGGGGGAGGGGAATTATTGGAGCACTTACTCTTTATCATTTATTGATATATTGATAGAACCGAATAAAATCATCTAATTGTGTGTAAAAAATTAAAAAAACTTTATTTTATCATTACATATGATAAAAAAAAAAGTCAGATGAGAGAATTTCTTTTACTCCCTGCTCTCACTTATTGAAGTCTCTACATAAGCATATGATTTTAGTTTTGCTTGTTATTTAAGGTATCCATCTAGGATCGAAAACCTGGAAACATCAGATAATTTAGTAGCTGTGGAAAAGTTAGGCAATTTTGATTAAAACATAGAACAGCCATGCAATTTTAATTGCAACGTAGAAAAGTAGTGAAATTGTGTTTGAAACCTGGAAATTTCAGTTCAGTTTCTTAATTGACCATTCATGACATAGTTTTATTGCAGAGAAAGAGACATTTCTTATGAACGTTACAAATTTGGGAAATGATATGCTTTAAAAAATGCTTCATCTCAAACCAACATTGATATTTTCTCAGAGTAAATAAAACTATTTTTTTTTTTAAATAATCATTGCTACAACTAGAAGAGGAGAGCACTATAGGTATACCATATTTTTTGTATATAAATCATTGCTGCATGCAGAAAAGGAAGAGGGTTAAACATACCACTATTTTTGTATGCAAATCTTCACTTTAATTAGGGTAGGGGGCTCCATATATCATGCTACTTACCAACCTTCAATTTAACTTCCGTAAAATGTCGATTAGTTTGATCTAGGTTAAAGACGTTTCAAACCAGAAATCTCTTAAAGAAATGCAATGATATCCAATAGAAACATGGAATTAAATATATGTTATATCTGATCATTTTTCTGGTTTGAAACGTTTTTAACCTGGATTAAATTAACCGACATTTTACGAAAGTTAAGTTCAATGTTGGCAAGTAGGATGTATGCTATTTTTGTATAGAAAACTTCTCTTTATTTAACCAGAATATGTGATTCAATAAAGCAATGATTCCTGTACCAAAATAGTGGTATCTGTCGCTCACTACTCTGGGTGTCCCAAAGATGTTAATGAAGAAGAACATAGCATTTGATTATGGAGAACAAATTTATATTACCAGGCATTTATGTTTTCATCTTAATAAAATGTAATAAATAAAATTATTTTCATGTTTTCCTCCCTTTTTTAACAATTTTTTTTTTAAAATCCTTCATGGATGAATCCTAGAACAAGCAAGACATTTGGCAACAATGAATTTGGCGATAAATCCTTTCTTCTAGTAGTATCACTTTTTCATATGTCTGGTTACACCTTCCTGAAAACATCATTTTATTGATGTCATTGATGATGTATTCTGAAATTCGAGATTGAAAACTCAGCTCAGCGTCGTTTTGACAGCTCAACTTTGCATATTTTGTAATTTGTACTAAGGAAAGTTCTGGAAAAGGGAGACATTTTGTATTGTTTTTAATTGTAAAATTTGAAAATTAAAGTAACGGAAAGGCTAAGTTTAATATTGTTAATATTTGTTCGATTTTTTTTATGTTTTTTGTTGTAAAATTTGAAAATTAAAGTGCCTGTGTGATTTAGTTGAAAATTGTGAGTATTTGTTCAATTTTTTTGCTCGGAAGTTAATTTGCAGTTTAAGGACGATTGGAAATTCATAAAAATATGGCAAGTCAACATTTTTAGTGTTGAGTTTCAAGAAAGAAAGTGTTTGTTAAGTTATGTTAATAATCGTATACATATTTTGTTAAGGTATGTTAATAGTTTTCTAGAATGGCATTAATTACAAATGTTGTACAGTAGACTCCCTCAAATCTGCACAACTTGGGACCAGAGGTTGTGCGGATTTTAGAATTTTGTGGATTTCTGGTCATTGATTTGTTTACATTTTTGAAACATTAATTTCATTGGTAGTCAAGCAAGGGAAATTATAATGAATTACTACAATAAAGTGAAACATTAAAATAAGTAAAATATTAAAATAATTTATTAGTTTAAAAGTAAGTAATTATTAAAATAATTATGTAAAATAAAAATTTGGAAAAATATTAAATTATTACGAATGAAATCGATTCAATTCGATTAAAAAAGTCGTATGCTGCCATCTAGTGATAGCAACGAGAACAGTGTTAATGCTATTATCAGGATATATAGATTGTGAGTGCTTTTTTCACTGTTATTTAGAATCTTGAATGCTTTTCTTATACTGCTTTGTATGTTTAGAAATAAATTTGTCTATAATTTAAAAAAAAAATTCCGCGAAAAATAATTTTAAAATAGCGTTCCTGTTCGTGGATTTTTCCATTTCGAATCCTGGAATTTTTGATATAGATATGGTAATTTATATCAAAATCAAAAGTAATCTAAATTTATTTAGTAATAAATCAGCTGTAATAGCCAAAAGGGAATGATTAACAAAAAATTTAGTGAAAAAACATTGCGGTAGTCGCTGATTTCGGCACCATCTGGAATTTTGTTCCTGCAACTTAACTGTAAATTTCATTGTTTACATCTGAAAAAATATGCGGATTTTAGGCGTTCGTGGATTTTAGGGTCGCGGATTTAAGGGAGTCTACTGTATTTCCCATGATGCCAAGATGATGACGTAGTAGAAAACAATCTGGCTGCATTCAAGAAAGTGGACCAATCACATAAGTTTTCAGGCTGCCGTCTTTTAGGTTGGTATATGTCAAAAAAATCGCAAAATTGGGTGTCTCGCTTTCTCTAGGATTGTACCAGACGAATTTTTTAAAGAGGTATTTAATGTTAAAATCTCTCAAAACAGTTCTATTAAAAAAGCTTTATAGGAACAAAATATATTCACAGCAATATTCTTTGCAAACTCTTGACAAGCTTCTAGTGCAGTGTGCAATCATTATGAAATTTGTCTTATTATTTTGAGGGGTTTTATATCCTTTTTTTCTTCAAATTTCATTATGTGAGTAGAGATTCATTTCATATTTAAAAAAAAAATCGTCTTTAACTATTGGCAAATTTTAAAACATCGCATTAACTTCTCAGCATTATGAACTGATATATCCGTTCACTAAGCTGTAGTTTTCACTGCAGTAGTAGTAGTATTTAAATTAATATAATTCAGCAGACATAGTGCAGTTTTAAAACACAGAGTAATGATTGATGCTGTCAAAGATTATATTCATATATGTAATAATGTTTTTTACATCAAGTCAGAAAAATTATCATTTTTTAGCATTTAAAGTAAAGTACAGAGAAAACAACATTATAAATTTGCAGACCGGGGGTTAAATATTTCCTTTCAATTAAAAAATGTATTTATGCTTGAATATTAAAAACAAATAGACAACTTTAAATTTATAATTAAATGACCATGTGCTAAAAGAAGAACAGGGAAAATTACATTATAAAAAAAAATTACACATGGGTATTAAATAAAGAAAGAAAACTTTAGAATAATAATAAAATTATTACACATTAAAAGCTGTGAATGGAGGGGAAGTTATATTTAAAATGCAAATATAATAATATCATGGATGTAATCATCAAATGGATGAAGCATGAAGGCACAAGCTACTAACACTGAAGTAATTGAAGGGAATCTTGGTTAGTTAAGATCAAAGCACGTATGCAATAATGGGATATTTATCTCACGTTCGCGTATTTTTCTATTTTATTACTTCTCCTTTGAAGTTTGTGAGTCACCAACCCTGCAGAAAACACGAAACGAAAGGGAAATCGAGCATTGATGAAAGTGAATAAATCTATATATATAAATTTTGGAAATTTTTCATAGAAAATTTCACACGCATTGAATTTACTAATTTTAATTGCTTAAAAGGCATAGAGCCAACAGAGTGAAAAAAAACGCCAAACCTGGAATCAACCAGCATCATTGACTATATGCACCAATGCTTTTCTCTTTAATTACTTAAAAGACGTAGTGCCAACAGATTGAAAAATTGTTTAAGCATGGAATCAAACCAGGGTCATTGACTGACCAGGGCAAACAGGCACTGTCGCATATAGTGACCCTGGTTCGATTCCAGGCTTAGAAACTTTTTCATTCTGTTGGCTCTATACTTTTTAAGCAATTAAAATTTGAAATTACAAAATTCAAGGTGTGTGAAGTTTTCTATAAAAAATTTCCAAAAATACATCTAGATTCATTCACTTTCATCGATGCTGGATTTCCCTTTGGTTTCATGTTTTCCCCAAGGTTGGTGGCTCACTAACACTATTCCATCTTGTGCTGTGGTTTGCAGCCTTGTCAACAGATAAGAGTGAGAAGTGCTAGGCTTGGCATCGTCCGAGTAGCTTAGTAGCAAAAGCATTGGCACATATAGTCAATGACTCTGGTTCCATTCCAGGCTTGGCCAATTTTTCACACTGTTCACTCTACACCTTTTAAGCAATTAAAATTTGAAAATTCTGAAAACTTTATTTCAGATGTACAAACATTGCTTTCATAATTAAATTAAATATTTCTGTTTTCCAATGTTAATTTCTCATTAAAACTTTTTTTTTTGTATTTTAAATAAAATCAGTAATATTTTATTTCATTTTTCGATTAATCTGTATTTTTTTTTTTTTTGAACTGATAAAGCCATTTTAATTCTTTAACCATAATAATTGATTAAAAAGGTGTCTAATTTGTATGCTATCTGCTGTTATAGTAACGGATTATGGATGAATGTGGAAGAATTATCAAATTTTGAGGTTTTGGCACCAAAGATATTGCCAAATTAGAAAAATCTGAATTATTTTTATTGGATTTATAAGACCTTATTTGGTACCATTCGATTCCACCTACCAAAATACATTAAAATATGTTGTCATTTGACACATTACTATAGTATTCGATTTTTTAATGAATGTTTTAAAAGCTTGTTTTTCCTTTTACTCTATCCCCCTTAGGGATGGAATTTCCGAAAATCCTTTCTTAGTGCATGCTTATGTCATAAAAAGTACTTTTTCCACCAATTTTCATGTTTCTAGGTTCAGTAATTTAGTTTGGGCTGAATGTTCATTATGAGCCTGTAAGGACATACTCTTTTATATAGTATGTATAGATTTTATTAATGGACATAAAATAGCTTAAGGGTGTTGATCAATTAGATTTCAAATTCCTCTCATTCATATTAAACTTGTGGGCATGGAACGCATTCTTATTTTTTAAATATATAATCAGGAAATTAATATTTTAACTTCTTTTTTTCTGTGTACTCTTCTTAAAGAGTATCTTTTTCTGTTTTTACTTGTTGAAATATTTCTCAAATATATACCTAAATTTATTTGAAGCAAGATTAGGTTTTTGCATTCAAATACCAGTTTTAGTTTTTTTATATTACCAGGGTGAAAATCCCAGCAATATCATTTTCATTTCTCCTCCTCATTTATCAAATTGGCCGTTTTTGGCCCCTTGCATGGTAAATTAAAAGAATGCTTTGATTTTAAAATAACCTGTTATAATTTATAGTATTATTTCTTATTATTTTCCTTCTTTTTTTTAATTTCATGAATGAAAAGCATGTATTTTAAATGCATGTGTATATTAAATTAAAGTTATGAATTTTAAATACAATGAGTAAAAGGTTTATATTTTAAATGTAATTAATGAATGAATGCGACAGAAGCAATTTCTCACGATTTATCACTTGTATCTGGCTAACATAAAAGTATCCTACTTTTTGATGTGGCGTTTAAACTGTTTTTTTAACCAGTTTAATTTGTTCAAAACACCAATATTTAAGTACAGTTGGAACTAAGAAGAAAAAAACGCTATTAATATAGCAAAGTACAGCATTACCTTTGTTTAATGTCCATGCCCTTTAGCTTTCGTTAAAGTGTATACATTAAATATTGGTATACATTGAATTTTAATGTGTATTAAGATTCAATATATGTATTGAATACTTACAATGAATACTATAGTTCAAAGATTACAAATAATATAGTATTCGATTCGTAAATACTATGCCTACATATATTTGAATTTTTATGTAGTATTCATATATGAATTCTAAATTGTTAGTCTTTCCAAGTCTACAATTTAATAGAAAGAAAGTTATTTTAATGTGCCGAATTTTCTGAATTTAGTCTTAAAATGATGTTGACAGTAAACATCTCCAATGTTTGATATTCAGAATCATTCTAGTAATAGTTTTCTAAGATATTTTAAATAAAAGTTATTTCTAATCAAATAGTTAGAAAACCAGCATAAAACAATGTTTTGTGAATATTTTGGGATGTTATTCAAAGGAAATAACACATTCATAACAATGCTGTAACGTTCTGAATTACACATATCTGTAACACACCAAGCATTTAAAAAAGTTTTAAAACATTCAAGGCAGTTATACTATGAAGATATCTCTTATCTATATGCATAAATTTAGAAAAATTAACCTTGTCTTAAATTTAAAAAAAGAGACATTTTTTGTCTCAGATGTTTTATCAATTAACGAGGACAATAAATTTAAGTGGTGCTAGACTATATGATTCTATGTAAATAAAAAAAATCATATGTATCATTATAGTATAAAAGTTACAACACAAAACTTTAAACACATTTTTACCAAAAGTGAACTTTTTGAATCGTTTTCGATGATTACTCTAAAATTACTCAAATTGTACATTTCTAATATTGTTTATTTTTCCCCTTATATAATGATATTGTGCTAGAATGAAGATGTTTTTAGTTTTTTATTGCAATTAAAAGTTGCTTTTTAAAGATAAAAAAAATATTTTTTTTAGACAGCCCACCGTTAGAAAAATCAGTTTTACATAAGCTCCTTCATCTTGTTACCTTATAAACCTTGTAAACCTTATTTAATTAAACCTGCCAAATATTTTAATTTCAAATAAACCAAATTTCAGCTACAATGTTTACCACAAAAAAGGACTCAGCAATAGTGCGACAATAATTTCAAGCACATGTATGAGTCCTTTTATGTCTTTTAAACTATTTAAAGTATTTTACATTTTAATTTCTGGTGAATAATATGAACAGTATGATCCCAGATAATCTAATATTAATTTAATTCGAATATTTTAATCCCTTGTATCATTGTGTTTCGTATCTACAACATACCCGAAAATAATGTTTAACGGCAGGCTTTGAAAGATGGTTTTATTGATTGCTACTATCTCCACACACAGCAGTTAATATAATTTTTTTTTAAATTCTCAACAAACGGTGATACTGAATTACTTTTTTCATGCCAGAGTTTTATTTATTATTTGAGCAGTTTCATATCGCTATGGCTAAAATGAACTTCTTAAATTTTGTCAATCTAAAATGTCTGGAGACATCCAAAAATAGATTTTTACAAATGTTATTTCATGTATTTTATAAATTTGTATTAGAAAATTGACAATATTTATTGGAAGTATGTGATTTTCTGTTTATTCGAGCTGTGAAAAAAGAACTTTTTAGTTAATATTTTTTTATTTTAATGTTCTAATTTTTTAAAATTATGTTTTACATACTTAAAAGGCTTACATGTATTTTAGCAACTCAGTAAATATTTTCAAATCGGTGTTGCTAAGTAACAAAGGGATTATTTCGAAAAATTCAATAATTTGGTATGTTTATTAATACTCACAAAATAACTCTGGCATTTTAAACATTTCTGATTTGGTTTTAGGAAAAATGGTAAAAGAACTGTAGGAAATAAAGATCTAAACAGAGTTTGTCTTCCCCTAAATCAGCTTTCTAAAAAACGGTGCATGAAATTGCTGTGATAATTCTTAAAATAAAAGGCATATTTTACATGAACATTTAAAGAATTATACATAATTATGTGATGTGTAAACATTTCCATTTATATTGCAGATACAGATTATTGTGAAGTCTATTCTGAACATACACTGAAAGTTCAAATGAAAATAATTCATCTCTAAAGACTACTGTATGTCTTTTTATTAGTTGGATTCTATCATGGAAATCTTGTTCAGAAGAGATCCTGTTTAAGTTTGAACCACTGAGTACTGGCATAACTTCCTTCATTTCTACATCAATTTAACGGATAGAATTTTTGACAACCATTTCTTAAAGACTATCAAATTGTTCAAATAAAAAGCACTACTTAGAAAAGTTCATTGATATATTTTTAGCATGTATTTTCATAAGTGAAAGATCACATTTTAAAGCATTAAATGAAGAATTTAAATAATTTTAAGATATTATATTTGTTCATTGATCATCCATATATGATCGTTGTTGATATTTCCAGCTTTGTTTTATAACTGCAGTGTTCTACAGTCTGTATAGAAAAGTTCTACTCACAAATCCATATTAGAATGTATAGTGTATATTTATTGCCGTAAAATGCTCAGTCCATTGAAACATCTACATGTAAGCTGCAAAAATAAAGGATATCTGTAAAACTCTAATTTGGCAACCTTGCGACTAAGCATTTCCACAAAAATTTAGTTTGAATATGCACCATCATACTGATGGTCAGAAAAAACATTTCATTTGTAATATCTGCAATAAGATATATTTCTGACAAGTTATTATAAATAGCATTTCTGTTCTTGAGATTTTGCTTGTGAAAAGTGTAACAAACGCTTTTCAAAAAATCTCATTTAAATCTCCATTTCTAATGCACTACAAAGGAACATTTTCTTGTGAGGTGTCTTTAACAGAAAAATTTCTGAAAAGTTTAGCTTGTAACAGTATCATAGAGTCTAAGATAATAAGAAACCTTTCTCTTCTAAAATGTATAGTGAAAGATTTTCTGAAAGAACTGATATAAATGATCTCCTGAAAGTTCATAACGAAGGAAAAATATTCACTTATGAAGGGTGCAACAGAAATCTTTCTCATAATTCTGCTTTAAGTGACCACATGAATTATCCTGACAAAGATAATCCTTTTATTTGTGAAACGTGCGAAAAAGGCTTTTCTCAAAAATCTAATTTAAAAACCCACATGCTCATTCACACTAATGAAAAACCATTTGCTTGTGGAGTGTGTAACAAAGGGTTTTCTCAAAAAGCTCATTTAAACTCCCACATGCGTGTTCACACTAAAGAGAAACCATTCGGTTGTGACGTGTGTAACAAGCGTTTTTCTCATAAATCTGCTCTAAAAAACCATGTGCAATATCATTTTAAAGAGAAACCTTTCATTTGTGAGATCTGTAGCAAATGTTTTTCTCAAAATAATAATTTAAGGAAACATCTGCTTGTTCATACAAAAGAAAAACCTTTCTCTTGTGAGGTGTGTAACAAAGGATTTTCTCAAAAAGCTGCTTTAGATGGACACCTGCGTGTTCATACTAAAGAGAAACCATTCATTTGTAAGGTGTGTAACAAAGGGTTTTCTCGACAGGATAATTTAAATACCCACATGCACATTCATACTAACGAGAAACCATTCATTTGTGAAGTGTGTAACAAAGGGTTTTCTCGGAAACGTCTTTTAACCATCCACCTGTTGAATCATAGCAATTATAAACCTTTCAGCTGTGAGGTGTGTACCAAAGGGTTTACTCGAAAATGTAATTTACAAACACACCTTCTCATTCATACTAATGCGAAACCATTCAGTTGTTAGTTGTGCAACAAATGGTTTTTTGAAAAATCTAATTTAAGAATCCACCAACTTATTCACATTAAAGAAATAACTATCTCTTGTGAGGTGTTTAACAAAGCATCTTCTCAAACAACTCGGTTAAATTATGACATTTGTTATCATACTAAACACAAACCTTTCTAAGATGTGTAATATAAATTATTAACATTCTATTCTTTGCAAAGCGTGAGACACCTTTAATGTATTTCACAGACATTGGATTTAACCTATCTAGTTCATGTCTAAAGAAAACCTTATAAATGTGCAGTGCAGCTTGTAAGTCAAATTTGAATTTAAACATGTACACAAAGCTATCTTAATGTAATTTTTTTATTTTTCTGCATAATTAATTTATGAAATCCTTTTTTGTAACATAAGATTTTGTATTTTGAAAAGCTGAATTAGTGATGGGCGATTCTCGAGATTTACAATCGATACAGTCATCGATTACTTCCCGGAATCTATAATCCAGATGTTTTACAATCGATTATTATAATCATTGCTTTTACATGCTTATACAGTAGTTTTTAGTAAATATGTGGCAACTAAAGATAGATGGAGTAAAAAAACATACCAAGAAATCGATGTAAATTTAACATTGAGATGCTAGATGACTTTGTAAAAAGATCCTTATCTACAATCTTCATTTGAAGCTAAATGTAAGGTTGTGAAAAAATAGAAGCAGTAACGTAGTTTGCTGCTATCGTTTTCATTATCTCTTTCATTCAACTTCAATTGATGGAGGGGCACCTGATATGAAGCCTTTAAAAAGCTGTATTCTAACATTTGTTAATCTTAATACAACTTGTTATGTAATACATCTTATCGGTTTTTAAGACTTATGAGAGCTGTGATCCATTCTTTAAATTCTTTAATTATTTTGTTTGCTAATTTGACTTGTTTTGCTTTCGTTTTTGCTCTTAATATTAAAATAAAATCATCTGCAAATGCTTGGATTCTTACATTATACCCCAACTTTTCTTCAGTGCTGTGTCTGCTATTAGCAGCCATCAACCTATCACAGCTAACAACATAACACTTAACATGGATAAAACAGAACTACTGTATCTAAACAGAAAACATATAGGAAACCTCCCAACAGAGGACACACACAAAATAGAGGGTATAATATTTAACAACAGGGAACTCGAAGGGAAGGAACGAATTAAATACCTAGGTATATAAATTCATAAAAATCTCAAATGGCTAACACACTGCCAAACACAATCAGCAAAAGTTAGGAACACATTCAACATGATGAGGGTTATGGTCTCACAAGGATGGGGTATCAAATCAGACTTATTGAAAATTTGGTATAGAACAGTAGTCGAGAAAACACTGACTTATGCAGCCCAAATTTGGGGACACAACCTTAACGCAAGAAGCAAGGAAGAACTAACAACTTGCCAAAGACACTTCCTGCTGGCCTTAGTCAAGGCACATAAAACAGCCCGAACCGCGGCCCTTCAGGTTCTAGCAGGCGTGGTTCCAATTCATCTACAAGTCAAATACGAAGCAGCATACGGCATAGTCTCAAGGGTAAGGGAAACAGTAAAATTATACGGAACAATACTTAATCATACGGACTATGTTAAAAAATAAACATATGGCACACACACCCGGCGGAAACTATAGAACCGGCCATACGACACAACTTTAAAGATATCACAATTTACACAGATGGTTTAAAATTTGAATCTGGAGCTACAGGTTCGGCATTCGTAGCAAATGAAAAGAAAATAAACACATGGTCAACACCTCTAAGGAAGTTTAATAGCGTTTTCCAAGCAGAACTACTGGCTATACTCAAGGCAGCAGAATGGGGGAACACAACAGGAGAAGAATACAGTATTCGCTCGGACTGCATGTCGGCCATTCAAGCACTTAGTAAACCTTTCAATGTTACACAACTAATAGCTTCAATACACGAAACAATAAAATAATCAGATAAAAAGTTCAAAATAAGTTGGGTAAAGGCGCACGTAGGCATACAAGGCAAGGAAGATGCCGTCAAATTAGCAAAATAAGCAGCACAAAATCAGTCGAATAATATACCATATAACTTAGAAAGACCAAATCTAACTTTAAAAGAACAATCAAAGAGCTTATAATAAAACAATGGCAGTTCGAGTGGGATTACGGGGACAAGGGCAGGACAACATATGAATACTTCCCAACAGTTAACGCAAGCAGACTAATGGTCTGCAAACTAGTAAGTCAAATTTACACGGGTCATGGAGCATTTCCTGACTACCTACACAGATTTAAACGCAAAAACACTCCAAACTGCGCATGTGGAGAAATTGGAACCCCTAAACGTTATCTTACATCCTGCCCGCTAGCAAAACAACACCATCTGGTCCAAATAACGAGCAACTTTGGCACAACCAACTAGCAAACAACAAACACGTACAGAACAAGGATAAATTAGTGGCCAGATGGCGAATTGAAAACATAGACATAATATCACAGTAGGGGGAAAAAACCACACACATCGATTTTCAGCGGGACACCCCACCCCATACTAACAATCTGTCTGTTTCAAGTTATAAATATTAAAAAAAATGCTCACGTTGAATTATCATTACGATACATATTTCGGGGCAGCATATGAATGATCCTCTTCATGCGCACAGAAAAATGGTAAATAATGTTATATCTTTTTATTGTTATTTATAATTTTTTATTTTATGTATTTTTTTTATCTTTTTTTTTTTGACAACGTTTCTCTTTATATATGCGCTTTCTGCAGGAGCTACCAGACCCGCTCCAATGTCAAAGCCCAGGGAGCCAGTTTTTACCCGGCGGGGTACGGTAGAAAGGCGTAGTCTTATGTCCCTTGCAACGTTAAGTTTGCCAAACAATTCGGCCCAAAAAATTAACAGTTAGTGCAATTTGTCTACCTGCGGAACCCCATTCTTTGTTTTCTCTACCCCCCCTCCCCCCATACAAAAATTATCATTTTCATTTGAGAAGTATGTATCAACAATTAGGCTTCAAAAATTCCACGCTATCCCAATTAGATCGGCCAGCGGTAGCCAAGCTGGTAGAGCATTATACTCGTAGCCGTTGGTCGGAAGACCCAGGCTATCTGTCGGCTAAAATTCCGTCATGTACGCTAATGGCGCCTGGTGCATGTAAAATCCGTCGTGGATGCAATGTCCTCCAAGTTACCTGTGAAATATACCTCTGGAGGTGCCTTGCCAGGTGAAGGTCTCGTCATTTGATCAAGGTTCTAAATTACGAGACCAACTTGAGTAGCAATGTGCAGGTGCCAAACGACAGGATATAACATTAAGTAACCGGCAAAACAAAGTACACACAAACCAGCAGTAGGCGCTGCAGATAGGATGATGATCAAGGCAATGATGTCAGGTTTATTGCCGCTTCGCGGCGATTAGGCGGTCACCCGCCCCAATGTCAGGTACTGAACCCTTTAAGCTGGGGCAACCCGGCAGGTAGGGGCCTAGTCATCGGTTAGGAAATTAAAACAAACATATCATAAAGGTAATCAGCAAAAAATGTCAGAAGTAATAAAAGAAAATACAGAGTTGAAAGTTAAACTTAAAGAAAGTAACAAAGTAGAAATGCTATTAGAAAAACAATTGGAAGAAAAAATAAAAGAAAACAAAGCACAAAAAGAAAACTATGAAAGAGAAAGACAAATGAAAGAGGCACAACAATATGAAAATGAGGAAGAAATAAACAATCTAAAATCAGAATTAGAGGAGAAAATAAAACAATTGATACCTTAGAAAGGAAATTAGAAAAAACTTTAATGGAAAAACAACAAGAATTAAAAAGAAATGAACAAATAATTAAAACAAGAGCAGAAGAACTGGAAGAATTAGAAGAAAAGCTAAAAGAACAAGATAGAAAAATAAAGAAAAATTACGAAGAACAAAATAAAAATTTTAAAGAAAAAGAGAAGGAAATAAAGGAAGAAATTAAACAAGTGGGTAAGTGTGATCATAGATCGCACAAAGGGTTTCGTTTAATATTCCTTTCAAAACGTCCAGTACATTTATCGCCATGGAACATCTTCTAAATTTTGGCAAACCCTTCCTAAACTATCGTAAAGCTTCAAACAGATTCACCTTGTTATATTTCCTAATTTTGTTCGTGCCACACCCCCCCCCCCTCGAAATGCTACGATATATCACATGACGGGTATCTGCCAAATTTAGGAAAGTGCCCCCTTTGGGGGGGGGGGTGAAGTGGGGTAATGGTCACCATGATTTTTGACGCGGCCTGATGTTTAAAATTTTTGTTACTTTTTATAAGCTATACTAAAGTTTCAAACAGATCGTCCAGCTATATTTCCTAATTTTGTTCGCGCCCCTCCCTCACCCTCCCTCCTCGAAATGCGACACGCCATTCTTCTTTATACTTCATTATAATTTAAACTTTAAATACTTTATAACAAAACAGATCGAATTGTTAGATTTCCTAATTTAAATGAAATCGCGGTCTGTTAGTTCCACATTCTACCACCAGGGAGCGCACTCTATTCTTAACAAAAGAGTATCTGAACGAAACTCCTTTACACAGCCTATCAGTAGATATGTTACTCGAGGGAGTGGCGGTCTTCGGCAAAAATTTAAGATAATTGTTGAAATTACCATTCGGAAATAGTGGTAATTTGATTTTTGACATATTTATATTTAATAAGTACCATGTATCTGAGGACTCCGTAAAAAAAAATGCACCTGAAATGGTATGAAACAAAAAATAAATATTTTGCCCATCCCCCTCTCTCCACCTGCCCGAAATTTCACGCGCCATTATTTATAAACTTTTTCTTATATGTTATAAACTATGTTAAAGTTTCAAACAGATCACCTTGTTAGATTTCCTACTTTAAATGAAATCGCGGTCTGTTAGTTCCACATTCCACCACGAGGGAGCGCACTCTATTCTTAACAAAACTGTATCTGAACGTAACTCCGTTAAACAACCTATCAGGAGATATGCTAGTCGAGGGGGTGGCGGTCTTAACCAAGAATTTATTATATTTGCTGAAATTATTATTCGAAAATAGTGGTATCAATACTTCTGACATTTTTATCTGGCATAAGTAACATTTATGCTGTATTTTTAAAAATCGGACACCGTTCAGAAGTATACTGCAATGAAACACCACGTAACTGCCTTGTAAAATAAGTATATAATAGAAATAAATCAATTAGTGAAATTAGCGCCCTTCCCCCCTACCCGAAATTTCACGCGCCATTTTTATAAACTTTTTCTTATGTGTTATAAACTATCTTTAAGTTTCAAACAGATCGCCTTGTTATATTTCCTAATTTTAACAAAATCGCGTTATGTCAGTTCCACATTCCACCACCAGGGAGCGCACTCTATTCTTAACAAAACTGTATCGGAAGGAAACTCCGTAAAACAACCTATAAGTAGATATGTTACTCGAGGTGGTGGCGGTCTTAATAAGAAATTAAGATATTTGCTGAAATTACTATTCGGAAATAGTGGTAACTAAACTTTAGACAATTTTATATTAAATAAGTAACATATATCTCAGGACTCCCTCAAAAAAAAGCACCTAAAACGGTCAGAAACACTAACTTTTTAAACAGAAATCTAGCGCCTCCCCCCCCCCCTCCCCGGAATTTCACGTGCCATTCTTTTTTACACTTTATCTTATGTGTTATAAAATATCTTAAAGTTTCAAACAGATCGACTTGTTAGATTTCCTAATTTTAACAAAATCGCGTTATGTTAGTTCCACATTCCACCACCAGGGAATGCACTGTATTCTTAACAAAAGCATATCTGAACGAAACTCCTTTACGCAATCTTTCCGTAGATACCTGGGCCCGGATGGTGGCGGTCTGCGGTAACAAACGCTAAGATTTTATAAATAATTCTAGCTCCCCTTCCCCCCCCTCGAAATATCACACTCCATTCTTTTTTACACTTTTTCTTATGTGTTATAAACTATCTTAAAGTTTCAAACAAATCGAGTGGCGGTCTTAATCAAAAATTTAAGATATTTCCTGAAATTACTATTCGAAAATAGTGGTATGAATACTTGTAAACTTTCTGATGATGAATGAGTTATATTTATCTCATAGCGCTGTTCAAATATCCCACGCAAATTATTAGATTTTCGAAGCACGTTAGTCTTTATCATAATAATATTTGTCATGTTGACTAACTGGGATATTTAATCAAAAGTAGTTCCCTCCCCCCCCCCCCTTTTCCATTCCCACAAACCTAACAAATACAAATTATGCGGTAGCGGGCGAAGCACGTTAGTCTTTGTCATAATAATATCTGTAATGCGCACTAACTGGTATATTTAATCAAAAGTAGTTCCCTCCCTCCCCCTTTTCCATTGACACAAACCTAACAAAATAGGCGAAGCACGCTTTTCAATTTCGCTGGAAGAATGCATCTCATTTTACATCAGCCTCGCACGGACTGAAATAATCCGATAGCTGGCGAAGCACGCTAGTCTTTGTCATAATATCTGTAATGCGAACTTTCCTAATTTTAACAAAATCGCTTTATGTTAGTTCACATTCCACCACCAGGGAGCGCAAACTATTCATAACAAAAGTGCATCAGAACGAAACTCTTTTGGGATATTTAATCAAAAGTATTTCCCTCCCCCCCCCTTTCCATTTACCCAAACCTTACAAATACAAATTATACGATAGCGGGCGAAGCACGCTAGTCTCCCCTCGAAATATCACACTCCATTCTTTTTTACGATTTTTCTTATGCGTTATAAACTATTTTAAAGTTTCAACCAGATCGAGTGGCGATCTCAACCAATAATTTAAAATATTTGCAGAAATTACTATTCGAAAATAGTGGTATGAATACTTACAAACTTTCTTATAATGAATAGGTTATACTTGTCTCATAGAGCGGATAAAACCTCACGCAAATTGTTAGATTTCCCAATTTTAATAATTTCATGGTTAAAAAAGCACGTGCCTCCATTTTATTCTATTCATTAGATAGAAATGAAACAGATTAATTAAATAATAATTAATATCTCAGCTTCTAATTGAGTTATCGCTTTGAACTTGGTATGTATGAAATCTGCGAGAGATTTCCCGTCCGGATGGCAAAAAAATTTATCAAAAAATTTAATATTTAAAAAGTTAAAATTTCGTATTAAAATATTCCACTACGGAAAACCGCAAGGTCGCCGTCATGTCTGAAGTTGAGCACACCTGCTTTCGCGCCGTTGGAGAAAGTTCATTTGAATCTGCGTTAAAAAGGTGGATTGGTTAATTTTAGAAGTTAATTAGCCCGTAATTCAGTTAATTACCAACTTTTTCAAAATTTTATGATTTGTTGTTTGATGTGAGGTGTTCAGCTATAAGTAGCCAAAATTTCAAATCTCTAACATGTATAGTTTCTGAGAACGGGCTCTGTGACGGACAGACAGACAGACAAAGGAGTGAGACGAATAGGGTTTCGTCAGATGAACGAAACCCTAAAAATTAAGAACACAATTGGGAAAATTACATCCTGTAACCAAAGATAGAGATTCACAAACGGACACTAGAGTAAAAACAAAAATGACTCAAACAATAATGACAGTACAAGAAATAGAACACATGGAAGAATTTGCTAAATAAGAAACTCATCAGAAACTTATTGAAGAAATCAGTGAAAGGTAAGAACAGTTAAAAAGACATGAAATAACAATTGACAAATACAAGGATAGACTACAGGAAATGGAGAAAATAGCAGCTATGGAT
Organism: Maratus speciosus; assembly: GCA_963932465.1. Classification (NCBI taxonomy): domain Eukaryota; kingdom Metazoa; phylum Arthropoda; class Arachnida; order Araneae; family Salticidae; genus Maratus; species Maratus speciosus. The sequence goes on from OZ010798.1 coordinate 39,558,483, forward strand.
ATACCCCAATTATCAAGGAAAATTCATAATCTAGAACAAACAATTACAGAGAAATTAGACACAATAACTGAAACAACAAAAAATAATTACGAACGAAAGGAACTATCCCCTGACAATATCAGTAAAGAATCAAGCTCGGCGATTCTGATGACGAGCAAAACATCAATAAGTGACATACAGGAAATGCTCAGTAGGGAACTTCAATATGAAAAAGATTTCCCAAAAATAATCTGTAGAAGATCGAGGAGAAACAATATGTTAATAATTAAATCAGAAACAGACGAAGACGTAGAATTACTTTTAAAACAAATAGAACAGATACCTAAACTAACAGAAATAGTTGAAATTACTTATAACCTAGAAAATCTTCAAAAAGTTATAGTTATCGGAATTCCCAAAATATCAACACCAGAAAAAATACTACAACAAATTTAACAGAAATTTCAAGAAGAAAATATAACAATAACAAAAATAATGCAGAAGAATAATTATCACACATATCAATTAGTGCTACAAACTAACTTAAAAACCTTCAACAAAATGATAGCTCACAAATTTATGACAATAGGACTCAATAACTGCAGGATACAAAAATATAACCCCATAGTGAGATGTGCCAATTGCCAACTCTACGGCCATGCACAAGCATCCTGTAGAAGACACACAATATGTGCAAAATGTTCAAGAGGACACTCAACATCAAACTGTCCATATAAAGAAGTAAAATCTCAACATCGTTGCACAAATTGTTTCCATATGGAAAATTATAAACAGCACACAGCTGACTCATCATTATGCCCGGTGTTCCGATCTCAGTTGGCTGAGCGAAGGAGGTTCGATTTCTAAGAACTCAAAAACTAATAACTTGATAATAGCAAAACTTTTTTCTTACTTGTTGTGCTTTAGGTGTCGTCTGTAAAAAATTTTCATCTGTTAACATATTTTATTATCATTTAAGCATATTAATATCTTATCATTTAAAGTTGTGGGGCTACCTATATACCCACATTTATGTAAATAGTTTTGGTGTTGTTATGTCAAATATTTTAGAATTTATTTTCTCCCCCATTGGATGCAGCTTATAATATCTTTTATTTTAATTTTGGATTATCTTTTACCTTTTCAAATTAACTAATTCTATTCTCTAAATTTATCTCCTTTCTTAGGTCAGGGTTTGATGGGGGATTTCTTTATGCACTGTGTAACATAATTGATTATCTTTTCATTCTCATTGTAAGTTTTGGACTGTGAGTATATGAACAAACGTCCCTTTATCAAGTTTAAATTTTAATTTTAAGCCTTTTGTTTCATAGCTCTTTTCAAATTAACTCTAACTTTCTTTTCGACGGTTTGTATCATTTGCTGCACGGTTTTTCTAAAAAAAAAAAAAAAAAAAAAATAAAAAATTATCTAATATAAGTTTTTTGTTCTTAACTCTAATGTAATTTTATTCCATTTAACTATTTTTTTTTCACAGTTTATTATATTCCATTATTCTTTAATTAATATTCTATAAATTAATCTTAAAAAAAGAAAAGAGAGAAAAAATGGTGGTATTAAATATAACTTTTATTTTTCAAACCTGAACTTTATACCAACTAACGTTCCCTGAATTGCGGTGCCGCAAAGGTGGTAGGAACATCCCGTCCTGGGCTAGGGGCTTGAAACCAACCATCAGCCACAAGCAGGTTCCCAGGGTGGGCGATTAGATTAGATTAGGTCATCGGTTAGGAAGAAAAGAAAAGCCTTATGAAAGAAATGTTAATCCCTAAACCTATACCCCATTTTCTGTACTAATGGCTTATGATAATTAACAAATTGTTGGATATGCGTTTAAGAAATCAACTTTAATGTTACAACATCTCCGCTATAGTATTAATATTTCGAATATTATGTGCCATTCTGTATTTTAATACAATCCAATAAACTCTAAATGATTAGTATCTTTAATTATGTTCCGTATAAATTTCTTTAATGAACTGTGCATATTAATGTTTCTATAAAACCCTGTAAAATATTTTATGTTTGTAATGTTTGAGCATATTAATAAAAAGTATCATAGATTTTCATGTCAAATCTTATTTTATGTATGGCAGTGTGTACTATGCATGCAAGTCCAGTAGAATGACAGTATTACAGATGAACCAGATGCCAGCAAAATGAGTTGAACACGGTAACCCCCACCCCTCAGAATTTTTCAAAACGCTCTTTCCAAACAAGTTTATTCAAATATGAGATCAATATGTTATCAAGAATTTTGTTCAAAGTAATGATAAGAATAACGCTATTTTGGAACGCTAAATACCTTAAGAAAATACTTTCAGTTCATTTATCTATCTTTAAAAGCATTATTTAAGTGTTTTCAAGGATTCTAATATCTTTTTGCGAATTTTGTTTTGGAATAAGTTCCCTTTTATTTTTTATGAAAGTGCGATGTCAAAATCGCGTAATTATGGTGCATTCGATAGAATCGAATAGCTTTTTCACTTTTTCGATGCAAGCAAAAAAATGATACAAGTTAAAGTTCCCTTAAATATCTAATGCTGTGAGATTTCCAGTTGATTGAAAAAAAAGAGCTTTATCGGAAAAAGGAAGGAAAACCAGACAAATATACTTGCTAAAAAGAAATCTGTCTAAACCGGAAACTGATTACTACTCCCTATCGATGCCAAAATAATTCTTTAAGTTTGTATTCTAATTCAAAATAGTTACTTTCTGGCACATTAACGAACTTATTTTTATTATGAAGCGTATTAACTAAACTCGAATAGAATTTTTCCTTTTTCGCTAAAGGCAAATGTTAGAAAATTTTCGTAATTCCGTTCAAATTTTCGCAAATGCGTGCCTAATATTGGGGAATTTCACCATTGATCGAAAACAAAAGAACTTTGCCGAAAAGCAGAAGGATAATCGGACACATATACCAGCTAAGTGGGAGCCTATCTAAAACGGAAACCGGTTTCCCCTCCCTAATGATTCCAAAATGATTTTTTATGTTTGTATTCAAATCCAAATTAGCTATTTTTTGACTCATTTAAGAACTCAATTTTATTCCCAGGTGAATTTTATCTAAAAGTTGAAGGATAACCGCACAAACATATCAGCTAAGAGAGAAACTGCCTAAATCGGAATTGATCTTTGGTCCCTAGAAATTCAAACATGACCCTTCGTTGTCTCTACCCAAATCCAAAGTAGCGCCTTTCTAACTCATTTTTATTCTTAGGTGCATTAGTTAGAATCGATTAGCATTTTCATATTTTCGATAAAAGTAAAATGTTTGATAGAGGAAATGTTCCTAAATGTTGAATGCGTGTCTAATTCTGTAGAATTTTCTGGTTGGTCAAAAGAAAAAGCTTTATAAAAAAAAATGGGAAGATAACTAGACAAATAAACCAGTTAAGACGGAATCTGTCTAAAACGGAATTGGTTTCCAGTCCCTAAATGAGTACCCTAACATGACTGTTGCCCATTTGTACCTGAATCCAAAGTAGTTACTTGGTGAGACATTCACGAACTCACTAGAATCGAACAGCATTTTTCCTTTTTTCGGTAAAGGCAAACGATTTAATACCGATCAAAGTATCTCTAAATGTCTAATGCTGTAGAATTTCAACGTTGATCGAAAACAAAAGAGCTTTATCGAGAAAAGGAGCCAGATAAATATATTTGCTAAGAGTGAACCTGTCTAACACGGATTTGGTTCAAATCTCTAGCAATAGCCTATGAAATTTGATTAAATTCCGTGCATTAGTTTTTGAAATATAGCAGCGTTACCTGTTGGGCTATTTGCAGAACAAACAAATCAACACCAATTTATATCTAGGTCTAACTGAATCTGAAGTATTATTAAATTTCGTGTATTATTTCTTGAGATAGAGCGTTATCAAATTTTTTTGTCACATAAAAGACAGACAGATATTTTCTAAAAACTGACAAATTTTTCATGAATCCAATACTTTTTTCTTGTAAAGATAGAAGAAAGTAAAAATGGAAAAATGCCCCATACAAAATGAATTAAATCCTTTTCAACTTAAGTATATATAACAAAATCACATGCCTCCTAATCTATATCCTTCTTTGAGAAATTATGACTTAAACCAAAAACGTAGTAAGTCTCTGAAAGCTAAATAAATACCCAAAGAATTTCTAACTCATAAAAAAGAGCTCTATTACTGTTTTTCTAGCGGGAATTTACGTAACATTTGTTACAGTGACTTCCCTTTTTTACGCTAGAAGCTCTCAGCTAGCTCAGACTACGTAATCATGACGTAGACGGAATATGCTCATTCATTTCTCTCTCGCGCGCACCTCCTTTTTCATTTACCTCGAGATATCACTTCTCGATGAAACCTCCCGTTTACCCTCGAGATATCTCTTGTCGATGCAAACTTCTCGCTTTCCTTGAGATACCTCTTCTCGCTTGTAACTTAGGCCGAGAATGAGAAATTAATTTTCGTCCATTCTCGATATGTTACTCTCGATGATTGTCAAGAAAACTGATTTCTCGTTTTCGGTCAAGAAGGGCAGAGAAGAGATATCGAGGGGAGAGCTGGAAAGAGAGATAGGCATGACAATGAGCAGTGAAATGGAATAACATATATGTCATTGTCGTGTTTTTAACTTTTTATAATTGACTTTTATTTATTTTTTACCGCTGCATCAGTAAATGACCTACAGTTTTAACCATCATGTCAGGCTTTTTCGCAAATTGTAAATTTCAAAGTTAAAACTGAACCTCTCCCCCCTCCTCATTGGACCTATAAGCTATTTAGCCGTAAGAATCTCAGTATAAGCAAAAAAATGAATAAATTATTGAATTAAATTAAATTAAATTAAATATTAAAAGTTTTACATCTGTTTTATAGTATCAGATTTTCGCTATATTTTAACTTTGGCATTTACGATTTGCAAAAAAATTCTAACGTGATGGTTAAAAATGAAGGTTATTTTCAGATTCTGTGCTAAAAAGTGCATAAAAATCAATTATTAAAAGTTAAAAAATACAGTCATCTTCTCTATTTTATAGTATCCGATTTTCGTTATTTTTTAACTTTGATAATTTATGATTTGCGAAATATCCTGATATGATGGTTAAAAATTAAGGTAATTTTCTGATTTAGTGCTAAAAAATACATAAAAGTTAAAAAACATAGCCATCGCAATCTTGTGTTATCTAATCTAAAACTTGTTTTTAAATTTCTTGGCAGTAGTCTATCCGAAACTTTTTTGTGTTATCCTGTAAAATAAGTACAAATGGTAATCAGCGAAAATCATAATGTTAGATTGTCATCGGATTTACGTCAGTATGTAAAATTTAATCTCGATCGGATATTTCGAAGTGAGTTAAAGTTAGAGTACAAATTTTGAACTGGAAAAAAATACATACGATCGTTGAAGTTAAATAAAAACATATAATAAAATAACATAATTTTTATTAAAAGAAATCATGAAACAAACAGTCTGAAGTCATTACAAAATAAAACATATGTTAAAATGCAATGATTTCAGCCAATCTGAAACTTAATACAAATTAACTCAATGCTTGTAAGATTCACATGAAAAAAGTTCTTCGAATACTTTAAGCACTTGGTATATGACCCCTCAAAGCATGGCGGAACTTATCAGTGTTCATATGCAGAAAAGGGGTATAAGTCATGCATTTGTAAAGTTTCATAACGCAGTAAATTTTAGTGTTATATGAACGGGACTTTTTTTGTCTTACTCGTCAATGTAATAGGAAAATGTTACCAAATATAACTTATAGAACCGGGGGATCGTATAAAAAATTAAATATCGTAATTTTTAAGAATTGTTTTTATTGACCGAAATTGCTTTTAAAATATTTCTTTACCTCATTTAAAACATTTTTTAATTGGAACTATATGTCTATGACTAACGGTTTAGGAATTAGCCATTGGACACCATTGAGAGTAGACACCCTGTAGAAGAAAAGCATGTGAAGTATGTTCTCGAAGAAATTTTCAAAAATCAGATTTAAATAGACCTCCATACACATACAGTGGAAAAATATTGTTTTGCAATGTATATTCAAAAGGATTCTCTGATAGTAGTACACTAAAAACGCATATTGTCCATGCATAAGAAAATTTATTTATTTGTAAATTCATTTCTCAATAAGTTTTTTTTAACCAAAATTCGACTTTCATCGGGAAAAAAAAACCCTTTTTGATTTGTACAGCATGTTAAAATATGCTTGCTAATCAAAAATTCAAGCTGATATATATTTTTTTCATTTTTCAGCCTATTTGTAATTCTTACTGAAAAAATCCGAAAGTAGAAAATAGTCACCAAGCAACTGTAAGCTTTTTTTTGTAATGTTTTGAAAACTTATTTCATAAACAGAATTGCGTATGTTAACATTTTTTTTAATTTCCTGCAAAGAGCAAATATGTTGAATTCAAATAATGACATATTTATCTTTCGTGCAGAATTTGATTTAATCAGCAGTAATTAAAAAAAATTATTTTGTAAGGGATGTTATCAGTATCTATAATACACCTTTGGTTTACATTTATTGCTAATGCTTTTTCTAGATAACGGTTCAATTGCAGCTATTTTATCTCATATTTGAGAATAATGTTTAGGAGAATCTTAACTCAAAGATTACTTCTTTCTTTCGTGATATCTTTCGAAATTCTTTACGAATCCATTAGTGTAGCTTTGTATATGATCCATGGCCTTTATACACGTATAGTACACATAGTATGCAAAAATTTAGTTAAACCTAATGACACATACCAAAACTGAAAACGTACTGCAAACAAATAGTTAGTATATTGAATGCAGTATTTTATCCAAAATCTTTTGTATGTCTCTGTAAATAAAAGATAAATTGTATGCACATCATATTCTATGAAATATTGTAACATAATTAAATTACGCTGTGAAATAGTTTTTCCCTTACTATTATGTAATGGAATTCTTTTGTGGGTCCCTGTACATGAATAATAAGTGTTTAGCACCCCATATTCTAGAGAATGCATTTTGAATTTATTTCATAAATTCATATCAATTTAATTACATTTGTAAAGGTCTAACATAATTAAAATGCTCACAAAACTATTTTTTCCCATTAACCATAATGCAATAATAGTTTTCAACTTCTATGTAAACCAACTATAAATGCTACATGCTTCATTTTTAATAGCGGTTGTGGGATAGTAAATGTCCATAACACTTTAAAATTTCAGGCAATCGAGTTCATTTACGAGAGTTAGAGCATGGATAAATAGCAGTTAGTATCTTCCCAACCAAGCGCAAACTATTTTAATGCATCTAAAAATTCACTGTAAAATGATTATTCGAATGCATTGTACTTAATGAATTTAAACAGTGAAATATTTTTGTTGCTGCAGTTATTTATTTTTACCATTGAAAAAATATTTTCTCTGTTTTGAGAGTTTCAAATATCTATTTTAAATTATAGCCAAGCTGACACTTAAGTTTTAATTATTAAATTTGTTTCTTGTGTACTTTACAAGTTACAAATATTTATTTTTACTTTCAGTTAAATTTTAAGATTTTATTTTACAAATTTGTAAATTAAGTGTTTTTGTGTTTTTATTCAAAGTAATGGTTTTGAGAATGAACGCATACAAAGTTGTTTGGATGCTATATAAGAGAATATGTGGAAATGAATATAAGGCTGATAAATGTTACACAAGAGGAAATTCAATTAAAAAATCGCATAGTCGAAATTTTAAAAGGATATGAATGTGCAAGAGATATTAATGTAAATGAAGAGATTGAAAAAATTCTTGATAATCTATGTGCCTCGTGGAATGAAGCATCGCAAAATTCTGATGAAAGTAAATTTTTGAGTGCATTATTTTGTGATGAATTAAAGTATAGAAATGGGAAAGCTGTATCGTTGGATTTTTTTTAAAAAAGGCCATAAATTTCTGGCATAATTGGAATTCTGGAAAATCAAATTGCACTTTAAAAAGCATACAAACAAAGTAAAAATACGAAAAAAGTTTACTTAAACTGTACCACTAAGAAAAAAAGTAATTTATCATAACAAAAATTGGAAGACAATAATAAAAAAAGACTTATTTTAAAAGTTTCAAGAAGCCAGAAAACACAAAATAAATGAATATGTGTATGACTGCGACCTACAGCGGTAGGTGCGTTTTAATGTACTGAATTTAAAATACGGTTTCATACTTCCAAAAAATGGTTAAATATGTTCAAAAATAAATTTTGCAATGTCAACCAAAAAATAACAAAAATTAATTCATGTTATGAAACCAAAGAAAATATTACAGTTGAACAATGTGCCCATTCTTTCGCAAATGACGTAGATATTTTTAAAGAAACTCTCAAATTTACTTTCGAATGATCAGGTATTCAATGCTGATCAATACGGTTTTAAAGCTGCTAGTCACCCAGCTTCCGAATTCCCCTCACTAATGTTAAGTTTATGGGCATTTGATGCGTTTTTATACTTAAAATATCTCCTTGGTAAATTAATATTTTAAATTCCTTTTTTTGCATACTCTTCTAATAGGTGTCTTTTTTTTTCTTAATTCTCAAAATAATTCTAAAATATATGCTGAATTTTATATGAAGTGTTAAAATCTTACTCACAGTTCAATAGCATTTGACACATAAAATAATAAATAAAGCATAGATTTCAGAAATATTTTGAGAACTAAGTAAAAAAAAAGTTATTTTAAGAAGAATACAAAGAAAAATGCTATTATAAACGTTAATTTCCTGAGGAGATATTTTAAATCTACTAAAAAACAACTTTTCAAAAGTAAAAAAAAGCCAAGCAAAAAAAAAAAAAAAAAAAAGAAAAAAGGTGAAAGTTGTGGCTAAAAAATAGTGTGATATCAAATTTCCAAGCTTATATTACGGTACTTATTTAACATTTTTTGATAAAAATTTACCATATGTAAGTCGAGTACCTAAGTATGCGTTGATAGAAAGCCTTTTCTCCTTTACTAAATACATCATAACGTGTTTCTGAAAATTATTTTTTTTAATTATGCATGATGGGCTTGGCGGCCATCTTTCCATATTTTACACAAATTTCTAAGCACACAAGTTCATTGTTAAGATTGGAAGTTCGAAATTGTTACTAAAGAAAACATTTTATTCTTTTAATTTATGGAAATGAGTGCCTAAAAATTTGTGTCTAAAAATAAAGCTGAAGTAACTTCAGGTTTCATCTTATGATTCTCTTTTTTCGGAGGGGGGGGGGGTTAATTAATTAGATAAAGCAGTAAAAATCAATTTGTTTTTTCAAAATAAAAAACTTTCTTAATTTATCTGTCTGTATCTAAAACTAGAAGTTCGAAATTCTTAATAATGCAAATATGTTACGAGCTTGAGTTCGTAGAAATTTGTGTAAAATATGGAAAGATGGCCGCCAAGCCCATCATGCATAATTAAAAAAAAATTAATTTTCAGAAACACGTTATGATGTATTTAGTAAAGGAGAAAAGGCTTTCTATCAACGCATACTTAGGTACTCGACTTACATATGGTAAATTTTTATCAAAAAATGTTAAATAAGTACCGTAATATAAGCAATAAAAATCATTAAAATCATTAAAATATAAAATCAATTTGTTCTTTCAAAGTATCAATCTTTCTCAATTTATATCTCCTTAAAATTTTCTACGAAAGATGAAAATTTAGTAAAATCAGAGTCGAAAAAAAATATATATTTACAGGTAGTCTGTCAGTTAATTGTTTTTTCTAACTCTTTTTGCTGACGGTTTTGCAAAATAAATTTACCTGTACAAATACCTGCGTTTAATTCAAGAATGAAACCTCGCAGGCATCTAAAGAATCGAAGATCTGTAAATCTAGCAATTCTAGACATAATAAAGGAACATTTTTGATAAAAAAAATCTAAAAATTTAAAGATATAAACTGTACATATAACTTCATCTTCATTTAGATCGTGTTATAGAGAAGAAAGAATAAATATGTAATTTTACTCAAGTCTGTTTATCCATACCTATTTGCATAAATGTGAGGATATTAATTTACTATAGAATTTCCCCTAAATTGATTATCTTTAATAGTCTATTATTAACCCGAGAGTAGTCGCGACATTTTTTAGAACATTATTAGTCGCGTTCGGTCCATTTGCCGCCGTTACCAGCAGGCCGAAAAGGAAGGGGAAACTTGCCGGTGTTATCAGATGATCGAAAACGGATAACGTAGGGGAAAATATTGACTGAACTTTAAAAGATTACAGCAATAATTCATTTTACAACTTTTCAGAGCAATTATTTATTTCGCTTAAGTATATATTCAGTTGGCATCTAGATAAATGTTTTTATAACTCATTCTTCGTTTTGCGTAAATACTTAAAAGTAAATAGTAAATGATTTGATTGGATTTCTGATGTTACTATGAATCAATAATTAGTAGGAAAACATTTACGAATATGAATCTAAATTCGTGATAGGGGTATTTTTTTTTTTTTTTTTGAAACACAGAATCAGTCAGGTAGATTTTTATGATACTCCGGCACTCTCTATCCATTTAATAAAATAAAATAAATAAATTTAGCATCAATATATTACACTGACATTAAATTGATCAATTAAACTGAAAGTAAAAATGGAACGTATGACATGCAACAGAAAATCAAATACAATACCACTAATTCACCAGCATATTGCGGACGATTAATTCATTTAAAACATATGAAAAACCATCAGATTTGATGCAATAAACAAATTAAGACAATATTTATATATATATATATATATATATATATATATAAACATTCTGTACAATAATACCATTGAAAAATAATGAAAATGACCAATAACTATGAAATCACAAAACTTAACTTCGAAATTATAAATGTAAATGTTGTAACTACGTTTTATTTATTTATTTATTTTGTGGGGTGTCTGTGTGTATGAAAGGGGAGAGGAGGGCGGGGGGGCTCGCGAGATTTTGTGATTAAATCCATTTTTCAAATGAAAATGCACGATTTGTATTTTTTCTACTTATTTCAGGGTGGGAACAGCGCCCTTGAATAAAAACTCTGGATACGAACTTCGCTTATATAAAGCAAATAATAAATAAGTTATTGAAATTATATATTTAATTTAAATACATTTGCAATTGTAGATTTAAATTAAGATGGATAAATTATTTTAATTATAGAATCACTGAAAGGTTCATCTTAATAGGGATTATTTTACAGCAACTATTTAATTAAAATAAATATTCAATTGTACATTTCATAATAAGGTATTAATGTTATAATTTATTGTTTTATAATAACATTCATTAAAATAATAAAAACAATAAGAAAATTTTCTCCGAAATTATAAATATGCAGCAATAATTTAATTTAAATGAATTTTCTCTCATATTCTGGAAAACATTATTCTGAAAAATAGTTTGAACAATTGATGAAGGACAATAAATTTAAATTTGTTAGATACCGTCCCCAAGCCTCTATTGGATTTCAATAATAATAATAATAATAATAATAAAACATTTTCTGCGGCATTGTTAAAAAAAAAATGTGTTTTTACTTACAGTATGAAAATTTAACAATAGATAAATTTTAGAAAAATACTTAAAATATTTTTTAAAATCATAGTATAAACATTCACTGAATTATCAAAAAGAGATTTTTATTTGCGTAATTTCTAACCTACATTATAAAATTCTCATTATTTTTCTTATTGTACAAATAAATTATATGTACGTTCTTCGCAGATATACATACTACATTTCTGAGAAAATTGTTTTATCTTTCGAATTTCTTTTATTGTACAAAAACGATACTTTTCAGATTTTGGAGATACGGCAATTTTTTTACTGATTCCCACAAAATTCTCTTCTCTCTTTTTTAATGGTTTGGCAGTGTTATTGTTTGTTTTCTTTCATTTATATGTTCCGGTAATAAATGGAACGCAAGTTCTTACAAATAATGATGATGAATTTCCTTTTTTTTTCCATATTTAAACGATTATCAATTTGAGAATTTATTCGCGCAATATTTGACAATGAAAAAAAAAATGTAAGTGACCATCCATCAGTTTTTTGTGCGAACTGACTTCACAACTAATATAATAAAACAATTTTAAGTCACATTCTAAAAGTAAAAAAAGTACTCTATGAACGGGTAAAATAGCAGGAAGAAAGAAGGACGAAATAACAACAGGCAGAGAGTCCGTACTTCGAAGAAACTTTCCCCCACAGATTTCGCGGAAATGGGAAAGGATGAACACGAGGGGAAAAATTTAACTAACGCAAGTGGTCGCAACGCGGTCATTTAGACCGATTGACACTTAAGAATGTGATAAAATGCTAAGAAATAGCAGGAATAACTTGCAGTTTTACTACACAAGAGTGTGAACACTCAAGGTCAGCTACACGGAATTTCGGTATCGTAACTTCAACGGGAAATGAGTTACAGGAAGATAACGAATTTCGGGCGGGGAAAAGACCAAGGCGCGACTATTAACGGGTTAAAGCCGCATATACATTAGAATTAAATATTTTTCGGTTAAAATTTGCCTGAAATCTATAGTCTTATCGTTCGTCAAATTTGTTTTTTTTTTATGCCCAGACTCTTTTTTTGAACTCTGACAAAAGATCACAGACATATTGAAGCTATCCAAATTCTTATATCTTTCTATGGTATTTCCTTTTTGAGGGGGGGGGGGGTGAGGAAGAGCCCTTAAGAACTTCGTTTTGCTCTCAGAATTCTGAATTATTCATTCAAAAGATCTACCTACATAAGTCTTGTTGCAGAATTTTCATTAGCTAAGAGTTGCACCAAGTTATACATCATGTGAATCTATTAAATTAATTTTTTGAAATACTAGATGGGAGCCATTGATATTTCCAGACCATTTGCCTACATTTTAAACTTGAGTCATTTACTACTATTCATTAATTTTCTATACGAATGAAAGAAGTCGTTGTTTCCATGCCAACTGTACCTTTCACTATTGCTTGCTTATTTGTTTGATTTATTGAACACATACATCATATCACATACGGATCACGGCGGGATTCGAATCTGCTTCCACCTACGCTCTCAAGCGATTAGCGGCATGGTGTCTTATCCACTCAGCCACGGTGGGCCAATATTGCTTTCTCTAATGCCCAGATACTCAAATTTAACCAACTGCACTTAGAATCATGGTCATAACAGAGAACATTTATATGTTAGAGCAGTGTTGCCAGTGGGCTACTTTTTTTTAATTCAGATTTCTTGATTGCCAGCACTTATTATAAACGGTAAAATTCCCTTTGTTTTCGCCTTAATTAATATGTCATTAAATAAGGCGCATTTTACAATTTCAAACAAGTGGTGCCAATCAAGTATCTGAATTAAAAAAAGTAGCCCATCTGGCAACACTGTGTTAGAGTGGTGACATATGTACATTTTGTGTACTCATATTCAATTTTTTGTCCAAAGTACGGTAACTTAGTTTTCAGTAATAGACGAGGAAGATTTCAATTAAACTAACCAGAAAAGTTAACAAACATTGGCTTCGTGATTTGATTTTATTCAAAATTGTTTAACCAACCAAAGTTAATGTCCGGGATCCAGATAAATTTTTCTCTGTTAGTAAAATTACATTGACCAATCAGTAGCCTCCATCCTTGCAGGCTTTTCGGTGTTTACTGCAAACATCAAAAAGTTCGGAAAAATGCAGGCGTCTGATGGATCAATCTCATCCCGCTAATAGCGAAAAATCTATCTTGATCCCGACCTATTCAACGCCCTTTAAATATTGGAGAAAGCCTTGACACGTGTCAGGAAAACGTCACACAAAGCAGGCAAAACAAAGAAGAAAAATCATTCAATGGCTCTTGAATATGAACGAACCGATGAATGATTTTGTTTCTTTGCTTTGCCTGCTTTCTGTGGTGTTTTCGTGACGCGAGTCAAGACTTTCTCAAATATTTAGGAGTCTTTGGCTTATTTCACCACCATGAAGTTATGAAAGGAAAGGAACAGACATGTCAATCTTCGCGTGTGAAAAACTAGTTACCAAAAAAAAACGAGTTCTTTCCCTCTCTTCTGCCCTTTTCTCTCATGATTTTGACCGATAGCAGCCCATTTAGCAGTCTCCAGTACAAGATGCCGCTATATACGGTGGACGCAGGAGGGAGGGTGTTAGCGCGACCAATGACATAATAGGCCATTTCATTATGTTTAAAAGTCATACGGAGTTGGATCGAGGCTATCGAAAAAGACAGGCTACCGCGGTGGGTCCGATTCTTCTTTTTTTACAAACCGCTGGAGTCACGTGATGCTCTTTTCACGCACCTTCTTTGGTGCATTTGAGCATCACGTAACTCCAGCGGTCTGTAAAAAAAGAAGAATCGGACCCACCGCGGTAGCCTGTCCTTTTCGTTAGCCTCAGAGTTGGAGCACGATGATGATTACACGATGATTAGTACCAAGCTGCGCGCCGATTTTTTTTTGTGTCCATTGCCGTGTACAGATAATCAACTCCGTGTGACGTTATGAGCTGGCCTTATATGTTGTTGGCCACAGTTTAGGAACAGCTACAAATGACTTCATCTATATCTACTCCGAGGTAAACGAAAAAGACAAGCTACCGCGGTGCTATAGCGCCTAGAATATATAGTGTGGAAATCGGCTATCCCAGTAATACTTTAAAAAGTGCTAAAATATTGGATCTCTTAAATTTCAAATGATGCTGAAATCCAATGAGTCGATCACAGCGATATCTGCAGGATATTTCCTAAAACTTTATGACGATTTGGTAACAGCGTCTAGAATACCTAGTGTGGAAATATTTTATTAAACAACGCTGAAAATTTGTATCCCATAAATGATCGACGATACTGCTAAAATCCCAAGTATCGATCGCAGCGAAATCTGCGGGATTTTCGTATTACATTTTGTATAGTCTAGCAATATCTTGCAGTTATAGAAAATATCCTGCAGATGTCGCTGCGATCTGTATATTTCAGCAGCATCGTTGCACATTTAAGGATACAATATTTTAGCACTTTTTTAAGTGTTACAGGGATAGCCAATTTCCACACTATATATTCTAGGCGCTATAATTTGGTTTAGACGCTATAGTATTTTTTTTTTTACATTTTATTAACATACATCTGACCTGTGTGCTTGGTGTCAAGCCCGCTGGAATAATACGATGTTTACCTTGAAAGCATATCACAGATGTCGCTGCGATCAGCTCCCTGGATTTCAGCGTCAGTGCACATTTAAAGGATACAACTTTTTAGCGCTGCTTGGATAGCAAATTTCCACATTATGTATTCTAGACGCTATAGCGGTGCATTACACGTGTCTCTTTCTTCTTTAAAAAATATCCTGCAGATGTCGCTGCAAATGACTATTTGGAATTCAACATCGTTGTACATTTAAGGGATTCACTATTTCCGCGCTTTTTTAAGTATTGCTGGGACTGTCGATTTCTACAACATATAATCTAGGCCTATAACGGAACTATAGTATCTAGAAGATACAGTTTAAAAATCGGCTTATTAAAAAGGTGCTAAAAAATTGTATCCCTTAAATGTTGAACGAGGCTGAACGATGAATGTCGATCACAGCGACATATGGTAATTCCAACGTAACTATTTCAAAAGACATCAAATGAGAAAACGTTTCGCTCAGAGAAGATCTAGAAAATGTTGCTGCTATCGACATTTGTCATTCAGTATTTTTCAATATTTATGGGATTCAATTTTTAGCAATTTTTAAAGTATTACTGGAATAGCCGGTTTCCACACCATGACTATGATCTAGGTAGATTTTTCTTTGTTATCGCAACGAGATTGACCAATCAGAAGCTAGAATTATTGCTAACTTTTCATTGTTTGCAAAAATGTACCTGGATCTCGGCCTATATTTCTAGACGTTATAACTGAGCTCAAGAATAGTACAGAATGCAAACTCCGTATTTTGATACATTAAGGCCGGGATCCAATTAGGAACAAGTATGTCGCTATAACGAAGTAGCGACATATGGCCAATAAAGGTTTATTGGTAGAAGTGATAAAAACAAATCGTTAAAGGTCTTTGCGAGCGTGTCATTATCGTCAGACTAATGCATATTAAATTATTTCCCTAGTCTAATAAAGCTCGTCCATGCGCGTATCGTCTAATGGAGGATATTTCAAATATGGGTTTAAGGCTGAAAAATTCACGTGGTACCGGCAATTTACCTAAAGAACTTCTAACTGATGAGAAGGGAAACAGGAAACTACTACTGCTTTCTCCCGTGAACTGTTTCATTGGCTAGCGGGGATTTACATTACGTCGACGGAGCCTTCCCTTCTTTACGTTAGACGTTTTTGCCTTGACCACGTGATCATAACGTAGATAGAATAGCCTCTATTCAAGAAAGTGGATTGCCGTACTATAGCACCTAGAATATATAGTGTGGAAATTGGCTATCCCTGTAATACTTAAAAGAGTGCTAAAATATTGTATCCCTTAACTGTGCAACGATGCTGCTGAAACATACAGATCCCAGCGACATCTGCAGGATGTTTTCTCAAACTGCAAGATATTGCTAGTCTATACAATGTAATACGGGTTTCCCGCAGATGTCGCTGTGATCGATACTTGGGATTTTAGCAGTATCGTCGCACATTTAAGGGATACAAATTTTTAGCGTTGTTTGGATAGCATATTTCCACACAAGGTATTCTAGACGCTGTAGCCATACTTTCGGCAAAAACTTGAAATGAGCATGCTTTCTGTGCATATATCACCACTCTTATGTATAAAGGTTCTCTGTTATGGTGTTGATTCTGAGCGCTCTTTGTTAAATTTCTATATTTGTGTTTTAGAGAAAGCAATACAGAAAAGTACTGTTACTATGGAAACAACAACTTCTTTAATATCGAAATGTATAGCAAAGGAGTTCAGAATCAGTGCCTTAAATAGTTTCGAATATGTATTGTCGTTATGACAATCAATACCCTTCCTGGATGTGGAAATGCAAAATTGTGTTCAACATAATGGAGGATATTCCATCAACATTTTGATCACGTGGTCAAGGTAAAAACTTCTATCGTAAAGAAGGGAAGGCTCCGTAGACGTGTAATGTAAACCCCCGCTAGCCAATGAAACGGTTCATGAGGCAAAGCAGTAGTATCTTCCCTTCTTATCAGTTAGAAGTTCTTTGGATAAATTACCGATATCACGTGACTTTTTTCAGCCTCGAACCCATATTTGGAATATCCTCCATTGGGCGCAATCTAGATAGATTTTTGGCTGTTAGAGAAACGAGATTCATCAATCAGAAGCCTGCATTTTTGTGAGCTTTTCGCGGTTTGCAGAAATGCAGGCTATTGATTGGTGATTCTCGTTTCGCTAACAGCGAAAAATCTATCTGGATCCTAGCCTACATTTCTACAAACATTGCACTTCATCCACGGCACTAAAAAAATGACTCAAAACTTTCATGACATAGGCTGGGATCCAGAAACAGCAAATATTCTCAAACATGCAGGCTTCTGATTGGTCAAACTCATTTCGCTAACAGCGAAAATTCTATCTGAATCTCAGCCATAGTTATTTTCGATGAAATCAATGCAAAAGGATAATATAAAAGAAAAGTATAAGATTTCTAAAATATTTTGGCGGGTTTATCGCTATTTGGCATAATTTGTAAACTTTAGAACTAATTAACAGTTTTTCGCTAATTATGAATAGAAAATTAATGTTTTTAAAGCTGAATTTTATAAAAGCACGTAGATTGAGTAAATATCTATCCAAAAATTCAATCCTTACTTTTTTCTGTCCATTATTTAAGTCTCTACCTCAATTGAAACATAAGTTGTGACGAAGAAAATAAATCTGTCATTTTCAGTATCTCGACGTTATTTTTAAAAATCTATATCTCTGTTTATAATTAATTTATGAGAATGCATTTGATCTCAAATTGAAGATCTTCTTTATTAGGTCCTTCTGGTGGTGGTTTTTGTTTTCTGCGATGATTGCTTCTTTTGATATGGGAAATTTTACGCTGGCATATTTCGTCCATTTAGCATGGAGAAGTTGTCATCAGTATAATAAGCAGTTACGGTGTCTTGCCGTTATTCTTGGCGTTTGTTTGTTTGGCGGGGCCATTTTTTTTCAGCTTGGCTTGGAAGAACCACCGTCCTGCTTGATATATATATATTTAAATGCAACAATCATTTTGAAGCTAGCAGCATATTTATAACTTAATAAAACAGTTATTTGGAAACTAAATTTGAATATTTGAAATATCTGTATATGAATATATACAAATTATTTCATTATTCTAGCACAATGCTCATATAAAAATACCATAATTAATGTGAATGATTTAAGAACAAATAAAATATATCGAGTATATTAAAAAAAATCATAGGGTTTTTTTTTTCACTTTTGCATCTATTTTTTAGTTTACACTTCACTTTTATGCGAAAATACATGTACAGTACATTTTTCAAATGTATCTTTCTGCACATTTTAGCATAGTAAAAGTGCAAGGTGGTGTTACTAAAACAAATTTCATTCAAATGATATTTGCAAATACATATAAACTTATGTTATAAGCTCATAAAATGACATATGCTGATAAATACAAGTATGACAGTCTTTCGGATATAAATGTGATATTTTTTTTATGAAGTTTCCATACAAATTTAACTCGGA
Organism: Maratus speciosus; assembly: GCA_963932465.1. NCBI lineage: Eukaryota > Metazoa > Arthropoda > Arachnida > Araneae > Salticidae > Maratus > Maratus speciosus. Next base: position 39,577,147 of record OZ010798.1, read on the forward strand.
ATAATATAAATAACTGTCACTCTTTCTGTAGAAAAAACGTCGTGCCGTTTTAAATTTTACTGCAGACAACATACTGATAACGTCAAAGATTAGCCCTTTACTATTGATAAACTGGTTAAAGAAGAAGGAATGCTTTTCAAATGCCATGTTACTTGACATACGACTTTTCCCCATCTGTGGACTATTACTATTCACACCCGCTATAATTAGCAAAAGAAGAGAAAGGTATCTCAAGCAAGTATTGAGGAGACATGGTTTGCAAATTCGAAGTGTAATCTACTATAAAATGTATAAAAAACAAAGTAGAATCATACACTTTATCTCAATTTTATTCCTTTCATTGTTTGTTTTCTTATTTTTTCCTTTTTCTTTCTTTCTTTCTTTTTTTTTAATCAGTGTACATTATGATATCATAAACATAAACATCACAGCCATACAAATGAGTTAGAATGCGTAATATATATATATATATATATATAAGTATTTGGAAATAGATGATGAATTGTAGTTATATAATGGTTATATATATATATATATATATATATATATATATATATATATATATATATATATATATATATATGTAACACTATACATTAATATTTTAAGTGTCCTAGTAAAATATGTTGTTTAAATGTTATAAATACAAAAATAAGCAGAAATTCAAAATTCTGCTTCTTTTTATTATATAAATTTAAAACGTTTCTATCATAACATTATTATTAGGAAAGGTACATAATATGGGGAATGCACTGTTGAAAACCTATTCCCATGAATATTAATAGATTAATATTATACGATAGTAATGCATTTCTCTCCCCTTAATCTTTGCAGCAACAACAAAATAAAATTATTTTGGATACGAAAAATGTCATAAATGGAATTCTTTTATGTTAAAATAATACATACATACATAAATATGTGCGTGATTTCTGGAGATTATTGACTATAAATTTCACATATTTTAATACCAACCCCGTTTTATGGTTGAATCAATTGAAGAACTCCGATGATAAAGGTGGTATGTGGCAAAATAAAGAAAAATCAGTTAATCATATTATTAAAGTTAATCAATAGTCCTCTACCATCTATTAAAGAGAGATTTTAATTGATAAAGGAAGCATTTGGTAATAAACACAAATAGATGTTGGTAAATTTGCAACTCATTTTCAAAAAATGATGATTGCATAACCTATCACCTTTATCATGTGATTTCTTCAATTGTCAAAGCAATGTAACTATTTAAAGTCTTACTCTAACATGCAGTTCCTTTTTTAATTATAGACTAAGAGAAAAAAAATAATGATTATTTAAGAAAATGTTTTAATTCTTATTTATAATAAACTTTTACGAAAGATCATTTCTTGCTTCAATTCGAATTCCATGAATCTAGGTATAGGGATAAGAGAAAACGGATTTTAGGTGGAATGAACAAACAACGTAAATAAAAGACTCTTTTTCTAATCCTTGTGAACTTGTTGGGTAGCCGCCATGCATATCAGACAAAAAATTATGGTGGTTCGATGAAGACAATGCATTTTCTACTGATTTTCGAATATTTAATAATCACATAAAAAATCAAGAACACCCCCCCCCCCCCACACACACACACATACACACACACACACACACACACACACACACACAAAAAAAAAAAAAAAAAAAAAAAAAAACTAGAAAAATGCCTCACAGCTACAACCAGTATTGTCAGAATTTTAAGATAAATCGAGCTTTATAAAATAAGTTGCAAGCATATATCTATCGTACTATATTTCATTGCATTAAAAAAATCACTTAAAAGAAAATCCAACATTTTTTTATATTTTTATTAGGGTATCTAACCGGGCATCGAGGGTTACAGAGCATTGGCAAAATCTTCCATTTTAACTGTAATAGATTTCTTACAATTAATAAATTATTAGATCGCACACTAAAGACTCCAAAAATAATTTTACATAAAAAATATCAAAATGTATTCAAATAAAGTTTTGAAATTTATTAAAAGCAATACTTTTGCATTAGCACCAAAGCAGATGTTAATATTCGAAGCAATCGATAAGTATTTTGTTAATTACAGCAGCCTTTTTTAATGATCATTTCGGTGGTTTTAGCGAGTAGTTAGATTACTCGTTTATTAAATTTGTGTTATATTTATATCATTTATACTATTTTTTATTTATTTATAAAGTTTCAATTTCATTATGAAATACTGCCCGGAAATGAAAGCTAGACTATTTATATTGTTTCGTCTGTAAATGGGTTAACTTTCGTAGTCGGAAAGAACAGCACAATTCTTTTATAGCAATGTACTTTATATATATAATTCCCCTGGTCATATTTCATTAAAAAAATCTGAACAATTTCAAAGAAAAAAAAATGCTTTCGACGTGTATATAATCGATAAATAGATTAACGAATTTTGCTAAAAAGCTGGCTAAAGTCAAGCTTAAAGCATATTTAGAAGAAAAAATACCATAATTCAACAAACTTAAAAAATATAACAATTAAACAAAATATTAAGAATGTTTATTGTGTTTCTGTTTATTTGTATTTCTTCTTTTTACTAAAATATCTAAATGAATTGCATTGCAATACTGTCGGAATTTTGAAATTGAAAATATTAATTTAATATACTAAAAAATAGATCAAATGATTTTATTATTGAAATTATAAATTATTTTAATTATATTTGCGCCATGCAGTGTCGTGTCATTTTTCGAGCGCACAATATTATTTTTCGCTTGTGCTGTTCTCTTTCTGAGTGCGCCGTTCTATTTTTGATAGCTCTGTCATATTTTTATTTTCTAAAATAAACAAGTACTGCATCTATTCTTAATTTTATTACAATTTTAATTGCTATTTTCTTTTTTAAAATTCTTACTAATAAATTATTGCACCTATTTATTTTTCTGGTTTGTACACTGAAAAAAAGGTATAGATACATATTTAAAGTATGTTTATAACTCTAATTACATAAAAAGAATGCAAATTATATGAAACAATTATTAGGATTCTTAAAATCGCCCCCCCCCCCCGGAAAAAAAAAGTTTTCAAACATGTAAGTTTAATATTTTGTTACTTTCAATATAGTTTTAGTTTATTTTAGTACAATTTCTGTTTATCAATAAGAAACATTTATTTACAAATAGTTGATATAAAAAAAATCATTTTAAAAATATCATAGAAATGATACTGAAATGTTACAAACTATTTTTAACCAGAAATATATTTATTATCATTTGGCATTTAGACGAAAGCATCTTTTTACGATATCATAAAAAATTTTCTAACATTGAACCATTGTTTATGCATCTTTTATAATTCTTTTAAAATGCATATTTCTATTTAAATTACATATACATATCTATATATATTTAATTGTTTGAGATTGAATCGACAAAAAATTCTTCTTTGACTTGTGAAAGAGTCCTTTCACATCTAATCCGCTCTCCCCCTATCTGAAAATATGATTAATACTTTTGAAATATTCTATAACACGACCCACTGTTCTCTTGACCTAGGTCGCCGTATATAGTAGGGTAAGAATGCATAATCTACGAACGCATAGTATCATTGTACGACCATGTGCATTTAAAAAAGCTTGCAAATATTTCGTGAGAAATGGCAGAAAAAATAGGGAATTTCCATGCATAGAACATTATATTCAGTGCCTAATTTAGTATTTTAGGGTTCCAAGCACGAAAACTTCAGTGAGTTCGTATACACAGCTCCTATATGTCTTGTTTCTATTGATTGATATATCCTTATATAGTATATAAATATAATCAGAGAATTACTACTTTGAGGTTCTCACAATAAACAAGTAAATCAAGAAACTACGCACAAGAGTCCCCAATTTATCAGGGTTGTCTTGGTTTTAACCATGGTGGTTTTAACCAGTGGTTTAAACCGGTTTTAACCGTCCTGGTCAAAATCAATTTTGACCATTTTGACCACTGAAATTGACTATTCAATTTATTTACTACTAATCAAATATGTTTTACTAGCATATATTAAAAACTAAGTTGACATTTGTTAAAAATGTCATAATATAAGTAACATAACACCAGCAAATACCAAATTAAAAAAGTCATAACATAAATAACATAACACCAAGATACTCATACAACACAAATGTTTTAATTATTTTTTACACAAGCTGTTTTATGTTTTTATGTAATTTGTATTGAATTTAAAAAATGATTATAAGTAACAAGTTTTGCGGTTGTCTCTAAACTTAGATGGTTTCGTAATTTATTTTGGATTATTCCAAATTTAGAAAACAATCTTTCAATTGATGATGATCTGGCACAACAATTCATTAGATGTAATGTGAATTCAACAAATTTTATACCAATTCCTTTAATCTTCTTCATTGCTACGCACCAGATATCAGGCCCAATTGTATCTTTTACACTTTCAGAAAAACAGGATTTTGGATATGGTAAGGGTTCTACTTGAAATGCAATCACAAGAGGCAAAAAGGTAGGACCAATATTATCGTGTAACCATTGCCTTGTTATTTCTTGCTGCTCTTCATAAATACTTTTGCCCATGCCGACAGGATTCAGCATATAAGCCAGAAAATGAACTGGGGTAACATTTTCATTAAATCGAGACTATCATTTTAGAATAAGTTTCAAGATCTTTCTCTTTTAGCGATCTTAACCATTCGTCGCATGCATCAGATATAGTAGCATCTTCTTTTTGAAGTTTATCTAAAGCAAGGGAAATAAATTGATTTTGTACATATTTTACTTCTTTGTATATGCCTACATTGTTAAAGATTTTAACAATGTTATCATCAATATCATTTTTCATGCTCATCTGCAATTTTTTATTTCAATAACATCTTCATTATTGAACTAACTTTGTTTGTGTTTGTAATATCTTGTCCTATAAGATTCAAGTAATGTGCTGCACATTAGAGATGAGACGGGCTCAGCCTGAATCCGAAAGCCCGAGCCCGGGCCCGACACGGGCTCTATTTTTATTCTAGCCTTCGGGCTCGCTCGGGTTCGTTCTTTCTGAAACCGGAAAACTATATTTATTTATGTATAGAAAAGATTGAAAGAATTTTTTTCCCCGTTTAAAATTACTTTTCACGTCTTTTCAATGTTATTTAGATAAAAAAGAAGGTGTAGCAAAAATCGTGTTTATTTATTTTAGTATTTGATTGCTGTTTCAAAAGAAAATTTGTGATGTTTTCAGATTAATGTCTACGGCATTTTCGACGACGATCAATTAATATGGCGCCAATCAAAATAAACACAAACAATGAATTTGTTTTTACTAGGATTTTCGTTTGTGACAGAAGATATTTTTTAATCCGATGGTTTATTTATTTTTTATTTAGTTATCTAACGCAAAGATAATGTTTCCTTCGATTTTTAGTAGACCAGAATTAGCTTGAGGTTTGCAAATTATTTAATCTTATATTTGCGCACGAGTCATAATCGTTCTTCATATGAAAATAACTTTACTGGTTATTATATCTATTTGTAATGTACTCTGCTCATGCTGAGAACACTGTAGTAGATTTACGAGATCACTTTGCTTCATAAGTAATTCCAATAGAAAACAATCAGTCAATGTTTCTTCTTTTAATATAAAAGCATCTGACCTTTAAGATAACGGTGTCAATTTTGTAATTTACGTTCATTTTCTGGTTTACGTCAATCACGGAAGACTGTTATGAGAAAGGAATCGATTATAGTTAAAGATGTATCGGTAAAGATTGGTATCGGGCTCGGGCGGTTTCGGGCTCTGATGACAAAAAATCTTTCGGGATCGGGCTCCAAAAAACGAGCCCGAACTCATCTCTACTGCACAGTGACCCGGAGCCGAACAATTTTTGATGCTCCAGCTCCGCTCCTAGAGAAAATACCGTGGCTCCAGCTTCGGCTCCAACTTCGCGCTTTTAAGTTGCAGATTTTAATTTACACGTTTAATTTTTTGCTCACAAATACTTTCTATCTTCATTAAAGATCTGACAAAATGCATTTTTCTTCTCATCAAACTTGAAATGCTTGTTCAGAAAATATGACATCTTTTAGCTTTTGCTTTTAAAATAGAAAGTTTGGTAGAATTTTAAACACAAAAATCTTAAATTTCTTCTACACTTTTCGAACAGCCAAAATTGTACGACTACACATGTAAACAACAGGCGGCCATATTTGTTTTCAAATAGTGTTGTCACTTAGTTCAAGTAGAAATTAGAAGTAAAGTAGTGTTGCCATTTTTTGAGAAGTTTTCCTTCCCTAATAATAATAATAAAAACCTAAAAAATGATATAATTAAAATACTGAATAATGATGTAATTAAAATATTTTAAGCCTAGAAATTTAAGAGACTGAAAAAAAAAGATTTAAAAGAATATTAAAAACTAAAGGAGCCCTGGAGCTAGGGAAAATTTAGAGCTCCGGCTCCAGCTCCAGGAAAAACACGGCTCCGGAGCGCTCCAACTCCAGCTCCGGGTCCCTGACTACTGCATATCCATAAGAAATAAACAGTTCACCTCTATATGCATTTTTAAAATCTTCTCTCATGCGTTTCATCTTGTTTTCATTGTCTCTTACAAAACTTCTTACTTTACAAACAAACTTGTTTTCTACCTCCTCTTTAGCATCAGCTGCTAGTTTTAAACAATACTGAGCAGTTTTTTTAGATACCCCTGTATCAACAGCTGAAAGCAAGAATGACTTTTTCCCTGTTGATATGCAATTAACAATGAAAGGGCAATTATGGATCTAGCTTTCTTATTGTATTGCATAAGCATATTTTACTAATGAGCCTCCTAACTTATTAGTGTATTATTTTTTTAACTGCCTGTTACTTTTATTACTTATTAAAAGTTACTTTTAATTGGAAAGAAAAAATTATTAAAATTAAGACCATTTTTAACAGTTTTGACCATTTCTGACCACTTTTGACCAATTTTGGACGGTTAAAACCACTTTTATCCAGTGTCCTGGTCAAAATCAATTTTGACCGGTTAAAATTACAACCCTGCAATTTATACAGATGCGAATTGTGTATATCCACTAAATCTTCAATCCCTTCTTTTAACATTTCCCGTATTTCATGAATTTCATAGAAATTTTCACACACAGGTACAAACGTATGCATGTATGAACATTTTCCAAACGTATTTATCTCAGTATCTAATGTCAAGCGAAACCACAAGATTTTGAGAGGCTGTAATTTTTATACTTCTTTTATACTTCTTTTAAATCTTCTTTTTTTAGATGAGTTCGTAATTATATAAATATGTAGCACCTATAATCTTCATCTGGTTCGTCCGTCTAACCGCATATAACAGCGCAGAAACTACACAACCGAATGGTTAAAAATTTAATATGTATAATCGTTGCAGAATTGTGTCGAGTCATTTCAAATTTTATGATAACCGAATCAAAAATTAAAAAAATATTAACAAAAGTTTTCTTCAATCTATTAAATCCTATCATACGTCATTAATTCCATGATATCTCCTGATAGTTCATGGTTCAATGTTGCCATGATGATTACGTCAGATTTAAGATGAAATCATATCATTTTCGTATTATTGAATTTAATGTATATAATAAATTTTATATTCATGTATTTTTGCATGAGAGTGCAACAGCTATTGCATCAAAATCTGAATGTTTATAAAACTATTTATAGTACGTTATTTGCCACATTTGACGTACAATTTCCGACTTTCTTTTCTGCTATTTTTTTAATTCGTTATCGCAATAACACGTGAACCTTGGGTACAAAGACTGTTTGGGTCTCCATTCTTATGTTGTGTAGTATCTGAAACTTTTGTGGTTCTACTCGAATGGTACAATTTAAACATTGTACCGGTCTATTCACGAAGTTCATTATATTCATAAATGCACAAAATTTTCATTTATATTTTACTCAAATTTCAGAAAATGGAATTTTATTTCAAATTTTCTACTAAAAAGATTCTTAAAATTGGTAAAGATTTTCGATATACAGTAATGAAGAAAAATATGTTTTCGTTTAAGAATTAATTTTTATTAAGGATGTATATGTATAAGTTATAGAAAAACACTGATGAGTTCCATGGCACCCGAAATAGTACTATTCAAAAAGTACACACGTTTAGATGTAAAAATGTCTTAGTAGACATCTGAAGGTGCAAAAAGGCGCGAGTTGCCAATTGCAGAGCAAAATGAAAAAAAAAAAAAACATTGGAACACGCTTATATAACTTTTAATTGCATGTATGATTGGACATTTTTTAGACGTGATTTTCATGATATAGAATTAACCCATAAGTCGCGTTATACCTTTCTTGGGCATTGCGAGGTAGTTTCAAGAAAGGTATTAGTTTCTGGAACACAGTCGCGGTGATTAAGAGTTAACTATCTTGTTATTGCTATTGCATGATATAAAAGTGCGTAAATAATGAAACTCAACAGCTAATTTCTTTCAATTCTGCCAACTGAAATTCCCCCCCCTCCCCAAGCTTATGGGATCATGGACCAATGTCCCGTTTGCCCATTCATAATACTGGCCCTGTGTACGCTTAAATCACAGTTTAATTGTTCTACCTTATGTTGATAGGGCTAAAAGTGCGACATAATAAATTAATACTATTTTGCTTTTACATTGCAGTGACTTGAATATAGTAATGAATTTATATTTCGCTTAGATTCGATTCGAAATTCCTTGATCAAATGTAATAATTTTGCAAATTTTACTTTATACTGTACGCGTAAAAAAGTTTTTACCACGCTAATTTTCCACAGAATTAAAAAAAAAAAAAACATTTGCTAAAAATTGTGTGTTTCAGGAAAATCTTAATTTTTTTTTCATTTTCTTTCATCTGAAAAAGCTTTTTGGCCCACGTTCTTGAAAACTGCAGTATTAATAGGTATATAGTAAAACATTAATGTATTTTAATTAATATCGATTTTTTCTCCTTGTTTATATATTAGATATATATCTGATTATATATGTGTGGACAGCTGATTTAAGTGATATTTAACGCGTTTTTTATTATAGATAATTACTGTTATAGATATTTTTAATAATAAATCATCAGTTTTATGAAATCTGAATTAAAATGCATGGAACTTTTATGATTGTGGTCAAAATATTTCGAGATTTTAAATGAAAAATAAAATTATAAATGCATATATATGCAAAATTGCTGATGTTGGCTATTAAATATAAAAAAAAGTTACGTAAAATTATTAATATTATTTTAAAATCTGACTAATTATAGTAAAAGTTATATGCATTTTATAAAAAATAAAGGGTTATAATTCCTATTTTATTTTTCTTTCTTTAAAAGAATTTCGAAGAATATCTTCTGTAAAGCCGCTATCAGATTCACCGACTTTTCGAGCAACCAACTTTACAGCCGATTTTAACACCAACTTTTTCCAGTTGAAAGGGAGAAAAAGGTTACAATTGTCTTTGCTAAAGTTGGAGGAAAACCCGGGAAAACCAGTACTACTAGTACCAGCCATCAATATTGATCGCATTTTCGTATCAATCGCTTATCTCTGATTCGCTGAAATGTTGAAAGGTGGGAGGAAAAGTTGCGGCTAGGACAGACTTTTTTGAGATGCGGATAAAAAGTTGGGGATATTGCTGTTTGCTATCACACTGGGTGTCGAGACAACATTTCGCGAAAAGTTGGAGGAAATCAAGAGTTGGCTTGAAAATTGCTCGAAAAGTTGGTGAATCTGATAGCGGCTTTGAAGGTAGAAAAAGGCATATATATGCAAATTATATTATTTTCTCCCGACCAAAAGCCTTTTCACCCTTTTCATCGGGCTAAAACTAACCGCTATTGCCTAGAGCGATTGCCAACATCTGGTCGTGGTCACTCACACCTGGGTAGTAAGTGATAAAAAATGCCAGACTTAAAATTTCGTAGAAATTGGGGAGGAAACGTAAATAGCCATGGAGTTGTAATAACATTCAATGTATTATGAGTTAATGCATTAATGTTTTTGTTATGTATTAACGTATTTTTCTCTCGCAAAGAATGCACACATTCTATTGCAGTACGTATTATTGATTTCAGAATACGCTTCCTTTTTTCAAAATATGCACCAATAATAATTGTAAATGTTGATTTTGTAACATTCTGTATTAAAATTTAAGCAAATAATTAAAATTAAACTTAAACTTTCATAATAAACTTCTGATATATATATACATATATATATTCTAAAATATTTAACTTTAAAAAACGCGATTTTTCTAGTGAAAAAAAAAAAAATACGAAATCTTTTAAATATATTTTTAACTGCAAATTAAAAAATATTTTTAATATAATTTCTTATCTCAAAAATGCCATATGAGTTTGTATTTGGTTGGTAAAAAATCCAATGTTAAACTTTTAAAAGCATCAGTATTTAACCGACGATGTTTATTTAGCCTATACCAGAAAAATTAAATTAAACAATAAAAAGTTTAATTAGCATTTTGTTTTAATAACACATATATGGGTGACATTAAAACATGAAATTCCGAAATACAAATAACTCAAAATTTGATTTTAGTATAGAAGAATTTGATCGTAATTTTATAATATTAAAGAAATGACACAAACGCCTTTAAAATTTAACAATATAGATTGATAAAAAAAAAAAAAAAAAGATCTGGCAAACTTTAAGAAATGGTAGGCCACACCACAACAAACTATTTTTTATATAGGAAGCCAAGGTCAAATAACATTTTCTTTTGTCAAAAATACAGGGTGCTTCTCTCCAGGCACCACAGCAACTGGCACCCGGGGCGGAAGAGCTTGTTATACCATTGGCGCATAAAGATAATAACTGACAAAAAAAAAAAAAGTAAATATTTCGGATTGAACATCGGCCAGGTATGGGGTTGAAAAATTTATCTTGTTGTTTCTACATTTTTTCTTTTTTTTTGGGGGGGGGGGGGGTCGATATTTTATTAAGGCTCTCAACTGCTCTGCTCAACAAGCGCAAACAGTTTTGATACATTTACAAATTCATTTTTTAACGGAAAGATATAAAATTGGAAGGCCTGACTATGGAAGCGATTTAGAATCGAACCTTATTTTCCATTTTTTGATAAATAAATTACCTATTGAGTTATAAGCGATTTTGATCACGTAACAAACACGTTTTTTACCCTTCGCTAACTGGTTTTTATGCTTTCTTCAGGAACTTCGGTTCAAAACTTCCACTTTGACTCTATTTTCTGAAAGATCTATTGCGTTTGCAAAAAAAAAAAAAAAAAACGGAAAAAAAGGTTCGATTACATAGTTTCGGATCAACAAAACTTGCTAGTTTCATGCATTTCCAAACAAAAATAAATTAAAACTTATGTCATAAAGTTACCTTTTTGGATTTGAGAACAACCTTATGACTTGACTATGATGGTATTGCATTGAGCATTTCAAAAATCTTAAAGGTAATATTCTTTATAGAAATCTAAATAAACATGTTGAATAAGCTTTGATAATTAATGCTTAAATAAACCGATCTCATTCATACTCAATTAAACAAGTGGGAGGGCTACTTCAATCACACGAAAAGACCCGCTCGCTACTGCTAATCCAATGGAAGAAATTTATAAAGATATCTTGTTTGCATTTCAATATTTTTAAATGTTTTTTTTTTTTTTTTCGCATTAGATAGCTGAGATTGATCTGCACAATGGCCGTTTTTTATTTTTTATTTTATTTTTTATGAGGATGCTTTCATTTTCAAAACCGGTTCCGAAAATGAAAGTGTCCTCATTAAAAATACCTGTAAACAAAATCGAAAAAGTAAAAAAACTGTCTTTGTACAGATTGATCTCAGTTACCCAATGCAAAAAAAAAAAAAAAAAAAAAAATCATTTAAAAATATGCAAACGAGATATCTTTATAAATTTCGCTCATATGATTAGCATTAGCGAGCGGGTCTTTCGCTTGACGGAAGTAGCCTCTTAATGCATCAGTTCTATTTCTGATAATCCTTTTATTTCTAAACTTTTTACTGAGAACATGATAAAGCTGAAAATATTCTTACATTTTTTTTTCAAAGGAAATAAATAAACCCTTTAATTGTATTAATAAAAATAATAATAATTTAAAATGTCGTATTCCTTTATCATAATGTTTCGCTTTATCTGTTACACATATGTTACAATTCGTTTGATAATCAATGCATCTCGACAAGAACAAGAAAAAACTGTCGATTTTTTAATATTTATTTTTAAAATTGAAATTTATCTGAATATACAATAAAATCATGTATTATTTTAATAAATTGTTTCTTGAAAATATGAATTCTTGTTTTGAATTGCTGTTCTAGCTAGATTCAAAAATCCACTACAAAAAATAATTTTTGTATTGGAAACAAAGGTCGAAAAACATTTTCTTCTGAGAAAAATACAGGGTGTCTCATTCCAGACTAAACACAAATTTTCTCAAAGGTTTAATAGTGAATAAACCATATTACAGTAAAATTTCATCAGACTCGCCTTGCTATTGTGTGAAATGTAAATATAACACACCAATTTGTGGAAGATGTTGTCCTTATCTTCTTATCTACTTCCAGATAGTACTGAACTACATGCTCCGTAATTGGAAATGTAGTTCACATTTCATATGGTGTCACTAACCGAATTACAGCTCACTTCCAGAACTTTTTTTAGCGCCATTATATTTTACATATGAAATATAAATCAGACAAAAAATTCTAAAAATCTTTATTATTCAGTTTTCCCGTTCCTTCAGGCATATACTTCAGGCAGACTCGCGAGCTAATATTAAAGCTTCGGAAGTTCCTTTTCAAATATTTCGTGTGCATTTTGACTTATTTATTTATTCATTGGATAATTGAGGTCGATCGCTTTATTCCCCTTTTTTTGATTTTGTGTGCAAATTTTTAAAAAATATATAAAGTTAACTTTTACTTTCAGAATGGGTTCCGAAAGGAAATGTGTCATCCTAAAAAAAAAAAAAAAAAACAAAAAAAAAACAACAACTGCAGCAGCCAAAATCGAAAAAATAAAAATGGGGGAATGTAAGCATCAACCACAGCTATTAAATGCAAGAAACATTATTTTAAAATATGGAAATGTAAATGAGATATTTGAAGAGAATCTTCCAGAAATTTAACATTCGCTCGAGATGGCAGCCTCGTTTTGTTAAAATATGCAGTTCATTTTTAAATTATAATAGAATCCGACAAAAAAAAGCTGGCTGTGGAATATTTTATTGTTAATTGATAATAAATTTTCACGAAAGACATATTAACTCTATTTTTAGTTTCCAATTCAAATTCTATTAATCTAGGTTTTACGGATAAGATGAAAACTGGTTATTCCCTATTTTAGGCAGAGTAAACGAGCGATTTGAAAGAAAGACACTTTTTTATAGAAGTTTTACACTTGTTGAATAGCCACATTGCATCCCAGATGAAAATTCTGTTGATTGGATGAATACAGTACATTTTCTGCTGATTTTGAATACTTAATATTTACATTAAACAACCCGAAAAAAAATTTAAAAATCTGGAAAAATGTCTGACAGTTATAATCAATGCTGTTAGAATTTGCAGATAAATTCAGTTTTGTAAAATACTTTATCAATATATCTACTGTACATTTTCATTTCATGCAAAAAATCACTTAACAAAAGAAAGAAAGAATATATATGTATTTAATTACTAGAAGATCTAATCCGGACATCGCGGTTACAGAATATTGGTAAAAAATTCTAATATATTTCTTAAAATTTATCTTTATGTATCTTTAGATTATCCACGAGCAACTCCTAAAAGCATTTTATATGAAAAATATAAAAAATATATTTAAATAAAATTTGAAATTTATTAAAAGAGATACTTTTGTATTAGTAGAACACCTGAAGTTAACAAGCCTATAAGCAATCGACAATGATTTCGCTTCTTACAGCAGCCTTTTTTTATTCTAACAGATTGATTGGCTTATGCGCGTAGTTGTATTTTAAGTCTGTAAAATTTGTGGGGTTTTTTTTTTATATTATTTATAATATTTTACTAATTTATTATTTTACTTATTTAAAAGTTTCATTTTCGTTATCGAATACTAGTCTGAAAGAAATGCTGGACTATTTATATTGTTTCGTCTGTAAATGTATACATTGAATGTAAATATTTATGTGTTTCGTAATCGCAAAAGAACAGCGCAATTTTTTTTAATCTAATTTTTCTATCAATATAATGTAATATGCTATACATACATTTCCTTCAGTCATTCTTCATTGGAAAAAAAAAATTGAACCATTTCAGATACAGAAATTATTCAATTTGAAAACAACCTGTATATACTCCATATAATGATTAATAAATTTTGCCAAAAGTTACTACACATTTCTGTTAACAATCAAGCTTAAGAAATACTTAAAAAACTTTTTTTTTTCATAATTCAACAATTAAAAAAAAAATAACAGTTTAGAAAATATTAAGAATGTTTAGTGAGTTTCAGCATTATCTTTAAATAATCAATACATATGTAGTATTGCTGATATTAGATATTAAATAAAAAAATTCATAAGCTATTATTATTATTATTATTATTATTTTATATATGTATTAGTAACTGTAGTAAAATTTACATGCAATTTGAAAAATATATAACAGTTCATCATTCTTATTTCATTTTACTTTCTTTAAAAGAAATTTAAAGAACACATTCCGTTAAGGCTCCGTCATTTTTTTTCGATTCTCATAAAAGATACAACTTGGTAAATGTTGTGTAGTCGTCAACTACGTACAAATGATTGACAGAAAATCCTCCATTCCGAACAAGGGACATAATAGTAAGGATAATAAAAATAAAAGGTAATAATTATAAAAAAAGACATGATATTTTTCTTTATTTGAGACCCCTTTTGAACGAGCATCTTTTGTTCACTACATCAAAATATCGTCAAAGTAGTAATAGTAATAGTTTAGTTATTATCAAGTTCTTTGAAAAATATCTCAGAATCTTTTTATAGATGTGTTTAAACAGATGCTCTTTATTACTCCTCTTTTTAGTTCTTTACTATCAGTTTCAGTTCTTTGCCTAAAGCGATATTTACACGTTTCCACACCCCCTTGTCTACAATATCATCAGGCATCTGGTGAAATCAGCGGGAGTTGGTAAAAAATGTGTGACGTTGAAATGAAAAATTCCGTTGAAATGAATAAGATACAGCCATTAGGACACGCGTGTTCTTACTCCGAGTTTAAAATACTGTTTTGTTTTGAACATTATTAAATAATAGAATTTTTTAAATAACATTAAAGATTTTTATTATTAGTTAGATACATTAACGTTCCTCTCGTTCTTAATATCCCATTGCAAAACGTATAACTATTTTTTTTTTTTTTTTTTTTTTTTTTAATATGCATCAAAAACAGTTTTAAACTCTTATTATAGTTTAAAAATTGCTAAAAGTGACTTAGATTAAAGAAGTGAAAGACTTAGAAAAGTGCCAAGATCCTTGTTGATACAAATATTTTCGATTTTTTTTTTTTTTTTTTGAAAATGTCGCCGTTTGTGCGATGAAACATATGTCGATCTAAATAAAAATATTATGTCTTTTAACTGTATTATTTTTATCACTTTCAAAAAATTGTAACTTAATTCAGTTGATTATAACTGATTTCCATGCTTGCTTTTATAACAGTTTTAAAGTAGATTTTATAATTTCCTGTATAAAAATTGAAGCAAAAAATTAAGATTAGTCTTAAACTTTTCTAATCAAAAATATGAGAATGCTCATTTTATAAAAGATTGAAGTTTTATACATAATAATAAATATTGCAGCTAAAGATTTATATTATTTTGTGATATTTTAACCACAAGAATTGTTTTATTTGATTGAATTTGTATATTATTATTAATATTGAATTTTTATTATATACATTCAAGCGTGAATTTCCTGAACACATTTTAAAGTATATTCTCTTTGCATACTATTAATAATTTTAATTATACGCGATTCTCCCAGTTAAAAAAAAATATCTAAAAAACGTTTAAAATACATTTTTAATTATAAAAAAATCTTTTTAATATGATTTCATATCTGAGAAATGACCTCGTATATTATGTTGGTATCATCAATAAACCAACGATATTTACATTTCTACACCAGAAAAAAAAATTAAATAATAAAAAGTTTAATAATAATTTGTCTTAAGAGCTTATAGAAGTCACACAGAGAAACTCGAACGTAAATGTTAAACCTATGGGAGAAACTTAAGCAGAAATCTTTACAGAAGTCGTTATATATATACATATATATATGTATATATATTTAACTTTCTTTTTCTTTTGGGATATCTGAGGTCGATAGCTATTTTTGTGCTTCTGTACTGTTTCGATTTTTTTTTATGAGGACAGTTTAATTTTCATAACCGGTTCTAACCACTTCCAAATGTGACTGTATCCGCATATAAAAAAAAAACTGTGTCTCAAATTAGAAAAGTACAAAGGCACAACAATGGGATATCATATCAACCTCGGGTTTCCTTAAAAAAAAATAAAAAATAAAAAATAATAAAATAAAATAAAAAATATTGAAATGCGATTGAGAAATCTGTAATGAACGCTCCGATAGGATTAACATTAGTTTGGGACCTTCTTTTCGTGACTTACGTAAGCTCTTAATCCCATTTTGCAACACATAAATGGTTTATATATATATAAAAAGAAATTCTGAAAGACAAATAATTTCAAATTTGCTTCTAGTATAGGAAGTTTCGACCGTAATTTTCTCATGTTAATGAATAATGACGTAAACATCTTTAGAAGTTAGCAAGATGCAAAGTAAAATGCAGGAATACAATTAACAGCGCCGGTGAAGACTACCCTAAATGACGGCTCCTGGTGCGGGGACACTGACCTAGCCGCCACACTTGCAGCAGCATTGCGTCCCTCCAGACAAAACCCAGATTTTACGCATAACTTTAAGTATAAATAATCCATATTATGGTAAAATGTAACCAGGATTGAGTTGCATTGTGTGAAATGTAAGTATAAACATTGAAGTAGTGAAAGTTCTGTTAGTGGACGTCGTGCCAATATATAACTCCCAAAAACATTGAAGTAGTAGCTTTGTGTTGGAAAATGTAATTCGAAATACACATAATGTCACTGACAGAATGACTTTTCACTTCCAGAATGTTTTGGTATCGCCATGACGTTTTCCCCAAAGGAAGATAAATCTTAAAAAATCTCTAAATTCATTACTTTAACCCATTGAGCGTTTCAACAGATTGTAAAAATGTGTGTTAAAAAGGACTTGAATAGCAAGAAAAAACTTGTTCAAAAAGCAGAAGGGGTTATGTGATTTTGTAGTTCAAAAGTGCTTAGGGATTTTTTTCTTTCCCCTTCTTTCTATCAGTGAATGATTGAGTAGGCTGTCCACGGAGGCGGGATGGGCGTTTAACACTATTTGACTAATAGCTTTCGAAAAAGATGTCTGGTTAATCCCGGACAACATAACAGTTTTCACAATACAGGTCTCTCTTCTTTCTGGTTTGAAATAACAGGGGTCGTATGTGCCCTGACATTTCAAGACCAGAAAATTCTTCCGTACCCGTAATCTTTTTATAGAAAATCGCTCCTTATATAAGTCGAAATTTTGCTCGTTTAAGCTAGATTTATTTTTATTTTAAAACACTGGTATTTGTCCTGAAAAATTCTCCGAAGCGTACGACCGTTGATATAATGTTTGAATCTAGTATAATTTGTTTTGTGTGCTATTAAATTTTATCTAAATTTGAAAAGAATTTATATCTTCGTAATAACAAGACGTTTCATTTCCTCTAAATGCATCTTTTTCTGAACAGTTTCTGCTACATAAACTTCGAAATTTAATTAATTTGTAATGATTTAATTATGAAATTAGACTGGAAGTAATCGATTTTATTAATAGATTTAAATTTTATATAACGTACATATATCGCTAAATCTCACTCTATACAATAAATCACAATTAAATGTTTAGTACAGCATACCATGGTGCTCGCTTTTAGATACTGTAATTCCTCGTATCTCAATTTCAATTTATGTTAATATTATTTATTTTTTCTTTTATAAATAATAATAATAATCTGTCGTTATACAAGTTAGTGTAATATCTGCTTTCTTTGCTTTCCTGTGATATAAATCTAAGAGAGCTGATATATTTTACGTTATCCTGATGAATATACCAGTTGAAAATACATTCAAATATTCCAACCCCCCCCCCCCCCCTCCAAAAAAAAATGCGATTGTTATATAATATTTCAAATGCGCATTCAAAATAAATGGAAAAAATCTTCTTCTAAATGATAATCCCTCTAACTCATTTTTTGCGAGCAATAAAAGAAACAGCTTTTTTATAAAGTACGCTATTTCTTATATTTAAATCATGTTTACAGATGGTAAAGATATAGTACTTAAGTATTACAGAATTAATTAATCAGTAACATTACACGGTACCACTGTATTACAATAAAAACGGTCAATACGAGATCGCTCGGTACGAAAGCAAATTCTGTTTCAGACGGGTTTTACTAGGTGTAATTGTGTAATATTTCGTATTTGAAAATATAAAATTTTCCGTTTAAAGCGGGATTATGTTATACATAGATTCCATTCTTACAAGTTTTATTGTAATTAATTAGTGATCATAGTTTTGCAGCATTAATGAGATATAGATGTAATACTACTTCCACATATGTATAGTATTACTGATTAAATGGGGGTTTTAATTTTAACAATGAAACCCTTTAAGACGGAATGGCAAAGGACAATATAATTATTTTGGATTAGAATTTTTTAAGGAACTTTGGATTTCTTTTTAAGGCAAGATTCTGCTTAATACAGGTATTACTATGTATAAATAGGCAAATGGAGAGTCTGCATAGCAATATACAAAATAAATGTACTTTTGCAAGTTTCATAGTAATAAAATCGCCTTTTTTTCGGGTGCCCTTTTTCTCTTTCCCACCACCTAGGAGAAATAATTACATTTAAAATTTTCGTATAACAGGAATTATTTTCCATACCAAATATATTTTCCTACACAAAATGAGAAAAATACAATCAATTTCAAATGCCTGTGAAGTGTTATCCCCCCCCCCCTCTCACTTTATCTCCCATAAGGAGAGAAAAGTGATTTATACTTTACAATAACAAAATTCGCAACTCCGTGGAACACAAGTTGAATATTCTTAGACTAGATGGAAACTAAGCACTATTTTTATAATTTCGGAATATATTCATGTATTTTTCTTTATATTTAGTACAGTAAGATTCAGTATTATATTTTCTAATTCTTTGGAGAAATTGAAAAAGAATATCTGTCAAAAGAAGCAAGAGCTAAAAATGATGCGTGTAGCATAAATTAACATTTTCCAATACATTCAGAAAATTGAAACAAAACTTTACAGCTTATTACGGAGAAAGATGATGTCTAAATAAATAAATTAGAAAACGCATAACGCATTTGCAAATCCATTTTCTGCAATTGCAATCAGTAGTCAGAAAAATATCTATTTTTTTTTTTTTTTTTTTTTTTTTTTTTTTGTGCAGCCCTGTCTATGTTCTATATCTTTGTATGTATGCTACATTATGGAAAAATTTAGTTCAGCATGAAAATTTCCATTCTGCAATTTCTGAACGGGAATGTATTTGAGATAGTGTAGCGCTGTATTTGATCTCTAGAATTTATAATCACTATGTAATAGGAAAAAATAATAATAACAGTCAAATTTTAAAAAGCGTACTACAACTGATAACGAACATTTAGCAATTATTGTTCATAGGCCAAATTTGTTTGTGTGTCCCTGAAAACGAAATACAAATTCTATGCACACTATATTTTACGTTAATCGCCTTGCAGTATACACCTCAGTGATGTATTTAAATTCCAATATGTTTAAAATAGCGTAATATCATTTAACCACACCACACATGATTTTTCCATTCTCCGTAATGTGACGGCATTCTTTTGAGTGTCCTTGTAAATGAATGTAGCGAAATCTACACGCTTCATTTTCAATACTAAACATGCCAAAGTAAACACAAATAACATATATCGATTTCATAAAAATTGGACTATATTTACGCGAGTTAGAACACGGACAGATGGCGGACAGGAGGAAAAATAGACAAACCGAATTCATAAACGCTTTTCAAATATGCTGGAAAGAGTTTTAAAAAAATCAAATGCCATTTTTATCCCTTTTTACGATTTATCCTTTTTTAAAGTTTTAGGATTTGGATGAGGCCAATTTTAATTTTCCTTCTCAAGATATATTTTTTATTTTTCCATTTATTTTATAAACAAATAGTATTATCTCTGCATATTTATATGTATGGAAACTTTGAAAACTTTCACCAGCATAAAAAATAAAAGTTTATAAAAATATGAACAAAAAATCATATTTCAACACTTTCCAACACATCTATCTATAAAACTGTAATGAATCTTTACCATTAAATAAGGTGCAGGAAGATATGTGAGTAAAAGGTATGGAAAACATATAACACATTTAGAAATCCAGTTTTAGCAATTACCTTCTAATAAAAAAATAGTCTATACTTTGTAGCCTTATTTACGATCTATAGCATACAAATTATTTAGCATTCTAAAACTTATTTCATTTAGAAAATTCACTTGTAGCCAATTTCGCCAGTAGAAAAGAATGCTCTCGAATTCTTTTGCACGACCCTGTATATTATCTAATGATTTTTCACACAACACATATTATGCTCAAATTTAATTCAGATAAAGACGTATAACACGATTTAACTCGCACTTCCAGCAGCCCCACCAGTGGCTGAGAGGTTCTGCTCTCGAAGTTGGTAGACGGGAGGTGCTGGGTTCGAGCCCAATCGCGCCCGTCGACCTAACCGTTCGGAGTTTTCATGGTTTTCTTCGAGCCATGGATTCCCATGCGTAAATACGGGTTAGGTTCCCTTAGAAAGACCCTCCCTGGCACCCCCTCCCCTGGGCCTGTATCCCTCGTGCAGGTAATTGGCCGTCAAAAATCAACCAACCAACCGCACTTCCAGCAATTACGCACCCAAACGGCAATGTATTTTGTTGGTTTGCGTATTTCTGTATGTCAATTTATTTATGTTCAACAAACTTCTATTGGTATACAAATATAGTTCAGCGAGAAAATGCATCACGCAATGAAAACTATTCTCTAAAGAACTTCCATAGTCTGTAATGCTTATATTTTTTTTCTGTGTTTCAAGTAAAGCACACGCTAAGCACGGGTATCTGTTCTTCCAACTCGCTACTTCGATAGCTTATGTATAAGAACAACGAGTTTTATATGTTTATGGAAACTTTGACCAAGGGTAGTCTTTAGGGTGAGAAGAAAGAGAGGGGGGGGGACATAAAAAACTTTATATACAGATATTTTAAAGGGGTTGAAATAAAATGTTGACTAACAAAGGAAATTTTTATCATCTTGTTCTTTACAATGTAGAAGAGGGCAGAGTTAAAGAGGTCGTGGGTGGGCGTGGGATCTAACAAAGTATGAGTAAAAATTTCAGTATTTAGTACAAAGGAAACACAATTTAGGCAATACATTGCATAAATAAAAATGTTTTACAAAGATCTTTTAAAATAAATTTTAATATATAAAGTTATTGGTTATGGTAATTCATTATATCTATATCTATATCTATATCTATATATATATATATATATTACATATATATGGTCAGATCCCGACTTATGTAGGCGCAAGCGGGGAAGCTGCCCCGGGCCGCCCTTTTTAGGGGACTCCAGGGAATCCTTTTTAGGGAATAGTCAGAATTTTTATTTAAAAGGTGCCAAATGTTTAAAATTAAACAAAAGTGACCAAAATTCATATATTTTCAAACATTTAAGAAGGAAGTGCGGTCCCCATTCCTCCCTCCGCTTCCAGTACCCTCTCCACCTACGCAAATATCATTAGAAAACTAATGATTAATATTTTATTATGACAATTTAGTATTCTATTGTTTTCAAAATAAATTCTTTATTAACGTTTTTCTCGTACGCAGCAAGTTAAAACCAATAATTATAACCAATTCGGGACATTTTCTTTTAGACATCTTATAACGTACGTAGATAAGCAAAGTAAAAGTTTGCAAAGAAATATTCGTATCAAACAATCTGTAATTTTTTTTCTACTACTATCCTACTAGTGTTTTTTCTTAAAGTTCTGATTATCTTTTTGTGACACTCTGTATACAGAGGAAAACAGTACCGGATATAAAATTTATGCATATAATACAATATGTGTGAAGTTTAGTACTAGCTACTTCCATATTATTCACAAAAAATCTATAGATAGATAGATAGAAGAAGGAGCCCCAAAATGATTCTTGCCCCGGACAACCTCCCCCCCCCCCCTCCTCCCCATAGCCTAAGTCGGACCCTGCCAGTATATGGTGGTTAATTAATGCTCTTCCACCTGCCCTACTACTAACTTTTGTAAATATTATTTGGATGCAAAAGAAAAAAAAAATGCCCGTTCACCAATAAAAACTTTGACACATTCAGGAATTAATATATAAATGTAAAAGCTTGACAAATGCAGGTATGACAATGATTTGGGACAAAATGTTTTGTTTTTCTTTCACTTTTTCTTTTTTTCATTTTTCGACAAATAAATTACTTGAGAATTACAAGCGTTTTCCTATTATAACTTTTATCGGGCTTCCGTATGCAGAATTTTTTCTCAAAACGCCAAATTCAACAGCATTTTCTAAAAGACCTCCTTCCTATGTTTATCGAAAAATGGAAAAAAATTGTTCGACTTTATAGTTTTTGAATAAGAGCACCTGCCAATTCCATGTGTTTATGAACAAAACTCAATTCAGGAATGTGTCAGAAAAAAATCAATTTGGAATATTATGCAGTTTTTGTACGGGGCATTTTCCCAGAGCCCCCCAAAATTAGTGTCACAAACTCTGAAGCAATTGCAATAAGTTGGATTTATATGATGTAACAATTATCAGTCAGCATGAGAAGGAAAGAAATCAACATTTATAATAAAATATATTTGTGATCTCCAAGTAATCTATAATTAAAAATGGATATTTAAATACGGTAAAATAAATGTACATTATACTGTATTACTGTAGTTTAATGCATTAAAATAAATGTTTTCTTAGTTTAATTCTCATGGTAACGAAATGAATAGTTCAGTCATCAAAATCTAGGTTTTAACTTTTTTTTTCCATTTCCAATACATTAATTTTATCATGATTATTTTAATCATATTTGTAATGTAGTATTAGCATTAATTCCTAACTGGCAGATAATGCTTTCGTTTGCATTATTGTAAGAATCTTTTCGATAGTGATTCTTCCCTGTTTTTAAAGACATGCACTTACACTTTATCATATCTACTGCTTTAATTGCATCCATTCTATTTATATTTTTGAATAATTCGATACTTGTACTGTCCATTGGTATCTTTTTAAACAATATGCAGTTACACTTGAATATTTTAGGGTAATTGTGAACTTGGGGCGCCATCGCGACAAAGTCTAGTACTGCTCTTCCATCTGACCTTCGTGAATATTTCTTGTATTGCCGTGAAATCGATATATGATATGGAGGCGTGTTCACTATTGGAAATAGTGAGTGCGGTTTTTATTGTTGGTTTACATGAGTGTATAAAATTATTTGAATAAACTCGAATTATGGTCTAGGTCGATATCTGCTTGTAATACTTTTTTATAGTGTATATTATTCCAACCATAATAACTGATACACATTGCTAATGTGCACTGCAGTCTGTTTCCCATTAAAAATAATAGTAATAATAATGCGCGTAGTGTTTACTAATCATTAACAGAGGAATTCCAAGGCAACCGAAGAACAGTGTACGAAAAAATGACGGTTGAAAAAGGATACTTTTGTGAATATTTAAAATATTTGTTAGGAAAGGGTGAATTGCTGAAATTAAAATAATTTTAATATGTATACAGAAAACTGTCTTATTTTGAAGTTTGGTTTTCGCACTCGAGTTCAAAATTTAATTATTTTCATTATATCTTCCTTAATTTTTCAAATGGGGAAAAAAAAAGTTTTTACTTTCCAGTTTTTTTTTTTTTCGCATGTGTGTGTAAAAATTTATGTATGTAAAATATCATGTGTGTATTCAAATTTCTATTTCTTTAAAAACTGTTATTCTATATAGTTTTTTCACCAGAAAAAATATTTTAGAAACTCTTTTAAAAATCGGTTCAACCCGAACCGGGCCCGCTTTAGCCAAAACAGTAACCCGAAGCCGAAATAATGGATATCGACCCGATTTGCTGCAAAATTGTAGAAGTTAATCCGACTTCCGGCAAAAAAGGAAAGTTTTCCCGACCCGATGCAGGACTGTACACCATACCCAATAAATTTAGATCCTAAATATTATTTTTAAATTATTTTCGAGAAAATATTTTCATTTCTGCTGTGAATTCCCTAAATTTTGTTTTATTTGTCGAAACCTCAAAATTTTGACTCCCACTTATTTTTACCCCCCCCCCCCCCCACACGCACACACACGTATACCCCGCTCTTAACTCTGCCCCCTCCTACATTATGAAAATCAAGATAATGGAAAACCTACACTTTTGAAAAAAGTTCTTTTTTCTTTATTATTGTTTTGACCCCTTTAAAATATCTGTATGTACAGGTTTGTTTCTTTTAATTCCATGTCCTACTCCTCCCTCTTCCCTAAAAGGCTGTCTTTGGTCAAAGCTCCCATAAATATATAAAAGTTAATGCTCTTATACATAAGCTATCCACATACTAAATTGAAAGAATCTATAGATTGTATTTTATGTTTACCTCTCCCCCTTTACAAGGGCTTTTTAGAGTGCTTTAGTGAAAAGATATGTATAATATATGTTTTTGCTATTAATAATAGGGTACAGATTTGCGAGCTTGCCTCGGGCTTTACTTGAAGCTTATAATCGGTTTTCTATAACTGAATATGTATGTAACTTTAATAACTAATAGTTCTTAATTTTACGTTCATCTAAGTATTTATAATAATTATTATTTTTAACAATGATATTTTTTTACTAAGATCTTTTTACCTAAATTTGTTTGAAATAGATTATCTACATTGAAATATACTGCAAACGGTTTTCCCCGTAGATCATTATGTAACGTAATTCTACTGTGCGATTCTGAAAATGAATAATAAATTCTTTGCATTTCATATTCTAAAGAAAGTATCTTTTAGTGCTGTACTTGAAACGATTTTCTCCCATTGGCCGTAATGTAACGGCATGCTTTTGAATGCCCCTGTAAGTGAATTGTACATGCTACATACTTCATTTTCAATGGCGATCGTGCCATAGTAAATGTCAATAACATGCAAAATTTCAGAGAAATCGAATTATAGTTACGCAAGTTAGAGCACTGACAAACAAACGGAAGTCATAAACCCTTTTTAACTATTTTGGAAAATGTAAAAAATAAATACATAAATAAAATAGAGGTTCGTTATAATTTAGAATTACAAATTGATATTAGTGTGTGACTTAATCGGATATTTTTTTAATTATTATTTCAAGATATCAAAGCTAACATGACCATAAAAAATATCACGAATTTTACTTTTTTTTAAAGTAGATCATTAAAGGTGATTGTTTAAAAGTACATAGGTAGAACAGCTAAATTATTAAATTCTTCCATAAAGACGCTTGCGGAATGGGGCAGAACTTGATAACATACAGGAAATGTGCAGCAAAGAGTTTTCATTATTAAAAATAACCATTAGTTTGATAATAATTTTTAGGCTACAATAAGGATAACTCTCCGGCTATCAGTTTTTATTTTTCGTGGGGGGAGGCGAGGGAGTTATTCTAATATTTATGCGGTGATATCAGAAAAGATTTTTTTTTTTTTTTTTTTAATGATATCTTACTTTATTTTTATATCAACAATCTTTTGTTACATTGTGCATGGGTGGTGCTTGTTGTGCTCAAGTCAATTGATAGGTCTCCCCACCTGGCCAAACCTGTTACATTGGGCAATATTCACGATTTAATAATTATAGATTAATACTTATTTTAAAAGAACTGATTTAAAACATAAACTTTTCATAATCCTTTTATTAAATACGTGACAATGAAAAAAATGTGTAGCAAGTTACGGCTATTTGAAATTTTACTATTCCTGTGAACTGTTTTCTTTAGAAATCATCCTTACAAGGGAAGGGGTGGGGCTGTCAATCATAGTTTTCTTAAAGCTCAAAGCTTCACTTATAAGTACAATTTCGATGTCATTCTCAGGTTGCAAGAGTTTGGACTAGATAACAATGGGATATACTTACTCTCTTTCAAAACTTACTTCAAAGAAAACTCATAGAAACTTTTAAAGTATCATTGGAATTAATAACACTGGAATATTTGGTCAACTCTGTTGTATTTAGTAGGATGATTAGGTAAACAATATTGACAACTGTAGCTATCGAACGGGGAACTGTAGTCTCATAAGCATTTTTCTGGCTACACCTCTGGTTCTTCTCTGTGAAATATAACTGTGTGAATAAATAACATTTAGGGCTTTTTTAATATGGAGGTTTTAATGTAAGAATCGCTATATTGGGGTTCGTTATGTTAAGAAAGCACAAATAATACACAATTTTTTTTTTATTTGCAAAGTGGGCACAGTCAGTGATATAAACATAAAAATGGTTTTTGGATTATCTCCACCCCCACCCCCAACCTTCAAAAGAGGTGCAAATAGAACTTTTTTCATACTAAGCCAAGTATTTGCTGTAATAATGCTTAAAACTGGGTCTATATACTATTTATAAATGTACTAATGCACGGTACAAGTGTCAAGTTATTTAAAAATATAAGTAGGTCAAATATAATGAAAACTACACGTATAAATATGTCTAAAAATACCCCTTTATTTATTTTTTAATACAAGTAAAAACAGGAAAGAGTAACTTTTTAAAAAATTATATGTCTTTAATGCATATGAATGCATTACCTATCTTAAAATTATTATTATTTTTTTAATTTGCATAATCAAATTGGTGAGATGATAGGTTATATCTCCCAACCTGAGAAGTACTGTGTAAACATCATTTTATTCATCGAAATAATCCTTTCATGGCAAACCCCTTTGTATGTAAACTGCCATATAAACAAAAGGAAAATCGAATAAGAACAGAAAAATACAAACAAAAATAACGTTATGATATGTTTGTACAGATTTTTAAATACAGCCTTCACGGGAGAGTTATCATTAACTTTGTCTCATATTATTAAAGAAAGTTTTCAAATTGCAAAATAAAATTACTTTACTTTTGCTCTAAAATATTAAAAAAGCATTGCAAATTACTGCGAAAAATATTGGACTTAATAAACCCGTCTATGATATTTAATTGTTTGGAGTTTTTGATCTACTTCCAACAGTTAAGAGGTTACTTCACTCACGCGAAAGCACCCGCTCGCTAATGTTTATCCGATGGAAGAATTTTTTTTAGATATCTCGTTTGCATTTCCATATTTTTAAACAATTCTTTTGCATTGGTCAGCTGAGATCGATCTATACAAAGACCGTTTTTCTCATTTTCTATTTTGTTTATAGTTTTTTTTTTATTAGGATACTTTTATTTTCGGAACCGGTTTCGAAAGTAAAAGTATCCTCATTAAAAAAAAAAAAAAAAAAAAAAAAAAAAAAAAAAAAAAAAACCTGCAAATAAAATAGAAGAAGTAAAAAACGTCCTTTGTACAGATCGACCTCAGCTACTCAAATAAAAAAAATCGTTTAAAAATACTGAAATGCAAGCGAGCTATCTTAAAAAAATTCTTCCTTAGGAATAATATTAGTCAACGCGTGTTTTCCTCAGAGAAGTATACTCACGATTAACTTTTGAACGAAGCGATCAACTGTATGTTTCTAAAAAAGAGCATTATGTGGATATATTCTTTAGCTCATATGAATTCTACAACATATATTTAAGCCCTCTATAAATATTGAAGTGTATTTAAATTTAGTTAATCAATTTTATTGTTAACTAAAGTTAAAACACTGATAAAAATACCCTGTTAGAATGCCAAAGGAAAATGGTAAAGACTGTTGTACATGCGATTGAATTAATTGAGCAAAAAACTTTATTTCTTTTTACATGAAACTTTTACATAATTCTTTTTTTATTTCTTTTTAGAAGGCTGGGAATGTCAAATAATGGCTGTGAATAAATAAAAGTACTATTTCTCTTCTTAGCTTCAACATTTAAACATCCATTTTTTTTTTTTTTTTTTTTTTTTTTTTTTTTTTTTTTTTTTTTTTACATGAAGTATTTCTCTTTGGTTTATATCCAAATGCAAAATATCTTAAATTTATTTCTCCTGTTTAATAGTCAAAATTGTAAATCCCTGTTTGTTTGTTTTTCTTTACGGTCTTATATTTGGCATTGTATATTAATATAAAATTCCAGAATTATTTTTATTGATAAGAAAATAATTAAATTGAATTATTTAATTAGATAATTCTAAAAAGTTAAACGAAGGATTCATCTATATGTAATAATTATTATATTATGTACTCTGAATAAATGAACAGTCTTGAATCTACCTATAATGAAAACCTATATCTACATCGATGCTTTTTCTGGCTCCTTCAGTGTCATTATAGACAGTTTTCACGGTACTAGTTTTAAAATTATGCTAGAATTTGAATAAAATTTGAGCAACAATAATAAATAAAAAATTTTTTTTGATGTGTTATGTTAGATTAGATATTTGAATTTTTTATTATTATTATGCAACAAAAGTGGTGTAAGTAAAGAAAAAAAAAAGTTTAATTATTTAGTATTATAGTTAAATGAAAAAAATGACATGCATTTAGAAAAAAAAGGAAAGAAAAGAACGTGTATATTCATTAAAAGAACAAAATAAATAAATATTACATAATAAATAATGAACATGCGAAATAAATAAATATTATTTGGCAAAGGATCTGAAATAATAATAATTATAGTAATGAATTAGAATCTTATGGATAGAAATAATAAAATAAAATAAGTAAACAACGATATTCTATAAAGTTGCTTAGTATTTGTTTCGAAATACAATGCCATTCTTAAGCATTTACAGAAAACGAAGTTCTCTAAAGGCATTCGACTTAAAATACGGTAATCCAGTTGACAAATAGTCTGCCTAACGCCTATTGTGTGTGTGGAAAGAGGGAGTGATTGAGAAACGCCTTCTTTAACTCCCAGTCTCGAGAAGTGGGGGGAAGCACAAACGCGCAAACGCGTTCATAACCATCTACAAGTAGAATATTTTGACCGCCTATACGCGTTTGTGACCATCTACAAGTACAAAAGTCTGACCGCCTATATGCGTTCACGACCACTTACAAGTACCAAAGTGCGACCGCGTAAACGCGTGCGTGACCACGAAAGGGTTAAAAGTTATGAACAAAAATTTATTTGGGTTAAACTGATTTTTGTTTATACGACACTAGTTTCCTATAAGACTATTGCTTGTTGTGAGTTTGTCTCATCTTTTTTGAATCAATATATTCTTTTAAAGCGAAAAGTTTGGATACTGCAAGATATCAGCTAGCACGTCAGCGCATGCGCCCTCCTTCCTCCCACCGAAGGTTATGAATTTTTTTTACGCCACATAATAAGCACACCCTTCTATAATTAAATCACCGAATTAAGCAAATTAAACAAGCAACTGTGAACAAAAGATCTGGCTAAAAAATCATTCTGTTAGAGATAATGACAGAGAGATATGAAAGATAATGTTAGAGATAATGAGATAGATTATTTTTTCAAAAGTTACTTTATTTTTTTTTTATAGGCGACATAATTTATATAATATTAATCAGTGGTTAACTACTACAGATTAACATTTGTCAATTATTTACTATTTCTCAATTAAAAATATTCACCAATTACTTACAGTTATCCATGTACCAATAGCGTCAATTAAGTACCATTTTAATCAAATGTAAGCAAATGATTAAGCATGAATATCTTTATATCATAACACTTTCGTCTCCATTGCAAATATTTTATTTTCGAAAAATTTTCACCAACCAGCAAATCCCCCCCCCCCCCCCTCCTGTATCAAACATCCTTTCATGTCGCATAAAAAAATACATCATTCTACAATTATTGCACCGAATTAAACAAACAACCCTGTTCAAAAGACTTACCTAAAGAATTTGTTACAGACAATGACATATGTTTTAATATTTTAAACAAAATTTAACATTTGTTCACTAAATTTATTAAAAAAAGAGTAAATTTTCTTTTAAAGACGACATTAATTAAATAGTATTAATCAATCATTAACTAACCGTAGTCAATTTGTCAATTATTTACTACTTGTCAATAATAATTATCAATTACTATCCATAACTAATAATAACGTCAATTAATTACTATTTTAATTAACAATAGCAAATGATTAATCATGAACATATCGAAATCATAACGATTTCTTCCCTATTGCTTGAAACATCCTTTCGAAAAATACTCATTTCCTTCAAAAGCAATTCCTTCAATGTCCTTCAAAAGCTTCAATAACTTTATACACTTTGTCAGGCAATTCATTGAATAATAGAGTAACCACCCAGGACATCTTAGTTCGAGATTAAGTTACTCAGGTTGAATGTGTAAAATTTCAAAACGAGTAACAACCGAGTTACTCTATTTAATGGTATTTTGCTCCCACAAACTTTTCGTTCTAAAAAATACAAATTTTCTTCGAATGGAAATTTTTTGGTGTTCATATGTATATTTTGCATATCTTAACATTCTATAACAATATTTAAATATTAATAAAATTTCGGTGGGTATTCCAAACGTCGGTAAAAAGTTTAGTTACTGACGAGGGCGGGTAGGACGGTATGTGTGTGTGTGTGTGTATGTATAGATAACACTGACGCCTGCCTAACTAAAAAGTACCAAAAGGATTTATAGGGGAAGTTGGCCTAAAATGATCCCCTTAAGGGGAAAATTTGTGTAAAATAACATAACTGTTTAAATGAATCTTTGGTCCTATGCTAATATGTTTTACACTATATTTTGCATCAGAAACATACTTTAATAATATTTTAAACACAAATTGATTAATGAAAAAAATAGATTTTTAAAAATGTGTCCAAAGGATCTTTTACCCTCACCCAAGGGTAAAATGATCCTTCATTTAAAAATTATTGTAAATTGTTTTTTATCGTCAAAATAAAGGCTATAAAAGTAATTATGACAATACATAATGAAATAAAATAGGCTTTACAATCAAATAGCATACATAATTGATTTAATGTAAATTTAAAATAAAAAAAAAAACAATGAAATGGAATATTTGAAATTTATGATCGAAAAGTAATGCCTATTTCCGCCCCATCCAAAATCTAGGAATATTTAAGCACATATCGCAAAGATACATATAATCCTCATTCTCATCTATCCCTGCGCATGCATTTTGCGCCCACTTACGACACTTGTGACACTGGATCGAACCTTCACCTTCACCTTCTGCAGAGCAGGCAAACAGTTCATCGCAATAAATACACTTCTGTTCATCTTCTGAAACTGTTTCACTATCGTTTTTTAGACACCCATTTTTTCTGATTCTCATAACAACATATCCAGTGTTGCTAGTGGGCTACTTTCTTTAAATTCAGATTTCTTGATTGGCACCACTTTTTTGAAATAATAAAATTCGCCGTATTTAATGATATATTAATTAAGGCAAAAACAAGAGCAATTTTAGCGTTTCAAAAAAGTGGTGCCAATTAAAAAATCTGAATTTGAAAAAAGGAGCCCACTGGCAACACTGATGGGAATACGTCTTTGCTTTGACTTCATGCTCTTTTCTTTGCTTGTCTGGCTATTTCGATTTTAGATTTAGAATATTTTAATTGGATTTTCTTAGCTGCAGCCTCTTTTATCTTCTCTTTCTGTTCTCCATTTTTCGCTTCCAAGCACAGTTGATTCTTATAAGGACTGCTAATTAAAATGACACTTTTCATTGATTTCCTTTTTCTCAAAGTGCTTGGTTCCATTTTCTTTGGAGATGCTAGGATAACATGTGGACTCAAAGAGAAAGGTTTGGGGCAGTCACACATTTAGCTCCCACGATGACTAGGAAGCGGTATCGGATTTTCTTCAGCCAATAAAATGACAGTAAAACGATTCGCATAGTGGATCATTTTACCCGGCAACATGAATGTCCATTTTAGGTCATATAACTAGATGACGTCTAAAAACATAACAAACTTAGCATGTGCAATTCACATCTAAAAACATACTCTATTAAGTAAACCAAGTCATATTTCTGTACATTAAAAACTGTATATGTAAATCAATATGAAAGTTAGTGCTTATCTTATAGCAAATATTATAAAACCCACTTTTTCAAAGATTTCTATTCAGACGCGTTATACTGCGGTCGTTTGAATACCGCCATTCCTTTTCTTCACTTGACACAACTAGTTTATGTGCTACCCTGTAGACAGCGCGACCTGTCTGGGAGAAAATCTATGTGGATCGTTTTGCCCGATAGGATCATTTTAGGCCAACTTCCCCTAGATATTATATGTTACATATAGTGTAATAAATCTTGTTAAATAGTATTTCGATTTTAATAGTTTTGATTCAGTTTGTCACCCAGTGGCAGAAAGTTTTGTAGCTGTCTGCGACAAGCTTTTAAAATTTCATAATCTGTCTGCAAATTTTGCATGTAAAAATTTAATGAATAAATAATAAATTAAACTAGGAATTTTTTATCATTCTATTTAAAACATGGTAAGCATTATTCATTCTCATTAATTTTGCTTATAACTTTGCATCATCTAACTTCTTGTAGAATTTCTAAAGTGTGAAGGATAAGCAAAACCATACATAGGCAATAACGATGCTTTTAAAAACCTTCGGAAGCTTCAGAGGCCTGCACGAAAAGCAATGATTTTTTTCTAAAACCCTTGAATGAAATCTGCGGCCTTTTGAGGAAATTATTTTTTTTTTTAATTCTTCGGTGAAATTCACGTTTTCTCCATGGCTTTTTGACAATTTCGCGTTTTTCCCGCAATTTTTAGACGAAATTTGCTGTATTTTCTTTTGCAATCTTTTGACAATATTCGCGTTTTTTCCACAATCCTATGACAAAATTCGCATTTGTTCCGCGATTCTTTAATGAAATTTGCGTTTTTTCATGATCCTCTGACGTAATTCGCATTTTCCGCGATCTTTTGATGAAATTTGCGTTGTGTCCGCAATCCTTTGACGAAATTTGTTTTTTGTTCGCGATCCTTTGACAAAATTCGCATTTGTTTCACGATCTTTTGCCGAAATTCGCACTTTCTACGCGATTTTTTTGCCGAAATTCGCATTTTTAACGCGATCTTTTGCCAAAATTCGCACTTTTTACGCAATCTTTTGCCAAAATTCACGCCTTTTACCCGATTTTTTGGCTGAAATTAAAGCTTTTTACGCGATTTTTTGCCGAAATTGACGCAATTAACACGATTTTTTACCAAAGTTTGCGCTTTTTACGAGATC
The DNA here is from genome assembly GCA_963932465.1 of Maratus speciosus. Lineage (NCBI taxonomy): Eukaryota > Metazoa > Arthropoda > Arachnida > Araneae > Salticidae > Maratus > Maratus speciosus. Next base: position 39,610,661 of record OZ010798.1, read on the forward strand.
TGTTGCCGAAATTCGCGCTTTTTATGCGATTTTTTGCCGAAATTCGCGCTTTATATGCGATCTTTTGCCAAAATTTGTGCTTTTTACGCGATCTTTTGCAAAAAATCACACCTTTTACCCGATCTTTTGCGAAATTCGCGCTTTTTACGCGATCTTTTGCTGAAATACACTTTTTACGCGACATTTTGCCAAAATTCACGTCATTAACACGATCTTTTGCCGAATTTCGCGCTTTTTATGCGATCTTTTGCCGAAATTCGCGCTTTTTACGCGATCTTTTGCCGAAATTCGCACTTTTTACGTGATCTTTTGTCGAAATTCACGATTTTTACCCGCTCTTTTGCCAAAATTCACGCTTTTACCCGATCTTTTGCCGAAATTAACGCTTTTAACGCGATCTTTTACCGAAATTCACACTTCACTGTTTACGCGATGTTTCGCCGAAATTCGCGCATTTTACGCGATGTTTTGCTGAAATTTGCGCTTTTTACGCGGAAAAAAATTGTCCTAAAGTTGCGGGCAATTTTTTAAATTGATTTCATTAGTGCAGACAATAATTGTCCGCAAAAGATTTTTTTTGTCCGCGACTATGTCGCGGTGTTTCTGCCACTGGGGTTTGTCAAATGAATATATATATCTGTATCTGTAAAAGCGAAAAACTTTTATGCAGTAGGAATATTTTAATTTTAAACTTGTAATTGTCTTAAAAACTAATTTTGAAGGTATTTTATTAAGTTAGAAGTTAATAACAGAATTTTTCAATTACAAAAGCACTAAAATTGTAATAATGCATAACAATAGTGACTTGAGGTTGCAAAAAAAAAGGTTAAATTTTAAAAAGTCATACCAACCCCTTTACTAGCTTCCACTGAGTCTTAACTTTTTTAGTGTTGTTGCTGTTGTTAAATATTTTATTTTGGATCATTCCATGTCACACGTTTGTTTTAAATTGCTGTATTGTTTTATCAGTGTGATTTTATCCTGGAGTTAAAACAACTATGCTAAAATGAAAAATAGGTGGTTTTTTTCTTATTTTTAATGTCAAAAAAATTTTAATAATATATATATTAAAAGATAGATGTATTTATGGAACATTTCTCCTCTTTTTGTGGAATATTCCTTTTAAGGCAGTAATTCCTTAAGAGGATACTTCAGTCAGGCAAAAATACCCGTTTGCTAATGTTAATTCAATCGGAGAAAATTTTTAAGATATCTCGTTAGCATTTCAATACTTTAAAATGATTTTTGTTACATTGGATAGCTGAAATTGATCTCTACATCAGCTGTTTTGTACTTTTTCGATTTTGTGCTCAGGTATATTTAATTAGGACGCTTTCACTTTCAGAACCGGTTCCGAAAGGGAAAGCATCGTCATAAAAAAATCCGCAAATAAAATCGAAAAAATTAAAAACAGCCTTTGTACAGATCGACTTTAGCTATCCAATGCAAGAAAAATCATTTAAAAATACTGAAATGTAACCGAGATATCTTTATAAATTTCTTCTATAGGATTAGCATTAGCGAATGGGTCTTTTTGTTTGACTGAAGTAGCTTATTAATTCTATATTTTATTAATTAGCTAATTTTAAGGACTTTATTAAAAAATAATATACTCTTTTCTCTCATAAATATTTATAATCTATAATAATTAAAAACGATTTAACACAGATTTTTTTTTAAATTGCGATTTCTGATTTATAAATGCTGAATAAATAATACAAATCACTATAACATGACATATTGAGCATAAAACTAATTCTCTAAAAAAGAAAAATGTTATTGTGAAAAATTTAAATAGCACTTATAATTAATTTTTTAAATAACTTTATCAAAACATTAATGTATTTAAAATAGCGTATGGGCTAATGTAATAAGAGGCTTGATGTTAATAATTTTAATATTATAAAAAACAAAGTATATAACACCTAGAAATATCGAAGTAAGTCACAAACTAAATACTACTTAAAAAATATATGCGATTTTGTGATGCTTTCATACCATATTCTTAACTTTGTAGAAAGAAAAATAACAAAATTAATATTAATTCTGAGATTATTTTACTTAAAAAATGTATTTTTTTTTTTTTTACTGTTACTTTAATATATTTAACAATGGTAATGCACGAAGCTAATAGTATTAAGAGGAATAAATTACATATAAAAGAGAAAATTATTAAAATAAAAAAAGGAAAAATTAAATCTATTATTCGATTAAAAATTATTGCACTTTTAATATTGTAGCTATACAACTATTTTAACAAGACTAATATTTTGAAAAATCAAATGAATAATATTTTGAAATATCTGATTGTGACATAAATTACACACCTTTCAGAAAAGGAAGAAAAAAAAATCTGATTTCACGTTATTTTGGCACCATTTATTGTGACTTGAGATATAATGTTAAAAAATTTAGTATTATTTCTGAATTTAAACAACTTAAATAAGTTTTTTTAAAAAGGAGATCTGTATTGCATATGTGACTTGAAAAATTCTTGCAATTAAAAAAAAAAAAAAAAAGCCAGAAAAATCGTTGTAAATTAATTAATTAGTCTTCATTTTTCTTAATCATTTTCTGAAATTCATTGATATATGTATTGTGGTGCCATCTATAATCTTTAATTGAAATTAAAACAAATAAACGTCTGGAATACGTCCAGATCACAGACGTTTCCAGATTAGAGGTGTCCGGATTAAAGACGTTATACTGTATAAATTATTTTCCTTTAATCGGAATAAATATCTAAAAAGGGTTATTCCTTGCCAAATCAACCAGTGACTCAACCTGACCATTTCAGATTTTGATGAAACTTATATATGGATTATTCTCCCTGATGATATAAATTATAATATAAATATATTTTTATTTATCTCAGATTTTCGTGCAATCAATTTTTTAATATAAAAAAAATCTTCATTTTTTGACTTGCATAAATATTTTCAATTTTGAATTTCTCAAATTCTGTCAGGCATACAGCGTTATTTACTCCCTTCCCTTTTTAAAGATAATTTTACGCGGTTTAATTTTATATGTAAGTTTACTATTCTTGATTTAAAAAATAATTAAAAAATTTTTGATAGGTTTTTCTTTTTTGAAAAAATATTTCTTGTAATATTATAAGCTTAAAATCATGAAATTTTCAGAGTGGAATTGGGATGAAGAGTTATGAAATAAAAGCTCAAGATTACTAGTACAACTAATAAATAAATAACGAAATAAGTGAGAGTTTGAGTATTATTTGTATGGTAATCTTCAGCTTGTATTTCGTAACACTTCATCACATTAATATTCCTTTCTAAAAAATGTCAGGATTTTAAACTTACAATATTACAAAAACATATCTTTTTTAAAAAACATTATTTTTTTTAATTTAAAATATTCTTTTTTTTTCTTTGACAAGGCATAATCAAATTGCACATCGAATTATATCTATGAAATTCTCATTAAAATGAGGAGTCAAACTGCCTCTATGCCTGACAGAACTTGAGAGATTAAAAATTGAAACCATTTATGCAAGCCAAAAAATTATGATTTTTCGAAATTTAAATAATTAATTGTATAAAAATTTAATGAGATGAAAAAAATATCAAAATACATTCTCATTTATATCATCAAGAAGACTAATCCTTGTCAGTTTCATTAAAATCTAAAAATGGTGAAGTTGAATATTGAAATTTTTTGGTTGATTTGGCATGGGATGAATCATCTAGTTGTGGTAAACTTCCCTAACATACATAATTAACGTTCAAAACTGGTTCCAAAAGGGAAAGGTATCCTAATAAAAATTTTTAAAAGGCTGCAATCGAAATCTAAAAAGTTAAAAAACATTTGTTGTAGAGATTGATATTAGCTATCCAATGCAAAAAATGAAAAACTTTATTGAGTGGGTGTTTTCCTGTGAATGAAGTAGTCTCTGAAGAGTCTACTTAACTTTTACTTAAAAAAATCATTTAAAAATATGAAATTTCAAACAAGATATCTAAAAACACTTCTCCTATAGAGTTAACATTAGCGAGCAAATCTTTTCGCGCTTGTCAAGTACCTAGTCCTTTAAGCAATCCCATCCATAACAACATAGTAAGGGGAAAGCAAGAAAAACTGTTTTTTTTTTTTTTTTTTTTTTTTTAGCAATAGCATTCATTATTGATTTGTACTTAACGAAAAATAACTGAGAAACTTGCATCTTGAAGAAAATTATCTTTGAAATTGCTGTGCCTGCAAGAAAGTAAATATGCTCATTAGATATCAATTGTGTTCAATTACTGTTTGATTCTAGCCATAAAAATGGTAAAAAAAAATCTGAACAATTTATTTACTTCTGCAAAATTTATATTAAACCTACATAATTTTTACATGATGATTACAAATAATTAACCATTATTAACTGTTCATCTTAAAAGCATGCATTAACAATAAAATAATTAAAGAAGAGTTAGGCAATTTTTATTAAAAATAATAATTATGCAACAATCTAGTTGAAGTTTACCGTATCTTATGCAAATAATTTTCAAGAATGTATTTAGTGCTGTTTATACCCAACGGAAGTTACAGTTTTAATGTATTTATGCAGTTTTAATTAGAATTTACTGATTAAAGTCTATGCAACTCTGCTAAATAACTCTTTTTATATTATTTTATTAAAATTAGGTTTTTGACATGGCAGTTTTAAACATGGTTTAAACCGACGTCTAAAACTTGTGAACACTGCTTTATAGAAAACATAAATATTTTTTTCTCAAATATACACATAATTGATTTATTAAAGAAAATCAAATTTTAAAGAATAGTGAACGATTTCCATTAAGATTTTTTGTAATGTATTTCTAATTATAAAAATACTATTTCATTTATAATTTAATATATTATAAATAATATTAATTATATTTATGCTGGTTAAGGTTTTTCTATGATTAAAACAAATCTGATCTCTGTGTTTACATATTTTTACGGTGCTCTTATCAAAGATTTTGTTTTATCTTGTATTTTTCATTATTTAAATAGAGATATGAAAAAATTAACCTATAGATGTATTACGGTGCTTTTTTATTAAGAAGTGGAAATTTTGGTATTGTGTGTGTGAAATGCCAAGTTTTTAAAACTTTTTCTAAATGTGCATTGCCTAGCAGAGTATGTGTTTATTTTCTTTCAATAATCGCTGTGTAGAAATACTAATTTTATATAACTTTTTACATTAACATATTATATTATCTGTAGCTGCTTGTATTATTACATCTTTATCATAACTTTATTCATGCGTAATTTAAAGAAAAACGAATGCTTCTAAATAAGAAAAAAATTTTCACCGAATAATTAAAAAAAAAAGGCATACAGTATCGGACCTCTTATCCGGCATTCCGAAAACCGGAATGTTCTGAAAACCGGCATTTTTTGCGACCTCATCGTGGATTAAAAAAAGAAAAAAAAATTTAAAAATCTATAATTTAAAAAATATTTTTAGCTTAGAATTTGGTCTTTTCTTCTATTTTTTAGCTCCATCTGATTATTAGGGGATAAAAATAATGCTTTAGCCACATCTTACTATTAAAGGACAAAAAACGGAAAAAAAATCCATAAATATCGAAACCTAACCTCAAAGAAGTTTGTTTCTACTTTTCTAAGGCGTTCAATGTTCGTTGAAAGAATGAACGAGATAAAAAGCATACTTTCCTGATTCAAGGTCAAAGGGCAGAATGTTAGTAAGTCAAGAACGAAACGGTACTCTTTTCCTTACTTATTATTAAAAAAAAAAATTCTATCTCCGTTGCTAATTGTCCCCTTGAGTTCAAATTTTCAGCAAGTTCAAATAATAATAAATTAGACTGCTTACCAAATTTATATTAAAATGCAATAAGTTTTCAGAAAATTAGAACACCCCCTACCCCCCCCCCCCCCAAAAGCCTACTCTCTCAGCCACTTCAACAACAACAAAAACAAAACTGTTTAATGTGTTTTTAATCGTGATCGGAGAAGTCGGACGTTATCAGTTTGAATCTGATAACGTTCAATGGCGGATCTAAGGAGGGGCGAAGGGGCGATCGCCCCCCCCTTGGGCTAATAAAGGGTTTGTAAAACGACATTATGCATCCTCACGGGAAATGACTTGGGCGGAGCTCGCGTCCGGCGCGGCGCGACCCGAGTTGGGTCGTGCCCTGATCTTAATTTTTTCTGCAGATTCGGGTCGGGCCAGACTTCTTTTTCCTCCAGATCGAGCCTGGCCTGGACTTTATTTTTCCTAAAGGTCTGCAATAGCCAAAATTTCCAGGTCGTGGCTCGGCCCGGAATAAAAGCTAAACATTCGGTCCGTGTCAGCCCGTATGATAAGCATTATTGACCCTATCACGACCCGTGCACTCCTCTAAATTCTTCCTCCCGAGCCCAAGTTGGTCCGACCCGACCCGGATCGCGCCAGTTTAAATCCACGAGACTCAGGCTAGGTCAGGTCTTTTCTCTTTTAGAGTCGGGCCATGCCCTGATCTTAATTTTTCCTGCAGATGCGGGACGGGCCAGACTTCTTTTTCCTCCAGATCGAGTCTGGCCTGGACTTCATTTTTCCTAAAGGTCTGCAATGGCCAAAATTTCCAGGTCGGGGCTTGGCCCGGAATAAAAGCTAAACATTCGGTCCGTGTCAGCCCGTATGATAAGCATTATTGGCCCGACCACGACCCGTGCACTCCTCTAAATTCTTCCTCCCGAGCCCAAGTTTGTCTGACATTTTACTTATTTGTCATTCGTAAAAATTACATTTGTGTTGTACATTTGTTTAGCGAAATCTTTAGAAATGTAATTTGATTTGATAGGTTAGAGAGATGCATTTTCTAAATTTTACTTTTTTTCTTTGTAGAGCTTTAAGGTATCCTCACATCTTCGGAAGCGATTTTTTGAAATTTTAAAAATTTTCTCTTGTTACCCATTTTTTATAATGACATTTACTTTAAAACTTTGAAAAAAATATAAAAATTTTAGCAACAACCCAGAAATAAAATTTTTAAGTGAAAAACAGTCAAAATTATGTCAGAAATTGACATTTCTGCAAAACGTGATAACTCAAAAATGAAACAATGTATTGACATTTTGTAAATTGCATAATAAACAGAATAACTTTCTCTAGGACTTAGACTACACACATTATAATCGCATCTCTATCTCAGATGATATGGCAGTTAAAGCACTAATGTAATGAAAAATTCACAAAATTTATCTCAAATTTGTCATTTATACCAGTGTAAATGTAAAACTATTTAATATATTATCATGAGTGTAGTCTATTCCCTCAAAAGACATTTGTAAAAGAAGTACAGAAAATTTCGTGATATTTCATGCATAATTTTTTGTTTTAGGATGTTTTGCGTATAGTAAAAATTTAAAAAACTTCATTTTGAGAGAAAGCTAAAAATAACTTTTGAACACAATTCAAAAGCTGTAACATCTGTAGCTTTAAACGGCTGTTACTCGAGTTCTATTTTAGATACAGACAAAATTCAAGCAGATTTCGATAGATAAAATATCTAATTTTAATATTATTGTAAAAATAAAAAATAGATATTTTGATCGAAAATTACGTTTTAAAGGTGTTCGGATACCTTAAAAATATAATTTTCTTTTATCAACCGTTTCTTTCATTCTAAACTGATTATCTTACTGGATTTTTATTTGAATGTAATTGTCTAAGTCAAATTTTTAACGTAGCGTTTACGTACATAATTGCCTAAATAGTCATTTTTATAGTCATTAATGTTGTTTTTCTGTACTATTCATGAATTTCGAACATAATCTGAAAATAAAATATGAGCATAAGCAAGTGTGCTTTATGAATAATTTTAATTGCAAATGCAGGTAGGGCTGGAGTTGATTTTTTAGCTTTATACTTGGGCGGGGCCAATAGTTTTTTTTTTTTTATGTGGGTTCGACCTGGGCTTGGGCCTGATAACTTCAGCCCAGGTAAACCTCTAATTGACATATCGAAGCCAACTTTTTTTTTAATGCTTTTTTCAGCCAGCATCCCATAGCTACTGAGTATACCGGGTGTCCTAAAATGGACTGACTGATTTTAAAATTCAATAAATTGCAAATGGTGACAGATATTAAAAAAATACTTGCAGGAGGTTTATGTAAGATGTCAGGAACAGGGGTGATTATGTTCCGAATTTTCGAAAATTTAACCCTTTCGCTGCGCAACCCGCGATTTCCACGGCCAACGCAAAAGTGACAAAATTTGCGCAACCCAGCAAATCTTTATTTTATGATCTAATTCTATTTAAAAAAAAAAAAAAAAAAAAAAAAAAAAAAAAACCTGTTCCTCAAAGATTTTGAACATATTTTACTCTAAAATGTGTGCAGATTTGAAATGTGTAATAAAAGATATGCGCAATTTTTGAACCTATTTTGATAAATAATAATAATAATAATACGCAGCACCAGAGTTAAGGCATTCGGTTCCAAAATTTTTTAAAATTCATCTATCGAAAATTCGGACATACAAATAATCGCAATTTTGATAAATGGTCTCCATAAAAAATCTATTTCTTCAATCATTCGCAGACAATAACTTCAATTTCGTCGAATGATCACTGAAAAAGCGCAAATTTGGTCAGGGAGCCACGGAAAATATGCGAAATTCTTCAAATGATCGCGGGAAATGCAAATTTCTTCAAAAGGCAGCGGAAAAGAACTCGAATTTCGTTAAAGAATTGCGGAGAAAACGCAAATTTTGTCAAATAGCCGCGAATAAAAACGCAAATTTCGTCAAAGGATAGTGGAGGAAACAAGAATTCCTTCATAGAATCGTGGAAAAAAACGAATTTAGTCAAAGAATTGCTTTAAAAATGCGAATTTAGTCAAAGGATCGCTGAAAAAATGCGAATTTGGTGGAAAGGTCACGAAAAAAAAACGCAAATTTTATCAAAGGTCTGAAAAATTACGCTAATTTCGTCAAAGGGTTGCGGAAGAAACGCAAATTTCATCAAAGGGTCGAAGAAGTGCGAATTTCCTCAAAGAGTCGTGGGAAAAATGCAGTGGTCTCTTTAAAAAACAGCACACATACATACGTTTATTATTATAGATATGATTTTTAACTTCAAATATTATACTGAACTAATTTTTGAAAAAAAAAACAGGTTAACCCAAACCCAGCTTACAGGAATCTCTACTCAGCCTGAAATCGATCCGAATCCAAAATAGCTCACCCGACCTGCAACAAAAATAATTAGTGCCAGAAGGGAATCCCTGCTGTAACCTTTCAGAAAATTTTCTTTAAATTTCAGATTTTTTTTTTTTTTTTTTTTTTTTTTTTTTTTTTTTTTTTTTACTCTAGACCTGATAATTTTTTTTTAAACTGCGATTCTTGATTTTAGTTTAAAATAGCAACGATAGATGGTGCTGGAAGCAATAGGCGCTAAATCGGCTCTCGGAGGAGGTAGGCTTTACGACCATCGTTTACGGCGCCATCTATCGTTGCTATTATACAGTAAAATCAAGAATCGCAGTAAAAAATCTCCTGACATCTTACATAACCCTTCTGCAAGATTTTTTTAAATAGCTGTCACCATTCGAAAAGTACTAAATTTTAAAATCCCTTTTAGAACACCCGGTATGTTTTTTAATAAGTTTCAGAGCATTCTTTACTGAATTACAACTGATCTTAGATATGAAGAGGCAAGCAGTCTTATACCAAATTAGTATTTTTCGCATAATTCTGGGGGTTAAAAAGTATTCCTAAATAATTATTTGGACATTGTCCGTTATGGAGATTTTACTGCATATAGTTTTTATCTTAAAAAATACTTAGACTTTCTTTTAAAAAAAAAAACTGGTCAACCCGAACCTTCTCGCAAGTCGCAGTAGTGAAAACCCAATCCGAAACTGACAACAAACCTGATATAATGTATGTCAATCTGCTCCAAACCCAACGCGCTAGGCGCAGCTAAAAAGTAAAAGTCAACCCGACCTGTAGCAGAAAAGTAGAAGTCAACCGGGCCCAAACCCGACCCGCATAAAAAAGTAGAAATTAACCCGGCCCATAGCAAAAAAGTAGAAGTTTACCCGACCCACAGAAAAAATAGAAATCAACCAGACCCAAACGCGACCCACAGAAAAAAAGTATAAGTTAATCCAACCAGCAGCAAAAAATAGAAGTCAACCGGACCCAAACCCGACCCACGGCAAAAAGCAGTAAGTAACATGACCCGCAGTGAAAAAATTAGCCCCGACCCACGCATCAGATTGGAGTTTCCAAATTTCTAAGATCCCCCCCCCCCTTGAGGACTCTCCAGATCCGCCCTTGATAACGTTCTTAGCTATGCAGAAAGGGTTCATTATTACTGTGTGATAATTGAGGCAGCGCAAGTGAATCATATAGAAGTTAATTTTCCAAGCTTCCATGTGCTTTTTCCGGAAAGGAGAGATGCCAAATAAATAAATTAAGAAATTGCATCCTTTGTGATTACTTTTATTTTTAATTCGGCAACAATTACTTTATCAAATGCAAATTTAATAATAAGAGTTATTTTGATCGACTTCCTGATGATAGGAAAATAGGATAAGAATCATTTTCCTGTTTCACTGTTACATCAATTACAGCCCCCCCTCTTCTTTCATGACAGATTTTGTAACGATCAGGTATCCGGCAATCGGCGTTTCCCGAGCATGCCGGTTAGTTGCGCTTTTACTGTATAGTGGAGAGGTGATTTTTGCCGATGCGATATTTATGCTTTTGGCATGGATCCGAAAACCGGAAAATTCCGAAATCCGGAATCGGAGGGATTCCCATGATGCCGGATAATGGGTCCTATACTGTATTTATTATCGAAAAGCGAATAAGAATTTTAAATAAGCCAGTACTTACTGGTTTTCTTCTCTCCCTGCTACAGGTGGGTTCAATAGTGTAGTCTTTGAAAATTTGACTGTCTAATAATTCATGCAATATTTAAATTTTATTAGGAAGTCGGCTAGATATAGAAATTACAACAAACTTTAAATTTTCAATACTAAACCCTTACTTTGACAACATATTTGCATTCTTTGGTAAATTTTACCTTTAGAAACCAAATGCAAGTAGTTTGGAAATTATACAAGTTTAAATTTCAGAACTCCTAATGTTAAATTCATTTTTAATTGTTGCAAAATTAAATGTAATGCAGATTTTTTTTTTTTTTTTTTTTTTTTTTTTTTAAGCATAACTCAAATTTTGACTTCGCACAACTTTCATATTCTTCCAGAAATCGATTTCTGTTAAAAAATTCATAGGTTATAATCCATACTTTCCTTCTACATGAATTTAAAATGCTTAATTTCATTATTACCCCTCTTAATTATTTTCAATATCTTTTATTTCAAATAATATGGGTAAAGTGAGTAAAAATATTTTTAAAATGCTTCTAAAATTCACATTTCATCAGAATTTGTTAAGAAATTACTGGGGCCTAGAAAAATTAAATTGGTAAGTACATTACTTCTAACATGTAAGTGCAAATCTTAATTTTTTTTTTTCAAAAAATTGAATTTTAAACGAGTAAAATATAGAATGAAAGTTATAAAATCATGGTTCTATCCCAATATCTGTGGAATTATCTGAGAAATAAATTTAAAATATGGCACACAAGTTGCTCTTTAGATATATATGCTTGTTAAATATATTTTGAAAAAAAAATTAATAATTAATTTGTGAAATGGTGGGTAAACTTTCTAAGATAACTTTGTCATGAAAATTTCTCTGAAGCTGATTGAAGTGATTTGAAATTAGCTGTAACTGTAGATACTCATGAATTCTTTGAAAATTCACATTTTTAAGTGGTAAATTGAGTGAAAAACCTTCTAAAATCTTGATTCTTCTGAAACTATCAGCGTAAAAGTTTGAAATGTGTTTTTAATAAAATGTCTTTTTGATAATATGCTTGCCTTAATTTCTCCAATATTGCATTGAACTTATCATCTGCTATTCCAATGTGGAGCCACTGTTTCAATTTAAAAGAATATTTTTTTTTATAGCTTTATGTATAAATGTAAACAGCGTTCAAGTTTAAAAAGAAATTAAGTACAAACATACTATGAAAGAACCTTTTGAAGATCAGGACTAAGTATGATTTTGAATATTATAATTTTGTTCCATGTAGATCTCTGTTTTTCTTTGTTTCTGAGATACTGTGGGAACTCAGCTTTGTTGCATCTTTTGACTAGTGAAGCAAGTTTTTAAAAAGAAGGCAAGTTTAACTCACACATTTATAATTGTCCTGTAATGAAAACATAATTGGTGAAGAATATAAATACTTAAAATCAGTGTTGAATTCAGACACTTTTCTCAGGGAGGGATTTCTGTGGCATCGGGATGGACGTTATAGATTTATGAGGGAGGGAGGGGGGGATTGAACTTTTAGACCATTGAAAACACACGATCTCAAAATTTCCGGTGGGATATCTTATTGCTCCGAGGGGGGGGGGGGGGTGTCCCTCCGGGCCACCCATTGAGATCAACACTGGTTAAAATTAACAGTATGAAAAATAAGAATTTGATGATTCGGAAATATTTCTCTAACTACCATCTCATTTATAACAAATATCAAAAGTTGATGTCTAAGAGCAGGTATCTGAAGTTCAAGTTACAATATAGGCATACAGGATGTTTATACAGTCTATGGATATCAGAATCATAAGGTCTTTGAAGTGTAAATATGAAGTAAATGTTTTAAAATTATGTAATTTTATTTTGAATGATTGTAGATTCATACAGATCTCTGGGGTTTTTTTTTCCATTAAATTTGCAACATAGAGTATTGCTAAGTTATGGCGTGATTGACAGCACATTAGGAATACTTGGCATAATATTTGTGGAATCGAACCATATTTTCAAAACAGAACTATGCTTTGTCTAAACTATCAGAAATCGTTCAAACATGTATATTACGACACTGCATGCAGAAACATCATTAATTAAATTGATATAATTGTAGCATTGGAGTTATATGAAAACATACTAGGTCATTCAAAATAGAAGTTATGATGGTTATTTCATAAATCACGATCATAAAAACATATTTCATGTGACAAAAGGATATCAAATCAAGCACAGCTTTTAGATATGGATTTATTGTGTAAGAGGCTGTAAATGTATTACTATGCAAAATTTGTAGTTTTTATATAGCCGCTCTTTTCCTAAAACTCATAATTTGGGCCTGAGAAATACATTAAAAAGAAGATTAAAAAAAAAAAAAAAAAAAAAAAAATTTTTTTTTTTACAAAAAATTAACTAGTTATGATACTTTTAATTTTCAGTGTTTTCAGGGCCTAAAATTACATTTTTCTTTTTTAATGAGAGAAAACACTAAATTCATAAAATTCAAAGTAATAAAATTCAAATTAAATAAAAATTAAAGTCATAATCATCAAATTCAAAGGTGAGTAATTTTTTGTTATAAACGAATGGATTTTCTTATGTCCATTTTAAATGCAGGGTAACATTTTCCTAAATATTCGAGTTACATGAAATGGAAGGTTGTATAGAATTTTTTATTTTGCATTTAAATGCATGTACAGCTCCTTGTAAAACAAAAACCATATTTAAAATCTGATCTGATTTGAACCATTTGATTCTACAAAAATTCGTATGCATTTGTATGCAAATTGGTTTAAATATACACACAATAAAATGGTTTTATGATGGAATAATAGCTTGGAGTTGGTTCCTTATTCTGTTTTAAAAATGTTATTTTAGCTTTAATTATATTAATCTTATTAGTAATATATTTGGAAGCCAATTAATAACTACTGTTCTTAAGGTTTGTTTAATTTTAAAAAAATCAATTTTAAAATATGCACTAATCTTTTTGAAAAGATTGATTAATGAAATAGATATTTCTTTTTGTAATTTCAGATGTTAAAGGCCAAAGAGATTGACATTCTTCCTCATTGAATAATTTAACTAAATTCTTCGAAAGCAAAGTATACAAATATTGTATTATATACCTGTTAAAGAAAAAGTTAACTTGGAGTAAATTATTTTCAGTTAGGTCATTTTTCGCTGACTCATCTTCAAACTCTTACAAGCAAAGATTTTACTTTTCAAACTGCTTTTGAAACTCTCTCAAAGCAGAAACTTAACTAAGAAAAACAGGCTACATAGCTAATAGTTGAACTTCTTGTAAATCTTAAGAAATTTATTTAAAATATCTGCTTTTTGTGAAGCATGTCAAAAAATAATTTCATTCAAGAGTATCCGACAAAAGAGCAACTCTCTACTCATAATGAGAAAAAAGATTTGATTAGTAATACTTGCTCTTTAAAATATTCTTCACATGAAAACTTGCCAAATCATACAGAGCAAAAGGCATTCATTTGTGAAGTATACTGCAAAGGCTTTTCTGATAATAGTAAACTAAAAACACATGTTAAAATTCACACAGTAAGAGAAAAGCGATATATGTGTGATGTTTGCTCTAAAGAATTTTCCTATAAGTCAGATCTAAATATGCATTATTGCTCTCATACTGCAGAAAAGCCACTTATCTGTACTGTTTGTTCAAAAGGATTTACCCGACTGTCAAGTCTAAAAGTACATTATCGCTGTCATACTGGAGAAGTGCCATTTATGTGTGAAATGTGTTCTAAAAGATTTCCTCACAAACAAACCTTAAAAGCACATTATCGCTGCCATACTGGAGAAAAACCATTTGTTTGTGAGATTTGTTCTAAAAAGTTTTGTTGGAAATCAGAATTAAATAAACATCTTTGCGCAAGCACACTTGAAAAAAACAGCCAGTTGTGATGTATGCTCAAAAGAATATGCTAATAATAAATGTCTACAGAATCATTTGAAAATTCATGCGAAAGAGAATAGATTTATTTGTGAAATGTAAAACTTTCTTAAGATTTATTATAAATATTACACCACATCCATCTAGAAAAAAAAAATAGATTTGTTAGTGTGCAAAAATAACTTTTCTACGGAGCAAAATCTAAATCAGTGTATTTACAGTATATTAGAATAAGATTCATTTGTCAAGTGTGTTTTAATAAAATTCTAAAAATGATGATGGAAAGTGAAATTTTTCCATTTATATAAAAGAAACGAAGATATTTGAAACATGCCTTAAATGTTTTTCTGAATATTCAAACATGGTTATACACATTTATATAAAAAAAAGGTGCATTTTTTTAGTTACCAAACACTTGAAAAATTTTAGTGTTCATTGCATTGTTTTTATTAAAATTTAAGAAAATTAAGCAATTTCTATAAAATGTCATTTGCAGCCCTATTTATTTAACAATAGGAAATTAAGAAGGGCTAATCATCTGGGATATTTATTCCACCCATATCCTCCGATTAGTTTAAAATTTATGAGAAGAAACCACTGTATCCTACTAATTCAAATTGTAGTACATTTCTTCTGAGCAGAATTTGTTTTATTCAGGAAAATGAAATAGATTTCATTTGTATAATTTTAAAAATTTCAAGCAAAAACAGTATGTATTACTAATGCAAGTTATGGTTTGCGATTTCTTGTAGAAGAATTACAGTATTCATTACCATCCAGTGCTATATGTACCACTACCTATACACACTGTACTTTTATTAAGCTATCGTGTGTACTGCCGGCTGCGACAACACAAATTATTTTAATTATTACAATTTCATAGATAATAACTTAGATAATATTATTTTGTTCAAGTTGCATGTATACAGCCGACTGTTACACTCTGTGATGGTACACAAATCATACATATTACAAATACTTTTTACACGTTTAGTCAATATCACTAAACTTATTAATTACCCTTTCAAAGTTGTCATTTTCATACTACAAACACTTTATTTTATTTCCAAACTGACAAATGGCACCAAAATTTTCATTTTAGAATTAACTTGAAACAAGTATTTATTTTAATCATTTTACGAACAGAATTTCTTTGCCAACTAAATATAACAATGGCATCTTAAGAAACTTTATTTTATATAGATGGTGGCACTCAGGATATTAAATTTATAATTGCTTTTTTTTAAGTGGAAAGCTATTCAAATTGCATTCAGAATACATAGCGACTCTTATTTTTCTCAGTTTAAGTGTTATTTCATTTTGTCATTTTATACAATGTTAAAGTCTATTAGTTTAATATAATGATTAATTTATTATGTCTTACACCTTAAAATTTTTTTCTCTTTATTAATAATAATCTAGGCATCTATTTTATAATGCTGGTCTTTTAAATGAAAGATTTGAGAAAGAATGTCAGCTATACTTTCATCTTGTTTTTTGCATTCATTAAAAATTATTTTTCTCTGAAATGTTTGTAATTTTGTCTACTGTGAATAAAAATCTAAAACCAAATATATTAGGGAAATTGTATGTCTGTTTCATATGACAATGCATTGTACATGGCAATTCTCTTCCTACTCCATATATTAATTGATTTTCTAAATACTATTCCTGCTTAAATAATCCAAATAAAGTTGTATTTAATGCATACATTTTTTTTTTCATTTAAGCTGTTATGATTAGATAGATGCCTTACTGGGCTGTAATTTGATTTCAATGTCATTTTTAAAGCCTTGCTTAGAAATAAGTTTCTATAAATTAAAATATGTTATATAACTGTTAACTTATTAAGAACAATATTGTTGCACGTTTATAATATGTTCCACGTTAAATAAGTTTTTATTACTATTTAAAATTCCTATTTGAAAAGATTTCTAGTTTAAAGTATAATCATATGTAATGCTTGGGACATGATTCCCTCTAAAATCACCTCTGTTTGGAACCAAGCCTGCATTTGCATATTAAATCAAATGTAGGTTTTTCTTTCAATGGGACTAATAAAATTTCGCGTCTTGAACGGGTTACCGTATTAGGAGGTTTTATTTTAAGATGTATCCATAAAACAGGCGTTTCTCAAGGGCAGAGGAAAATTCGCTTCCTCAGCAATTTTGCATATTAACAGAGTTCAACTGTCTGATATTGCACCATATCGTCAGGCTATATGGAGATGCATGTTTACTTAATATATTTTTTAAATTAAAGAAATGTTTAATTATAATATTTAACTACATACACAAAATTTTGAAATTATTTATCTTAATTTTTAAGGATTTAAAAAATATATAAACATTTATATTTTACTGAGTACAGGTGAACGTTTCACTATCCAATTGTGCCAAAGCTGAATTTAAAACTAAGCTCAGTAAATCGTATTAATGCAGTAACTGATTTCAAACTTGTCTTTTGGGTTTGATAAATGATCATTAATCAATCAGTTTTGTTGTCCCCCTGATTACAGCTCAGGACTGTCGACTTTTTTTTATGTTACATTGTATTCCAATTTATAAATATTTTTCTTTCTGAGAGATTTTACTTTAAAATATTCTTGTATAAGAGTGGCAGAGATGGTTTAAAAAAAATCTTACAAGTAGAACAAAAGTAGCCCACTAAGAAGTATATATCTGAAACTGTAGTTAAAAGGTTAAAGGTGTCATAGCAGTTAACATACAGTCGAACCCGGTTAAGATGCTCAATTTTAATTAATACACTGATTTTTTTCAGGTCAGTTAACCGTCACCCTTAAGAATAATGGAAAAATATCACGTGTAATACGCGAACGGTTATTACGCGATATTGTTTCGATCTTTTGAGGCAAAAATTCACAAGACCAAGATGCACATTTCTCTTATTTTCTCCACAGTGTTTCAATTTAGCAGGATTTTTTAATAATTTTGATATATATTTACTGCTATTTCTTAATAACAATATCCGCCTTACTAAATTACAGATTAATTAAAGCAAATATTATTAACCGGAAATTTTGAATAAAAATTCGCCCATTAAATTAGCAACACTGGAACTCCTCTTTGATTCCGTAAACTAATATTCTTTGTCTCTTGCTTCATATACGTTTTTAGGTAAGTAGAGAAAAAATATTTTTTTGCTGCTTGTTACGTATTTTTCCTTCTTTTCGTGGTGTATGTTATTGGTTGGTTGTATTTATGATGGCCAATTATCTGCACGAGGGATATAGGCCCAGGGGGTGTGCCCTTCGTGGGGGGTCTTTCTGAGGGAACCTAATCCATATTAACGCTTGGAAATCCAAGGTTCGAAGAAAACCATGAAAACTGCGAAAGATTAGGCCGACGGGCGTGATTGGGTTCGAACCCAGCACCTCCCGTCTACCAGCTTTGAGAGCAGAGCCTCTCGGCCACTGGTGGGGCTGTGTATGTTATTGATTCTTGATTTTCTTTTCATACACTATAGGAAATGCGACCTTAGTACTGTATGCTTTGAAATGCATTTGAAGAGAAAGGGAAGCGTTATTTCATTTTCAATTAAATTTCTTTGTTATTTTCATCTGAGGCCTGTTTTATTTTCGGTTGCAACGTATTAATCTACAAAAAAAAGTAATACTTAAATCCATTTTTATTTCCACTAATTATTCCAGTAAAAAAAGAGAAAGAGAGTTAAACTTGAATACAGCTAAGTTTTAATTTAAATATGCATAATAGACAAATTTTTCTACAGTAAACATATACGCTAAATATCTTTCGAAGAAAACGAAGTTTATTTAGACGATTAGATGTGTAAATACCGTCAGTTCCTGCAACATTATGTCTGACGTTTAATACGAGAGATTTGACCAGTCCCTTCAAACGTATCTTAACCGGGTTTGACTGTACTAAGTTCTCAGCAATGTTCGTAATTTTTGCTAATTAAGTGAACATCTCGTATATAACGAACGTGAAAAGAACTAACCAAACACTTCAATAAGAAACACGAAAATAAATGGTTATTATGTCTTAATAACATTAACAAGAAACACACTCACTTTGATTGAAATATGTGATGGCAGGTTATGGGGAGTGTCCAATGCCCAGAAGCTTTTCGGCATTCCCCCCAAATCAAAAGAGTTCTTTCTTTTCTTTTTTTCTAAATTAAAGATTCTTTTTAATTTGTGGGGAATTTGGGTGTTATAAATTGATATTACGATATCGTTGCTAAGTTAACCACAATGAAGTCTGTATTTTTCACAAATAACGGCAGAAAATAGTATTTTTAAGATTTTTTTTTCGAAATTATTTTATTTATTTTGGCACCCTCATTAGCAACAGGACCAACGTTTTATAGCAATTACGCTTTTGGTTAAAAATGTATATTTTGTTAGTTCATTATTTTTCATAAAATTCTTGATTTTAAAGATTAACAAAGTTTCTTTTTAATTTGTGGGGAATTTGGGTGTTATCAATTGATATTACGATATCGTTGCTAAGTTAACCACAATCAAGTCTCTGTTTTTCGCAAATAACGGCAGAAAATAGTATTTTTAAGATATTTTTCTAAATTATTTTATTTATTTTGGCACCGTCATTAGCAACAGGACCAACGTTTTATAGCAATTACGCTTTTGGTTAAAAATGTATATTTTGTTAGTTCATTATTTTTCATAAAAATCTTGATTTTAAAGATTAACAAAATTTATAGACACCCGTAAAGGTTAACAAAATTTATAGACACATGTAAAAGATTTTAAATGTAACAGTAATCTACATACTTTATTTATCATTCACAGATTATTTGTTGATTAGAGATTGAGTCAATAATGTCAACTAATCGCAATTTTTCAAAATTTTAATGATTTCTTTTCTCAAACAATATTTCATCTCGGAAAAAAATTACTGGTGATTATATCTTAACAGTAAGAACAAACACACCCAGTTTCATTGAAATCTGTGATGATTGGTTACATGCCTGCCTGAACTTACTGAAGGGGAATGCTCAGACTTACTCATTTAAATAATTGATTATTTATTGTTACAATAAAATGACAATAAAAACAGACACAACAAAGGTTTCAAAGTTTGTGTGGTGGTGGCATCTTAGAGAATTTAGATATCCCTTTTTAAGCAAAAAACTGTCAAAATATGGAGGATTCTCATCTTTGTATTTATTTTTTTATTTCTAAATTTAGTGGCAAAAAATTTTTTTTTAACTCTAGTGTAAGCCTCTCTTACAAATGTCACTGTTTTTGAATTAAAAAAAGAACGTAGGGCTACAGTTGGGATTTTATAGCAATTCAAAACTTTTTAATGAAAACAAATAAAAAAATTTTTTCAAGAAATTTTTTGGAAATATGAAATGAGTAATAAGATACTACAGCATCATCTGATGTCCATTACAAACAAAATAATTTATTTCACAGGCAAAGAAAAAAAAAATTATCTATCAGAAAGAGTTCAACTGATAGAGTAATATTTAGAATTTCTCAAGCCAACGGAACTATGAGAAATATTGACTGTTGACAGTATTCAAGAAAAATTGCCAAAAGAAAAAATTACTGAAAGATATTTACTTTTGGAATTTTTTAAATAAACAATTTTATGTCTAGTATTTAAGTATTGCGCGGTAGCGCAATACTTATTTATTTCCAGTGTCACTTCTCAATGTTAATTTAACATAGAAAAGCCTATGGAGATCATAACTTTTTCATTTTTTCTTCCCACCTTTTTGTCCCTGATGCCACTCATTTTTTATTCTTTACTAATTCTAATGATATTATTAATTTAAAGTGTAAAAAAGTTTGCCTGACGTCAGGGTCAAAACGAATGGTAAAATGCCTTTGCATATGGGTGAATTATAACCCAGAGAGAAACATGGGCCAATTTATTTTTACGTTTTTCAAATATTTTTCTTAATAATTCCAAATTTCGCTTTTTTTATTGAGAATCAACGGACATTTTTCCAATAAAATTTAACATTTTTTTTTTCATTGTTGCCAATAATTCAAAAGCCGTAATAATAATTTGATTATTTTTCGTTGAATGATTTTCACATGCAAAAATTACTGAAATAGTTTTCTTTTAAGAATTAAAAAAAAGTTGAATATGGCGTCATAGAAGAAATAAAAATGACATTTTCAAACAGATTTTTTACGTTCAGATTGAAAGTTTTTGCCCAAAGTACAGCAACTTGCATTACTGCACTGGTAAAACGCTTTGAATTATACATAGGTAAATTGCATCACAAATTGTGATACGATACCGCATGAATCAAAGCCTGATGATGGTACCCTCCATTAATTTTGAAATGTGTTCGTCTGAATGCAGTAGTTACTAAAAAACTTGACATATTAAACAAAAACCTAATTTGAAGACCAAATTAAAAAAACAAAATTTATTTCCTACATCGTTTAAGCCCGAGAAGGGACAGATATTAAGGTATTTCATTCAATTCGTTCTACATATAATGTTAAATTTTTGTAACAAATTAGTTACACCAATTGTACATTAAAAAATAAAAATAAAATTCATACAACATGATACTTTAAACACCCTAAAAACTTAGATTCCGTTCAAATAAAATCGAAATAAATCTTAGACTTTTTTAAAGTTTTATATTTTGCATGTATCTTATTATTTTACGTACAATCATCATAAAAATAATACAAAATCTGCAATACAAATATTTACAACTGAAAATTGGAAAACGTCTAAGATTTATTTCGATTTCATTTGAACGGAATCTAAACTTTTAGAGTGTTTAAAGTATCATGTTGTATGAATTTTATTTTTTAATGTTCAGTTGGTTTAACTTATTTGTTACAAAAATTTAACATTAAATGTAGAACGAATTGAATGAAATACCTTAATATCTGTCCCTTCTCGAGCATAAACGATGTAGGAAATAAATTTTGTTTTTTTAATTTGGTCTTCAAATTAGGTTTTTGTTTAATTTATTTACACATTATTAATTTCTGTTAATAGTAAATGCTAAATTCCATAATAATAAAAATAAAACTGTTCTAAAGTCTTAATATAATACTTTGGCCCAGACATATTGAACAATGTTTACAAAGTAAATGTAATGATGTGTAAAAATTTATCATAGCACAACATCCGATCCCAGAGCGTGCAGTATAATGATCTACTGTATTGATACGTTCAGGACATAATTCACTATGAATATATAACATTCTGAGTACTATCGGTTTATTTATGGTCACCTTGTACATTTACAAAGTAAGTTAATGATGAGTGAAGTGATCTGTGTAGTACAGAGTTCTATCCTGTAGCAGAAAAGAGAAACTTGACAGCAGAACTGTCAGATTATTTGAAACTTTGTAGATTAATCTAACAGCCTAAAAATAAAAATTGGGTTTAAAAAATGATAAAATTTACTTTTTCTCTAGATTTATTCAGCTAATTGACTCTTATTTTATTTTGTTTGTAAACGTAAGTGTTGCTTATTTCATGGATTACTATAATATTATTTTTTGTATAATAGTAGGATTGACCCAACATTGTTCGGTCAAATAAATTTTACTTTGCTGCAGGCTGACACAAAAGATTCTGCTACTGTGAAATGTAATATACAAAACTTCTCACCTCAAAGCACTGCACATTTCAAAGACCCACTGTATTAATCATTGTTAGGAAAGACTTAGATTTTATTTGTTTAACTGGACAAATTTATTGAAGAATAAAAAGTGTTAAAATCTGTATACTATTCGTAATAAAAATAATTGTTATGGTAAAGCTGTACTTCGTATATAAGGTACGGTCAAAAAATTTCCGGAATAGGTCAATTACATATTATTAAAATATAAAACTATAACTTTACCTTATTGGCCTTCAAAGTACATTCCGCCTGCATCCACACACTTCTTCCAGTGTTCATATAACTGTTCAAAATACTCCTTGAATCCATTTTTTGAGACGTCCTTCAGTAGCTTCGTCGCATTTTCGATCACCTCATCTGAATCCATAAAACGGTGTCCCTTCAATTTCATTTTTAGCCGTGAAAACAGGTAAAAATCTGCTGGTGCTAGGTCGAGGGAAAAAGGAGGGTGTCCAGAGTGGTAACACTGTGTCTGGCATGGTAATTATTCACAATCAAATCGCGATGTGGTGAAGCATTATTGTGTAAAAGAAACCAATCGTTTCTTGCCCATTTTTCAGGCTTTTTCCATCTGATTGCATCCCGTAGTCGTTTAAGGATCTCCAGGTAAAGTTCTTTATTGAGAGTTTGGCCTTCAAAAGTAAATTCGTAGTAAATGACACCCTCGAACACGCTCAACATTTTCATCTGCGGTGAAACATTTTCATCTGCCCAGTCCATTGATGTTTGTGCGACCTTCATGAAAACACTTATGCCACTCATTAACAGTCATTTTTTTTTCCATGGCATCGTTTCCGTATGCTTTCTTCAGCATCTCGAACGTCTAGGAAGATGATTTCTCGAACAAAACGCAGAATTATGTTTGCACGCTACTCTACACACGACATTTCAAAATCCGACGAATGAAAATTTCGCTTTGTCAAAAATGATCTGCAGCCGACGCCGATAGTACCAGGAATGAATTCCAGACGACTTTGTGTTTTCCTTATTAGTGCTGCCAACCTCCAAAAAAGATATTTCCCCTCCAACATACACCTGCGTGAATGTAGGCCACCATTGCGGGAATTTATTGACTGAACCTCGTATATTATATTACAGTAGTCTCCCTCAAATCTGCACAGCTTGGGACCAGAGGTTGTGCGGATTTCTGGTCATTCCTTTGTTTACATCTTATAAACAGTAATTTGAATGTAATAATGCAATCAAAATTAAAATGAAACTTATAATATAGTAAAATATTAAAATAATTAACTGAAATAATAAAAATGATTAAAATATTTAAAATAAAGGTCAAATGAATAATTAATAAAAATGAAACTAAAAATAGATCTTCCGGTCGGTCTCTACATGTACTTTACGAAAATGAAATGAAATGATTGTGAAGTAATGAGGAAATATAAATATAACTAACAATAACAAATATAACTATGTAAAACTTAAGAGTGGCATAGAAAGGGGGAAGCATATTGATAGTGGATCGAATTAATAAAGAAAACTGAATACCTGTAACTAGTAAATTATTAACAACTTGCCCCTCTTTAAATTTGATTTTTGTTTTGTTTTTGGGGCACTTTCTACATTTATTTCATTCCTCATTTCTACATTCAGTTAAGACCATAGGACCCAGATGAAATACAGGGTGGTTCAGAACTATATGTCAAAAATGTAAAGACAGGTAGAGGGGACCTAAATAAGCAAATTTCGTATAAGAATGTGGGTGCAGAAATACAGCACTGAGGCAGTAGTGGGCGCTGTTAAGTGTGGATGAAAGAGCTTAGCTGGCTTGAATCGTCATTATCTTATGGATTTCGAGCAACATGCATTGTTACACCAATCTACATGTCGGGGAGCTTGTCGACATGCATTTCATGCTGAGGTGCACTAAAAGATGATTTCTGTAGACTATAGTGTGCAGAGCATTAATTATTCATTACAGAGTCACACAAAAGATTTTGGCTATGCAATGATCTACGAGGAAAAAACTGTTTGCAGCATATTTTAATTATGTTGCTTTATTTCAAACATGATGAAATTAATATACAATTACTGGGTTGGGTTGATTTTTGACGGCCGATTATCTACTCGAGGGATATAGGCCCTAGGGGGAGTGCCCTTCGTGGGGGTCTTTCTAAGGGAACCTAACCCGTATTTACGCATGTATAATCCAAGGTTTCGAAGAAAACCACGAAAACTCCGAAACGGTTAGGCCGACGGGCGCGATTGGGTTCGAACCCAGCACTTCCCGTCTACCAGCTTCGAGAGCAGAACCTCTCGGCCGCTGGTGGGGCATACAATTACTGAGGTTTATTACAAGATGTTTGTAATAGAATATGACATGCATCACATTTATCATTCATTTATAGGAGCACATAAAAGATTTCTGATACAATACTGTATCTGAAGAATTGTATATTAATTATGATAATTAATAATTATGAATGATTGCTGAAAGTGCATTTCCTGATATGCTAAGCGTTTTAAGTTAAATTAAATTTTTGCATACCTAGTAGAGTGTACAAATGCTGTAGACCATATACAGGGCTACACAAAATATTTTGTAAACATTAATGATAATGAACGCAAATTCCTTGAAGGTGCTTTTTAATTTGAGTTCTGAATTTTCCAGCTCAACTATATTTTGTATACCAAGAGATGTTTGTTACACATAAATAAAATCATATACAGGAATACACAACAAACTGGATACATGGCCACCTATGAATGTTAATTACTGTAAGTGTGATTTCAGTAGTTTTAAGTGTGTTTTTGCCTGAATTTGAATTCTCAATTATGTTATGCAATTTCTAACTTAACTAAATTTTAGCATACTAAGTAGCATATATACAAATCTATAGACCATATACAGAGCTGTACAAAAGAAATGGAGTACCTTTTCGGCTATTGTAACTAGTCTTTTTAAGAAAGTCTGTTCTTAAAAAAGGTTATGCATTTTCTTAAATGATTACTTAGGTATTTTCTTTATATTATTAAACGGAGTAGTTTTGTTGAAGTTTTCTGGAAGTGTTTCATAATCTATGCTACATGAATGATTTTTTTTTGTTTTAATATAACAAAGGATTTTATTTATCTTTTAAAAATTAAAGTTTACAAATCGTTCATCTTTGTTTAAAATTGGCAAAGTACCTTTATTTGCAGAATTCACAATCAAAATGATAAAATATTATTGGTACTTTTTCACATTCATAATTACCTTTTAATAAATAAATGCATGAAACTCAGATCCTTTTGTGTTTCAAAGGATCTGACATGTTTTATATTCCCTTAAACATGTAAACACACTTTTAAAATTTTAGTCAAACTTGGTTTTTAAACTGAAATTCAAGTCAAGACAAAAGGTCAGGTACTAAGAGTTTAATTAAAGGTATAGACCATTTATTTTACTTTCTAATTTTAATTATTTTTTCAATTAATTTACAGCAGTGAAATTACACTCGAAATTATTGAATATTTAATATATGACTTTTCACATTGCTAACTAAGCGTAGAACCCACTTTTCACATTGTTGATTCTATGCCTAATGAGTAATGTGATAAATCACATATTAAGTATTTTACCGTATTTTTCGGCCTATAATCCGCAGCCGCAATTTTTAGTGCTTATAAAAAAAATTTCATCGGATAATCCGCATCGGCCTATAATCCGCGGATAATATGCCGGACTATACGAGGATTACTCATTGTTTTCAACATTCTAAAGTACTACTAATAAACCACCTCCCTATTTATTTAGTAGCTCTATTTAAATGATAATTGTAATAAAATAATTGAAAAAAAGTAATTATAAAATAATTACAAGTTAAAAATACAAATACTTTTTTTTCATTGAATCTTATATCTAAAATGTAGACTGTCTTGTGTATACAGATAATTCTATAATGATTGCTGTTTTTAAATCATTTTCCGCTTTCATAATAATGTTCAGTTTAAATTCTGTACTGTTAAATAACACGTTTTCTGTTAGACATTATTTATTATATTGCATTGCAATTTTTGAAAGAGATGAGTTGAGAAATGCTTTGTTCTTCTTAAAAACATGTTGCCAAAAGGCTAAAAATTATAACATAAAAATCAGAAGCCACTCCCACTAGCACGTACACGTCATATGTGAACGAATCACGAGCGACTCCGCGTTCGGTCGATAGTAAACAATTGTGTGATAGCTGTTTACATTTTTATTTTGACTGCCGGTAAAAATATATTTTCTGACATGAACTTCTGCTTAAAAAAAAGTCTGCAGATAAACCACACCAGTAGATAATCCGCACTTAAAATTTTTGAGGTTTTTTAATAGATAATCTGCGGATTATAGGCCGAAAAATACGATACTTTACTTTACACACATACTTAAACTTTATACATGTACTATAGATAATTTCATTTTATGCAACTATGAATATTGGTTTAAATTATCTTTTAAATGTATCAATCTTGAATATGGATAATAAGGAGGTAAAAAGCAAAACATTTGAATGAAGCTGTTATGCAGTAACATTGCATTCAGTGGAGCAAACGATGAATCTAAACTTTTTTCTATTTTCTACTGCATTTGTAATGTTGCCTGGATCTACATTATACATAAAATTTTAAGATATATGTATATTTAAAATCTCAACAATGAAGCCTTTTATTATCTATATGAAAGCATTACATATTTCTTGAAATATTGTCAATGTTGATGTTTTAAATAGATTTTAAGCCAAAATAATCATAAGGTATCAATTGTAATCATCAGTTATGTAGTTTATTAATAAAGATGTGTAACATTTGTATGATAAGAAAATTTATTGTTTAACTCTTTGTCACATGAATAAGACTTAAAATTGGATTCATGCTGGAATGAAAAATATTTTTACTTTACTAAATTTCAAATAGCAGAGTGGAATTATTTATGTTTTAGATTTGTTCTATACAAGAAATTTTTTAGTAATAGGTTATTAAGCAAAACTATCATCAAAATGTAACTTAAAAGAATTTCAGTAAATATACCATAAATTTTGACAAAATAAAATACATGAATAAATACACATTTGCCAGTGAAACAAATTTATTTAACACAAATGCATTAAAATATCTTTTTACAAATGTGCAAAGTAATGGCTGTGCAAGATTTCCCTGCCTTTAACAATTTCCAACATGTATCTATTGCCAACAACAGAAGGATGTACTGCATAAAACTCAGTTGCTTCTTCCTCTACAAAAACATTCTCCAAAGACGGGCATGACTGGATGAGAGAAATGATGCCATTACTAGTCACTCCAGGACAATACACAAGACAAATTGTCTTCAGGTGTAGAAACTTTGAATTATTAGAACTTAAATCATCATCTGTTAAATCTGTAGAACACAGATATAACTCTTGTAAATTAAGTGCATGGCTGTTTATTGCTTGAAATGTTCTGGAACTGATTTTTGTGTATGACAAATCCAATATATGTAACTGGTTAAAAAAAGAATTGTCATTTTTAAACCAGGAATCATTTACATATATACCCCCTAAAAACAACCGTTTCAAATCGGGCATTCTTGAAAATGGAAGGTTATTAATGTCTCCAAAACCACAGCAACTAACAACTAAAAGTTCAATTTTTGAAACATCACCATATTTTATTTTTCCAGGACCATCGGGAGCTGTACAAAAATGAAATACCAATACTTGAATCTTTTGTAAATGCCGACTGCATAAATCTACAACTGTTGGAAGAGTGTCTGATAGTATGGCATTATCCAAAATTAACCTTTCGAGATGAGGGCATTTTATTTTAAGCTTTCTACAAAGTTTCTCAAAATACAATAATTCTTTCCAATCATCACAAAAGGTAAAATTTAATCTAAGACGAGAGACACAAGATGGTAACCGATTCACAAAACTTTTAGATATGTCAGTTTGGGACTCATGAGAAGAAGAAAATTCAACATCAACCTTTTTCCACAACATTGGGCTTTTTGTCAGAACATTCCATCTTTTGCACACTCTGCAATAAAAAAAAAAATCGTAGATATGTAAATGCATAATTGTACATATACTATACTATAATTTTGGCTGTTACAAATAGACTCTTGAACATCATTCAAATATACAATATTTATAATTTGTACATGTCTCTGTGTAATATGCATATTAATTTTAAACTGTCTCACAATAAACATAACACAGAATTGTAATTCTACATTTAAATCCCTGCATATTGTACAGAGTAATTAAAAAAAAGTGTTAAAATCTAATGAAGGAGGCAAACTTACATGTGAAAAGCATTTATTATGAGATTTTTTCTGTTTTGTACCTTGACAAAGTGAATCTTTAATACCGTAAAATCCCGATTGTAAGCCTGCCTCAAAAGTAAGCCCTCCTCACTCACTTTTTTTAGAATTTTGATTTTATTTTCCATCCCTAAATATAAGCTCCTACCCGTGAAAAACTTTTTTTGTGAAAAAAAATGGTTTTAAAAACCTAAGGAAGTTAATTTTGACTGTTTCGACTTTTTTTGGTAGATTTCCATATGTTTTTATACAATCTTGATGAAATCTCCCCCCCTCCCACCATTCATGAAATGTCTGCTTCCATTCTTTGCCCTCCCTCCACAGCACAAAAAGTTAAAATATTGAAAATCTAAATTCTTTTGTTCTATTTGTTGCTTAATAATAAGTAGCAATAAGTAAAGTAACAGCAAGTTTAGTAACAATAAGTAAATAAACAAATATCTAAATGACACTCTTTTCTCCAAAAGTTCCTCTTTCCCCACTCACCCCCAGCCGGCAAAGTTTAAAATCTTTAAAATTATTATTATTATTTTTTTAATTCTGCCTTATTTCTTATTTTGTAGTAAGATGATTTACCAAAAATCTCATAAGTCTCTCTCATCTAAAATCTCCATCCTCTTTGAAATTTTTGCACCACCTTTGCCTCCAAAAAAAAGGGGGGTGGGATATCTAAATATGTGGGAGGAAAGTGAAAGTTTTCTTTTTGCAATTTGCCACCCCTGAATCACATGTATATTTTATGTTTAAATAGATTAAATAGAGTAAAAAAGGATTTTATACTGTGTGTATTGGGGGCGAGGGAAGCCAGGCAAAAAAAAAAAAAAAAAAAGAACACTTTTTCTGAGAGAAATTTAGGTGGTTATTTCAATATTTTTACAACAAAATCACTAATCAAGCAGACAGAAAAATAAAGAATATTACAGATTTTAAACTGCATGAGATTTAGAGGGGGGGGGGGGGGGGAGGAAGAATGTTCAAGATATGAAGATGGGAGACAGGGGGATAGTAGCAAAGATTTTTGAGAGGATGAAATAAATTAGGTGATGCATTATTTATTTGTTACTATAGTGTATTAAATATGTCAGAAAGTAAATTTAAAATTAAAGTGTTTTATGGGTTAAATTATTCATGTTTGGTATCAGAGAAGGGAAGAGGGGGAAGCAGGTTTTTTATATTTTTTTAGAAGAGAGACTTAGATGATTGATTAAATATTGTTGTAATAAAATAACAAATAAAGTAAATTTGAAAAAAATAAAATTTTACAGGAAGACGCAACTGGGATGCCCACTCACATTAATTTTATTCTAACATTTTATACATAATTAAATTTGATTCAAGTGTTTATATATACTTTAATTCATGTGTTTGATAAAATTGTGCAAGAACTGCACACAGGTTAGAAGTGTAAGTTTGTTAGCTTTCCGAAAAATTGTACTTTTCAGCTGAAAACCCGATTAACTCCTAAAGTACTCGAGCAATTTAGATAAAAAAAATTTTTGACGGTAGAGTATAAATATAAGATCATATTGTCAGAGAGTATTAAAAATTTTTAATTAGTTTCAGGGAAAAAAAAAATCAGAAAAATGGAGAATTTCTGAAAAATTACTATTGCTCTAAAATAAAAACTTTTAGCCGCAGATAAAACTACCTGCCATAAGTCTTGAGCATAATCGAGTGAATATGGATTCCAAATTTCTACAAAATCGGTCTGCTAGTTTTCGAGGAAACGGATCTTAAAGCTTGCATATTTCCTATAGGATTGCACCAAGTCTTCCCTTAAATTTTGCATAAGGGCTTTTTGTTGGGAGACATTTTAGGAGGGAAGGCATTTAGATATTTTTTTTTACAAATAGGAAATCTGCAAAAATACGGAAGATTCTCACCCCTGTATTTGCCTTATTTACTTCTAAAGTACTGGTAAAGGTGATTTTTAATGATTTAAAACTTCTTTTGTTTTCGAAAAAGGGGGGGGGGGGCTTACAATCTAGATTTTACGGAAATAAAAAAAAACATTTCTTATGTGCATGAAATTTTCACAAAACATTTTAATTATTGTTCTAGTGTAACAATATATTGCAAAGATTTTCAGTAGGATGCCATTACTTTTGGAAGAAAATAAATCGTGACTCTTGGGTAGTGAGTATAAATACTTGTAAGTTGAATACTTGCATTCAGAAATTAAATTACTTTGTATCAGAAATAATTTTGTTGTTGAGAGTCGTGAAATTTTTTTATAGTCCTTCAGAAACTGACTTCAGGATACAAGCATGTAAATCAGTAGTTTTCGATCTTTTTCTGGCCAGGCCCCACCTAAGTATCTCTAAAACAGTTATGCCTCCTCCCCTATTTCCACAACATTTACTTCATACTTCATATTTTAAAAAATTCTTTACTTCTTTGTTATAGTGGTCTCAAAAGATGAATCGCCAAATGACAGAGATACATCATTAAGTTAGATTATAAAATCTAATCAAAACATTTGCAGTCCTACAGAAACAAGATGTGTTTATATTATCCTCATATTGCTTTTTTATTGGTGTTTCAGGACATCTTTCATATGTTTTTTTAATTCCATGTTGTATTGTTTTTCTAGAATCACCTGCATTTATTGTTATAAATATGAAATTAATCTTTGATTTATTCATTACTAAGATGGATGCAATATCATTATTTCAAAAGCAAAGACTTTTACAAAACAAATAACAACTGTAAAGTACCGAAAGTAAGCCTTCTCTGAATACAAGCCCTCCTCCCTCCATATATATGAATTTTTCCTTTTTTTTTTTTTGGAAAAAGCACCATTTATAAGACACTCCTTCAAGTTTTATTTACTGAGGTTTTGAATCCTTCTGTTTTTCAGGAAATTCCATAAGTTATTTGTTTCCAAATGCTTAAATGAATATTTCTTATGGAATTTATTTTTATGTAATCTCAGGAGTGTTCTTTTCAAAGGTCACGGCTACAGTTTCCCCTATCCAATGAAATCACGGTCAGAGAATATGACACTCCTCCATATTATTTTTATCTAATCTCTTTATGTATCATTGTATCAGAATGACATAATGTTCACTACCAAACCTTTGAAAGGAATGTTCCTTTTGAAGGTCATGGCCGCAGTTTCCCCTATGCAATGAAATCACGGTTGGAGCATGTGAAATTATATTGGAATGGATGAGCTTCTTTCCACTGGATGCTCATCCAGTGGAATGTAAGTCTAGAATGTAAATGGAATGTAAGTAATGTAAGTCTCACACACATGTGTCGTCACTCTTCCCTCAGTAATTAGGCGACAAACTGCAGAATGCAGAAGTGACTGTACAGAGAGAAGAGGGCTCAAAGTAGCCAGAGAAAAAAAACTCAGGCGATTGCCTACAGTCAGTGGCAATGCCACAGATGACAAAAGTGCGAGCAGAGAAATGACAGTGGGATATCATATCTAAGTTATTTTATGTAAATTTGTTTCATTAATTTATTATTTTTATAAATGGAAACTACTTAATTTCTATGGAAGGCAATTTTAAAACCAAAATATGTTAATTTGATCTGATTTCATTTTGAAAATTGTACAAATCCTGTGAAATCTCCATAAATTCCAAATATACCCCCCTCACCCTTCCAATTTTCTTATCCTTTTCACAAATGTTCCAATAATAAGCCCCCCTTAAAATCATTAGAGTTTCTTGTCTGCTAAATGGGGACTTACTTTCTGTATGAAACTGCATGTTACTAATAATGAAGCTATATATGCATAGAAGCAATGTAAAATGTTGCAAACGAAGAGAAAGACTGTGTTGCAATTATTTTAAAGTGAGAATACCATTTGTTACTGCCTTGAGATTTATGTACTGTTAGGCAGAGAAATTAACATCCAGACAATGGTGTAAATAACAATTATATATGGGTAAAATGAGGACAGCTGATTGGAATAGTTACATGAGAGAAGTATTAATAAACTAAAAAGTTGTTATTCTTGTGAAGTACTCTAAGAAATTATTATAAAACATCAGTATTAATCTGTTATGGAACAATGTAAACTATTATATTATTTAATTCAGTAGTATTTATTTTTATATCGCTAGATATATATTATTTATATATCTATTTTTTTCATGCTTCACGAATTTGGCTAAAACCTTGGGTGAAATTGCTGCAACTTGGTATAATCAATTCTGAGGACTACTATAACAAATTACTACCAAAAATTCTGGATTTTAATTATTCACATGGAAGAAGCTCAAAAGGCTATTATTCTGGTATAAACACATTTTAGTTTTTTTTAAACTAGCCTCCATAAACAAAATAAACATTTTAAAAAAGGACAATTGAACCACTGAAGAAGTTATCACTAAGAAATTGCTGTAAAAATAATAAAGTGATATGAAAAAAAAATAGAGCAAATAAATTTTCAAATTATATAACAAAAAACTGGAATGCATATTACAATATTACTCTGTTGAAATTTTCTCTGTGTTAGTTTAATTAATTAGTTTAATCCCTATACAGTTTTTTTAGGCTTCAAACACATAATAAACAGACTTCATACAGGAGCTTTTTGACTGAAAAAGGTCATATATTTCTGTACCTGAGCCGAATTATCATAACTCGCATTTCACTTAGTTTTCAGGAGAAATAAAGGAAACGTAACCTTGCAAGACAATGCTTTTCTCACATATTGATATCATATATATCTTATAATACAAGTATAGTGATAGTTTGGCTCGAAAGAGAACAGTTTCTTCAGTATAAAAAGTAGGGATGCAACGAACATTCGGGAGATATCCAGTATCTGGTCTATTCGGCTTAAAAGCCCAATATTTGATTTGGCCAAATAATACAGTACTATTCAGCCAAATAGCTCAGCCGAATATTAAAACAAAATCATTTATATTCATAACAAATAGTATCAATTGATATATTTTAAATAACACACCTATAAGTTTATATTTATGTGCAACACATTAAGGAAATTTAAATGTATATTAAATTTATAATACAATTTAATTTAAAATATTAAATAAAAATTTAATAATTATTTGAATTTTCTTAATGTGTGATATTTGAAAAATAATCTTACTTAAAAATTTCAAGTAAATTTATTAATTATTTCAATTTTCTTAATGTGCAATATTTAAAAAATAATCTTACATAAAAATTTCAAGTAAATTTATTAATTTGAATTTTATATATATTATAAAAATGATTTAATTATTCTTGAGTATTACACATTAAAGAAATTTAAATATTCATCCAATTTCTGGAATATAGTTATAAAAGTACAGTAAAGGTGCATAAAAAATATACAGGGTGATTCAGCTCGTCGGTGACAAACTTTAAGGATCGATAGAGCACACCTAGACGAACATTTTTGAATGGGGAATGTAGGGTCCCTGACGCGATGGTAAGGCGCTAGGCGCTTTCGAAAATTTGGGTGCCGAAATTCGAAACGTCATAAAAACTAGGGAAATGGTTAGATTTTCTTGCTTGTTGCGTCGAAATGATTCTGTTTGTTTAGACTTTCTTCAGTACCAATTTGATAAGCGTATCTCTTAAAACATGGATAGGGGGCGCTGCAGACTTTGGAGAGCTAGACAACAACTTTAAGCCCGTTATTTTGATAATTTAACACATGCTCGCCAAAGTTTATACTCTAACTTAAAGTTTGAACCCAAAAGTAGAGCCCTGCAAAAAGCGTAAGAGCCGGAATAAAATGTCAAAGTACAGGGTGGTCGAAACTCGAAGGCTCCTAGGAGATAAACAAACAGATTTCTTGACTTATGGCATGCATTTTCATGATTCTGTTTGCTGGGGCTCTCTGAAACTCAGTTGAACGGTACAAAAAGAAACATCGATAGGGGGCGCTTTGGGCAAAAAACATAATTCGTTGACATTTCGGACGCTAACTGGAAACGGGGCGCTACGATCAGTTAGAAACAAAACAAGAGAGTAATTTACTTATCATAAGAAGCTATTAAAACTGCAGTTTGTTTGTTTTTTTTAACAAACATAGCTGGTTTCAATCATGCACAATGCGCGCAATAAAATTTACATAAGGTGCTTTTTGCTGATTTATGCAAAAGATATCGTACCATATCGATATGCAAAAGATACGTAATGCGTAGACGACAACGCGAGATGACGTAGTTGTATGCGCAGACACGTCTTTTGAACGTGCGGTACCTACTTAAGCTTCGGGTTACTTGTCTGCAGATCGGTAGTAGGATGGAACGGTACACAAACTCTGAATTGGCTGACATGCATTTGGCGTATGGCGCTGCTGGTTGTAATGGACGAGCCGCTCAGCGGTTGTACGCCGAGCGTTACCCCAACAGGCAAATCCCCTGCCATGCCTTCTTCGCTCGAGTACACCAGAGGTTGTCCACAACGGGATCTTTCGACGGAGGCAGGCCTGAACGGGAGCGATCAGTGAGCACCCCCGACAACGAAGAGGCTGTGCTTAACCTGGTTGAGGACAACCCAGGTCTTAGCACGAGAGATATCGCCAGACATGTTGGCATTTCGCAAGCAACTGCGTGGCGCATCTTACGTTCCCGGAATCTGCACCCCTACCACATCCAGCGGGTGCAGTTGCTCAGAGAGCAGGATTTTGGCCCTCGAGTGGAATTCTCAAGATGGTACTTGGCGATGAGATCCAGGGATCCCCGTTTTGTAAACAGCATTTTGTTTACGGACGAGTCCACCTTCAGCCGGGAGGGAATGTGGAACGCCCACAACAGTCATGTGTGGTGTGATGAAAATCCACATGAAACCAGAAGCCGAGCAGCCCAGGAGCGTTTCTCAGTAAATGTGTGGGCCGGCATTCTGGGGGATTGCCTCATTGGCCCTTATTTGTTACCTGAACGGCTGACAGGTGGAAATTACCTGATTTTCCTGGATCAAGTGCTGCCGCAGCTTCTGGATGAGGCGCACGTACCCGAAGGTTCGCGTCGCCAGATGTGGTTCCAGCACGATGGAGCTCCGGCCCATTACACGAACGACGTGCGTCTCCATCTAAACGCAAGGTATGGCCAGCGGTGGATCGGGCGTGGGGGTCCAGTTCACTGGCCTGCCCGATCACCAGACCTCACCTGCTTGGATTTCTTCCTTTGGGGTTACCTGAAGGCCGAGGTATACCATACACCTGTCAGCAGTGCTGAAGAACTTGTGGCGCGCATTGTGGCAGCTGCAGGGCAGATCAGAGATACTCCTGGCATTGTTGGAAACACACACTCCTCAATGCGACGGAGGTGCGAAGCCTGCATCATGGCCCAAGGTCGAAATTTCGAGCATCTTCTGTAGTGTTATTTTTTGTAAATAAATTTCCAGTATCATTGATGTTTTTGGTCTAAATTTATTCAGAAGTGTTGAGCAGAGGTAGAAAATGTGTTTTCATTATTACTAACTGATCGTAGCGCCCCGTTTCCAGTTAGCGTCCGAAATGTCAACGAATTATGTTTTTTGCCCAAAGCGCCCCCTATCGATGTTTCTTTTTGTACCGTTCAACTGAGTTTCAGAGAGCCCCAGCAAACAGAATCATGAAAATGCATGCCATAAGTCAAGAAATCTGTTTGTTTATCTCTTAGGAGCCTTCGAGTTTCGACCACCCTGTACTTTGACATTTTATTCCGGCTCTTACGCTTTTTGCAGGGCTCTACTTTTGGGTTCAAACTTTAAGTTAGAGTATAAACTTTGGCGAGCATGTGTTAAATTATCAAAATAACGGGCTTAAAGTTGTTGTCTAGCTCTCCAAAGTCTGCAGCGCCCCCTATCCATCTTTTAAGAGATACGCTTATCAAATTGGTACTGAAGAAAGTCTAAACAAACAGAATCATTTCGACGCAACAAGCAAGAAAATCTAATCATTTCCCTAGTTTTTATGACGTTTCGAATTTCGGCACCCAAATTTTCGAAAGCGCCTAGCGCCTTACCATCGCGTCAGGGACCCTACATTCCCTATTCAAAAATGTTCGTCTAGGTGTGCTCTATCGATCCTTAAAGTTTGTCACCGACGAGCTGAATCACCCTGTAGATACAATATCATTTATTTATAAAATAATTCCATGCTGTGATGCAAAAATTATAATTCTGCATTATCAGACAAAAGCCAATTGCGTCTTTTATTTTCAGATATAATGCCTACCTCTGAGAACAAACGTTCACTACTGCAAGCAATAAACGTACACACTGCTGGTAGGAGCTGATAAATGTTTGTTTTTATTAGAATTAAAGATAAAACTTTGTGATGATAGAAAATAGATAAGGGAATATTTTTCAGGAAATGTACTTGTTTGATACACGAACATTAAAAATAAAATGTTATCAAAAGGAATGAAAATTATAAAATACAATTTCAAAATAGTTGAATAAAAAAGGATTACTTAATTGGTCAAACATAATAATGTAATATAAATATATAATGCTCTATTTGTATTCTAGTTTTATTATTACTCTGCTGGCCATTAAAATTGCAACATCAGGAAGGAATGAACTGAAGAACGTCAAAATTACATGAAAGGGAGAAGAGGTTGGAATAGGCAAATGATTAGTATTTCAGCGCATTTAGATGAGGCAGGCGGGAGAAACGACATCTGAAGCACTTCATAAAAGAAAAGTTGCGTAGTGAATCTCTCATTCGGAAAGCGCTCAGGAAGGTTGGCGTTTGCTCAAAATATTGTGTTATGCCTCGAATAATAATAAGAAATGCTTATCACCAAAAGTCAGAATTTGATAGAGGCAGGATCGTTGCCTATCAAGAGTGTGGATTATGGTTGTGTGATATTGCCCTTTCCACTGGTCGAAATCCAACCACTGTCAAGCGAATATGTAATCAATGGATTGCTGAGGGTCATACTGAACGGCATGCAGGAAATCAAGGCCCTGCCATGACTAACGCCCAAGAGGACAGACATATTGTGAGGTTGCCCTTCAAAACCGTACAACCACATCACGCACCATTAGACAGGAAATGGGCATGCTTGCAGCTCAACTAGTATCCACTCGTATGGGGCTACAACGTTTGCAACAGTGTAGACTGTCAGCATGGCGACCATTACTGCGGCTTCCCTTGGCAATGCAACATAGAGAGAGTCGGTGATTCTGGTGTGCTGAACGACAAAGCTGAATACAGGAGTGGCACAATGTCATCTTTTCAGATGAGTCCCGGTTCTGTGTGCAGTGTTCTGATAACCGTATACGTGTCTGGAGGCCCCGAGGAGAACAGTTGTCGCCTGCTTGCATTCAATATCGGCATAGGGGCCCTGCACCTGGTGTGGTGGTTTGGGCAGCCACTGGGTATACGACACGTACATCTCTAGATCGGATCGGCGATAATTTGAATGCAGATTGGTACACTTTTGACATGTTACATCCAGTGGTTGTGCCCTGTCTTCGAGGCCTGCCAAACGCCATCTTCCAGCAAGATAACACAAGACCACATGTTGCACATCGTATTCTGACCTTTCTCGATACACAGGGTATTCGGTTGCTGCCCTGGCCTCCACGGTCTCCAGATCTGTCACCCATTGAAAACATCTGGTCACAGATTGCTGAGAGACTGGCCCGCCACACCTCTCCAGCTAATATGGTTAATGAGGTGTGGCACAGACTTGAAGCAGCATGGAATGAGTTGCCCGTTTCTGTCATCCAAGCCCAGTTCGACTCCATGCCTAACCGGGTAAGGGCCGTTTTAGATGCCAGGTGGAGCAGCTGTTCCTACAAATTTCGCATCCCTGTAAACCCCCAGACTACTTACAAATTTAATCATTTTGTTTTGATGCCATACTGTTTACGTACAATAAATATCTTTTTTGTATTTTCTTTCTTTCATGGTGTTCCAATTTTAATGGCCAGGAGTGTAGATTTAAAACGGCAATTATAATATTTTAATGTTTAGTAAAACTTATGAACAAAATGTTTTAATATAAAATTAAAATAGCTGAAATATTTTAATATAAAAATAAAATAAATAAAACTGTTCAAACTATCTAATCATTAAAAGCATCTTAAAAACTGAAGTATGTTGAAAATAATCATTCTAAGCTTTATCTTATAAAATATTTTACTATTTAAAGTTAATAAATATATAAAATATTTACTATTTTGTTTAGTTTTAACAAAATGTTTAAAACTAATTTAAATTTTGTTTTTAATTAATAATGTATAATTAAATATGTATAATAAAGATGAGATGCATTTTCCTTGAATTATTCAATGGAATTTTTCTCGTAAAGGTACTCTATTAATTCACACCAAAATCATAAAGTAAGGAAATTTTATTTCAGGTTTAGCCAGTTTTAATATTTAAAAAAAAATGATTAATACATAAATATATTTGGTAAAAAGAATGTGATTACCAAAGATATCAGCAATATCTTGATTTTTTTTAGAAATAAGTTTATACTTCTTACATGAAAAACCACAATTTTAGTTATATTAAAGAAAATAACATATTAAAATACACATGGAATGATATAAAACTACAAAATTCTTTAATTTTGCCCCTAAATTTGAACTAAAAGTTTCATTGTTTACATCTGTGATGACGTGCGGATTTTAGGCGTTTGTGGATTTGAGAGAGAGCACTGTATCCAGTTTATCAAACACAGATAGAGCCTTCCCTTTGATTGCATTACTATTTTTCAGAGTAACATGAAATTTGCTAAAACTGGACAACACAATCAGAAAAGACTCGATTCCACATAAATCGGTAACTCATCAACTATGACTAAAACAGGAAAGGTAACATCATAAAAAAGTAATGAAGACATAGAATTGAAAGTGAAAGAACATTCTATTTTCTCTTCAACTCCATTTAAATGCACACAGTACTTTATTTTCTACACTGCACATGAGGAAAACACAGATTCAACGGCATAAACCATGCAAAGAAGAAAGAATAACTAACAAAACCCGACAAAAATTATTTTACCTCATTTCAATAAAAACAGACGAAGCGAGATAATATAGCAAAAATAAGTATATTTGAATAATATTAGAATGTGGGGTAAAAGAAAAGGGTACTTTTCGGCTAGCCGGGCGCCAATGTTATACATAGATATATATTTATACATACATGTATGTATATATACATATATATATACATACATACAGGGCTTGAATTTCAGGGCGGGATTCACGCCCAAAATTTTGAAATCCCGCCCAAAAGAATATCGTGGGCGGAACGCTCCCGCCCAAAAAATCTCACCATTTTCCTGAAAATTTTGCATTTTGAAATTACGATCAACTCCCGCGAACTCCTTGCGAATTTCCCGATATTTTCGCGCGACCGATTGACACATTTTGCAGTTTTTTTATTGCGAAAGATAGTTGAAATTCACTAATTTTTCACGCGACCGATTTTCAAATTTCATTCTTTTTTCTCGAGATCGGCTGACAAGTATCCACGACCGATTGGCGAATTCAGAGGTGATTCTGTTCCGAATTTTCCTAAAATTTAAGGCATTAGGTTCCGAAAAGTATGAAAAATCTGTCATTGGTTCAACAGAAAAATATCGCGAATTTCAACGAATGATCTCCGAAAAAATCAATTTCATCAATAGTTCGAAAAAAAATCGCAAATTTCGTCGCAAAGTATTGCGAATAAAACGCAAATTTTGTCAAAGGATCGCGGAAAAACATGAATTTCGTCAGATCGCGAAAAAAAACTAGAAATTCATCAAAGGATTGCAAAAAAACTCATATTACATTAAAGAATAGCAAAAAAAATCGTAAATTTCAGCAAAGGAACGCGGAAGAAACGCGAATCTCGTCAAAGGATCGCAAAATAACTCAAAATGCAGCTGAGAAAAATGCGAATTTCATCAAAGGATCGTGAAAAAACGCGAATTTCATCAAAGGATCGCGGAAAAAAGCTAATTAAGTCAAAGGACCGTGGAATAAACGCAAATTTAGTGAAAGGGCCGCTGAAAAAAACGCGAATTTCATCAAAAGATCACAAAAAATGCAAAATTCGTAAAAGAATGGCACAAAGGACGCGAATTTCGTCAAAAGATCGCGAAAAAAGCGAATTTCGTCAGAAAAAAAGACGCGAATATCGTCAATGGATCGCGAAAAAAGGGAATTTCGTCAAAAGATCGCGAAAAAACGCGAATTTCGTCAAAAGATCGCAGAAAAAAGGCGAATTTCGTCGAAAGATCGCAGAAAAAACGCGAATTTCGTATAAAGATCGGAAAAAACCACGATTTTTGTCAAAAATTCGCAGAAAAAACGCGATTTTCGTCAAAAAATCACAAAAACGTGAATTTCGTATTAAGGGCGCGAAAAAAGTGCGATTTTCGTCAAAAGGTCGCAAAAAAAGCGCCATTTTCGTCAAAAGTCCGCCAATAAAACGCGAATTTTGTCAAAGGGCTGCAAAAAAAGGGAATTTTATCAAATAGTAGCGATAAAAATACTATAGTCTCTTTAGAAAACAGCACACACACACACACAAATATCTATATTTATTGTTATAGGTATAGTTTTTAATCTGAAATAATATAATAAACTATTGAATATTTGTGTTTAACTTGAATCCAATTTACAGGAACCTACACTCAGCCTGAAATCAAACCGAACCAAAAAAAAAGTCTACTCGACCTACAACAAAAATAATTAGTGCCTGGAGAGGATTTCCCAATCCCTTCCCATCCTCTGCTGTAACCCTTCAGAAAATTTGCTGTGAATTTCAGATTTTTTTTTTTTTTACTTAGAAACAGCTGCAAATTTTACGGTTACTTTTTGCGACAGACTGACGAAATTCACAGTTTTATCCCGCGTCTGATCGATTAATTTTGCGATTTTATACTGCAGCAAATCGATGAATTTCAGGATATTCTTCCCTCGACCGATCAAGGAAATTCACGATTTTTTTTCCTACGCTCGATTTGCATATTTCATATTTTTTTTCCTGTGACAGAAAACGGAAAATATCCAAAAGGGTGCGCCAAAAAAGGACATTGTCACCGGGTGCTGTGCTCTGGCAAATGGGTCTAGATTCAGTACGAAACAAAAATAAGATTAGAAGGACCGCAAAGATCTTGGGGTGTGCATCAAAGAAAAATTCAGAGCTCCAATCAAACATATATAGAAACACCAAACAAGTTGATACTTGCAATTAACAG
The DNA here is from genome assembly GCA_963932465.1 of Maratus speciosus. NCBI lineage: Eukaryota > Metazoa > Arthropoda > Arachnida > Araneae > Salticidae > Maratus > Maratus speciosus. The sequence goes on from OZ010798.1 coordinate 39,652,417, forward strand.
AAATTAGGGCTTGACAATTTAAAGTTTCTCATGTAGTAGAAGAAATTAATCAACAGTTTCCATTTCAAACTTTTGACTTTAATTGAACAAGCATTTAAGTTTGCATTGAAATTTTAAACAAAGAAAATACCAGGGAGTCAGATTTTGACTATAATTCCATTAAGGATATAACAAAATAATTTTGTTCAGAAATGGATATTGATGATTCCATCACTGAATATACACTGTTCATGCAAGTAGCTAAAAATGAAGGCATGTCAGATATTGCAAAGTTTTCTGAAAATTTTTTAAGAGAGCATAACCATATGTTTCCGATAACTTCCAAAGTTATAAATGTTGTGCTTGTGCTGTCTGTCACAAGTTTACCTTGTGAAAGAAGATTCAGGGCCTAAAATGGAATAGAATCTAAATTCAGAAATTCATTTAACAACCCCATTGTTAAGGACCCACGATATTTGGTTGAAAGTTGAAAAATAGGCTATATAAAAGCTTATCTTTCTTACTTTTTTAAATAAAAAATATTTTCCATAATTATTCTGAGTTGTTGATTTAAATTGCTTCAATGGTATTTTGTCATGTCTGTATTAATACAGACATGACAAAATAATTAATGTAAATCTTTAAATGGCATGTAAAATAAGTATTTTAGATTTTTTTTTCCTCCCTTCCAAGTAGCTCAACTCCCCTCCATTTATAAATGTTGGTAGGGAGACTCCCCACCTAGGAAAAATTGAATTTCAAGCCCTGACATATATATGTGTGTGTATATTAAAATATATGTATATGTATATATATATATGTATATTTACATATATGTATGTATAGAAATATGTATATATAACACTGGCGGCCGGCTAACCGAAAAGTACCAAGAAAAGTTGCAGTGTTGCTAATTTTAACAGATTTGTTATTCAAATATCCACCACTATTTCAGATTAGTCATATTTGCCTTATTTAATCAGCAGTGTACTTTTAGTGTAAATTTTATTGAGATAGCTACTATTATTTCTGAACAGTAATATTTCTTTTAATTAATCTGCTATAAAATAAGACAGACATTACTATTCAGAAACAATGGTGGTTATCTGAATTTTTTAAAAATCTTAAATTGGCAACACTTGAGAAGCTAGAAGAAATTCACCTCTTGGCCTATGAATTTGTGTCTTAAGCCAGATTTTTTGTTTCAAGGGACAAAAGTTTTATCCCATATTAATAGGGATACCATAATAACCATTCTCATATTAAATGGGATATTTTTGCATTAATCTGATAGGTGATGTTCAAGGGATTGGGGGGGAAAAAATCAAAGTACTAACCATGAACATTTTAACTGAGTCTGATTGTACTAGCTATAGTCTATTGATGCACAAACATTTACCGTAACTGTTTTCTTGAGTTTGGAACTTCTTGTTGAACTTTCAAATTTTAATGAAACACCCCAGCAAGCTCTGCAACAAATTATTGTAGAAGAAAGTTACTGGTAACAAACGATTAGAAATAAATTTTACTTTTAAATGATGTATATAAAATTTGTTTAGGATGACATCTATATATCAAAACAAACCCACACTTTGTTTTTTTTTTTTTTTTCGATAGCCAATATCCATGTTTGACACCATAAATTAATTTCACACCCTTCAATTACCCTAAATCCAAATTTCCATAAAATTCATATGATTAGTTTCAGAGAAATTAATTACTATCTTAAAATGAGCATGTTTTAGGGGCTGTATCCAAATTAAAGTTTGATACTGGATTATTGAAATGTTACAGAATGACTATATCACTTCTATTAATGCATTATTTCTTGCCAATATGACCATTTCACTCGTTTAATGTACTTTGGATATTGTGAGCCCAAAAGTTGAAAAAAAAAATGAGTAACACATATATATATATTCAAATTATGGTTTTCTGCACATCATAGATGGACCCCCTAAAACCATCATTTTGGAGATTTTTAATCGTAATTCGAAAAACTGCTTGGAAGAAAACATTGAAATTGAGAAATTGCATAAAGCTGGACCCAATAAGTATAAATCTATAAAAAAAAAAAAAAAAAAAAAAAAAAGGTTGCAATTCATACTTTTATCGAAAATTAATTTTATAATTCATATTACAAAATTATTTACAAATTCAATGTTGCAATTCATTTTTTTTAATGTGAATTTTACAATTCATATTATAAAAATTTTAAAAATACAAATTTAATGTATTTATGGTTGGGTTTTGTAGTTTTATAATAAAACACAAAAAATATAACATTAGGATAATAATTTCAGGAGATTTTAATAGAAATATGAAAATGTAATTTAACATGAGAATCTCTAAATTTTGAATGTTTATAATTCAATAACTTATCATCCAAATAACTTGAAATTTCGTTTCTAGGCATAGTTTGAACCGAAGATGTAAAATATATTGTCAAAAGTACGTGTTGTCATTGAAAAAACAAAGTTTGGTCTGGTGTTGATTTGTAAATGGACCCAAAGCAAATTTAATGTACATAATTTAAAAGTAGACTTTATCGAACGATAAAATTACGCTACCGAAGCTATTGAAGCTACCGAACGACTCCCAGCTACCTCTAGCTCATTATTAGTCTCGGCGGTGGTTGGGGGTGGGCGGGGGGGTCAACCGCCGCGGCGAGCGGCCCATCTTCGTCCGCAGCCCTTTATTCTTCTACTCTAGTCCCACTCTTTTGCGGAAGCAAGATTCTTAGGTCCCCGGCCACGTCCCAAATGAAAGACTCTCTAGCAAAAGCCAGATTGACAAAAAAAAAAAAAAAAAAAAAAAAAAAAAATCAAAAATTGAAACCGGACAATTGTACCTCCCTATTGAGAAATTGGTATCAGCTTCAATCGTTTAATCGTTGAATCGTTTAGTACCAGTAACTTCCTTACATTATAATTAATTGCACAGTTAGTAGGGGGTGTTTACTTTTTTTTCCACAACTGTACATAAAGGTGATCTGAATTTTAGAGATTTTGTGCTACAGAAGAAAAGTAAATAATATACAGGAATTCTAAGCTATAAATAAACTATAAAAGCTTTACATACCGTGCAATTTGTCCCAGTTGGTTGTGTTTTAAATAAGCAAAGATTTTTAACATAATTTCATTAGGCATGGAATTAATATTTAAAATATCATCATTTTGTTCTTTAACCTATGAATAACAATATAACATTATGAGTGAAACATAAATAAATACTTGCACTTCCCATAACTGTGAGAAGATGCAGTAAATTAATGAAAAATACAACAAAAAGAAACTTTTTAAAAGGCTGAAATAAAAAAAATCATGAAGTTAAAAGTTTTTAAAAAATGTCAAGTAAATCAAAGTAGAAATTGCCTTTGATTAATGATGCAGCTAAAATACTTTTTCATTTCAGGCATTATGTTTTTAATCAAAATTTAGGATATGTAAAGTCCTTAAAGAAAGTTGTTAAACCAGGGTTGTTGGCTACTAACCAAACCGAAAGAAAAAAAAGAAAGAAAAAAAAAAGGGCAGCAGGATTTTTTATTTTTTTTTAACTACTTAAAAATAGCTGACTTTAATTCTTTTAAAAAGATGGTTTGATGATAAGTTACATTAATTTGCATTATTTCATTTTTAATGCACTAATAAATCATTTTCACTAAAAAAAACATAAACTTCTGTTAAATTTTATCAAATAAGCAAGTCGATAACTGCTAGAACACAACTATGCACCGAAAATAGCAATTAAATTTAACATTTTTTTTCTTTCTATACTGCAACTGCATAGTTAATATCATTATAACTTCCATATTGAAGGCATTCACAGCCTTATGAAACGATTTTAAGAAATAACTGATTAAATAAATAAAATGAATGATTAAATGAATGTTATGTTAATTGCAGGATTTCTAGAATACTGGCAGTAATGTAATTTTAGTATGTTCTTACAGTCACCTAGAGGATATATTTTTTTAGATGAATGTCTATACAGCATTTATAGTTATTTTACAGGCTTGCAGAAATTAACACACAAATAGAAATGAATATAGGTTAAATGCAGGATTTGTAGAATGCTTATGGTAAAGTATTTTTTAGTAAGTTGTTACAACCAGACAGACAGCAGACAAAAATACAGCAGGCAAAGCTGGTTAACAGAAAGCAGAGGACAGAATGTAGACAGACAGAAGACATGCATACATTAGTGAGATACAGAAGACAGACATAACAGATATCAGATGGACAGATAGCAGTCGAGAGAAAGTACCATAATTTCCGGCCTATAATCCGCTGAGGCACATAATCCGCATATGCAATTTTTCATTTCACCGGAAAAAGTTAACAGGTAATCCGCACCGTCCTATAATCCGCACTATTAGCAAATCGAATATTGGATTCATCAATATTAAAGTAACAGCCTGCTGCTCTGTTTCCCATCTTTTCTGCTTTTACTACAACTTTTAGTTTGAATTCGGCGTTATAACTCGTACGTTTTTTGTAAGGCATGTTTTCAATGATGCACTGACACTATCACTAAAGAAATGGCGATGATGACAAAAATCCTGTTATTTCTTTCTTGCATACGCTTGCTTGTTACAGAGCATGCGCATAATGGATACCAAGGCACATAAGTAGGCAGCAAGATTAAGCGATTGTATGGTGCTGCCCTCTGTTGTAAAAAAAGCAAATTAAACTAAGATGCTAAAAATGTTCGTTTTTTAAGTAAAAAAAAAACAATCTGCGGCGGCGGACGATTATCCGCATCGCAGAAATTTTCTCTTTTTTGGCAGATTATCTGTAGATTATAGGTCGGAAATTACTGTAGATGGTTAGACAAACAGTACAGACAACCAACAGAAGGTACACATGTATCAGTCAAAGAGAGAGCTACAGACATACAGACCAATAAAATCCAAGGGGTTGGAACACAAAGGGCACAGGGGGCAGAATTCCCATGTGGTAACTTATATGATATAATATAGCTATAAATATTTATATCATAATATTCATAAACAGGGTTCATATTCACTTTTTTAAAAACTCCAGAGTTATTTTTAAGGATTAATACATTTTCCATATTAACAATTACCAACATTTTTAAAACTTCATCAGCCTCAACCTCCCCCCCCCCCCCCCAACCAAAATAATAAGAAGAGTTAATATCAAAAGTAAAGGTATACATCATGTATAAAAAAACAATACATAACAATATATTTGATTTCCTATTGTAATTGTAAAAAGGTTAAATTGTAAAAGGCTAACTATTTACTAATATCTTTTGATCATGGCATTAACTGTATTGGTTTCAACCAGAGATGGTTAATCATGTTAGTTACCATATGACCCATTTGATGATTTAATCATGTTAGTTACCATATGTTTTGACTATCAAGTGGTTAAAACTCCTATTAATTATCAAAACTAAGTTTGTTAACAGAAAAATTTGGTACAACATTTAGGAGGTTTTTTTTAGAAATTCCACTCATTAATTACAGGTCATATTCAAAATATTAGAATAATTACTTTTTTTTTTTACAAATTGAAAGTATCATTTGTTAATTTAATGTCTTTTAATGCAAATATGCATACGATATTTTTATTAAGAACTTATTCTTGATTAAACTTATTTATTATCTCAAAATTAATATCATTTTTGAAAATATTAATTGAAAAAAAATTATTTTGAAAAGTTAAAATATTAGAATATTTATTCAAGTGATTCAAAATATTAGAATATTTCACATTAATTCTCCTTTAATTATCACCAATTCATAACTGGTGGCATCATTGATTAAACTCAGACAACTTTATTTAAAATCAGTATTCTTTTTGCAGTTTGTTTGCTTTTTCGTCTTAAAATGGGTCGTGTGAGTGATATTCCTGAATCTATTAAACTTCGTATGGTTGATTTGTATAGACACAGTAAAAATCAATGTTATATAGCAAATTATTTACATTGTTTGCAATCAAGCGTTAGTAAAATACTAACACAACATTCAAAAAATAGTAAAAATCAATATTATATAGAGAATTATTTACATTGTTAGGAATCAAGCGTTAGTAAAATACTAACACAATATTAAAAAAATGAAAAATTTCAAAATATTCTCCGAAATGGCGGCCAAAAAACCAAAAAGCTCTGCTAGAGATCACAGGAAACTGAAGCGTATAGTTAAGAAAAACCGTTTTAAAAGTGTGCGATTCTTGCACCAAAAATGGAAAGAAGGAGTCAACATTGACAACATTAAGCCTCCATAAATTTAAGTTTGAATCTCATGTACCGAAAACAAAATCTCTCATGACTGTAAAACAAATGCATATAAAATTGAAATGGTGTACATCAAGACGTTTATGGAGCAAAAAAGACAGGAAAAATATATTATTTAGTGATAAAAGTATGTTTTGTGTTGCATATTGTAATCAAGATATTCGAATTTGGAGAATGAAGCAAGAAGCATTTGATAAAGAATGCCTTAAACATCCCGTAATATTTACTGCTAGTGCCATGGTTTGGGGTTGCATGAGTGCAGAAAGACCTGGAAAGTTATGCACCATCTATGAAAAGGTTAACTCTCAGATATATCAAGAAATTTTGGAATATTACATGATTCCATCATCAGAAGATTTCATTGAAGATGATTTCATTTTTCAACAAGATTTAGCATCATCACATACCTCGGTGTCAACTAAGAATTGGTTCCGTTAGCGCAACATTAAGGTACTTCCTTGGCCGAACTCAAAAGACCTTAATCCCATTGAAAACTTTTGGTGTATAATGAAGGAGAAACTCCAAGAAAATCCTCCTTTAAGTAAAACTGAGTCAGTGGCATGCATAAAGTCTATTTGGGATAATATTGATAGAAATATTTGTAAACACTTTGTATATAGCATGCAAGATCGATTGTATGCTGTTATGAAAGCTAAAGGGGATTGTACAAAATATTAATTACCATTTACTTCATATTCATAAGGTAATATTGTTGCGTAAAATAAAATATTCTAATATTTTGAACCAATGTAAATTTTATTCTAATACTTTGAAGTGTTTCAGAAAGCTGTATACCTAATTCATTGTACTGTATTTTATATCTTGTAAATGTTAAAATCTTATCTAAACATTCCAGATATAATTTATAAGAAATTTAATTGCATTTACTTAGTATCAAAAATAAATAAATGAAAAATAATTTTTTTTTATTACTTTTTCTCCATTATTCTAATATTTTGAATATGAGCTTTATTATAAATTAACATTCATTACTTAATTGTTTAAGAGAACAACAACAAAAAAAAAAATCTTTAAAAAATGCAACATTTTTTAAAGCATTGAAATATTTTAAATAATTCGAATACTTATCCAGTTTTATAGAAGGTGAAAGAAAACAAATGACATCATACAGAAATTTTTTTTAATTGTATTTATATTTCAAAAAATGGAACTGCAATTTTTGCAGTATTTTAAAACTAAGATGACTTTGTAGTTCATGCTCATACTGAATCTGACCAAATGGAATTTAATAAAGAGAATATAGGTTATAAGGGAGATCAAGGCTAGCAGTCAAAATAATCAAACTTATTTTTTTTAAATGTTGGTATTCCCTTATTAAAAGTTTATTACTCCAGTCAAGACTTTTATATTTAGCAGATTGCCAATCTTGTCACCAATTTTATTGTCGATTTTAGTTAACTGTTTATATTTCTTTTTGTTCAGATATATTTTACAGTGTTCATACAGACGTAAGGAGAAAAAATGAAAGGGATCTAGAAAAATTCTAAGGAGTCGAAGAATTTTAAAGGATTCAGTGTAGTTTTTATTTTTTTCATCTATGCTTCACTCTTGTATGAAAAGTGTAGACTAATCTCTAACACCTCATATGGGGAGAAAAAGATATGAGAAACTTACGTATTGTCCAAGCATTTTATTGGCTCTTCAGGAAAAGGCTTTTCCATCGTCAGATTTCTTGGAAATCTGACGACCAATTTTAAATGAAATTTCATTCTTAAATTTCTAAACATCCCTCAATATTACTTTTTACACCGCCATATAGAGAAAAAAATGTACTTTTAAATGCAACTTGTTTGAAAGCTGTATCTCAATTTGTTTCTGAGTTATTCATTTTTTTTTTTTTTTTTGTAGTTTTTATTACTTTTTGTCATAGTGGCAACAGAAGTACCCATCTCTGCTGAAAGTAAAGGTTAGTGTATAGACCAATCAGAAAATGAATAAAATGCGGATTAAATCAATAAAAAGCTTCAGATATGCTTTTGATTTCCTACCCTGACGAGGACAATAACCATTTTTCCAAATGGTTAAAAAAAAAAAAATCAGATCCAACTTAATTTCTACAAAAAATTCAGATTTTTCTTAACATACAGTTAAGATTATTTTCTAGACTACTGCATAAATATTTATGGAAAAATTTAACAGTATAGTTTAAATTACTATATGTTTTCATGCCAGAGCATACAGAATAGCAACATTAATAATCACTTAGACTCACTCCTATGCATGAATGCAAAATTTATTACCATTATATAGATAAAATTCAGTAATACGGAAATAATAGGACTCCATCTTAAATAGAACATCATCACCATGACAACACAGAATCATTACCTATCATGGAATATCAATGAATTAATTAAGTGTGATAGGATTTAATAGAATAATCGCCAAGGCAACCTAGAATCATTACATATCATGGGATATCATAGAATTTATTGCATATGATAGGATTTAATACAATGAAGAAAATTTTTATTAATATACTTTTAAGTTTTGATTAGATTTACATAAAATTTATATTAAATTTCAAACCATCCGGATGCATAGTTTTTGCGCTGTTATATCCTGACAGACGGATGGACCAGACAACGATGGTTGGTTGGTTGTATTTATGACGGCCAATTATCTGCACGGGGGATATAGGCCCAGGGGGTAGTGCCCTTCGTGGGGGTCTTTCTAAGGGAACCTAACCCGTATTAACGCTTGGAAATCCAAGGTTCGAAGAAAACCACGAAAACCCCGAACGATTAGGCCGACGGGCGCGATTGGGATCGAACCCAGCACCTCCCATCTACCAGATTCGACAGCAGAACCTCTCAGCCACTGGTGGGGCAACCAGACAACGACTATAGGTGCTATATAATACAAACGCACCTAAAAAAGGAGATTTTTAAAAGTATTTCTTTGTAATTTATTAAGCTATATTTCCAATTTTTCGTTACCAATACTTCAGTCAGGCGAAAAGCCTGCTCGCTAATGTAAATCCAATGGGATACTTTTTTTACGATATCTCATTTGCATTTCAATACTTTTTTTTTTGCATTGCATTGCATAGCTGAGGAAAATTTGAAATTATATTTGTAAATTTCATTTGAAAATTACATAGTTATTAAAAACATATATAAAAACATATTATTTAAGATATATTTTTTAGAATAAATTTTTTATTTCAATGAGTTCTTTTTCCTATTATTTTCATAACTTACATGGTATTAATACTTTGATTAATGATTTTTAAAAAAAAATCCTTTTTGTTGCTTTTTGGTAATATTAAATCATCTAAGTCATACCCCCTCACACACACACACCTTCACCTTCTCCAGAATACACATTATGAAAAGAGGGGGAGGGGAGCATGGAACAATCTCACCTTTTTTTTTTCCGCTTTTTTTTTGTTTGTTTGACGTCACTAGCATAACATGTTTTGCATCCAGGAACAAAACACTTATACCTCATCTTAATTTATATTATGTAATCTCAATATTAAAAAATAAACGAATAAAATAAAATGTTTTTTAATTCCATCATAGACGTCTTATGCATACAATCCAATGATATTCTGTTAAAAAGGCAACCTACCACGAATTCCAGCGTCCTCGTTATTTACCAAAATACCGTGTGCGTTTTCGGCGAGTCATACGTATAAAGTTTCCCCTCCATCTCTTTTACTCCGTGTTATACAATAAGCATAATATTTCAAGCTTTTTGTACACAATTTTTTTAATTATATTGTTAGACACCCGTTTATATATCCAGCGATTTTAATACTCAATTTTCTATTATTATTTCAGAAAGTAATGCTCTTAGCTTTTTCGAAAATTAAAAATCTATTTATATATATGAAGGAATGCTGAAAATAATTGTGCCTAAAACCTTGCTGTGTTATTGAGAAATTCCATGTGACACAGATATTATTATATGAAAACTTAAAAGTACATACATATATTTTAAAAGTAAAATGATTAAAGAGCTGCTCACCTTTTCTGGATTCAACTTTCGTCTTTTTCGATCCATTATCAATACAGTAAAAAGTTCAAACACTTGTGAAAATGAGAAAATGGCTAAATGAGAAGACGGCACAATTTTTTTCGATTAAAAATCATTATTCGATTGTCAGCTATCCAAAAATTTGAGTTATGATTAAATATCGAAGTCTACATTTCATCGTTCATCGCGTCAAACTCGGACGTATTTGCTAGATTTGGTATTGTTTTATCCGGTATTCATTTGTTTTTTAGATTTTCTGTTAAATAGACTTTAGAATTCTTAACTTTCACATGCGATTCATTCTACTTTAACCTTTAAAGGTGTTTATTGTATGTAAATATATTTGTGACTAATTTACTATAAAGAACTAAAATATTGTGATAGTATGTATTTAGGCCTAACGTTTAAAAATGAAGTTTCTGCTAAAATAGTTGAACTCTCATAAATTATTTACAAAAAATATATTTTTTTAATCAGGCCTGATTTTATTAGCAAAAAATCTAAATGGTGGAATTATATATTAAAGAGTGCATAAACATAAAATTTATTTTAACACGTTGAATGCCAAGTCTATTTTGTCTGTCTTTCTGTTTAGGCCACGAAATAAGACTCTCATTACAGAATCTATAAGTGTCAGTCACCGGTGACTGACGAGGCATTCAACGTGTTAACAAGAATATTAAGTATACTGATAGGATTACATTTTGTTTAAGAAATTTGTTTTGTTTCATAATCACCCAAAGGATTAGATTTTAACTTTTCTGATTCTTTTTTTTTTTTTTTTTTTTTTTTTTTTTTTTGTGGGGGGGTGGAGTTTTACAATACTCCATTTGATTTTAAAAAAGCACCAATTCGATACATTTTTGTGTCCTGTCTCTTGCAGTTGCAACCCTCCAAGAGGCACTATGCGAAAACACACAAGATGGTGATCAAAACTATACAAATGCAAAAATTTTTTTATTGAATACTTAAAAAAAGACTTTTTGTAATAAATTCTAAAAATAATACCAAAACATTCTTTTAAAATGCACAACTTTTACAATTCTGTCTTTGTCTTTGAACTTTTGGCAAAGAAACAACTAACTTAACATTATGATATGAAACAAAAACAAATTAAAATTATAGTCTGAGTCATATTAAAAAAATGCTCAAGAATACTAATTGAATATTTCCAGCTGAGCGAAAATATGCCCAGGCTGAGAATTGAACCCAGATCCTTGACTTACAAGGCCAATGCTTTACCGTTTAAGCTAACTGGGCTGACAATCAGCCTGCATATTTCGCTTAGATAACCTTTGGTACAGTTGAACCTAAAAAATCTGGACATCCAAATTCCGAAAATCTCTAAAATCCAAACATATTTCCGATTTCAGTTTTATTAATTTTGAAAATATGACTTAGCTGTAACTTTCATACTTCTCATCAAGTGCAGTTAAATTCTTTTAACTGAACACTAAATAAATAAATATAGATATATTCTGGTATATTTTTATAATGCCTGACTGTTAATTAAAGACTTTAATTCTTACAAAAACTTGAAAATTAAAAAACATCATAAAAAAAGAAGGCTTGACCCGAGATACATTGATGACTCGAAGCTACATATAATTTAATTCTAATAGAATCACTCAAGTACATATTTATAACTAAAGAAACAATCATCAGTTTCATTTTCTTTTGATTGAACTAAAAGATAAACACACTTGATACGCCTCTGCTTTTCCTCCAACGGATTGATCGACCTAGATACACATTGCCCTATGACCTTAGATTGCACGTTATCCGATATGTCGTTTGTTTTAGTTCTGTTTCTTTCAAAAGAACTTAGAATGCAGGAAAATAATAAAACAAGATGAGAGTGTTTTTCACCACTTTTTGATGAAATTCTCGTCCTCTCCCCCCCCCCCCCCCTGATCCTGTACAAAATCAGTGTTTTTTGCGATCTTTTGACAAAATTGCCAATTTTTCTATGATCGATTGACCGAATAATTTTTTTTTGCCTATCATTTATTGAAATTTAAGATATTTTTTGGTGACAGACTCACAAAATACACTATTTTTTCAATCTTTTGATGAAATTTACGATATTTTTCCTCGATCGTTTATCAAAACTCATGTTTTTTCCCCCACAACTGATTGACGAAATTCGCAATTTTTCTAAGTGGCCTACGGACAAATTTGATTTTTTTTTCTGCAATTGATTAATGAAAATTAACTTTTTACAGTGATCAGTTGAAGAAAATCTGTATTTGTTTTTTAGAACTGTGACGAAATTCATATTCGCAAAATTCCTAAGTGACCTAAGGACAAAATTGATTTTTTTTTTCTGCAATTGATTATTGAAATTAATTTTTTACAGTGATCGGTTGAAGAAAATCTGTATTTGTTTTTTAGATCTGTGATGAAATTCATATTCGCAAAATTTGCAATTTTTCTAAGTGATCTACGGACAGATTTGATTTTTTTCTGCAATTGATTATTGAAATTAACTTTTTACAATGATCAGTTGAAGAAAATCTGTATTTCTTTTTTAGATCTGTGACAAAATTAATATTTTTCCTCGATCATTTAAATTCACTTTTTACCTCAACCGTTTCCAGATATGATGCTGTGAAATTCAAAAAGATCGCGGACTTACAACAAAATTTTAAAAATATTCGCTGAAGACTCATGCAATGCCACATTATTTCAAAGAAAACTCTCCCTCCCCCACTTTCGAGAAACTCTAGAAATGGTACCAATGCTTCTGAGAAAAGAATTCGTGCTGTAACTATTTGCAGAAACTTGATTCACTCCTAGTTAATATCCATTAACAGGGTTTTATGCTAAGAAGTTTTTTTCTTTCCCAGGTTTTTTTTGTCCTTCTTTTATGTACGATTTTTCATACTGATGGCTGATTTTTTAAAATTTTTGGAACCAAATGCTTTAAATGTTCGGGAAATTCAGAACAGAACCAATCCTGTATTATGTATTGTGTACTAAATTCTAATTTATTGTGTTTTAATATGGATATTTAATTTCAGCATAAGTGTTCTGTTTTAGTGTATTATTCCTATTTTATTATTTAATTTGCCAATATGATTGTCGTTTGTATACACTAGGGTAAAAATTGCATTTTGTATGTTACTATATTGTCATAAAAAAGTATCTTTTAACAGACTTCCAAAATCCGTAATTACCATGGTCCTGCCGATTCCAGATTTTCGAAGTTCAACTGTAGTAACATCTGGTCTGTCTTGTAGACAGCTCAACAGAATAAACTGCAGGTAAAAGAACTCCATATAGGTGATGGATACGTAGACAGTGCTGTAGTTGGAAAAAAATATGTGGGGGAACTCACCTTTTCATAGATCTTGATGCTACCAGATTTTTTCTAAGCAAAAAACCAATTTAAAACATTTAGCCATAAGCCGACTTTTTTTAAATTAACCGTTATAATTATTCTAGTTTTTATAGTATTGTATTTGTGTAGCATTCATCTAAAAGTAATATTTAATCAATCTCATAATAACATTTTCCATCATGAATTAAAATTACTTAAAATAACAGAAATAAATCCATATATTATTTACTGGCACATCTATCCTAGAAGTTTCCATAAAGAATGATAATGCGATTCTTTTAAGAGAGCTGCTACACGACTTATGAATATAAGTGAACTGACTCTTTCAATAAGGAGTGAATTCCTCGCGTCGGTCATGATGTTATTCATACAGCTGAATACCCTTTCGCATTCAGACGTTGAAATGGGTATAGTTTTCGTAGTCTGTAGAAAAGGATTTAGCTTTCTAGGCTCATCTCCAGTATCAATAAACTTGATAATTATAGTTATAATAAATAACAATAATTATCGTTTCGCTTTAAAAAAAAAAAAGTTTGTGCTCGTGCAAGATTGTTTTTTTTTTTGGGGGGGGGGGGGGTGTTGTACAGTAACAAACCAAATATTTCTGGGAACGGCATTCCAACCCAACTACAGCACTGTACGTAGATGAACTATTATTTTAACACAATCAAACTGATTGGTAAAATATCATACGAATTGAATACTTCCAACTGAGTGAAAAATGACTGATTCCCGGCCTGAGTATTTTTTCACTCAGTTGGAAATATTCAATTCGTATGATAACTTTACCAATCAATTTGATTGTGTTAAAATAATAGTTCATCTACGTATCCATCATTTATACAGCGTTCATTTACCTGCAGTTTATTCTGATGAGCTGCCTACATGACAGACCAGATGTTACTACCAATAAGGTTATCTGAGCGAAATATGCTGGCTGGTTGTCGGCCCAGTTAGCTTAAACGGTAAAGCATTGGCCTTGTAAGTCAAGGATCTAAGTTCGATTCCTGGCCGGGACATATATTCGCTCATTTGGAAATATTCAATTCATATGATAACTTTACCAATCAGTTTGATTGTGTTAAAATAATAGCTCAAGAATACTTGTTATTTAGAATAATTTACATGAAATACTACATTTACCACACTTGTACATGAAATATTCCAAGCTGAACGAACTACAAGCATCAATTGCATTTTTAAAAAATATTTTGTTGTGATTTTAGTACTTATTACAAAAAGTTATTTTGCAAGTATCCATGTTAATTTAATAAAAAAAGTACTTTTTCCTGCGTTTTTACCAATTTTCGTTATAAAATCCATAACTGCATGTAATGTGAAATATTCCTCATTGAATTAACTGCGAATATTCAAATACAGTGTTGCCATACAAAAGGACCTATTAACAATGTGAATTTTCTTTTGTTAATAACTGTAAATATAATCATAAATTTGAATTAAAAAATCTTAAAACATGTTTCTCTCGACCAATCAGAAATCCTGGAACTGAAAAACAGATTGAACATGCACGCAAATGGAGCAAATTTTCAATCCGAAATCTCTTCCATGTCACACATTCAGCAAGGTTGCAATGTTTGGCGACATTATCATTTTCAAAGCAGTTGCAAAAAAAAAAAAGTGCCAACTGGTGGGGATTGTAAAACAAACCTTTTTTTAATTATGCTGTTTTTGTAATCGTTATCTGAGATATCGCTGAATAACATTGGTAGCCAATTTTTTTTAATTTAAGTATTATTACAGTATAAAATCTTTAATCCGTAAACTTCTGTAATCCAGATATTTTGGTACGTCTATTCGTTTTTATTTTCAATTAAAGATCACAGATGGCACCATAGCACATGTATGAATGAATTTCAGAAAATAATTAACAAAATTGAAAAGCCTACCTAATTAACTACTTTTATTTCATTTTTTAAATTGTAGGCACTTTCTCAATTAGATATATAATTAATATAGGTGTCTTTTTTTAATATTAAGTAGTAAAAATTCAGAATTAATGGTAATTTTACTATTTTTCTTTCTCAAAAGATAAGAAGATGGCGTCAAAATATCTGAAAGTCAGATTTTATTATTATATTTCTTTTAAGTATTTAATTTTTGACTTATTTCGAAATTTGTAGGTGATAAATATTTAATTTTTTATGACATTAGCCTTATATATCACTATTTTGAATATATTAATGTAATTATAAAGTTATTCTTTAAATTAATTTAAGTCTTATTTCAATTTCTCACTATAACTTTTTTTGGTTTTAGTAATTTTGTTTCAATATTTTTCATGATAGGTCTGTTATTCTTTTGATTTGTATTTTTTATTGAATATTTATAAATCAGAAATCGTAATTTTTAAAAAATCGTACGGTTATTGTTTTTTGTAATTAAAAAAAAAATGGCGACACTGCATAAAATATTTATAATTATTTTTAAAAATAGATATATCTTAGAGCTTTTTGAATTGATTTTTCTCAATATTTTTGAATAATTAAAAATTGTCAAGTGCCTTGCATTTTTGTATTGCCATATTAATGAGAGATATTAGTACAGTAGACTCCCTCAAATCCGCACAGCTTGGGACCAGAGGTTGTGCGGATTTTAGAATTTTGTTGATCTCTGGTCATTGCTTTGTTCACATTTTTAAACAGTAATTTGAATGTAACAATGCAATCAAAATTATAAAGAATCCTTGCAATATAGTAAAATATTAAAATAATTAACTAAAGTAGTAAACTAAAAGGATAAAAAACAAAATAATTTAAAAATAATTATTTGATTTTTTTCACAAATAAATTTATATTTCCTTCATGAAAAACCACGAATTTGTCATATTATCGAAAATTACATGTTAAAATACATACGGAATGATATAAAACTAAAAAGTTCTAAAAATTTGTCCCTGTATCTGAACTGAAAGTTTTATTGTTTACACCTGTGATGAAGTACAGATCTTAAGTGTTTGCGGATTTGAGGGAGTCTATTGTATTTTAAAGTTCTTTAATAAAGGAAATATTTTGTTCTAATTAATTATGTATGTATATATATATATACTGTAAGGTTCCGATTGGAAGTGCAAAGGCCATAGCTGATTCTTTTAGCATTGTTGACTTGAAAGAGACTATTGAAAAGATGAATGTTGAACTCAGTCAGCCATGCACCAAAATATCTGAACTTGATGCCAAAGTTAGGGAGCAAGCAGAAGCTGCTCAGAAAGAAATAGGGAAGCTACAAAAAGAGAATGCTCAACTTTCTAGAGACTTAAAAGAAGTAAATATTGTTTTTGATGTTTTGTCTTCTGTGTCTTATATAATGTATTTTCTGTATAGAAAAGGATTTATTCAGAAAATATATAAGAACTAGCTGCCTATGGCGACCAGTTTGGTCGGCCTTAACTGTATGCTAAGCATTTCCGCATGTTACTTTTATTTATAATTTATTCGCTTAATCCTTCGCCAAATCGGAAGATTCTGACCGAGAAATCTAGAATTCTTTAAGATCAAGGCAGCATTTCATATTTTTTATATTATGTATTTTATATATTTTTTCAAAAACCGCTTAACTCACTTAGGCATTTTGCTTCATGTCCGTCTGCTTAGAAGTTGTAATACATTCGCTAATGCGAAGATTTTAACATATTAAGTAATCTTCCATAATTCAGTTCTCTGTCTATTGGTGCATTTTAGTTAATACGACACCTAAGAGATCCGTTGCCATGGTCAACAAAATTACTGTGTATTTAACATTTAAATTACAAAAATTTACTAATTCAGATAAACAAAAAATGATTCACGTTCAATGACGAATAGCGAGCTCAATTTTAAAGCTAAAATTTATTTCATTAATTTATAAGTGAATGGCGTCATGAACATGCATTTTGCCTCGTGGTTTGACAGCTATAAAAATCACAATCCGGTTAATTATTTTTAATTCCTCGCTGGAGAACTCGCTTTATGAATGATGGTTTAATGGAATGATGGTGACCTTCATGGTTTAATGTTTTTAATTGCACGATGAACGAATCGCTATTGTTTGTTTATTTTGATGGAATGAGATATAGAATTGTCAACCAAATTGAAACTGAAGTTATCTCAGAATATATAAATATTTAAATGTAATTTATCGCTTAAACATTAATTATTTTTGAATGATCTTAAAAAAAAAATTAACTTTTATGTAGTTTTATTGGAAAAAATAATTTTGATTAAAAATGGCCATTTAACATATGAAAAGCGAAGCGTTTAGCTCATATTTGGCTGACCGCTATTGTATTTGGTATAATGAGTAACAGTCAAATGAGTTAGGCTTCTATTATTAGAGATGAAAGAAGTGTATTTTAAATTAATCTAATACATACAGATTTATGTGTTTTAAATGAAAGTTATGTGTATTAAATGAAATGAGTGATAATTTTATATTTTAAATGAAATGGTGACGATGGAACAATATTTGGCGTTTTATTGCCTGTGCCCTGTTAACATAAAAGTACCAGAATGACCACTTGGTTTATACAAAGTGAAATGGTCAGCCCGGAACTATTGATGACAGTCAAATGCTTTCCGCTTTTATTATATAGATGAACTTTTTTTTTAGTAATGCAGGCTTCTCAATCTTTACTAAAATTTCTTGAGTTATTTTGATTATTTATAAAGCTGATTACTGAATCTTGTCCATACTTGAGTAATTTATTGCAAATTTATAAACTGCATTTGTTAATATTGTTGGGAATTTCGTAAGTAACACTTGCATCAGACTCAATGTCCCCGACTCTGTATTCCGCTTCGAGATTAAAAAAGTAACGAAGCTGCGTGGAGTGAAAATGCAGAAAAAATAAATAGAACGAGAAAGAATTCGACGGCGGCGGTTTTGTTAAAAGAAACAGAATATTTTCGACGAAATAAGATAGAAGATTTAAATGACGTATGAAAATCTTAGAAATATTCGACGGTGCTAAGTAAATGAAGCCAAAGTTGTTGCTTTTAAGCTAAATATAGATTGAGAAGAGTGTTTTTAACTGTATTTTTGTTTTGTCTTCGTCTTAATAAATGTCAGTGTTCGTCTTACAAGTAAGTTATGATTTATGAATAGTCTTATCCCACAATATTTATAAAATGCAGAAATGTGAAAGTACACTAATAAGTCCATATAAATGTAAATGTTTTATCTATGTAGTATCTTGTGTAAAATTTAATTGCCTTGAATATAACATTTATAATTCATATTTCTATTGAGTTTCTGAGTTTTCGTGTCGTTTTCTTTTTTTTTTCTCGTAAAAAAGGGGTGAAGTGGAGCAGAATCACGGTCCATAGATGAACCTCGTTCAAAGAACATTTATGAAAGTTGAATTAAATTATCGTAGTTTTGTTTTTATTTTTTCATATATTGGTATGAACATAAACTCTGAAAGTTTCACTAAGTAATCATTAAAATAAATATTTTTCTATGCGAGCTAATCAATAGATTTTTTTTACTCCTAAAGTTATCATTATTTTACTATTTCTCAATCAGCTCACAAGTCGATAGATAATAATTAACACGGTGAGTGCCACGTCAGTCACCGGTGGCTGACTCTAATAAATTATGTAACGGGGATCTTATTTCGTGGCCGGAAGAAACGGAAAGACAGTCAAAATAGACTTGGCATTCAACGGGTTAATTTCTTCTGAAGATAGAATTATGCTTTTTACTTTTATTTATTTTTTTAACAAGTTATTCAATGATCATTTGTATTAATTCGCAAATTAATATTTAAAACAAGTTTATTCATGCTTTAAAATGTGTGTGTGGCCATGTACCTCAGTGGATTTTAAAGACAATTTTTGGGAAAATGTGTGTGTTTGCAGAGAGTTTCTAGTTTTATTCTTCTAAGTTCAGAAGAAGAGTGAAAAAAGCAGTTAGCTAGTTGCTTCAAGTTAGAAATTTTAAATTTATGGTACAAAATTAGCAGTCATTACCCATATTTTGTAGGTATGAATTTCAATTTTTGACCATTCATAATTTTTTATGCAAAACTTGAGATTTTCTTTGCTTGTAGGACACATTTTTTTTTCAACTAAACATTTAACCCCTTTTCTAATAATGTAACTAATACACATCAATCCATGCCATTCAGTCTTTCTCATTACTTTATTTAATGCTTTAGAGAAAAAAGGAATTGGGCATTAATTTCAAGTAGTTTAAAAATTTATTTAATTTTATGAGGAATACAGAAACATAAACATTGAGTTAGTACAGTGATTTCATTTTTTTTTTCAGATTTTATATGGTAGGAAATTAGCCCATTGTCCATTTAGTAGCAAACGTTTATCCCTATGGCCAATCTTTACTCTTTTGACAAAAAACTATTACCGAGTTAACTACCCGAAAAGGTTCTGCAAAATATTTCCTTTCATAATGATCTTTCCTTTAGGAACAACTCATTGCCAAAGGGCATTTTAATTGGTATTAAAAATTTAATTAAAAGGTAAACAAGACTTAAGTTCTTCACTTAATTATTTGCATCGGGCAGGACAGCGTTAAAATCGATCTTTGCAATTTGTTCAAAATGTAAAAATTTTATAAATTTTAACATTTCTGTATCATTTAATCACATGCACAACAGGGCAGAGCTCGCAATATTTCCCACAAGCATTGCGGTATTTGATTAGCTTTTGATGAACGCTTGTGGGAAAATCAAGAAGCTGATTAGCTATAATCCATCGTGACGTTGTATGACGTCGGAAATGCTTGTCGTCTAGTAATTTTTTTAATGTCAATGAAACGCGATTATTTCATTCTAATTTCTAGCCTTGAATAAAAAAATTTATCCCCTAATAGCCTATATAGTTTATTTCATTGTGATTTGTGATAATTATTTTTAATTGAATAATATTTTAAAATGAATTACTTTTTCAGTTATTGTATTTTTTACTTCATGTGTAGCGTTTTTTTCTCACTTTCAATTATACAGAGTGAAGAAAAGTGTAGGGCTGTTCAGGAAAGGTTGGAGTTTGCTGAACAAAAATTAGCTCAATTTTCACTAGTACAGGTAATTTCATGATGCTTCTAACTTAATTAAAATCTGCCACACAAACTTGACTTGATTATTTTTCCATTACTTTGTTATTAGCAAAATGTTAAATTTTTATTTTTCATCATAAGATTAATTCAATTATTTCGTAAACTGTCAAGATGAACTTTTTTTTCTATGTACGGAGAGAAAAATTGTAAGGTGTACCATCCCTCTCTTTTTTGCATGAAAACTCTTATCATTGGTCATACAATATTGCCTCAAAATAATTTGTAGCAAAGTCAAAAGAAGCATATGCTTTTGGTGCTTGAATGGAAAGTGAAGGGTTCACCAAATGAAGATTCGGTCTGCCAATTGATATAAATATATATATATGAAATTTAGGTAAAAATGTCTTGCAGCTAGAAAATCTAAAAGAAAAACTGAACAAAGTGTTTTAAATTGAGAAATAGGAAAAAAGATTTCTCTGCAATACTAGGATGATAATGAATAAAGAAGAAGCCATTCCCTTAGACTATTTCCATTCTTTTAATGCAAACATAAGGGCCATTCCATAAAAAACTGACAAAATATCCTGCACGTGACGTATAAATGCCTATATCTATTAATTTAAAAGTTGTTAGAATATAAACTGGACATTAAAAATAGCAAAAAAGACATTGATTTTCTTATTAGCATAGTTATTTTAATTTGAAGATATAATAACATGGTTAAAACATCAATAATATGCAGAGAAGCTGCCCCACACTTGACATTGAATGGCCTATACCATGGTCATATCTCATACCACAAAAACCACTTCCTGTGTAGGAAGAATTAACATTTTTCAAGGACACAATCCACTCATGTCACTATCCAACAACGATAATTTGTCAAGAGGAATAATATTGGATTATAAGCATTTTATTTGATTTTTTTTTTTTAACGTTGTATTGCTTGATTTCATTTAATGTTATTTGTGAATGTAACTGAATCTATTAAAGGGCAATTTGTATCAGTAGTACCTGTTGTATTATCAGCTGCCTTTTAAAACGTTGATGGATTCAAAGATAAAACTTTTATAATAGGAGAAGAAAATCAAGGAATTTCCTCTACTAATTGCAATAAACTTAATTAAGATGTTGAAAAGTATAATCACAATTCATATTAGTAGTTTGCACATATGGGGTTCAAACCACACTCTTTTTAGCTTTGTATTATGATTAGCTTCATATTACAAAGGTTTTTAGCTTTGTAATATGATGAAGTGAATTCATAGTTCTACATTTATTTTTTGCTAAATTGTTTACCATAAAGAGTTGGAAAATCTCTAAAATATTGAAAAACAATGGTAAATAATCTAAATTTATAGTCCTAAAACATAAACTTGCCCTATTATAAAAATTCTTAATGTATAATTATAAAGATCCTATCCTAAATTTAATAAAAAGAATGTCAGAATAGGGAAAATATTGACTGTCATAAAATTGAAAACAGTTTCCTTTGTACATTTTTAAAGCCATGATGTTTTCTGTAACTTCACCACTTTAAAGTGGCACTTCAATAACTTTTTTTTTCGAAAATCTTGGATCTTCTAGTAGTTTGTAGAAAGCAAGTATGCACCCATGCTTTATTGATGGTTTTATACTTTTACTTCTAGGCTAAGGAATCAAATTATGAGGCTTTGAACATTAACTCACTGCCAGAAGAAATTTTGGTCAAAGTTTTTGGATATCTGTATCAGAATGAACTGGGACAAATTGCAAGGTATTTAACTTCCTCTTTATCTCTCTTATTTAAATATTAGAATGGATGTTTTGAAAGGGTTTTCAGTATTAACTTAAAAAAGAAAATTATTTTAAACTGAATATCAATGTACAAGTGCATAAACTTAAAGTAAGTTAGTTGGGGTAACTAGACCCACGAGACAACTGGGCCATAGGCAATTTTATAAAAAACTGTTGACGTTTCTTTAAGTTTTAGCTTTTGTGAACAATGCACCTTAATCTCTACTTTCTAAAACAACGTGTGTCGATTCAATCATAACTCTCACTTTGCTGTGATAGGTTGTCAAACATTTACGTTTCTTTTTTTAAAAACAACGTCAATATGGTTCAACTTCCTCGGCATTTTATTAAAATACTGTAAGTACTTTTATTAAACAATCTTTTTTTTAAAGATTAGGCATATAACTACATTGATATTATTAGGTATCTATACATATTTACTTCATGTTTCAAATGTGAGCCCGGTGTCCCAGTTACCCCATAAATTTTTCAAGAATGGGGTAACTGGGACATGTATCTAGGACCATACTGGATCCAGTTACCCCAATAGTTATAAATAATTTTTTTGAGTTTCTCTTACTACGGAAAATAAATTTCTCCTTTGTTTTTTGCTCATAATAAAGAAAATTATAGAATACCTTTTTAAAATTATGTAATAAAATTTAAAAAAAGCACATTGGATGGTATCAAACCAAATTTCTTGACCCCTTGAGAGGCGGTGATGCCGTTATGGCATCAGATAATTTTAATCCCTAAATGCCACATTGGCACCGGAATTTTACAATGGAAATTTCACCGTTATTAAGTACGCGAAAATTTAATTTTACTTGTTTACAAATAGATTCTCTTGTAAATACTGGTGTCCCAGTAGCAAAAAATTCGCCAAGTGTCTGCAACAGATACTTCAAGGGCAGAAAATAATCTGCTGGTAAAATATTTTAGAATTAAAGCATTAATTAATCAAACGATCACTTACCTTTGTTATTATGCATTTTATTAATAATAATCTTGAGTTTTGTATTAAGTAATAAAGAGCTAAACATAATATAAAGCGAAATAAAGGTTCGATAGAAAAATAATCTGCAAACGATAAAAGGAAATCTGCGACGCCCGTCTCCCGTCTCGAACTTTCTGCTACCGGGACTGGTTTCATTAAATTATTTCAACATTTTTTACGAATGCAAGTACCTTGCCCCTGAAAGCGATATATCCAAACCTTGAAATTGTACTATACTATACAGATAAAGTGCTTAAGTACTTACGTAGTCGTTTGTTCATAGATTTACCTTGATATTTTTTCCTTATAATACCTATGTGACTTTTATACTTATTACCTATACCAAAGTACATAAATACTTACTTAATTTTTATGTTTTTGGTATAAATAAATCTAATATTTTCACTTTTAATGCTTTTTTTAGACACATTGACAGCAAATGTTTCCCTTACAACGCTCTTTAGTTGATATATAATTTAAATGATCTGCCTGGTTTAAATTTTTTTTAGTTGTTTACACTTTTCTAACAGAACCTGATATCTCATATGAAAAAAAATAAACGCGTGTGGAACATAGACCCTCCTGGTCCACTTACCCCATTTTTATGGGGCAACTGGACCCATGAGGAAAGAAAGATGAAATATGCATATTTTTCTTACAACGCTCTTTAGTTGATATATAATTAAAATGATCTGCCTGGTTTAAAATTTTTTACGTCGTTTACACTTTTTCTAACGGAACCTGATATGCCATATGAAAAAAAAAAAAAAAAAAAACGCGTGTGGAACATAGACCCTCCTGGTCCACTTACCCCATTTTTATGGGGCAACTGGACCCATGAGGAAAGAAAGATGAAATATGCATATTTTTCTTACAACGCTCTTTAGTCGATAATTAAAATGATCTGCCTGGTTTAAATTTTCTTACGTTGTTTACACTTTTTCTAACGGAACCAGATATTCCATATGAAAAAAAAAAAAAAAAAAAAAACGCGTGTGGAACATAGACCCTCCTGGTCCACTTACCCCATTTTTATGGGGCAACTGGACCCATGAGGAAAGAAAGATGAAATATGCATATTTTTAAATATTAAAATGTAATTTTGAGCATTTCTGTCTGATAGAGAGAACCTAACATGTTCATTTACAGAAGTTCAGACTTCAATTCAAATGAACATTAGCTTTTTGAAGCTGAATTGTCAGAAGCTCCAGAGTCACATTGTAAAATCGTGGCCCTGTTGCCCCAACTAACCTTACAGTATTTATTGATCTTTACAGAAAGAAATACCAACACACAATGATGTAATCAACCATCTTTGTTTTTGCAACAAGTGTCACCAATTTTATTTTATTTTAATTAGCTTTATTTTTCTTGCATAAATCATATTATTATTCGTTGGGACTAACATAAAATACATTCCTTTGGAAAAAAGTAAAATAATTTTTTCTGGACACTCGATGTTGCACTCTTCCTTAGTCCACAAGCTGATGATTTTTTCCGGATCCACGATTACCACTCGTATAGACTTAGAAAAAGTGTTGTTTTATTTCATATGCTGCCACCACCGATATAAATACGTGATATTGGACACGATGTGAGAAGGATTATCAAAAATGCTGAACTTATTCAATAAACATTAAAGAACAAGTTATTTACAAAACACAATATTATTTACATTTAAGGGCTCGGATATAGACGATCCGGCCAGATACTAAGTAATACATCAAGTACTTTCTACGTACTGGGTCAACTTGTTAAAATACACTATTTCTTTCTCATCTTACGGTATCTCATTAGGTTTATTGGAGGACCACACAGGACCCCTCCGCTCAGAACTTAATCCCTTTCATAAAAATTACTAAACTCTACTCCAGAAAACTCAATCAAAACGCTTCTAACTTCTTCTCACGAGGTCTACACCAGAACTACCCTCTCTCTCCTTCAACCATACCTCTTCCAAACTCAGCATACAGGGATTTTCTCCTGTGAACATGCATCGCTTTTCTTATCTGAAACTTTCCCCTTCCCGTGGCGTCCGCTATCTCCTAAATAACACGGAAACTTCTTTGTTTGCCTTATCTGAGGTATGCGTTCTTGAATAAAAAGGGGAATTGGAATTCCTCGATACAATGGAGCTTGTCCATATAATACTATCTAACTAAAATAGCTCGGATCAACTTCAAGATAAGGAAAAATATTACCTTAAACCCTAAGTATGCAGAAAGTGATACATATGAAATACAATAAACAAGTACAAAGATAATATCAGATAACAGTAATCTTAATTATTTACATGTTCATTAGCGTCGAAAACCTGACACTCGATATGTTACATAATATGTAAAACAAAGGACATATGTTGATAATGTTCCATTTTAATACCAAATATTGTAAATAATATTTCAAAGAAGTAATATTTCAGTTACATATTTTGGAGAAAAAGAGCAAATTCAATCCTGTATGTTCAAATAGTAACTTCTTTTTTATATATGTTACCGACCAAACCCGATTTTAGGCCAAACTAGTTTTTTCTAGGCCAAACTTTATCCTAACGCCCATAGGATAAACTAATTTGTCCTAGGCCAAACTAGTTTATCCTGACGCCCATAGGATAAACTAGTTTTTCCTAGGCCATACTTTTTGGCCTAACGCTTATAGGATAAACTATAAGCTAGTATATCCTATAAGGCTGCTATTCATTGGTCTGAACTAGTTTATCCTAGGCCAATTCAATTTGGCGTGCTTTTATTGATCCCAAAGACCGCTTCGGGCCAACATTCTAGTTTATTCTAGTGCAATTTAATTTGACGTGCCATTAATGCCAACCAATGTTGAGCACGTTCACATAAAAAAAAAAACTAATTTAAACTCAAATTTCATTTCTCAAAAATGAGTGAAGTTCACGCTCAAATTCAAAAATTTTCAAACGAATCCGCTCAACTCAAACACATCTATGGAAGTGAACGAAGTTCACTAAAATCTCGTTTATTATTATTATTGTTATTTTTTTTATATAATAGAAGTTTAGCGTCCAAATTTACAAAATTTTGTGAGGTAGTCTTTTGGTTATTCGATGTAAGGGTCTTTACGGGCCCGCAAAATTTTCCTTCCCGACACTTGGTCCCGCCTTGGTTTGGGGATTACTTTTTTCGAGAGATTAGGACCGTGATGGACCGGGACTCAATTCTGTTCCGGCTTAAGTCGGGACTGGACTGCATTCTTCTTGAGGTCTGCACAGGCAGAAATTTTCAGTCCAATTTCCAACCCAGTTCATATGAAAATCATTTCGATCAGCAGGATCTCTGGTCTGTTTAATGAAAATATCAGTAACATTTGGCCCGGCCAACTTTTTTTTAATGCACGTATTTTTAAATCCCTATTATTCCACAATTAAAATTTACATATTTATTATTATTTTTTTTTAAGATGAGTAGATGCCTTTTAGGTAATAAATAAAAGAACGGTAAAACCTGAGTAAAATAACCTGCCTATGACGGAATTCTGTATTTAACAAAAAAATACCTTGATCTATCTAAAATGAGGATATTTGTACTTGTAAAAAGAATATAATGCATTTACAACAGACGGTGAACCTTCTAATAAGGGAACCTGCCTATAACGGACTTTTCTTCTTTCCCATTCAATTCCGTCTTATAAGATTTTATTGTATAGAATTTTTAAATTTCCAAGCCATAGAATGTGGATTAACGATATTAATGATTCTGTTGTAAACTGTATTGAAATTTTAATGAATCTCTATTTGTATGAAATATCTGAATAATTATTAATAACCATAATTTTTTTACACGGCTTGGAGACTTGAAAATCTGAAAAATTTTACATAGAGAAACTTTCTAAGATGGAATCACATAGGACAGAAAAAAAAAATCCGTTATAGTTAAGTTCCTTTTTTAGCAGGTCCATCGTCTCTAACAAATGTATTATGTTTTTTTCAAGCTGATTATTATATCCAATTTGCACCGATACAAAATAATTTCCGTTTAAAACAGGAATTCGTCATACACAGATTCTTCTAACTGGTTTTAAAATACTGTATTCCCATCCATATAAATGTATATGTACTATTCTTTAAAGAGAATTTTAATTGTGGAATAATAGTAGCTTACAAATATATGTATTTTAGGCCAAACTGTTACTGGGGCTGCGCCGGATTTTTGAAAATTCCAGATTTCTGAAAGAATATCAAATGTAATTCTGTTATTCTTAATGGTGCATTTATTCATAACTAATTCAAGGCCAAGTAATATTTATGTGAAAAGAAAATATATTAAAAAGAAATCAATGTTTTTTTAAATATTATTTTTTTTCTTACATAAATATCACTTGGCTTTGAATTAATTATGAATAAATGCATCATTAAGAATTTCAGAAGTACATTTGATGTTCTTTCAGAAATCTGGAATTTTCAAAAATCCGACGAAGTCCCGGTCCCGACGATGCCGGATTTTCGAGGTTATACTGTACATTATTAATCAATCCTCTAAATTCTTTCTCTCCTAAATTTTATGATTACCTCTCATCCCATTCTTTGGCCCCCCAGCACACAGTTTGTCATATGAAACATATTTTGTATCTATCAGCGGCGGCGTTGAAATGGGGAAGCTAGGGGAATAGTATCTCACTCCCCATCGAATAAAATATATTATACAGGGGTGACGGCAATACTATCCACAAAGTTGGTGCCGGAGCGGTAGTTGGGATCAATAAAAGCACGTCAAATTGCATTGGCCTAGGATAAACTAGAAGGTTGGCGCCGGGGCGGTCTTTGGGATCATTAAAATCACGCCAAATTTGTCCTAGGATAAACTAGTTCGGACCAATGAATAGCAGGCTAAACTAGTTTACACTATGAGCGTTAGGCCAAACTAGTTTGGCCATAGGAAAAACTAGTTAACTAGTTTATCCTATGAACATTAGGATAAACTAGTTTGGCTTAGGAAAAACTAGTTTATTTTATGGGCGTTAGGATAAACTAGTTTGGCCTAAAATCGGGTTTGGTCGGTAACATATATAAAATTTAGACTAACCAAGTAGATTTTTTAGTTATACTTAAAAATCATCAGTTTGCCTGACTCATATAATGATTGTCGAATATAATTGTTTATCGATGTAATAATAATTTCAATAATTTGATGGAAAGCTTAAATGATTTATTTCGATTTCTTTTCTAAAACTAATACAATATGGGACCCGTTATCGAGAAACATTGTATCCAGAATGCAAAATGATAACTGAAAAATAATTTGTTTCATTTTAAACACATAAAAACTAAAGATGTGTTTTACGACAATCACGGGATGCAGCACACAGATATACACTCATCGCTAAATGATACGATTTGTGGTCGTTCGGCAATATTTTTTTGCGGTTTGAATGAGCCTGAAGTTATAAACTGTAAAATTTATAAGGAGAAATAACTTATTACAGGATCTGCTGGACTAATCTAGAGGACTTTTATGTTCAAAAGCTCAAATGTCGGATCAAGAGTCTGTGGAAGAATGTCTAATTGCTGATGACAATACTCTTGTAAGTCATCAGATGACTGACAGCGAGATTTGTGACATAATGACAAATGACATGTCTAATAGAAGTGATGATAATGACCAAAAATCCAAATCAAAGGATTCTTCTATCACGTCTTAAAATTAAATTTTATATTTTGATGTAATATTATTTGTAATTATGTATTTACATATATAATTCATACTGTTATTTTCAGGGCCGAAACCAAGGGGGGGGGGCAGAGGGTGCATGTGCCCCGGGCGCCAGAACGAAGGGGCGCCAAATGAAGGATTATACCTTTGGACTGGATCATTTTCTTCTGATGGACTGATGTCTTCTATTATTATGAAACAGCCATTATAAATGAAGTGTTAGGTGAAGATGAAAGAGCAGTCGTAAAAAGGTTAGAACTCTGATTTTCTGGTCAGAATGGGAAGAAAAAAAATGGCCATAATTTTTTTTGGCCAAATTATGGCCAAAAAAAATTATGGCCATTTTTTTTCTTCCCATTCTGACCAGAAAATCAGAGTTCTAACCTTTTTACGACTGCTCTTTCATCTTCACCTAACACTTCATTTATAATGGCTGTTTCATAATAATAGAAGACATCAGTCCATCAGAAGAAAATAACTCAGTTAAGCAGGACTCGGATAATCGGGACTCTAACTGTATATTTCATTTTAAAAATGATCTTTAGAATATTTTTGTTGGTGTTCAGAGGAGAGTCATGACCCCCGTGACCTCCCCCCTTGGATCCGCCATTGTAGATTACGTAGTTCAGTATTACATATTTTAAATTTTAAAATAAGTCGACTATTAGAAAATTAGTAAAATTCTCTTTGGAAATATACTTTGCGGAAGAGGAAGGGGGGGGGGCGCCAAAATCCATATCAAAACTCCTTATACTGAGTATGTCAGGTACCAAGTATTCTGGATAACAGATCCTATATTGTAGCATATTTTATTTAAAGGCAGTTACATAATAGTTATTGAATCTGAGCCTTACAGTACACAATTTCACTTTTCAAATATCTCCAAAATTAGCTTAATTTTAATTACTGAATACTCCAGACATAATCATAGAAAATTTGTGCAAAGAGCTAAGATTAACAAGACTATAAAAGTAGCCCCTGCAACAGTCATGTGCATTTACATAACAGAACAATAATTCATTAACAATATGCAATTAATATTATTTAAAAAATGCCAAGTATATAATATTTAATGAACATTCTAAATGACACTATAAATTGATATGTTAAAATTATTTATTGACATTACAGAAACATTATTTATTGATATAACATATAGTTTTATATAAATAAATAATCGATAAAATAAATGGCAGAATTAATGGTGGTCTTTTCTCTATTATTTGCTCCATAATTGTACTTCATAGTTATCAATTAAGCAGTTTTAATTACAGGGTGACAATAATTGAACTATATGAAATTAAACCGTCATAACTTCTGAACGGTTTGAATGATGAAGTTCAAACTTCGTGGTTAGCCGCAGGGCATGATGGGAATTTTTATGCGCATGCGCACGCAATTTTTGCGCAACTTCGCCAATAAGCGAAATTGGCGCATTTGGGGGACTCAGAATTTGCATTTCGCAATCGAGAAGTCTCTCCACTCTCTACGGATGACTGTGTGGTGTGCAATGTCCAGTCACGGAATAAGCGGATCGATATTCATTGACGGCACGGTGACTACTGAACGATACGTGAAGATTTTGGAAAATGGTTTCATCCCCATTATCCAAAGTCACATTGATTTCGACAAGATGTGATTCATGCAGAGACAGAGCTCGACCCCATGAAACCAAGTAAACGTTTGATGTCCTGGCGGAGCCCTTTGGGGACTGCATTCTGCTTCTGGGGTACCCAGGGGCCACTGGCATAGGACTCTCTTGGCCGCCATATTCCTCAGATCTGAAAACACGTGACTAATTTTTGTGCGGCTACATTAAAGAAAATGTGTACAGAAATAACCTCAAAACCATATCTGGGCTGAAAACTGCCATTCAGGAGGTTATCGACAGCATCGATATTCCGAAACTTCAGCGGGTCATTCAGAATTTTGCTCTTCGTCTGCGTCACACTTTAGCCAATTATTGCAGCCATATCGGACATGTCATAACCTAAATCCGAATATCTGTTGTGACGTTTACATGTTGAATAAAATTTGTGCACTCAGTAGTTTTTAAATAATTTACGTTTTATTTCATATAGTTCAATAATTGTCACCCTGTATGTTGATGAGTAAATCCTCTAATAAAAAATACTCCTACAGAAAATTATGAAAAGATCTTTTACTTGGTGTTATTGTAACGAAAATGTTAAATATAAAACTATTTGAAATTTCTTTACTTATTTTTTCACATGTATTTATTTCAACACGTTCACGCCGGGCGGTGGGTCACACTCGACTTTGTTGTCAAGTTTTCAGCGTTTTGCACACCATTATTATTTTAGAGAAAATGTTGTACCTTTAAATCGCCCAATTGTTCTAATTAAATAAAACAACATTTTCTGTATTAAAATACTGGTATCCAAAAAGCCGGAGCCTTCGTAGCTCTGAGACAGTCGAGTGTGACCCACCGCGTCGGCATGAACGTGTTAAAAAATACCTGCCAATGAAAATACTTTTTCAAAATAATTTTAATCTGTACATGCATAATATTTTCACATATTTT
Source organism: Maratus speciosus (assembly GCA_963932465.1). Classification (NCBI taxonomy): domain Eukaryota; kingdom Metazoa; phylum Arthropoda; class Arachnida; order Araneae; family Salticidae; genus Maratus; species Maratus speciosus. The sequence continues at coordinate 39,684,015 of OZ010798.1, forward strand.
TATTTGGATTTCAAGCAGTTGAGCAGCTATCTTTAACTTTTTTTTTAAAGTAAAAGTTAATATTTGACAAAATTTTGTCAAAATGAATTTTAAATCTAATTATTGAAAGGATAATCATAAAATAGTTGCCATAAGATAACTCTCAGTTATAAATAAAGAGATATTATAGAGATATATTCACACAGAAAAAAATTTCGATTGTTTACATTTGACTAAGAAAACATGATTTTTTTCTCCTAACTTATCTTAATTCTATGTTATATCTTAGTTAAATTAATAAAGGAATTATAAAAATTTTACATTTCTCCGATTTTCAAATTTAACAGTTCGAATTATACTGTCAAGTATATTCACAAATGGATATTTTCATCTTAACATTTTCTTTTATTATTGTAGAGTCTGCAGAAGATGGAGTGTGTTGACGAGAAGGCGAATTTTGTGGAAAAAAGTGAATATGCAGTTCACGCCATCTCATGAATATCCAGATACTGTTGCCGAAAATTTCGTGAATCTCTTACCACCTTTTGTCACTCATCTCAAGCTAAATTTTATAGATCGTTCGGTTTGGATTGAACAATTTAATTTTGATGAAATTTCTGTGAAGCTCGAAGAAAAATGTCCCGATCTCAAAGTGTTAATTTTGGAGGAAGTTGTGCTAACAGACAGCCTTCCATCAGCTATAGATTTATGTACTCTGCATTTGCATAAAGTTGAAACATTGGCGTTTCATTTTTGTGAATTTCCTGACTGTCTTGCAGAAGATAAATGTGATTATATTTCTAAAATTGAGGTTTTGGAACTTAAATTTTGTGACCTTGGGTGTCTCAATAAACCCTCATTTTCAAAAATACCCAACTTGAAACAATTACGTTTATATGGTACATGCGAAATTGATCCCTGGTTTCATGATGACAATTCCTTCATTAACCAGTTACTCGTATTGGATCTGGGATATGTATACGTTAGTTTCAAAACATTTCAAGCAATAGAGAATCATGGACTTATTTTGAGTGAATTATACTTGTGTGGTACATATTTAGATGACATTGATTTATATTTAAATAATTCAGTGTTTCCTCATCTGAAGACAATCTGCCTTGGATCTTGTTGTGGTATGACATGTGAGGGTGTCATTTCCCTCATCCAATCATGTCCATCTCTGTTGAATTTTTTTGTTGATGAACATGTGGCTGAATCCTATGCAGCACATCCTTTCAGTTTTGACAATAGATGTAAGGCAGGAATTGTAAAATCCATTCATATTGATCATACCCATAATTATTTGCTTAAACAGTAGGATTTCAATGAATTTGTTTTATTAATTAATTTGCATTCATCCATATATTTTGTTAAAATATATAGTATATATATTCAAAAAATGTTTATTGTTTGTTTCTTGAATATTTGACATATCTGATTAATAAAAAATTCTAAAAAAAAAAAAAAATCTTAATTTTTAATTATTTCTACTCTGCAGTTAGAATCTTTAACACCTTTAAAATGAGCATAGGATACAACCCATTCTAGTGACTCTCACCCAATACTTGATGTATAGAATGCATACATTTATTAATTGTTTTCAAGCACAATATTTAAATTGCAATTTTTGCCTTACTTAATTCAAGAATTTGTGTGATTAAAAATTAAAGAAAGATTTCTATGTATGCTAAAAAATTAATATCCGTACATGACATTGATCATGAAATGATTAATAGAAGTAAAAAATCTTTTTATTTATGCTTAAAATTTAAAGATATTCTTATTCATTTGTCAAAGAAATTATCAACATATTTTTCTTTCATAAAAACATTGTATTTTCAATATATATGCAAATGTGAGTTTCAAAACCTGCCTTATCCTGAAAATCAAATTTTGGGAAATCGCGAAAAAATTGTGACTGCGTCCATGAGTTTTCATTATAAACCAAGATTTTACAATGCCAGAAATCAAAAATAAAACTAGTTTTTTCCAGATTAAAGTATTTTTTTATGCAGGTTTACCAATAGAATAGACTGATGGAGAAAACACAATTTTTAAATTTCAGATTAGGCGAGTTTTGAAACTCATGTCCTCATATGGTTTGTTACTTATGCCATCTTTTTGTGTCTATCATAAATTGAATCAGTTTAAAATACTAACATTGATACATATTCCTGAAAAGGGATATCCTTTAATACAGAGAATAAACATGTTTCGTTACAGGAATTTTCAATATGAATATCGATAAATTTTATGCATATTCGTTTGTGTTGTAGTTATTTTATGCATATGTGTTTGCAAGTGTGCTAGAAAGTAGAAAAATTAAACTTTGATCATTTATTCCACGGAATAGTCTTCAATAAAGTTTTACACAAATGCGTTTTTCCTCCTGCATATCACTGCTGTCCTAAATCAGAATATGATGCGTTTATTTAACCGATCTAATCAAATATGAATGTTTTATGAATTATTAGCATGTTAATATGTAAGCTATACTGCTTAATAAAATTTCTCTCCTCAAATGGAACTTCTAAAAGAATCAAAAAGATTCTTTTTTAATATGGGTCATTCCATGTCAAATCAACCAAAAAATTTCAATTTTCAACCTGCCCATTTCAGGTTTCAATGAAACTGTCGAGGATAATTTTCTCCGGTGATATAAATGAGAATACATTTTTATAATTTTTTTATTGCGTTAAATTTTCATTATTTAAATTATTTATCCTTATTTTATCATTTATCATTATCATTTTTCATTATTTTAAATTATTTAAATTTTGAAAAATCATCATTTTTTCGGGTGCATAAATTTTTCAATTTTGAATTTCTCAAGTTCTATCTGGCCTACCGAATTTTATGACCCATCATTTTAAAGAGAATTTCATAAGTTTAAATTTGATACCCAAGTTGACTATGCTCAATTAAAACAATTAATTTAAAAAAAATTTAATTTTTTAGATAGTGTTTTTTAAAAATTTTGAAAAAAATGTATGTTTGTTGTAATATTATAAGCTAAAATTTCTGAAATTGTTTGAGTGGGATCTCAATGGGATCAAGAGTTATGAAATAAAAACTGAAAATTACCATTCAAAAAACAATCTAATTCTAGGTATTTTGTTATTTATGTATTATTTGAATGGTAATTTTAAGTTTTTATTTCATAACCCTTGATCCCATTGAGATCCCGCTCTAAAAATTTCAGAAATTTTAGCTTATAATATTACAACAAACATACATTTTTTCAAAGTTTATAAAAACACTATCTGAAAAATTTTTACATTTTAAATTAAAAAAAAATTAATTTACTTTTTTTAACTGAGCACAGTCAACTTGGGTATCAAATTAAACCTTATAAATTTCTCTTTAAAATGAGGGGTTACGAAATGCTATATGCCTGATAGAACTTGAGAAATTCAAAATTAAAAAATTTATGCAACCCAAAAAGATGATTTTTCAAAATTTAAATAATTAATTGTATGAAAATTTAATGTGATCAAAAAATTATGAAAATATATTCTCATTTATATAATCAGGGAGAATGATTCCTGAGTTTCATTGAAATCTGTAATGGACAGGTTGAGTCACTGGTTGATTTGACATGGAATGACCCATATTTAAGAATGTTCACATTGATCCCCCCCCCCTTCAGAACAACAAACTCATTAATGTCTTTAATGTAAGAAAATTTCTGGTAGTCATATTCTAATGCCAATGTAACAAACTTTTTTAATTTATTGTGATTATATAAATTAGTGTACAGTGATCACTTATGTTTACTTTGAGAGTTTTGTTTAAAATTCCTCTTTAAAATACCAAGTTTTACTGCAATTTTGAAAGAGGTTTTTAGGATTTCAGGAATGTGAAAAGCATTGTGATTTCTTGATACTAAACTGATCAGAAATTTTCCTGCATTTGTTTATACAAACAGAATTGTGAATGTGTCAGAAAATACCAACACTTAGATTGAGAAGAAGCCTTATGATAATTGTTACATTTCAAGGTCTTACAGTTTGACCATTTTGTTTAAAGTAGTGTTTCGAGTATACTAAAATTTATTCTACAGGAAAATTATGCATGATCAATATATTCAGTAACAAACACATATTGTAAAAACATATATTAATAATAAACAAATATTTGAGTCAATATTTCATTTACTGAAAATGATTAAAGTCTCTAATAAATTGAAATGTCAATATTAGCTGAAAATTTAGGTATGTAAAAGTAAAGTAATTCTTTGGTAAAATGTAAATACTCTAATTTTGGAATGATAGTTCATCGTATTATTTCAGGAACGAAACTAGGGGGAGGGTGGTGCAAAATAGACATGTATCTCGGGTGCCAGAACATAAGATGATGAGGGTGCCAAATGAAGATCTTGTTATTTTGTTGTTTAATAATAAAAAAATATATGACATTTATGTAAAAATATCTTACAACCGAAAAGTAAAACTGAGTTAAGTGCATCAAAATTAGCAAATAGATAAAAAGATTAGTCTGTAATAGAAGACAGAAATATAATAAGAAAAAAGGAGTCGGTCTCTTAGTCTATTCCCATTCTTCCAATCTAAACATAACATGCCTATGCATCCTGTCATGGAAATCTTGTATATGAGGAATCGCTAACTAATATTTTTCAAAGTTAAAATCTACTCATGTCACTGTCAAACAAGAATAATTGCCAAGCAATTCACCCACTTTTCTGTTAGGTGAAAAAATTCCATGAAAGCTGATCTATTTCCTTTTCTTTCTCGCTGAACAGTGTGAAAATTTCTTTTTCTCCCTCTCCTTTATCCATTTCTTGGTAATTTGTAATCCATTCATTTTATTACAAGAACTGTTTTACATCCATATCTGGCCTTAGAAGGGGTGTTGTTGGGCGACTGCACAGGAGACTAAAAATTAAGGTGTGCATAATTCACACCAAAAAATAGTTACTTAAAACTTAATATTTTTTGTTGTTTTTAGGGTTCCGTACTTAAAAAGTAAAACGGAACCATTATAAGATCACTCGTGTGTCTGTCTGTCCGTCTGTCACAGCCATTTTACTTGTAAACTATGAAACGTGGGAAGTTCAAATTGGGGGACGTAATAAAGACTATTGACCCACATATTTACAGCTTAGTAAACATTTGCAAATATTTTTAAGAAAAATGTACAGGAGATTAATTAAGTTGCTTGAAAAAAATCTTTTCTTTGTATATCGTGTGAAAATGTTCGTAACATTGAATTCAAAAATATATTTCATTTAATTTTAGGTATTATATTTTCAGAGATATCACCGAAAATGTAGTGCAAAAATATGTTCTACCCCTATCTATTTCCAAATCTACTGCAACTAAAATTATGAAAATTTAAGGGTAGTAGAGATTAATTTAAACCTTGCAGGAAAATTATAGCAATTACTCTAAGTTACGTAGTTTTTGAGAAAAGCACATTTTTCTGTTACACACAAACTTCGATATGCGGGCATTCGGCAAAGGTATTGAGGATCTCTGGAGGTACTTATCATAGCTGACGTATAAAAGCATTGTTGATAATGATTTTCGGAAAAAAAATCGTCGCTAATTAGCTGAGATATTAACCCTTAAACACACAGACGGTTTGGACATACATATTGACAGGAGTGCCGTACTCTATGTACCATCGGGTTTTAAGGCCCAGATAACAATTTTGAATATATTTGTGTAATACAATCCTCAGTAGCAGTATAAAAGCAATAAATGTCAAATTGTTAAAAACAAACTAATTTAATTAGAATTATTCACATAAATTTTATGGGATTGGCGACTAGTTTGGATTGAGTGGATGTGGATCTCTGAATACATATCCTGTGTCTTTAAAAATTAATTAAAAACCTATCTGGAAAAACGCAGCACGGATCAAGGCGGCATTGCAAATTTGCGACCTACTTTCGAAGCGTTCTTAGCACAATACCGAGTTTAAACTTTGAACTAAGATTTTGTTTTAGCTACACTGTAAAAAGAAAAGATTATTACTACAATGAATTTCGTTTATCAAATGCCAAATAAAGTTTAAATATGCACTACTTTTATTGTCTATACTGAATTAATTTCATCATAAACAGATTAGGATAAGATTTAAAAAAGTGTATACAGAATAGCAATATTTCATATTATTAGGCTTCATATCTCTTTGAACTTTTATGGTATAACTATTCATACTTTTGTAGTATATACAGCTATACCGTTGCCACCGAAGCACTCAAGGTCTGAGGACACAAGTTGTGACGTCATCACTAATCGACCGACTTCTCACTAGTGTTGGAATTCACACCGGAAATTTTTGAATAGCAATTTTCTTTTATTTTACTTGTGGAATAACTATCATCTGATAAACAATAAGAACTATTTAAACTTACTGGTGAGAATTTCGAATCCCCCAATAAAAAATCCACCAGATGAGGCAACGCTGAGGCATTCCGCATCTGGCTGAATTTTTATTTAGAGATTCCGAATTCTCACTAGCAAGTTTAAATAGTTATTATTGTTTAATCAGATGATAGATATACCACAAATAAAATAAAAGAAAATTGCTATTCAAAATTTTCCGATGTGAATTCCAACACTAATGAGAAGTCGGTCGATTAGTGATGACGTCACAACTCGTGTCCTCAGGCTTTGAGTGTTTCGGTGGCAACGGCTATACCCAACCTTACGTTGTATAGTTTTTACAAAGTCTTGTTATTCTTTTAGCAACGATTTTTTGAAAATACATTACATACTACATATTTTTAACATTACAGTGAATACTTCTTATATTTATTGTACGGCCCCCTTTGAGCGTGATTAATACTCGCACTTGACCGTTTATTTATTTAAGTTTATATCTTTTGTAGAGGTTCCGAAAAAATATCTTTCATGGCGCTTCATGGCTATTAAAGGCAAACCTGCTATTATCCTCCCAAATTATTATTATTTTTTATCCATCTGCCATATCAAAGTGTTTTGATGCTCTAGGCAGCAACTGAGAAATGATGTCCCTTTTTTTACTACAATTACTGTTTTACATCCCGATCCGGCCTTAGTAAGAATAAGGTCGGACAACTCTCCACGATACTAAACACAAAGGGATGGAAAATTCCTAAAATAAAATACATAGTAAATAAAAAATATTTTTTTTTTGTTGTAAGTTACTATTATAATTTTGAAAATCTGTGTTAACTTTTGAAAAGTATCAAGACACATCAGTTTATTAATAGTAAGAACAGCATAAGTGCTACTTCATAAAAACAGGCTTTATATACCACACGATTAGAGAGATATTTTAGGGCAGCCCTGTCCAATAGTTCAGTAAGCAGTGGCACATCTGAGCTGGTGGAAGACAATGAAGGGCACCATTATTCACATAACTCATTGAACAATATCATCTCGCTGTAGCAGTGGTAACGATACACACATATCTTATACGAATACATCTGACAATGGAAGCCATGTTTTCTCCCTGCATTTTAGAAACTCCTTGTAGAAATAATTTGTAAAAAAATCATAAATCATAGTAAATTTAGAATTAAATTTTTCTGAGAAGGGCCTGATTCCAAAATTTTTGTAATGGGTGAAAAGACAGAAATCTTAATCATGCATACAATATAAAACACACAATTATTGATTGTTTGAGAAAAGTATCCCTTAAAAAGGACTTATAACTTTTAAAAAGACTAAAAGCTGGAATCATTCAAAAGGGTGCCAATAAAACTATCAAAGAGTGCCATGGCATCTACATTGGACAGGCCTGCTTTATGATAGTGAAATTTATTTTTAAGCCTACAAAAACTCCTGGTTTTTGAATTCTTAAGACAATGTGATTCGTATCACAAGGACTTTAGATGCATCACCTGTAATAATTTATAGTACTACAACTACTATAGAATCTGAGAAAATGAAATCTGTCTATAATGGATTCCTGTCTTAAATGAAAAACTACATGCTTCTAACAGAAAGAATACCAACAATTACACCTTTTAAGACGGAAACGTGTATAAAATAAAATGACCCTGGTACCTTTTAATTTTAATTACATCGGTTTTAATTAATAAATGTCTGACAAAGCTGATTATGTAGTTCAATATTATGTATTTCATAATTAGATATTTTAAAATAAGTTTAAAATGAACTAAAATAAGTTTAAATTAGAAATTTATCAAAATTATCATGGTAAATTCTCTTTGCAAAGGAGAAAGCGCTGCCAAAATCAATTTTTTTTCTTGGTGAAAATAGAAACTAGTTTCAGTCCTACAGTACAGCATAAACAATAATAATGCTCAAATATTGTTTTGATTTTACGATGTAATCAAATTCTAAAATAAGATTAAAAAGAGAGGAAATATCAGAAAGAAAAAGACAATAGTCTCGTCATTATGGAATAGAATGACAGCCTTTTCTGGATCCAAATTAATTTAGTAAAAATTAACTTGCAGTATTAGCTTAAGATATATTTTTTTTTGTGGCATTAACTGTGAAGCAGCAGGATACGTTCAGTGAGTGTTAGAGTGTCAGCAGTTATAAAATTTATTTTCATGAAGTCTTAGTCAGTTTCTAATTTTATCTTTTCGTATTTTTTCTGAATAAAACAAACGAATAGTCAATTTCTATTAACGCTTATTTTATCAAAAGATGTTAAACAATTGTTGCATTAAAAAAAAGGTGTAACTATTCTCAGCTTTCAAAATAGTGGAGATACAAACACTAATAATGAAAAGATAAATCACTTTCCATGGTTATAAAGTCAAGAAGCTTGAAATGTTTATCGTTGTTGTATCTTCATTGTTGTTTGAAATATGATAAACTATATTTCAGTCTCTAATATGCAAAGCTTGTGAAAAATACAAGTTATTGTTTTTCTTTTTAAGATACAAAATGAGCTATTAATGCATGAACAAATACTAAAGTGGTAAAATAACGATATCAAATACCGTATTTACCTGTGTATAACGCGAACGTGTGTAAAACCTGCACCCCATACTTTGCGAGGAAAAATGGCGAACTTTTATTATCTCGTATATAACGCGCACCACAAATTTGACATGCAAGTGAATGAATGACCAAATGAATTTTAATAAAGGAAGTCGAAACAAATGTTACGTCAGGCCAGGAAAAAAGGCGAAAATCTATTCTTACACTTAGGGTATGGAGTGAGTGAAGTATCATGCTCTGGTGGCGTCACTCGCTTAACACTTGACAGCGTCTTTTGACAACGTGCTAGTAAGATGGAGAATCGATGCAGTTATACTGCGACATTTAAGTTGAAAATAGTTTAGTATGCAAAAGAAAATAGTAACCGTGCTTCAAGTCTGAAGTTCGGCGTTGGTACGAGTCAAGTGTGCCGCAGGGGTTTGTACAGACTTTTTTCCCAGGGTCCTGTTTTTGTGAAATTGTGAAACGCTTTTTATACTTGTGAAAAATCTAGTCATAATTTTATGAATTTGAAGTGATCATTATATTCAAGTTCTTGTTTATACATTTAAAAGAAGATATATGTATGTAAAATACATATATTTTCTTTATATATGTAAAAGTGACAGGTCAGATTTTACTTTTAGATCATTAAATTTGTGAAATGTTCATTTTGGACTCAGAAAATTCTTGTCAAAGACCTATTTTTAAGACAAACAATTTTGTGAAGGGTCCTGTTTTAAGGCGAAAACTTTTGTGAAGAGTCCTGTTTTGAAATTGAAACTTTTGTGAAGGGTCCTTTAAAGGACCCAATTTCTTCTTAACCAGACCCTTGGCGCGAGAGTGGCGGAATAGGGAAAAAAATGAAAAAAGCACCATCCAAACAGCGTGCTTTGCGGGGGAAATTGTGTAAATATCCGTAAGCGGAGTAGCACTTTTAAACTCATGTAACGGATTTGCGGCGTTCGGGGTACCCAGTCTTGACGGAAATGTTGATGTTGGAAAAATGTTGGTTGGAAAAATGGCTAGGAAAATGAATATTCCAAAAGAGAATTTTAAGGGGAGTTATGGCTGGGTGTGATGCTTTATTATCCGTAACAATCTCCCAATCAGGAGAAGATCAACGCTATCGCAGAAGCTGCGGAAGAATACAAAGAACAGCGTACTAAGTTCTTCAGTACATTATAAAGCAACGAAAACAAAAGGTATATTAGATGTCGCAAACAGGCAACGCAGATCAAACTCGATTGTGGTTTGATATGCTGGATATGCCACAACCGTTCAGCCCGTTGGAGTAGAAGCGTTAAAATGCGAACACAGGAGAAAGCATGCAATGATGCACCGTTATGCTGGCCTTTATGGCTGACGATCGCAAGATGACACAATATGTGATTTTCATACGTAAAACTATCCCAATAGAATCTTTTCCAGCCGGCATAGTTTTAAGATAGCAGGGAAAAGGATAGATGACGGATGAACACTGGATTAACGTTGCGTGAGAACGTCGGCTAGGGTCTTTACATCAGCCATCGATGCTGGTCGTGGACAGCTGCAGTGGATACACTACGCCGGGAGTAAAAGCGAAAATTTGTCACTCAAGTGATTTGGTTGCGATATCAGGTGGGATGACGAAAGTGCTACAGCCTTCAGATGATGTCATCAACCGGTCATTTAAGGTTGCATTTCGTTATACCTACAATCGGTCGATGACAACAACAGATCACAACTTCACTCCAAGCAGGAGAATGAAGCGTGCCTCAATCCCAACTGTAAGTGGAAGCAGAAACACTTCTATTAATATTTTTGCAGTTTTCATTTCTTCTTTGAATAAATTTCTTGATTCATATGTATATCGTGTGATTAAATCCAGAAGTGAAAAATTATTCCATGTATAACGCGCACGCAGTGTTTTTGCCCTAAATTTTTGAAAAAAAAGTGCGCGTTATACACGAGTAAATACGGTATTTCTGAAACTGAATTTTATTTTGCCTTTAAAATTATTTTGATTTCAATGAGCATAAGACAACACTATGTTATTTCAGAATTCATATTATATTGTAAAAAAAAATCTAAAAATTTTTTCATTGGAATTTGTAAATTAAAAATATGAAGATGAAAAAATGCCTAAAACATAGCCCTTTAGAGAAGAAAATTTCAGCATCTGTGAAGGGCCATAAAAGGACATTTAAATGTGCCACGGAAAACTGTAAAGATTCTCTTTTGATTATTTTTGCAAAAATAAAATTCAAAATATTGCATAAAGGAAAAAAAGATAAAAGTTATAGAAAGTGTTTATACCATTTCAAACTTCTGTTTGTTGTGTGACATTTTTTGCAATGAAATTAACAAAAATAAAAACCAACCAGTGTGAAAATCCTAGGAAGAAAATATATGAATATGATTATCGAAAATGTTACTTTATGAAAATAGATTTCATAAGTTAACCTCAAACTGAAGATATCAAATTCTTTGTTTGTTTAAATATTAAATTTTCATAAAGAGATAAAAATAAATTATTGCACGTTTTAAAAGTTTCCAATTTATTTATTTTTATAAAAAAAATACTATATTTTTAAGATATTTCGTTATTCATTCTTTTAAAAAACATATTTTCCTCTCTCTTTTTATACATTTCACAAAAGTTTTACTGTAACTCAAAGTGCCTAAAAGAATAAAATAAAATACTGTCCTAAAAGACACAAATATTTTTATAAAGTCTAATGAAAGCACTTCTTAACTGTAAAATTCTCTTTTTATGCTTGAGAAGTTGAGTATTTTATAGACAAGTGTGTATTATAGATTGGTGTTCATTTTAAAGAAATTTGAAATAGGTCTGAGATCATAAATCCATAATTTTTCTAATAAAAATTATTTTTAATTTTCCAAATCAAAATTGTATTTTTTAACTAAAAAAGGCTTAGCTTGTGTTTTGGTCTATTTAATAATGGTTTAAAAAAGTATAATTTCAATCAAATGATTTTTTACGAAGATAAAAATTAAAGTGTGTTTGGCACATGGATATGACATTAGCATCTTCAAATTATATCTACTTTTATTCTTCATCATTAGTGTCCCATGAATTTCTTTTTTTGCTCAGAAATTCTGAAAGAATTTTTATTTTATGTAATCAGAAAAAAGTCGGCCATTAAATAATGCAAAAATGATTATTTAGAATTTTTGGATTAAGAAAGAAATTCTTGAATTGACGCATACATGCGCTAATGATGCAAGTAAATAAAGAAAAAAATAATAATCAATATTTTCCTAGGCTAATTTGATCCAAGTAACTCAAAGTGAAAAAATTGGCTGATACTACTAATAATATGTAAGTAGAATTTTTAATATTTGGAAACGCCTTTAAAAAAACCTCCTTCTTATTTTGAAAGAAAAAAAAACACAGTCAAACAGTACTTCTTGCATATCTCTACAACAATGTTTCGATAAAACAGTTAGGAATTAATTAATTTTTGACAAAAATTAAATTTTTTTGTGTATTACTATCTATTGTGATATGCATTTTAATGAAATGCATGATGACTAATGAAATTGTCTAAATGAAATTCATCGTTAAATATTGCCTTATCGTAGACTTAATAATTAAGCTTTGCTTTCACAGAAAACTAATAGTTTTAAAAACATAGTTCTATTTGTCAGTATCTTTTTTAAATATTTTTTTTTTCAAAAATAAATTGCAATTGTTGACAGAAAAATACTATACTTCTTAGTAAAGTAATCATACAGAGAGTTTGAGAACCACCGATTTATATGTATGTAGAAAAAATAATTTAACAAAATTCTGTATGTTACAATTACATAGTATTTCGTTTGTGCTTTCCATGATTTGTTAAGATTTTTCTAGCTTACCACTATTAAAAAATCTTTGAAAGCAGGTATCATAGATGAATATTTTACAATTTGTATGAGTGTAAATATTTATACAGACACACGAGCATGCCTCCTTTAGAGCACATTATACAAATGGATAGCTACTTCTGAATATGCATGCGGAGATGTACAGTAAGATTGCCCTTTCGAGAAAAACTTTTTGAACATACTTCACAAATAAATGGCTTTTCTCCTGAATGTATCAAAAGATGTTGCCTTAGAAGTTTGCTTGAATAAAATTCTTTGGCGCATATATTACAACTGAATGGCTTTTCCCCTGTGTGGGTGCGGATATGAATGGTTAGATTTGTCCTTTGAGAAAATGCTTTAGAACATACTTCACAAACGAATGGTTTTTCTCCTGTATGAATTCGTTGGTGTTCATTTAGACTTCCCTTAGTGCAAAATCCCTTAGAACACGCTTCACAAGTATAAGGTTTTTCCTCTTGATGAATTCGAAAATGTTCTTTTAGGTAACTCTTTTTAGAAAATCTCTTAGTACATACTCTGCAAATGAATGGTTTTTCACCCGAATGAATGCGTAGGTGATATTTTAGGTCACAATTTCGGACAAATCCTTTAGAGCATATATCACAATTAAATGGCTTTTCCCTAGTATGAGTAAGAAGGTGATTATTTAGTTTTCCTTTTTGGGAAAATGTTTTAGAACATACTCCACAGACAAATTGCTTATCCTTTTTATGAGATTTAAGGTGCTGTATTAGTACGCTTTTTTTAGAAAACTCTTTAGAGCATGCTTCACAATTGAAAATATTTCCTTTTATATGTGAAGACATTTATTTACTTTGTTAAAGCCGGATATTTTAGTTGGAAATTTATGAAGCTCTTTCCAGATTTTGAAAAGTACAAGATTTACAAACAATTTTTATACTGGAATTAGGATGAAGTACTGGTTTTTCAGTTTATCCCATTTATATTTTCTGTTCGATGATAACTGTACACATACATCAAAAGGAATATAATTTAATTACTGGGAACAATGAAAAGATGAGTAAACAACATATACTTAGCGAAAACGATTTTCTACAAAGAGTTTTTCATGGACATGTACAGTGAAGTATTTTGTAGCTTTGGTTCAAATAAAAAACATTATATTCTTCACTGGCAAAGGCATGAGCCTGCTTTGCTCTTAAATCTGAAACATAAAAAAAATTTATTACTATTATTTTATTTTAAATTATTTTATATTTTACCTTACTTTTATTTTTTAAAAAAAATTAAATATATTAACTTTCGGAATTTTGACATTACGCATCGGTTAGAACATATATGTGCATTCGTTAATTTGAAGATTAAATGCTAGAAGAAATGAAGTGTAGGACCTTTTTTGAAAAACATAATACTTCACTAGTTAATACTAGGCTGAACAAAAGTTCTGGGAAATTTGTGAAAGTTGCGTTGTTATGCGCAAATTAACAACAAAAGAAATAAGGACTATTCTTTAAAGTAGAGACCATCATAGTCCATGACATAATGCCATCGTTCTGCCTGATTCCGGATTTGCTGGTAGTAACATGGCGGCTCCTTGGGATCGAAAAACTCTTGAAATGCTTCTTCAACTCCATTAAAGGATTCAAATTGATGACTCTTGAAAAAGGTGTTACATTGATCGAAAAAGGCCATAATCGGTCTGGACTGTACCACTCATAGTCCTATATACGATGCAAATTCTGGTAACTATTACATTAAAAATTTCCCAGAACTTTTTGCTCAACCTAATATTACAATTTTATATAATATGAAAAAAATAATTTTTACTTCACACATAACTTTACAAGATGATTTTGTATTGATAAAACAGTGGCAATTCACATTTTCTTAAATTACATTGATTTTTAAAACTCTTTCCATGGGAATTGCTCCTTTTATGCAGTCTTTGCCTAGGTACTGATGGTGAATAAAAATATTCTTTAAGACGAACTACGGGTGCGTCATAAGTTCATAAAGACGTTAAAAAAATCATAATAAAAGAAGTAATGCTTGGAAAAAATCGGTTTGTGTGAATATGATCAGAGGAATATGGGATTTCTCCCCCCCCCCCCTGTATAAAAAATGATTCCAAAAGTAACCGAAAGAGGGCGCTCATACGTCATACTGAAACGTTTTATGCAAGTCAGTAAAACACAGACAGACAAAGAAACAAATCAAAACAACATGACACTATGAATTTATTTTAAAGTAAAATATTTTCAACATGACCACCGCCACCAGGTATTAGGCAAGTGAGGCGCGTCAATATGTCTATTACAGCTGGATGTAGCATGTAGTACCAACGACGGTCAGTTGGATGGCATCTTTCAGTTCTTTTAGTACGAAAGTGGCTGGGAAGCAACCGTACACACGAGAACTTAAGTAGTCACACAACCGAAAATCTGCCAAAATCAAGTCTGGTGACCATGAAGGATCAAACTTATAACCTCGAGTTATCACTCGAGGCTTCAGTGAAAGTGACCAATAGGGACGTCTTGACTTCACGTACAATGTGGGGCAGGGCACCATTCAGCATGAAGGTTACGACAGGTAACGCATGTCTTTTTGTGTGCCTGTTTATGTTTGCCTGATTTACATAAAACGTCTCAGTATTAGAGATCCTCTATTAGAGAGAAATTGGACATTGACGAAATGTCCGCCATTTCCGTTACAAAGTAGATGGAACGCCGTACAAGGCAGTGCATTTTTGTCAGCGTATAACACTTTTTATTTTATTGAAATTATGTAAATTTCATGTTATATGCCTTCTGACCGTCTTTCAGAACATAAATACAAGCACTTTTCCATTATAATGAGTAAGAATTCTCAGAAAGTGCATTTGTTTACTCTGCTGAAATGCAGGGTTAGTATTTCGAGTCTGATCGGAGAGCAGACGAAATTTTTGAAAGATGTTGCTATATTATGGAATTTTCATTTAAAATAAACATATTTTAGTTTATGTATAACACAAGAAATGCTATTAATGTAGAGTATTTATTTTTTACTTTTGTCTGTCTAAATGTTCATTAGTATACATCAATCTATCGGTATACTTTTCAAAGCAAATAAATAAATAAAATGTATTAGAGGAAACTCTTGAATTTTATAAGAAATTTAAAAATATATCATTTAACAGCAATAAGAAATTTAAAAAACAATTGCTGAAATAATCATAAAAGTGTAGATTTTTGAAATAGATTCCATTATATCTTCTGTATTATAGTATTTTCATTCATAAATTTAGATAGTTTTAAAGAAACTGATTGGTTGTATGAAATTAAAAAGTTTCAATCTTCCAGCTTTAATACATTTTATAATACTAAGTGTAGCTAAATATCTAAAAAAAACATTCCGAGAGAAACTGAAAAAAAGATTTACATACATATGCTTAGTTTAGTGTGCTTATGTACATACATATGCTTAGTTATTTATTTATGAACTTAACGGCTCTCTGCTTTAGAGTTAATATATTGTGAATTTATAAATATTTTTTCAGAGTCTGAGCTATTTTTTTATGCGGAAAATTGAAACTTCTAAATGTTTATGTCTTCTATGCCCTTAAATTCAGCGGACTTTTAAAAGAAGAAAATAACATTAAAAATTAATAGTTTATTTAAATGGAGTGCACTATATACAATTTTATTGTGCACTACGTTCTTCAAATAAATATTTAAAAATGTAACAAAATTCGTCGGCAACAACGAATGCCAATTATCGCGAACTGTCAAACTTCGAAAGTCGAAATTATTTACACGTTTTACTTATTCACTACGCAAAGATTTAAATAAAAAACAGTTTTTAAATGTAAAAGAACATACATAAAAATGAAATTGCTTTTTTATATTACCCGTTTCGAACATTGTTATTATGATAAAACTGTTAAAGTTGACCGAATACACAACAATTGGTATCGGACAATTTAAAATATGTTACAAAGTAACTAAACATTCCTAAATATTAAAAAATAACTCTAAACAAAAACAACTTAGCTATTAGCAGTATAGCACGTCTTGAAGCAGTATTTAAAATGTTGTATCTTTCAAAATTCAAATTATCTTCAAAGTGTAATAACGAAGTATACGCAAAGCGTAACTTAAATGGCGGATTTGTCAAATCTGCCGGTGCCGCAATGTCCAATCTCTTTCTAATGTAGGATCCATACTCAGTATGACGTGTGAGCACCCTCTTTTGGGTACTTTTTGAATTATTTTTTATACATGGAAAAAAATCCAATGTCCCTCTGATCATATTCGCGAAAACTGAATTTTTTTTCCGAGCATTACTTATTTTATTATGAATTTTTTAAGTATGCACGAAATTATGACACACCCTGTATATATTGACAGACAAATGAGCTTCAACTTTCTAACTTTTAGACAGACTCTTTCACATTGGTCAGAAGTGAGACATTACTTGAGTGTGACTTCAAAAGCATCTGTCAGAATTATTTATAGATAAAAATAAATACAGGAAAGGAGGTAAACGGAGGCCTTCGTGGGCCCGAACTTAGCACAAAATTCGAGACCAGACCACTGCCCGGATAGCGAAATTTTCCTTTGCCAATGTGATTCTGTCTTAAAAGATTTTACTGTATAGCATTTTTCAAATTTTTAATTCTTCACACCATAGAACATGGATAAACTATGTTGTAGATAACTGATCTATTAACATACAAGTACAGATTTATTAAAAACAAGCAGGCGTTGTCAGGTATGCTGATCCGTTTCTCTAAACGAACCTTGAATCAAACGAAATATATTGCTGAATTTCCCCTTGTGTTTTAAAATAATATACCCTTTTACAAAAATGCAGTGTATGAGAAAATGACGATTAAAAAAAAAAAATCTGATTAGTTTGATTTAAATCGGATTTTTTTAAATTTAAATCAGATATTTTTTACTTAAATTAGCTAACGACATAATTTTAAACTTTGAAAGTGTACACGCCTTTTTCAATAGTTTTATAAATGGTATTAAGAGGCTTGAAAAAAGCATTATTGCATATTATTTCTACCCTATATATATGAAATCCTAATGAAACGCATTTTATGAAACGGAAGTATGTAACGGAAGTATGAAACGCAAGTATGAATCGACTGATTAAACAACTGATTATATTTCACGCCGATTTCTCCTAAAATATGGAATACTTTGCGATGAAATTAACACCAAAAATCAATATTGATCCGCAGGTTTCAAAACTGGTATTAAAATTTTTAAATTCGTATTAGTTTTCGAAATATTAATTTTTTTCTAATTTTTTATACATTTTTCTAATGATGGCAACTCAAATTTTAATCATAACTGATATTTCTTTTAGTATTTCAGAAAGGGTTATTATTTTTGATTAATTTGTGACCAGTTTGACCTCACTTGAATCTATGCTAAGAACAATGGTTTTTTTTTCTTTATCATTTTATTTAATACAAAGCTTTCATTTCAAACTGAAAAATTTAAAATCAATGGCTTTAACTTCTTTATTTTTTTAAAACGAAACGAAAAGAAAAATATGTCATATACGCACCGGGTTACCTAAATAGCGCCAAAGGGCGTTGTTTTGACTGACATGGTAACCCAGCTACTGTTGCTTATTTATTTACCTTTATTTTCTTTTTATTTAAAACAAAAAAAAAAGTTATAAATTGCTTTGTTCTATAGTTATTAATTAATTATTTTTATTTATTATTAGTTCATTTTAAAAATAATAGAAAATAATTTAAAAATACATGTACATATGTAACTGGTATTCGAAAATGAGGTTTTCGCCAAATTGTCGTAAAAAAAAACCCACGCCAAACCAGATTAAATATTGCAAGAAATCCTGACATTTAATTTCAAATTCAAAGCAATGTTTTAAATGTACTCTTAGTTATCCAGTCGACCAGTTTCGCCAAATTATATAAATCGCCAAAGCACTCACCAAATTATACAAATTGACGTAATTTTTATTTTAAATTACGAAAGAACAAATAAAGGCACAGATGTCATATATGCCCCATATTGGCGCGGTTTTTTCTGACGCCAATGTCGTATACGCAAAGGTACTTACCCCTTAACTGGAATAATGGGTCCATTTTGACCGGACAACGACAAAAAAAAAAAAAAAAAAAAAAAAAAAAAAAAAAAAAAAAAAACGTTTAATTTTGAAACGCGAGCATCAACGCTTAAAGAACTAAAAAAAAAAAAAAAAAAAAAAAAAAAAAAAAAAATGTATAATTTTAAGATATATATGAATAAAAGTTCATTTATATAGTACATGAAACTTTTTTCAATGCGCTTATAACCCATCTAAGTGGTAATTTCATATATATTAGAAAATAACTTGGATTTTAATTAAAGGGTCCTTTTGGACATAAGATTCCACTAAAGCGGAACAATTTAGCGATTCCGGTTAAAGGTTAACTGACGCCAAAGTATAGTTATTTTGCTTGATATGGTAATCCGGATGTTGTTGTTTATGGTGGTGATGTTTTCGCTAAAATGGCGTCGGGAAAAAACCGCGCCAGTATGGGGAGTATATGACATCTGTGCCGAAATAAATTAGCATAACATTGGGCTCAGATGTCATATTGGCGCGATTTTTTTCTGACGCCAATGTCATATATGCAACGGGTACTTAACTGGCGCCAAAGTGTCGTTATTTTGCTTGATATGGTAACCCGGACGTTGTTGTTTATGCTGTTGATGTTTTCGCCAAATTGCCGTCTGAAAAAAGTCCTGCCAATATGGGACATATATGACATCTGTGCCTAGCATTGATAAAAATAAAAATAAAACGTCGAAATAAAAATCCCTTGGTGGCGTAAACACGTGTAACTTCTTTACAGTCAAGTGAATGTAACATTTACGATCAACCATTATCGGCATTTAATCTTATATTCTGGTAATAGATTTTTGGTCGATCGGATAACCAAGTAGTACCGTTTTAATTTACCACTCGAAAAATAAAAAAATGCTAACTGACAAGTTAAAAAAAGCTATTGGCGAGATTTTCACCCGGCTAACATAAAAGTATCAAGAATTCTTAGTGATCATGGCATCTTTTATGTAGTTTTATTCGAAAAAATAACTTTGATTCTTTAATCAAAATGGAAACCTTTCTTAGGAAAAGCGAAGTGTTGTAATTGTTTATGGCAGTTACATGACTTGGATTATTGTAATATAAGTGAAATCATGGCGATAGAATAATATTTGGCGATTTATCGCCTGTGTCTGGCTAACATTAAAGTACCAAAATGACCGCCTGGAATATAAAAAGCGAAAGAATCCGCCCAGAATTGTTGATAATAGTCACATGACTTAGGATATTAGTATAGAGATTTTTTTCAATTCTAAAAACAGCGCAAAGAATAATATTTCCTAACGATTAAAAATTTATTTACACGTGACTATTAAAAACAGAAAAAACCCCCTTTAAAATTACTATTAAATGAATACGTGTTACAAGCAGGAAATTATTGAAAATTGTATTTACACGTGAATATTAAAAGAGAAAGGAAACTTTAAAATAATAAATACATTAATATGCGTTTAACTCTTTCAGGGGCAAGGTACTTCTATTCGTAAAATGTTGAAATCAGTAAATGGCACCAGAATTTACAAACAAATTTCGAAATACGAAAATGCTTTTGTTCACTTAATAATAAAAGGAAAATTTTCATTCCAATATTTTGGTGCATTTAAGAATTAAAATTAAGTGGTCCAAAAATAAACTACCGCCCTTGAAGGGGTTAAAGCGGTAAATTGTAGTAAATTGTATTATGTCAATCGTTTTATAACGCTGTTAAAAAATACCAGGAGGCAAAGACTCTGTTTACTTAATTCATTTTATTTTAGCTTCCTTTCAAATGTTTAATTGGTCTTCTTTAATCAAACACGAAAACAACCGTTGGATGTCATAATAGCAAATGATTCGGCCTTAAATTTTTGCAATCAAACGAAATTGAATGGAAACCCGTTTACAGGGAGATCGCTACAGGTTTTTTCAATTATAATTCAATCTTCTCTAATCTTTTTAAAACCGATCAAATTAGCGTGCTTTTAGATTCTGCGGTGTCTGAATGGGGTTGGCGAGCGTAGCTTGCAGGGGGCAGAGCCCCCTAGTTAAATATATATTATTAATACAATATACATAAAAGGATTATAATTCACCAGTAAATAAATGCATAACTAAACCTAGACTAAGGATCCAGAAATATACTAATGAATCCTTTGTTTAATACAATATCAAAATAACAATAAAAACATTAATTATACAGCAGGCCATATTATAAATCTATTCTTTTATAATAAAAAGTCCTTATATGCTGACATTTTCAGAGGAAAATTTGGCAAAATATCAAGGTAACCAATTTTTATCTACTTTAAAACGGGAAATGTAATCATGAAATTTTTAGCTAAAACAGATTTAATGCTTAGGGAAAAATAATTTTCCTGTTTTACAAGAAACTGTAGCAATTTCTGTAAATTGGAGCCATATTGGATCATTTATCCTACCTGCCATACTTGTCTTAAATTTTTCAATTTGTCCTGTACTATACCAAGTATTGATATCTATTGTACAGTTCAGTATGCAAAAGTAAATTTTAGAGCAAAGAGCTTTTAATAGTTGATTCAAGTCCTTTGCATCAAGTGTGCTTAAAAACAGATTTGTAACCAACACCTGTTAGTCACCATTCAAAAGAAGGAAATCTTTTGTTATGTATTTACTCTGGCATACCACAACCAGTGATGGAACAGCATGGACCTCATTTTGGAGCAGCAAAAAGCCATTTTGGAGCAGCAAAAACGCTCATTTTGGAGCAGAAAATAACTATTTTGGAGCAGCAAAAAGCCACTTTGGATCAAAAAATAACTATTTTGGAGCAGCAAAAATGTTAATTTTGGAGCAGAAAATAAGTATTTTGGAGCATCAAAATGTCATTTTGGTACTCTTTCATGAAATTCACGTTTTTCCTGTGATTCTTTGACGAAATTCGCGTTTTTTCCGCGGCTCTTCCACAAAATTCGCTGTTTTTCGCACTCCTTTGACGAAATTTGCATGTTTTTTACGAACTTTTGACCAAATTTGTGTAGCAATCTTTTGACAAAATTCGCGGGTCATCCGGACCCTTATCAGAATGTTTTTGGCAACTTTTGACGAATTTAACGTGTTTTTCGAAATCTTTTGACGAAATTTGCGGTTTTGCGCGATTTTTTGATAAAATTTGCGATTTTTTCCGCGACCTTTTAACGAAATTCGCGTTTTTTCACAATCTTTTGACCCCGTTTTTTTTGACTGAATTAGCGATCTTTTGATGAAATTTGCGTGCTTTTTGATGAAATTCGCAGGGTTTTTTCACGATCTTTTGACGGTGTTTTGTTCGTTTCTTGAAGACGTTAGCTATCCTTTGGCAAAATTCACGTTTTTTTCGCGACCCTTTCACGGAATTCGCGTATTATTCGCGATCCTATGAGGAAATTCACGTGTTTTTTGCGGTTTTTTGACGAAAATCTCGTGTTTTTCGCGATCTTTTGAATGAATTCGAGACCTTTTGATGAAATTTGTGGTTTTTTTCTCTATCCTTTAAATAAATTAGCCTTTTTTTCACGATCTTTTACCGTGTTTTGTTTGTTTTTTGACGCAATTAGGGATCCTTTGACAAAATTCACGTTTTTCTCGCGATCCTTTGACGAAATTCACACAAAATTCGCGGGTCATCCGGACCCTTATCAGAGTGTTTTTGGCAACTTTTGACGAATTTAACGTGTTTTCGCAATCTTTTGACAAAATTTGCGTTCGCGATCTTTTGACAAGATTTGGATGTTTTTCGCGATCTTTCGACAAAATTTGCGTGTTTTTCGTGATCTTCTGACAAAATTTGCGTTTCATTTGCAATCTTTTAATGAAATCACGTTTTTTCGTGATCTTTTGACCGCGTTTTGTTCGTTTTTTTATGAAATTAGCGATCCTTTATTAAATTTCACGTTTTTTTTTCGTGATCATTTGACAAACATCGCGTGTTTTTCGCGATCTTTTGACCAAATTCTTATGCTTTTCGCAATCTTTTGTCGAAATTTGGGTGGAAAATGATCAATTTGGTTCAAGAATTATTATCAAAATGGCGCAGTTGGGTGCAATTTTGTTGAAAAATGATCGTTTTGGCGCAGAAATGCGTAGCATTATCGATTTGGCACAGCTGTTCCATCACTACACAACATTCAATAAACTCCCTTAACCCTTAATAGTCCAGGCAATTTGTGATTGAACATGGGCAAAATTGCAATAGAAGCTTTTTACAGAATTTTTTAATCAGGAACTACTGCTTAATAGCATACTAAAAATCAGACAAAATCTGAGCACGGGAACACCCCTATATACGGATTTCAAAATGGCGGAGGGGATTTTCTGGAACTAAGGCAGAGAATATATCGCTTACGGAAATATATCGCTTTATTTTCACAATTTAACTTTGAAGTATAGTCAAAAACGATAAACAGTACACAAAAGTCTACTATTTCTGACAAATTACTGCTTAAGTTCATTTTTACAGAAATGTTCCAGTGAAGAAAAAAACGTATCAATAGTTTTCATCATATTTATAGTTAGAAGTTAGGTAGTTCTTGTTACATCCATTGACTTGGCACACCCCAGAAGCTGTAGAACAGGGCAATCAATTACGCTTGCATCAGCATCGTAAAGTAGCACAGTTTGTCTTTCAAGAACATGGAATCATATTAAGTAAATAATCTGTAGCTGGTAGTCACTTGCAGAGAATTGGGTAGCACGAGTGTTTTTTTACATACCAGCCCCATTCTGCTGGCTTAGTTCTTTCTTCCGATATTTATTTGTAAGTAAGTGTGATAGCTATGATATTTTGTAGAAGAATCGGTCGGAGGCAAACGTTTAGGTGTAATAAATGATTTTACTGTAGTTACTTTCCTTACCAACATTTGGTGACGTAGTTTGTCTATAGAATCCAGTGCCTTGCAGTCATAAAACAGAAGCATTGCTTTTCTTCCAGCCTCAGCCATATCTGAATGTAGGCTTGAATTTGAACAAAATATTTTTGCAATAGAACGGAGCTCTGTCTTGTTCATCTGTTTGAGAAATGATGAGGATTTCCCAACCAAAAAAATTCTGGATGTTGTATCGCAGCCCGTGAAAGCATGCAGAAACAGAAGGAAGTTGCAATTTTCACGACCTAACAGAGATTGCATGTTGAGGATATGATAGGCTAGTTTGGAACATGATCCTCGTCTTATGTCACTGCGATAGTATAGCTTGAAGCCATTATCTTTTGCCTGTTAAAGAAGGAGAATCAGCAAGTCGGTATTTTCACCTATTACAGTGGTATGTGCATGTGTATGTTCTGAAGATGAGACTGGAGCACGAACAATGTCTATATTGGCATCCCCATCTGTGTTGGGAACAGTACAGCCTTGTTTCTTAAGCAATTCGCCTATGAGGGAAGTTATTGCTTGCTTGTTTTTTCATTGTCCAGAAACTCTTCCTTTTTTCCAATAAATTTCATGTATGGGCTGAAATAATTATCTCTACTGTTTTTTTTGTGGCGTCATCTGTGAGCCACATCATTGATTGTTGGATACCCAATGTAATTATCAAAAATCATGATAGGTTTTCCATATTGTTTAACAATAAAATCAGCGTAAGACATAGCAATGTTTTCATATGTATCATTTTTTACACAAGGAAATGCGACGCAAGAAAGATCCTCCATCCAATATGTACCTTTCTGTACTTTCCACGTTGTCATATTTTTCATTGTGTAAATTTTTAATGTGTTTGACTAGTGCTTGAGCTAACTGAGATTTGTCTGAATTCCTCATCATACTTGGTGATTCAAATAATGCTGCAGGGTACGCACACGGTTCATAACGCATGACATCTCCGAGATTCATTTCACCACAAGTGCCAGTAATCATCATTCTTTGGAAGAGGAGCGCTGGATCTATTTGTATATCTAAGTCATCTTTATAATTACAAATGGCGGCAGCAGATCCTAGAGTTTTCACTTTCTTTGACCTTTTAGCCGAATACCTAAATATATCCTTCCCTATCATTTTGGAGATGATTATCATACCAAATAAGTGCAACGCATCAACATTAACTTCTTTTTTAGCTGTTATGCCTGTAAAAATTTTGCGTAGAGTAGAATCAGAATGAAATGGCGATATGTGTTCCAGTACATCGGCCACTTTTTAAATGTCATTGCTGCTCCTCTTCTGTCTGCTGTCTCTTATAGGTATTTTTGATAATTTTATAAAAGTTACACACTCCCAATGTTATTCCTATGGGAGTTTGAAGCTAAAAGTTTGGATAGAACACAATTTTTAACTATTTTCAAAACATCATTTAGTACACTTAAAATTGATATTTTGAATTGAAACTGGCAACAGAGCAAAGTATATACACTTACGTTAATAAAAAGCACAGTATGGAGCTGCTTATAACATTTATTATGTACGTTAGAGGTTAGAGATTAATTAAAAAAGGTTAACATTACAATAATCTCCACAGAGATGCATTATTAAATGGCCGCCAATGGTAAAGCATGTACTTTTCAGAGGCTCATTAAAATACTAAAATTTATAAAAAGAATCTAAAACTCACTCACTAGTGTTGTATAAGCTTCAAATTACACAAATAATGTAGTCATCCGCTGTTAAATAATCATTTAACACCATAAATATAATCTTGAAAAACACTGACATGACAAACTACTCTGGTCAGATCACAATCACAGCACAGCATGTAGAAAAAATATCGATATCTTTGCTTAAAGTCTCCTTAACAAAGAAAATTGGTGATGAAATGTCCATAAATGCAGGGGTCATGCGCATCCTGAAATTTTATAGCCAGGAAATTTTTCGGTACCAGTATTTTCTTATTGAAAATTACTTCTTAAATAACGCGAAATTTCGCGCGTTTAAGCTAGATTTATTCTTCTATTAAAAAATACTGATATTTGCCCTGAAAAATTCCCTAAAGCATATTATTAAAAATGTTCCGATGCCTGGGAAAGTTATGCACAACTAGCATTTATAAGCACTGGAGCCAGTTGCAATTGCGGATACATGAGATAGAGGAACGGGATTAACAGAAAGTAGAGAAATTTAAAAGAAGTATATCTCGCGAACCACTGGACCGATTTTGATGCGGTACGGCTTAAAATGTTCAGGAAGACTTAATATGTAGAAAGAAAATATAGTATAGGGCTTGCCTGAGGCCGGAGATATATCTCCCCATCGCCGGAGCTTGAAAAACTCACCGCATACCGGATGACTGTTAGGAGATCGGTCTAGTAGTAATACAGTTTAGAATGAGTTATAGATACTTTACTTTATCTTGTTCCAAAAGCATTATTGGTTGTCAGTTGTTCGATAAAAAATGAATATTTGCAGTCCAAATTGTTTAGTGCTGCCCTCTGTCGTTTTCCGTCTCAACTAAAAGCTATACAACAGCACAACAACGCAAAACGGCATATGATTCAGTCCGTTTTGAAATCCGTTTTTAAGGGTGTTCCCGTGATCGGATTTTGTCTGATTTTGGTTATATTTCTCAGTAATGGTTACGGATTAAAAATCAGTTAACAGAGCTTCTATTGCACTTTTGCTCGGATTGAAGGTGTATTTACTTTAATTTGCCTGGACTATAAATGCCGGGTGTTGCTTTTCGGCAACATACCCCATTTAGGCTCTAAAATGCTATTAGAATAATATTGAAGATAAAATGCCTAATGTTGCCAATAAAATACATTCTGAAAATATTATTTTTCACCCAATTCAACTTTGCATTTTTCCTATTCTGCCAAAGTTTAAAGAAATAACTAAATAAACAATATTTGTCAAAAAAAAAAAAAAAAGAAAAAAATTAATTGTACTAAGATTGAAATTTTGATGTGAAAGTACACTTTTTGATATGAAAAGGTTATAAATAATAAGTGAAAGCATAAAAATTTGCTACTATCTGAAACTGCTACTAAACTTCATAAGAAAATACAAAAATTATAAAACTAGGAATTGTTACATACTACACTTGTTAAATATTTTGCGTATTTAAAAGATCATTTACAAAATTCCCTTATAGTTTCAGACATTAGTATTACAACATATAGAGAACTAGGTGGCCTAAATGTAACAGTATTGGATATAAAAATCGAACAGCAATACACAAGTAAGCAGTAATTGTATATTTTTTTACAATAATTACTGCAAGAACAGTACATGGAAAATCACAGAATTGGATTATGCATAATTAAGTACAAGTACTTTTTTTTTTTAATCAAATTTCAGTATAGACTAAATTATTTGAAAAAATTAGTGAAACAGCAATTTTTTAAAAGTAGTTTGTAAGCATTACTTTTCAAAACAAGTATTTCGTAGCTGTACTTAAGTACATAAATAATGTGTCTTCCCCAATAATGATAATTAATAAATAATCCCTATAAAACAAGTAAGACAATATGACATATTTGTCCACATATTAAAATTCGTAAAACAGTTAATCTAGTAGTTAGATTAAATAACAGAAAACATAACTTACCAGGGATTACTTACAATTTCCTAAACCTTACATATAACAAAATGGCGTAATGACGCTGAGAAACTCTTCGATTAAGAATAACTGTTCGATTAAAGCTGACACATGCTGCCATCTTCCGATATATACAGAGCTTTGTCAACATGTATTTTAATTTCATAATTATTAAAATTACTTTTAAATAGACCGGGAGAAAATGAAATTAGGTTGAATTATATAATTCAACCTAAGCCGGAAGATTTTTGGCGAAAAAAAATCTCGCCAAAATGCCGTTTTGGCGACATGAAAATTTTTCCAAGATTGCAGAAAAACATCATTTTTAAATCTTTATATTAATTATAAATCAATGATTTTGCACCATTTTTAAAGATAGAAAATGGTATAAAAACATGGATTCATAAATTACACAAAGATTTAACACACACAAAGGGGGCTCTGCCCCCCTGACAATAACATTTTAAAACATTTAACATCTTAAAACATTTTCGACAATAAAAAAAGAGAAAAAAACTGGCCAGAAACTTTTATAAATTTCAACAATATTTCAAAAACTATTATTTTTAATGCAGGTAAAATCCCGCTCACAACTACCAAAAAGAAAAAAAGTGTAAAAAAAATGTATAAAAGTAGAAAAAATGTATAAAAATAATTTAAAGAAATAATAGAAAAGATAGAACATAGAAACATAGAAAAAATGTATAAAAATAATTTAAAAATGCTTACACACACACACAAAAAAAAAAACAGTAAGAATTTAATGTTTATAAAATGATCCCATTTAGGGTCTGAAACAGGGTACCAACTATTCATCTGAAAAAGCACATATTTAGATTTATTTAGAATGCTGCTACAATTGGAGCAATTGGAAGAAATTTTCAAAGTGGCGCAAAAACTTCGTTTTTAAATCTTTATGTAATTTATAAATCCATGTTTTTACATCATTTTCTCTTTTTAAAAATGGTGTAAAATCATTGATTTATAAATAATATAAAGATTTAAAAATGATGTTTTTTCGCAATCTTGGAAAAATTAACGAGACTTTACTTACATCGACCAGCACAGAGAGTAATCCGAATGTGAGTGTCAGGCGTCGGAGCAAATTCTTATCTAACCGAATTCAAAATTTGCTGACTAACAGTTCCCATGATACTAGTAAACCAATAAGCTTCGAGATCTCACGTCAACCAGTTGTCCGATTTTAAAAAGGCATTTCCGAAAAAAAGCAACCCTAAAGCCGTTCCAACGATCCGAAATCCGACGAACTTTATTAACGATTAAACCAGATCGAAACATTTATCGCCAAACAAAGCGCGCCAAAAAAAATCGCCAAATCTTCCGGCACAGGTTATGGGACTCTTCCCTATTGGGGAAAGAATGGGATTAGAAAAATGTTCTTAATCCTTAAATTTCTTTTTACTTTATTTCGTCTCATCTTTTGACTTCCTCTAAATCTCATAGTAAAATTAAAATCATTAAAACGAAACATAATATACAGGTAAACAAATTATGCATTTCTATTAATTATATATAAATATTGTAATTATAATTTTTCTTATATATTAAAAAGAATCCTTTAAAATTATATATTATAATATTATTTATATTTATCATGATACTATAAAATTTTTCCAAATATTTTTTTATTATTATTATGACCATTTTAAGTAATCATTGCAATTTTTGTTAAAGAGCATAAGAACATCATTAATAAAGAGGAAATTTACATCACTTTTGATTACTTAAATATTGGCTTAATACTTAGATAAAAACTCATTAAAAAAAAAAAAATACAGTTTCGATAAGTTTTTATTTAAAACTAGTACTTTTAAGCAATTTTCTATACTTGTAAGGCAAAGATCCTGGTGCAACCAAGATATTTACCTGGAAGGATTTCTGAAAAATTATTACTTTTAAAATGAACAATTTTGTTGTTTTAAAAATTTATAATGTAATTTTTAATATAACAGGATTTATAAAATATTTTTGAATCATCCTATATTTACTAAATTTTACTAATATTGTAAATTAATTTTTACGATTACAATTTGAAATCAAAATAATCATTATCTTTTTTTTTCTTCTGATTTAACAAATTTGGATTCAGAAAACTGTATACTAAGCTTCAGAAAAGCATTCATGCTTACATCATCATACTTTGCTCATACAGTAGACTCCCTCAAATCCACACAGCTTCGGAACAAAGAATGCGTGGATATAAAATTTTGCAGATTTCTGGTTATTGCTTTGTTTCTATTTTTTAAATAGTAATTTATATGTAATAATGCAATCAAAATTATAATGAATGCTTGCAATATAGTAAAATATTAAAATAATTAAGTAGAGTAATAAACTAAAATTATGAAGAAAGATAATTTTAAAAATGATTAAATTATGGAAAGTAAAGATGAAGTAAATAATTAATAATGTATAATTAAATATGCATAATAAAGATAAGATACATTTTCTTGAATTATTCATTGAAACTTTCCTTATAAAGGTATCCTATTAATTCACATCAAAATCATAAAGTAAGGAAGTTTTATTTCCAGTTTAGCCAGTCTTAATAATAACCCAAAAAGCTTGATTAATACATAAATATATTTGATAACAATATTGAGATTATCAAGGATATCAGGAATACCTTGATTTTTTTTTCAGAAATAAATATATGTACTTCCTTCATGAGAAACCACGTGTTCAGTTATATTATCAATAATTAGTACATATTAAAATACATACAGAATGATATAAAACTAAAAAATTCTGTAATTTTTCTCTAAATCTTAACTGAAAGTTTCATTGTTTACATCTGTGATGATGTATGGATTTTAGGTGTTTGATGATTTTAGGGTTGCGGATTTGAGGGAATCTACTGTATAATGAAAAGCAAGAACAGTAAAAATAAATTATGATTTAGATGTCCCAAGCCCTCATAAAAGGAGCCCCTTCTTTAATCTACACATCACAATAAATGGGAATCTGAAGAAACAGAAGATGTAACATACATACCGCTATTTTTTTTCGTTTTCTCTTTTATTCATTTTCACTGAAGAAGAGATTTTTATTATGAAACCTTAAAACAATTGTATGCTAAAATATGGGAGGTTATAGGAATTTTGCCTTAGGTAGGAATAAATGTATGTTGATTTTTTTTCTCTGGAACAATATTTTTTTTGGTTTAAAGCAGGAGTACTTTACACTGGTTCAGTTTTGATAGGACATCAGTGCTTTGTATAATGGGAATCACTCATAATGCAAAGCCAGTCATTCATAATGATGCTAAGACATAACAAGAGCTCAGCATACTATCCATCCAATCCCCCTCAGGTTTTGCTGCAAGTTGTTTAGTATCGATATTTTATAAAGTTCTTTTCGATTTTTTAAAAATATGTTATTATTGTATTCTGTATTTGGAAATATTCTGAATAAAATATAACTATACTTTTAAACCACATGGATTTAACAGATAGCTACCAGAACCAGGGTTGTAAAAAACCCGGGTTTTTTGTTAAAAACCCAGCCCGGGCGGGTTTTATTAAAAAACCCGGGTTAAATGAGCAATTTTCCCCGGGTAAATTGGCTACTAAATTTTGGTACTTAGCAAAATTTATCCGTTGAAATTTTGAAAATTCTCAGAGGAAATCTCAGGGAAAATTTAATTTTTTGCTTAGGAAAGCGCAAGAAATTTGATTGCCGAAACAAATGGCAATCCTGATCTCAAATACAATCTTTGTAAACAAACACTTCATAGTCTAATAGATGGGAATGACTTCATAGTCTTAATAAGGATCTCAATATTTTTCTCTGTTCTTAAAATACATATATATTATATGATCCCTTTAATTTAAATAACAAACAAATTTTAAACTGCAAAGCTATCAATTGTGTGTTATTTAATAATAAAATATAAATATAACTTAAAAAAAATAAGATTAGCAAATGTTAATAAAAAATATCTTACAACAAAAATGTTTCTTATGTATATACAGGTATATATTATGTGTATACACTCTCAACGATGTCCAATGGCTAATTCCTAAACTGTTAGTCATACACATATAGTTTAAATATTACAAAAATGTTTTCATTTGAGGCAAAGAAATATTTTAAAAGTGATTTGGGTCAATAAAAACATTTCTTAAAAGATTACGAAATTTAAGTGTTTATACAGCCCCCGGTGCTATAAGTTATAGTTAGTAAAATTTTCCTATTTCACTGACAAGACAGACAAAAAAAGTCCCGTTCATATAACTCTAAAATTGACTGAGTTATGAAACTTTAAAAATGCATGACTTATACCACTTTTCTGCATCTGAACACAAATGAGTTTGGCCATTCTTTGAGGGGTCATATCCTAAGTGCTTAAAGTATTCGAAGAACTTTTCATGTGTATCAGCACTTTGAAAAAAATAGTAAAGTGTTATGATTGAGTTAACTTTTATTAAGTTTCAGATTGGCTAAAATTATTGTATTTTAACATATGTTTTATTTTGTAAGATTTGAGACTATTTCTTTTCATGATTTCTTTTAACAAATATTATGTTATTTTATTTAACTTCAACGATCGTATATATGTTTTCCCAGTTCAAAATTTGTAGTCAAAATTTAACTCGCTTTCAAGTTTCAAATATCCAATTAAGACTAAATTTTACATATACTGATGTAAATCCAATGACAATCTAATATTATTATGATTTTCGGTGGTTACCATTCATACTTATTTTACAAGATAATACAAAAAATTTCAGATAGATTACTGCCAAGAAGTTTTAGATAACACAAGATTGCGATGGTTGTGTTTTTTAACTTACCGTAAAATACCGTTAATCCCCCCCCCCCCCAAAGACTACGGAAAATCGTAAAAAAATCGGAGGGGGCTCTTACACGGTATTAAAATTGTAGTAATGTTATCTATGGGTGGTGGGGTGGGAGATGGTAATGGCCAATCGTCGCAAATTATTATGCATTAGTTAAATTAAGTGAGGAAAGAAAAACATTTTGAAAAAAAAAAAATTATATACAAAATAGAAAAACAGTATAACTTTGCGATTAACGGCGATTTCAAATTATAGAAAAATCTGGATTTCAAAAGCTTTGAAACTGGAATGCATTTAGATAAATAATAACACTAATATCTGTCATAAGATAAATAACAACACTATTATTTGTTATTAATATGGTAATAGAAAAATAAAACGAGCTTAATAATTTAAAATAATTAAAAAACACTAAGAAATTGCGTTTGAAAATGTCCTAAAATTCTTTCTATAACTAGTAACATTTTATGTGGTGTCGCCATCTGTTGTAAATTAGGGAGATTAAAAACCGTATTTTTGTTTTTAATCATCATTTCTTTTCTATAAAGGCCAAATAAATAATACAAATCGCAAAAATAACAATAACTTGAAAAATAAAGCAAATGAAGCTATTTTTTTTTTTTTTAAAAAGAAGAAATGTGTTATAGTAGAAAATTTAAACCAGACTGACATAGAATTAATTAAAAAAATAACTTTATCACTACATTAACTCATTTTAAATAGTGATATATAAAGTAAATATTATGTATATCACCTTCAAATATCAAATTAAATCACCAATTCAATACTTAATAACAATAAAATAAATAATACCAATAAATTCAATTTCGCATTATTTTGGCACCATCTACCATAACTTAGAAGAAAGAAAACCAATACGATATAAAATTAATTCCGAAAGTT
Source organism: Maratus speciosus (assembly GCA_963932465.1). Taxonomy (NCBI): domain Eukaryota; kingdom Metazoa; phylum Arthropoda; class Arachnida; order Araneae; family Salticidae; genus Maratus; species Maratus speciosus. The sequence goes on from OZ010798.1 coordinate 39,717,043, forward strand.
GCCAAAAAAAAAAGGCTGTAAATTGTTATTATCACTATTATTTTATATATTTAGTAATAATAATATACAAGGCTAATAGTATTATGAAAAATATTAATTATTCGTATAAATATGAAGTTACGTAGCTGTACAGAATTGGTGTACCGATCGATAGTGAAAAGTTCGGTGACGTCAATCGATTCTTAATCGAATCGTAAAACGAATAACTTAACAGGTTTTCGATGATATGAAAAAAAAGGTAAGTGCAAACGCCGAAAGTATGTATGTTACTATTTAAGTTTGCGATATATTAATGAATTACACCTTTCTGATCCATCGGGAAAAAAAATCACTCACGAGATAAAATTTTTGGTATTGATCTTGACGTGCGCACCGAAATTGTTTTGCGGGGAGGGCGCTTTCTCGGTATTTCTTGAATTTTTCAAATTGTTTACAAAGTGGAAGGGGGGGTGCTTAATCGGGAAGGGCGGATTAATGGGATTTTACGGTATGTATTTTTTAGCACTGAATCTGAGAATTACCTTAATTTTTAACCATCATCTCAGGATGTTTTGCAAATTTTTAAATTGTCAAAGTTAAAAAATAACAAATCAAATACTATAAAATAGAAGAGACGGCTGAGTTTTTTAACTTTTGATAATTGATTTTTTTTTTGTACTTTTTAGCACTGAATCTGAAAATGACCTTCATTTTTAACCATCACATTATAATTTTTTTGCAAATCGTAAATGTCAAAGTTAAAATATAGCAAATATGATACTATAAAACAGATGTAAAACTTTTTTTATTTTATTTTCCTTATGTGATGTTTAAAAATGTAGGTCATTTTCGGATTCAGCAGTAAAAAGTACATAAAATAATTTAATAAATATAATAAGTTTAGTAAATATAATACTCTTGAAGCTAACTGAAAAGCTTAAATTTATGTTTTAAATTAAAAGCTAAAATGTTTTAAAATTATAGGGTTCCCAATCTAAAAGTGCAAGTAAATTAGTACAAATATATTTTCTAAGATTCAAAGAAGTGAATAAATAAAACAAAATAGCCATGAATAACAAATACATCATTTGTTCCTTTCCAGAAATACTCTTAAAAAAACCCGGGCTTTTTAAGTGGGTTTTTTATAAAAAACCCAGCCCGGGCGGGCAGCTGGGCGGGTACCCGGGCAGCTACCCACTACAACCCTGACCAGAACAGACTTGAACAACCTGAAACAATGATAAAAGTATTCTTTTGATGTTGATAAGGCATATATTACAAAATGCTCATATTAAAATTTGTTTCCAGCATTCAATTGAAAAAAAAAAAAAAAGAAGAAATGAGTAATAAACTCTAAACTATAAAAGCTCTTCAATTAAATATTAAAATACTTTTAAAAGTAAATAGTAATTATATACATTCAGCTAGAAATAATAATTTAACATCAAATTAAAATTCTTTATGATTTTTAAAGCTTATTAAACGTTGAATAATGGGTATTAATGTCAGTATTTAAAAAAAAAAGAAAGAAAGTATCACTACAGATAATTTGTACAGAAAATGCAGGTAAGATTTTGCATATTTCAAACATACATAGTAAAAAATGACCTTTACCACATAGTACAGTAGAAGATCTTTATAACGCAAACTTGTATGTTATATAGAATTTTGTGTTATACGGATCACCTTTCATACAACATTACATTTTCTTTGTAAACATGGTCAAATGTCTCAAACATATCAAAATACATTAGAATATCTTTATATTAAATTCCTTGTTATCAGGAATTATATCCAGATTATAAATATTTGCCTAATATAGACCATTTCACTTACTGTTAAATTTACTTTCTAAATATGGTCCAAATATGCCTATACTAAATCATTCATTATATTACTCATTCAAACATTTATAGTAAGAATGGCAATTTTTTCATTAAAAAGCTCTGAATTAAGGAGATTTAGTTGAACTAATGCATCAAATTTAGTCTCCTAGAGAATAGCAATTTCGTACAATGTGGGAATCCAGGTGCTTCTTAACTGCAAAATTCATTGTTTACATCTGAGAAGTTGTGCGTTATATGGTGAGTTGCACTATAAAGATCTTCTACTGTAATTAATTTATAAATTATAACAGGTAAAATAATTTTAAGACTTCTCACAGGAGTCACACTCATATTACTGTTGTATAAGAAAGTTTCACAAAAATTCAGAGTGCAGTTAAGCACAATGCTGGAAATATTTCTCTTTTCTTGCCCATACCCAGATCTAGTAATACAATTATGCCTGGATATAATTTAGACAATACACAACAATATAGGCAAATGTCAATATCGATAGTTCCCTCAACCAATTTTGAATTTAACATCATTACCAAAACACAAAACAAGTAACAAACAATAAGTATGCATTAATCAATCATGTACAGGGCGAAAAAAAGTGGATATTTTTTTCACTAAGTAAAATTAATATGCTATTATTTAATCTTGTTCATAATGTTCAAAACTGCTGGAAAAGAGTGGTTTTGCACTTTTCTTAACAGTGCTTTAAAATTATATTTTCCACTTTTACTACAAAAATTGCACCTTTTTTTTTATAAAATTCTTTTTCATCATAAAACCATACAATAATCGGTCAATAATATATTGTAAAATACTCAGTAAATAAAATATAATTCAAATGTTACTGAGTATCTGTAAATTAAACAAATCGACTGGCTAAAATACTGCTTCTTTTGGAGAACAATAATAATAATTTTAACTATGTCTTTGTTATGCTGAAATTTGAGCACTAAGCCAAAAATTGAACTTCCAAAATGATTCAAATTTTTTCCAGTTTAAGCATAATTTTCTGCATTTTAATTTCTGTAACAGTGCAACAATTAAATTTAAATCAAGAATTATTATTATTGTTATCTATATTAAACAAGACAAACATGTTTGTGCATAACACTAACCTCCTTTTGATGGTGGCAACAGTATACAATTAAATTTAATTTTCATTGCAAATTTTTTAAACTGCTAAATATCGCACATTTTCGATTTTTACACACCAAATAAGAAAAAAATGTACTTTCAAATGCAATTCATTTCAAAATTATATAACAATTATTTTGGAAACTGTGTAGCTATTTCTTTAATTTTTATTGTTTTTAAAATAATTTTTAAAAGCAATTTCAAAATTAATTTCAATATCAATTTCAATAATTTTAAAGCATTTTTAAAATCTATTGTGTGCAGACGATTACGAAGATAAATTCATTTGCACTTAAATATAAATAGTTCAGTATTTGTTTCCACCTTACATTCCATAAAGAATTTAAAACATTCATCAATAAATAAATAAAACAATAAAATATAAATACAAATTTAAGACGTGTAATCCAACTACACATTTAAATCACCGAAATGATCAGAATTTGAAAGGGTGACTGTAAAATCATAATCTTTGATGATTTCTTCAGCTTTTAACTTCTGGCATGTGTTAAGTATGAAAGATATGGCTAATTACAATTGCTTTTAATAAATTTTAAACCTTTATTTGAATGTATATTGCTATTTTTCATAAAAATATGATTTGTGGTGTTGTTAGTGAGCATTCTAAAAAATATGTTAAATGTAAAAAAAATCTATTAGAGTTACCAATTTTTACAAAAAAGGCTTTTACTTATATTCTCTAACCCGTGTTTATTCCCTTGTTATTATTAAAATTTTATGTCTTGTTTTATCTCTTTCACATGTTGCAAGTTAAGATATTTTAAAAAATCCCAATTGCAAAAGTAAGGCAAAATTAATGGATTACAGATAATTTATTTTACTTGGATACTTGTCTTTATTATGTTTTTGTAATTTTAATCTTATAGCGAAAATTAGGAGGAAAAAATAATAAAACAGATACTTTAAGTTTAAGGAACACTTTTCCTAAAGATTTTCTATTTTTTCCTATGGAATAATGTTGTTATTTAAGCTCCAGTGTGATTTCTTTTTCTTTAGATCACTTAAAAAGTGAAACTTGAATTTTTATCTGATTATATTGACTTTAAAATAATCAGTTTTTAATAAATTTATTGGCGAGGCTGGCTCAGGCTTCTGCTAGAAGAAAAAACTGACCTCTTCTTGAACAAAACTAAAATTAATAAAATTATCCTACCTATAGTGTGTAACACACAAAAAATAAATTGGGGAAATTATGTCACAATGTCAATTTCTGTTGTTCCTTAAGTACCTAATGCAGGGCATATTGCCTTCGTTTACCTTGAATCTAAACTGAACAATCTAAGCAGAGATTATCGTACAGATATAAAGTTTGTCTCACAGGTGCTGTGATGGAGCGAAACACAGGAGTGTTGTCATTGTTCAGTTATACTCTGTGAGCATTCACGATGACAGATTGAGAAGTAGCAAATGCAGAATGGAGGGGGGGGGGGGGAGAGAGGTCTAACAGGACCATAAAAGCTTTTATTATTTTTCTTTATGTATAAAAGAGTGAAAAAAAGAGTAATTCTAAAAGTATAATATACACAAATCTAAAAAAGATGCCAATACAAAAAATTAAAATATAATACAATTTTTTTTTTCAATTTTACAGTTAAGAAAATTATTTGAACGGAAAAAGGAACGTTAACCAATGCCCATTGCTAAGGCTGGAAGACTTCATATGAGAATGGTTAGTGTTGGACATGCCAAAAATAAATAAATTTGGAATTTGGAAGACCACAACGAAACTAATGTACTTTTACGGTGTGTGTATTATTGGACAGTCGTGAAAAAAAAAAAGTAAACACCCCCTACTAATTCTGCAAAAAATTATCGTAGAAGAAAGTTAGTGGTACCACACGATTGGTAATAAAGTCTACTTTTAAATGATGCATATAAAATTTGCTTAGGAGGCCATCTGCATATTAAAACAAGCCATAACATTGACTTTTTTATAGCAGTACATAATTCTGACAGAATAAATGAACTCTACACCCTTCAATTAGCCTAAAATCATATTTTTATGCAATTCGTACAATTAGTTTCTGAGAAATTAATTATTTTAAAATGAGCGTATTTTAGGGGCTGTATCCGAATTGAAGTTCGATAATCGATTGCTGACCGAGAGAGCCTCCTTCTTGATCAAAGCATCTTAAGCGTCACTCAAGTAGACATTGAAGCGTGCTAGATTACAGGATAGCATAAGAAATTTCAAAATATCTAATCACTTCTATCATAGACGGCCCCTTAAACCATCATTTTGCCTTTTAATATAATGAGTAATGTACTTCATGTGTGTAAAAACTTTAAGGACAGCAAAAAATTGTAAAAATTTTGATAAATTGAAAATGTAATTAAAATAATAAAACTTTGTAAAAAATCACCATAAAATTAAAACAAAACACAGGACGCGTTTCGAGCTAAAAACATAACAGCTCGTCATCAGCTAAGCATACACGTGTCCGAAAACGGACACGTCTTGTCCGTTTTCGGACACGTGTATGCTTAGCTGATGACGAGCTGTTATGTTTTTAGCTCGAAACGCGTCCTGTGTTTTGTTTTAATTTTATGGTGATTTTTTACAAAGTTTTATTATTTTAATTGCTTCATATCGCCAGTTTTCGGTGCTGTTTCGCCAAATTGAAAATGTGACAAATGAAATGGTAATATAATGTTGATCAGAAAGTGGCAATACAGTATGGAACCATTTATCCGGAAACCAGTTAACCAGAAAACCAGTTATCTGGAATGATATTTCTGATAGACTGATTTCAGAATCTTTACAGAAAAAGGTGTCATACACTGCCAGTTTGACATAGGCTTTGCTTGAAACAATAGTATAATTTGATGACAACGTCTAGTATTTAAAATGAAAACATATTTAGTTGCATTTTAGATGTTTTAATTTTTATGCAGAAGAAACAGGAGAATTTTTGTTCCTAAGGGATTCCTATAAATTACCTTCTTTTAAATTCTGGTTAACTTTTGATCTTTCTTGCATTGGTTTTTAATCCAAGTAATCTAATAATTTAAAATCAGAAATAATGTCACAACCACACATATTCCACAAAACTTATCAAATGGATGCTGCTTTAATGCACAACCAGTTAACCGGAAAAACCAGTTATCCAGAATACATCTGACCCCAAGCATTCCGGATAAATGGTTCTGTACTACTAATATAAAAGTCAACAGAATGTATCTGTGTCCTTTTTATTGTGAAAAAATCATAACTATGCAAAAAAATACTATTTTTGACTGTGTAAAAACTATAAGGTCACCAGTATTTTTTTTACAGAAATGTTAGCTATTATTATTAAGGATCAACTGAAACATGTTTTTAAGGCCAAAACCGAATTTCGGCGATCTTCCTACTTTCGGCCGAAAACGTAAACGAATATGTCCAAAAAGTTTTTTAAGTAATTAAATTATACGTATTAAAGTAATTTATACATACATAAATACATTATTAATTAATTATGCGTATTTATTAAATATGTATAAAAATTAATTAATTATGCATATTTATTAAATATACATAATTATTAATTAATTATACGTGTGGCCTAAATTGTCTCTCTGTGCCTTAGATCCAAAACTTTTTTATATATATATATATATAAAATAAAACTTAATTAATTCATCAGCAACACAGAATGGTTTTCTAATTATACGAATTTCATTTAATAAAAAAATATTTTAGTTTTATGTATACACACTTTGATTTATCTTTTATAATGATTTCTGTAAATGATCATCTGTTATACTAGAACTTTCTCAAAGAGTATCCGAAGCACATCTGTGGTTTCAAACTGAAAATTTTCTATTACTGTTATGACTGCAGTTTTTAATGAGCACGTGAAAAAGTTTAGTTATATATGCATTGCTTGCTTTATAATCTGCATTCAAGCCTTGAGTCAGTCATGACTGATAATTACAAAAAACGAAGTTGATAGCAATAAATTTCCGAAGGAAGAAACGAAATTTTGGTAATACTGATTGTTTTCACCAAAAAAGAATTTTTGAGGAAACTCAGATTTTGGGCTGAAACTCGACTGAAACTATCAGTATTCCAAAAATCTCGTTTCTTCCTTCGGAAATTTTAAACACATGTCATCGATTTTGAGACCATTTATTGCTATGAACATCATTGTTGATGCATAATTAATTAATTTTTATACATATTTAATAAATACGTATAATTAATTAATAATATATTTATATATGTATTAATTACTTTAATGCATACAATTTAATTACTTTAAAAAAAAATTTCGACGTTTTCGGCCGAAAATAGGAAGATCGGAAAAATTTTGTTTCGGTTTTGGTTTCGACCATAAAAACATGTTTCGGTCAATCCTTAATAATAATTCTATATAACATTTCTATAAAAAAAATACTGGTGTCCTTATAGTTTTTACACAGTCAAAAATAGCGTTTTTTTGCATAATTATGATTTTTTTCGCAATAAAAAGGACACAGATACATTTTGTTAACTTTTATATTAGTATTTCCACTTTATGATCAACATTAAATCACCATTTTGCTTGTCCTATTTTCAATTTATCAATATTTTTTGCTGTCCTTAAAGTTTTTACACACACTGTATCTGGTCACTGTTATAATAGACGACCCCTTAAACAATCATTTAGCCGTTTTTTAAGCATAATTTGAAAACTACTTGCGAGAAAAATATGAAATTTTTGATTTCCATAAAGCAGGGCTAAATAAATCTAAATCCATGAAAAAAATTGTAGGTTGCAATTCATAATTTTTTCGAATATTAATTTCATAATTTATCTCATAAAATTATAAAAATTGCAAATTCAACGTATTTATGTTTGGGTATTTTAGTATTATTGCTACACAAAAAATTAGAACATTAGGCGTATAATTTCAGAAGATATTAATAAAAATATGAAAATGTAATTTAACATTAGAAGCACTAAATTTTGAATGTTTAAATTTCAAAAACTTATCATTCAAATGACTTGAAATTTGGTGTCTAGGCATAGTTCCTAAGATTTGAAATATCTTGTTAAAATTGGGTATTGCCATTGAAAAAAATGAAGTTTAGGTACGTTTTAATGTGTAGATGGCCCCCTAAGCAAATTTCATATATACATCATTTAAAAATAGACTTTATTTCCAATCCTTCGGCACCAGTAACTTTCTTATACGATAATTTGTTGATGTTTGTTTTATTGAACACATACATTAGACTTGTGTGCTTGACACCAGGGCCCGCTTATAAATCATCGTCGATATACAGGGACGAGATAGACAAGGAAATTTACAACACCAGAGAATTACATACTGGGGGCTCCACAAAAAGTGTGCAACGGAACCGGCGGGATTCGAACCCGCCTAACTACGCTCTCAAGCGATTAGCGGCGTGGTGTCTTATCCATTCAGCCACGGTGGGCCCATAATTGTTCAGGAGTTAGTAGGGGATGTTTACTTTTTGTCTTCTAGGGTTGTACAATTAACAGGATAGCTAATTATTAATCGAACAAGTACGTATAATCGAAACATTCTTGGTATCATCGTGTCTATCCGCAATTTAATCGTAAGATGGCGTTTCATTACTCGTTACGTAAATTTCTGTCTGCACGTTATATCGCAACTTTTTCGTGGAATTTTTATTATTTTTACTGTTAAAAATATACTTCGTAGCTTGATTTACTTTATATCTCTTTTAGTTCCCGACAAAGTTGAGAAATATGATCAATTAAAAAAAAAAGGTACCAGTTATAATGTGTTTGAGTTAAGCCTATACAGGTAACATTTCTTTCGAAGGTATTTATTTAAAGGTATGTTATTTCTTACTGATATTTGAGCGCAATATTTGTCTATTTTAAGTTATTTTTCAGTTATTTCAGACTGTCTATCTGTGTGTGTTTTAACCTTTTTTTTGTAATCTGTAAATATGTATTTTCGCGATAATTTTAATCCAGAAATTGCATTTTGTTGTGCACTCAGGATTCATTTTTTAAATTTTCCTTTTCTAAGTAGGGGCGCCATTTGCCCCCCCCCCCCCCCCCCCAAGGAATTTGGTTTTTCAGATAATTTATCAACCATCAATTTCAGACTCAAAAAAAAAAAAAAAAATGCTCAAACACTAAAATAATTTATCTAATTTTATTGCCATAAAAACATACGCATTAAATAAATACTTAAAACATAGAAATCATTAATTATAATAAAAAAATTCCTATTCGAACTTTCTTAAGGTGAGATATATATCATACTTTGGCTAATTTTAAAAATACATGAGAAGCATTTTCTTTTATCAGTTGCTTCTCAGCTGTATACAACTGGATCCTACGAAAACTAGCCCCTCATGGCGAGAAATCAGGGTTAGAGTTTTTCAGATAGTTTTTTTGCAGGGTGGTGATGAAGGGGCGAGTATAATTCAAGTTCCTTAATTATATGACTTTTTTACTTTTTTGGATTAGTACTGTTACGTTATATTTACTGCAATCATTGCAATTTTGTCAAATTAATTAATTATTTGCATTATTAAATCATATTATATATGGTAAACTCTCAAAATTCTTCAACGTCTAGGAATGGAGTCTGCGTGCCAGGGCCATAGCTAGGGGGTTGCTAGGGTAGGCTCAGCCCCCCACCCCCTCCCTGAGAAATAGTCAAAGTCAGCAAATAGATGGAAAGAGAAGACCGTGAAGAGATGAATTTAAGTGTATCATCTTTGGTTTAATGATACTCTTGAAAAAACCGATAATATATATTCAATCAGCTGAAATCTTACAATTTTTGGTTCTAAATGAACTTGCATTATGGTATAGATGAGCCTGAGGAAATTAGCTTATTTAAAAACCTCTTTAAATACACAGTCAAAAAGGACATGTTGCTTGTAGAATGCATCAAAGCTGTGCCAGTTAACACAGCGTACACATCACCTGAAATACAAAATAATGTAATACAAATCCTTGCTGAAATAGAGTCAGAGGATATATAAAATTATACAGTAGACTCCCTCAAATCCGCACAGCTTGGGACCAGAGGTTGTGCGGATTTTAGAATTTTGTGGATTTCTGGTCATTAATTTGTTTACATTTTTGAAACATTGATTTGATTGGTAGTTTAGCAACAGAAATTATAATAAATGCTTACAATAAAGTGAAACATGAAAATAAGTAAAATATTAAAGTGATTTATTAGTTTAAAAGTGAGTAATTATTAAAATAATTATGTAAAATAAAAAAATTATTATGAATGAAATCGATTCAATTCGATTCCAAAAGTCGTATGCTGCCATCTAGTGGTAGCAAGGAGAACAATGTTAATGCTATTATCATTATATATAGCTTATTGTGCTCACTGTAACTTTTTTCATTGTTATTTAGAGTCTTGAATGCTTTTCTTATACTGCTTTGCATGTTTAGAAATAAATTTGTCTATAATTTAAAAAAAATTCTGCGAACAATAATTTTAAAATTGCATTCCGGTTCGTGGATTTTTCCATTTCGAACCCTGGAATTTTTGATATAGATATGCTAATTTATATCAAAATCAAAAGAAATGTAAATTTATTTAGTAATAAATCTGCTGTAATAGCCAAAAGAGAATCATTAACAAAAAATTTAGTAAAAAAAAACCATTGTGTTAGTCGCTGATTTCGGCGCCATCTTGAATTTTGTTTCTGCAACTTAACTGTAAATTTCATTGTTTACATCTGAAAAAATACGCAGATTTTAGGCGTTCGCGGATGTTTGGGTCGCGGATTTAAGGGAGTCTACTGTATTAATAATGCTGATGTTCCCTGGTTTTCGATTTTGGAAGACTGGACATATGATAAAAAAACAGGGAAAATGTTGCATTAAAAGCAAGATATGTGAAGAACGGGAAAGTAAAGGAATCAATTGTCATATTAAAAAGTTGTTCTCAGTTCTAGTGGAGGGTATACGGCGTATACCCTCTGTATTTTTTTAAAGAACACCGTATACCCTCTGTTTCTCAAGAAAGCTATAGTATATATATACTAGGGTATACCCTCTGCTTAGAACATATACCCCTGTTTTTTTTATGACTACACCACTGGTTGTTCTGATTTGGATGCAAAAACATTTTCTGATTTAACTTTAAAGGTCCTTCATGATTGCAATTTAGATAATTCTAAAACTGTGAGTCAATATTATGATGGCACTGGAATGAGCTGCATGAGCAGTGGAAAAGGTGGTGTCTAAACAATATTGCAGAAACATCTTAACAGGAACATCCCATACGTAAATTGCTGTAACTAAAGGCTTCATTCAGTAATCATAAAGGCAATAAATGAGGTAAGGGAAACCAAACAGTTTCATGATCAATGTTTCATATTGTACAATTTTTGGGAAAAGGCAGCATAGCTAAGAAATATGAAGGTCAATCCCTTGCTCGTTTGTTAGAGCAGCGATGGAGTGGACAAGCTACAGAAATTGCCTATAAGAACTATAGATTTTTTGTTGCATATACTAGAAAAAGTTTACTTATTTAAGGTCAAATGAAATTTATGAAGAAATATTATCTAATGGCACCTGAATTTCTTAACATATTTAAAATGAAGTTATTATAAACAGTTTAATAAGAAACATAGTGCCTACAATATGAATATGCACTATTTTATCTTTCTATATAATACTATGTTTGATTATATATATTCGTGTGTGTTTGTGCATGCATGCATCAGATAGAAAGAAAAAATATGAGCCCCCCCCCCTACATTTTCTTGACCCCCCCCCCCCCCCCCCCATTATTCACTTTTAGCTACAGCCCTGCTGCGTGCACCCGACAAAATAATTTCTTCAACCCAAAGAACTACAGACTTCTACCAAATACCAAAGTAACAGAAAATTACTCCATATTTTAACACGCTTATAATAAAGTAGTCTAAAATTTTATCCCTTATGTATAGAAATGAATACAAGGGTTATTACTATGGACCACCATTATTAGTCAAATGTATAGTTTTTTGAAAAATATTCAGGGCTTCCTTGTTAAAACACAGGTCATCCCGACTCCGACCGAAAGAGATAAAGCACAATCCAAAAACTTAAAGCGTACCCCACTCTCATCGAAGAAAATATGTCAACTATCCTGCTGCAGGACTGTAATTTCATGTAAATATGTAAACCGCTTAAAAGATTTACATTGAATGTCAACCCGACCCGAAATAAAAGAAAATGAATCCATAATTAAATACAATTATTGTAAAAGAAATCTACAATTATACCTTTAATATAAACTTTACCTTTTATGTAGAAAAATGAAGATATATATAGTATTCATTAATGTTCAAATATGTAGCTTTTCATCTGAAAAGTATTCAGAATATCTTTGAAAAATAGTATTAACACGAACCCACCACATAATGGTAAAAACACAATCTGAAACAATTAACGCTTTACCTTGCCTTTACTTGCAGAAAACCACTAATGAAAAATTTCTTATTGAAATAGATCACAAAAGTTGCAAATTGCGTGACCTATTCATGACGTTCAAGGGCTGATTATGTCATGACTGATTGAATTTCAGGATTCTTTTTTCACGATCATCTAACGAAATTTGCTTTTTTTCCGCGCGACCGTTTCACGGAATTCACGTCTCTTTTTCTGCTACCGTTATCGAAATTGTTTTTTTTTCTCGGGACCATTTGTCGAAATTATCACAATATTTTTCCGCAATCAACTGACGAAATTCCGTATTTGTTTGTGCGATCTTTTGACAAAATTCGTGATCCTGTTTCACGATCATTTGTTGAAATTCCTGATTATTTTTTTCTACCACCAACTAATAATATTTGTAATTTTTTGCGTGATAGTTACACGAAATTTCATATCTTATTTCACGATCGTTTGACGAAATTCTCCTCGATTGTTTGAATAAATTTTCATGTTTTTTTTGTGCAATCTTTTGACGAAATTCGCTATTTTTTTTGCAATCCTTTTACAGAATTCAAGATTTTAGCTTGTACAACCATTTGATGAAATCTGCATTTCTTTTCACGATTTCTGATGAAAGTAAGCAATATTTTTCACGGTCATTTGGAGAAATTAGCGATTTTTTCCACAACGATTTGGGGTTCTTTTTTTTTTTTCAAAATTTGCAAAATTCGTGATTTTTTTCTGTGACCCATTGACGAATTGATTTTGCGGAATTCGAAAGAAAAAAAAATCGTGGACTTTCACGAAAAAAAAAAAAAAAAAAAAAACGCAGAATAATCACATGCCCATGAAAGAAGTTAAGGAGACAAAATCACGCAGACCTTTTTTTATTGTGCGTGATTTTCCCATTTTCTGTGAGATTTGTGCAGTTCTGTACCTTGTGCAATTGTGCACGTTTCTTGTTCCTCAAATTTTTCCTTCCTTCGTCAGGAAACTCTTGAAATGGTGCCCCTGGAGTAAAACCTGAAAAAAAAAAGAAGTCGAAAGGGACTAGAAAAAAGTTCCATTTTAGACAGGTCTCTGTCTTAGCAAGTATAATTGTATGACGTTTTTTCATTGAAATTTGATTTTTTGCCCCTTTGAGAAAGAATTCTGTTATAGACAGGCTTCGTTTTCATAAGTTTTACTGTAATACACCTCTTTTCAGAGCTATACGAGTGGATGGTTTAACAGTTTTTGAGGATACCTGTAAAAATGAAACCTATAATAGAATCCTGTCTAAAAAGAAAATTTTTCATATTCAATATATTGAAATTTTAACTGCTAAGATGGAAACCTGTTTAAAACGAAATATTTCATTGATTCTTGAGTTTCCGTATTCAAAGTTTTTACTGTTTTTGTAAGCATGATTCAGTTTACGTTTCTCATTCAGGGGGGGGGGGGAGGGTAGACGCTTGGATCCTACCCGTAGCTATATAACTTCCCTCAAAAAATCTTTGCCTCCCCTCCCCGAAGTAAGTTCTGAAATGGCGCCCCTGTTTCTAAGATGTAAATGATTTAAGTGCATTGGGCAATTTTTCGAGGTGCTTTTAATATGATTTAATGAAAGAACTGTGGTGTTTGTCTCTGCCTGGCACATAATTCTGATGTGTTCCGTCAATGGGGGATAAATGCGGAAGGTCTGAAACACTCCTCATCCAGTTTGAAGGGAACTTGTTTTTTAAAAAGCATAGCCCGTCTCCTCTTTTTTTCGTTTATTTGATGTTAGTTTATTTCAGGGCTGCGCAGTCGGTGAGAAAAATGGCCGACTCCGACTCCGGGCTGGCTGATAGTGTTGCCTGTTGGCTTAAATAATGATGGGATATAAGAAAAATAAAGCTAAAATCTCATTATTTCGGCATTAATTCTCGTTTTAGGGCTTCAAAAAAAAAAAAAACAAATATTTATTTTCTCGGTTTATTAATTTTATAGTTTCACACCCAAAAACTCGAAAAATCCAACTTTTTGAAGTCTAAAGAACACAAAATAGAAATTTGCGGAGTAAGAAGAAAAAGTGAAATCGTTACAATTTAGTTGTTTATTTTGCTGTGTCCTCCAGACTGGAAAAATTCCTATGGAAAGGCGGAAAAATAAAGATGAAAGTTTTATTATTTAGAAATAATTCGGATTCTGTGGATTCTAAAGATAAAATAAAAAAAAAATACTTTTTAAATTAATTTTACACTTTTGTTTTTATTTCCGGTTCTGCAGACTTGAAATAATCTGAAGTTCAAAAAGTGAAATATAACAAAATTTCACTATTTTATCGCTATTTAGGGTACCGCCGATTTAGAAAAAAAGAATTAGAATTTCATCTTATTTTGACTCCTGTGCACAAATATAAGTAAATAAAGGAAGGGTATTTGGTCATACAGACCAGAAAAATTTGAGAAGGGAAAAGGCTACTATTACAATGCTTTACCGGTTTTTTAGTTCTTTTGCCTCCAAAATATAGCCCAAATTTATAATTTTTGCATTACCTCCGGTAAAAGCCAAAATTTTAAGGCCCGTCCCGCAAAAAGTTAGGGCGTGCCTTTGTATTTATTCTCACCCCAATCATGCCCATTGTAAATTGATCTTATTTTATCGCCGTAGTTTGATTTTTTTCAAATTTGTAATATTGGGCTTGTCAACCTGCTCAGTTTTTTTAATCAGTCTGATCTGGTCCACTCTTTTAAATTAATTACACGGCCTGTTTGAAAAGTTGCCTTCATTTTTTTGGTCCTGGGGTCCTTGCAGTCCTTTGTACCTCGGGTTCTACCTACAAATACCAAAATTACGAGGGGAAGTACTTATATACTAAATGTAAAATATCTACTATAGTTATGAATTAAAACAATTTTCATCTACAGTCGGACCTCTATTTAACGAACCTCTATTTTGCGAATTTCTCCATTTTCCAAACTTTTCCTTGGAACCAAGAACATTTTGTGAATTTCTTCGTAAAATAACCTCCAAATAGCGAAGTGCATTCTCTATTTAACGAACTTTTTCTTGATCTAATTTTTTTTCTCCCTATTTCTCAAAATATTTCTGGACATTTCAAACTTATTCTTTCTGTACTTATTAACTTATTCTTCACATTTTATGATGTTCAATGGCCTTGAACTGGTTTTACCGGGCACCTTCTTTGTCAGTAGTGAGAATTCGGTAAGTACAGAGGACGAAGACTATAGTCCCATAGAGTAACTTAAAAAAAAGTGGATACAGCTGAGAAAAAAAAGAAGAAAATAACTATGATGTGCTGATTGATGATTGTATTTCATTTAATTCTGAAATTGAGACCTCGGAAACTAACCGAATTGGACATTTTCGACAGTGTGAAAAATAAAAAGAATACAGCAATGAATTGCAATGAAGACGAATATGATGAAGATGGAAATGATCATGATGCAGGAATTAACAAATTTCGTATGATGAAATGCTAAAATCATTTGAAACAGTCTGACCCGGATTATAGTTTAAAGAAAATATGCATGAAGGGGTTTTTGGAGCATTGCAAAGATGCGAGACATATTATGAGAGAAAACACTTTTTAAAAGGAAAAATTCAGATAAAATTAAGAGTTTTTTAGAAATTAAATTTAAGTATGCATTGTGGTAACGCATGGTTAAAATTATTTGTTATAATAATAATGAATACGATAATATCATTAAAATTCGTTAATTTTAATGTAAAACAATTTATATTAAACTGAAAATACATGTATTCCCGAACAATGTTTTGTTTTCCTTGCAGATTTCAAAGATTTAAACACATAGAAAAAATGAATCGATGATGGATATTGGTGGGTAAAATAAATAAAACGAATAGATATACATATATAATTCCATCATCGTGAAACAAATTTATCGCAGCTTTCTCATCAACAGGTAACTGCCAAATTTTAAAATCTATCCCTTTGTCAGCTAAAAATGTAAACTATAACTTGATAAAAGTATTTTCGATTATTAAAATAGAAAATTAAGATGTTTTGCATAGTTATGATTGAATTTTTAAAAAATGATTCCGTTCAATAAATACTAAGCCACAACTTTTCCCACGATTGACAACGAAAGTCCTTTGCACAGTTAGGGTTGAAATAAAGGCTGCATTAACATGCATTTTGTCATGTACAGTAGACTCCCTCAAATCCACAGAGGTTGTGCGGATTTCTGGTCATTGCTTTGTTTACATTTTTAAACAGTAATTTGAATGCAATAATGCATTGAAATTATAATGAATGCTTACAATATAGTAAAACATTAAAATAATTAAGTAAGGTAATAAAATGTAAGATAATTTTTAAAATATCAAATTATTAAAAGTTAAGTAAATAATGATGTATAAGTAAATATGCATAATAAAGATGAGATAAATTATTCATTGAAACTTTCCTCATAAAGGTACCTTATTAATTCACATACAAATCATAAAGTAAGAAAGTTTTATTTCAGGTTTAGCCAGTCTTAATAACAAAAAAAGCGTGATTAATACATAAATATATTTGATAAAAAGATTGTGATTAGCAGGGATACCAGCAAAATCTTGATTTTTTTTCAGAAATAAATTTATATTTCCTTCATGAAAAATCATGAGTTTAGTCATATTATCAAGAATTACCTATTAAAATACATACAGAATGATATAAAACTAAACAATTCTGTAATTTTGTCCTTACATCTGAACTGAAAGTTTCATTCTCTACAACTGTGATGATGTGCAGATTTTAGGGAGTCTACTGTAATCTCAAAGTACCGTTTAGTTGTGTGTAAATAATGCAACTGGATATAGTTAAACGATTCAATTTCTTTTACTAAAAGGACAAATAAATTTAAATCAATGATAATATTTTCAGTCTATATGAAAATATTGATTATTTTAACTTTTTAAAAATAAAAGGTGACTTACTTAGGAAAGTTATTTTCAAGAATTAACATATGTTTCTTTTAGTGTGTATGTGTGTTTTGCAAAGTTTGGTTTACAATTTAACCCTTTATGTACTGAATTTTGAATTAATGAAAATTTTATCTTCTAAAGCACTTATCGTGAATTGTTTAAACTACATTAGAAAATTTACATAATCATTTAATCAATTTTAGAAGGATTAATTAAATTTGAATTTATAAGGATTTTGTGCACTATTTATAACCCCACTGAAATCTTTTATTTTAAATCTTTTTCTTAGTATTTTGTAGAATTAGGAAATGTACAATTATAATGTTTTTACTATAGAAATATAGAAATACTTCCGAATTGAAAAATTACCCCTCCCCCCCCCCTCCCTCCTACGCCAAGAAAGCTGAAATGATGCAAAGGCAAAAGAAATCGTCATTTTAAAAATATTTTTGTTTTCTGTAACCCATAATGCTCTTGGAACAAGATAAAGTAATCTAGCTATAACTCATTGTAAACTGTATTACAACTAATCAATGTATTAAATAAATTTTATACAAAGTTATTTTAATATTACTTATATAAGTATCGTTGGGTTAATGGGTGCCAATGAGCATTATTTTGGGTCTCTTGTCCTAGAAAAAAACCAGGATTGTCTTTTTTTTGGAGTGGGGGGGGGGGGTCATAGTGATAGAAACAATTGTAAAAATCCATTCTTGAAATTTTTACGGGGGAAAAGCCCTTTAGAAATTTCAAAAAATCGGTTTTTTTCTTTCCATATTTCGAAAGTATAATATCTCAAGAATATATTGGCAAGAGGAAAAAATCAAAATATTCAATATTAACAGAGTTATCCCACTTTTAGTCGAGTGCGCCAGAGGGTCAGCTAGGGGGGGAGGCCTACCAAATGGCTTAAGCACTCACAAGCCCCACCCACCATAGGTGCATAAGTCGAGTGCGCCAGAGCCTGCATGTTGTGCTAGCGAAGATTAAATGAAGATCTTCCTCCCTTACTTCCTCAAGAACTTCAAGAGCATCTCCTACCAATCTGCCAAGATTTATCTGGAGATGACTTGCTCCAAACATGCTTGGGTGGCCATACCCAGAACGCTAACAAAAGTTTTAACGTTACTAACGTTTTAACTACATTAGAAAATTTACATAATCATTTAATCAATTTTAGAAGGATTAATTAAATTTGAATTCATAAGGATTTTGTGCACTATTTATAACCCCACTGAAATCTTTTATTTTAAATCTTTTTCTTAGTATTTTGTAGAATTAGGAAATGTACAATTATAATGTTTTTACTATAGAAATATAGAAATACTTCCGAATTGAAAAATTACCGCCCCCCCCCCTCCCTCCAACGCCAAGAAAGCTGAAATGATGCAAAGGCAAAAGAAATCGTCATTTTAAAAATATTTTTGTTTTCTGTAACCCATAATGCTCTTGGAACAAGATAATCTAGCTATAACTCATTGTAAACTGTATTACAACTAATCAATGTATTAAATATATATTGGCAAGAGGAAAAAATCAAAATATTCAATATTAACAGAGTTATTCCACTTTTAGTCGAGTGCGCCAGAGCCTGCATGTTGTGCTAGCGAAGATTAAATGAAGATCTTCCTCCCTTACTTCCTCAAGAACTTCAAGAGCATCTCCTACCAATCTGCCAAGATTTATCTGGAGATGACTTGCTCCAAAGGTGCTTGGGTGGCCATACCCAGAACGCTAACGAAAGTTTTAACGCAACAGTTTGGTAGTTATCTTAAAAACACCTGCATTCTGGACTACAAATTGTTGAAATTTCAGCGTACATCGCTGCTGGGATATTTAATGCAGGCTACACTTCTGTTCTTAGAGTTATGGATAATTTAAATATTGTTGTTGGCATCTATGCCAAAGTTTTTGCCGAAAACGCCGATGAGTCGCGAGTAATGAGACAGAACTGGAGGAGTCTTTTTCAGTCAAAAGCAGCTCGTACAGCCCGAAAACAGCTGTAACTCGAAGAAAACAGCTTTTTGAGAAATACGGCCTATTATGTGCACCTGGGATCGCTGACTGAGCGGTAAGTCACTAAAAACAAAAATTTTATTGTACTGAAACTTTAAACGCGATTATCTCGAAACTATATTTTCAAAAACTTCTCGTGCTGTAACTCAAAAAGTTATCGGTCGATTTGGCTGATTTTTGGTGAGGCTTTACTTTATATCATTACAGAAAGGATGTACCTAAAGTTTAAAGGATTTCGTTTAAATAAAGAATTTTTTAGGGATGGAAAATGTCGAAAAAAATAGTAAAAAATCCGAACATTTTATTAAAAACCGTACGTAATTTTTTACTTTATACTTTTTATCGTTTTATAGGTTTTTCCTTCCCGTGCATATGTTAGAAAAAGAAAATAATTTGTTTTTGTTTTTCAGATCAATAGAAAAAGAGTCACGAGTGCAGCCCTTTTGGGCCTCGTGCCTGAGACGCCTGAAGAAAAATTTTGCTAAAACGCCATTTTATAAAAAAGAATTTTTTTTTTTTTTTGTACTCTACAAAGATGTAATAAATTTATCTTACAGTTTCAAAATGATCCGATTATGTTATCCTCTTTAAAAAAATTAATGAAAAATGACCGATTTTGAGGCATCTAAAAGGACTTCTCCCCTTAAATGATACATTAACATAACCAGCTTAATCCGATTATCTAATCCGTCAGATGTCAGATCCGTCTATGTCTTAGAATTGAAGATTCTTCAGAAAATGAGGAAATTTTCTGGTCACCATATTAGGGTGTCAACGATCTTAATCAAATGATTTAAATCAGTGATTAAATCGTGATTTTAATCAAGCGATTTAAAAAAAATCATTGATTAAAATCATAAAATTTCTAAATGTTTAACATTACATAAAAAGAGGTATTAATATCTAAGAGGAACATAATTTGGAAAGTTTCTGTAGGTATTTTGTCTTATGAATAAACAAAATAAAGCTTTAAATAATTTTTAAAAGATTAGACTTGTAAAAAATTAACCACGGTACAAGTTTTGTTCTTGCGTAAAAGCATTTTATTTAAAAATTATATTCAAATCTAATATAATTTGCAATGTCATAATTTCCTTCAATTAATCAAATTATTCATTATTTTATATAAAATAAACACAGCAAGTATATATTAAATGTCTAAAAGAATAAGTAGCTAGTATGTTATTATCTCATTCTACTTTTGCAATAATAAATTTATAGAAATTGAAGCTAAAGAAGAATGAACGAATGACAACTGTTCAACAACTATTATAAAAGAAACTTTAAGGGAAAAAGAACTAATTGGTATAAAAATATTAGAACAGAAAGAGCTTCTTTTGGTAGAGTTTGAATAAATGTTTGTATTTTTATATTTTTACTTGTGAACTCATATATACCAAATAAAGAAATTAGTTAGGGATTGAAAAGGCAACAAAAACTCTTTTCTTAAAATAATCCCTATTCAGTGTTAATAATAATGCTGCTATTTAATATTTTTAGGATTTCAAATATAACTGTTTTTTAGGTAGCTTTCATTTCAAAAAGCTACCTATTGCAGCCGTTCGGAGGAAAGCGATTTCAAAAAATTTTGGTATATTTTAATCGATCATGACCCCCAGACCCCGAAACCACCCTCAGTTCAAAATTGATATATATATCTGACCTATGTCACACTGTAACTCTCGTATTTATGAACCGATTTGGATGTAATTCGGTATGTACATAGTATATACCAATGTCTCGACCGAGTTCGTTGGCCAGCTTCATCCGCCATTTTGTTTCAAAATGGCGCCCATTTAAAAAATTTAAAATTTGAAATGTGGTACCAAAAAATTGAAAATGGAAAAATATTTTTTTCTTATGTATTTGACCTTTCTACAAAGACTCTGGAGCTGTTTTTGTTTCGTCTATATCTTAAAAAATGGCTGAGTTATAGCATTTTGAATTTCTAGCGTGGCTGACATTTTGAAACGTCCTGAATTTTGTCACGCGATAAAAGGCGTATTTATGAACCGATGCGGATGTACCTTGGTGTGTACATAGTACATACAAATATCTCGACCGAGTTCGTTGGCCAACTTCATCCGCCATCTTGTTTCAAAATGGTGGCCATTTAAAAAAATTTAAAATTTAAAATGAGATACCAAAAAATTGGAAAGTGAAAAAGATTTTTTTCGTATGTGTTTGACCTTAATACTAAGATTCCGGAATAAGTTTTGTTTCGTCTATATCTAAAAAAAATGGCTGAGTTATAGCATTTTGAATTTCTATTGTGGCTGACATTTTAAAACGACCTGATTTTTGTCACGTGATAAAAGGCGTATTTATGAACCGATTTGGATGTAACTTGTTCTGTACATAGTACATACGAATGTCTCGACCGAATTCGTTGGTCAGCTTCATTCGCCATCTTGTTTCAAAAGGGTTGCCATTTAAAAAAATGTAATTTAAAATTTAAAATGAGGTAATAAAAAATTGGAAAATGAAAAAGATTTTTTTTTTATTTGGCCTTGATACAAAGATTCTGGAGCAGTTTTTGTTTCTGAAAATTTGTTCTTTTGTTTATATCTTTAAAAATGGTTAAATTATAGCACTTTGAATTTCTAGCATGGCTAACACTTTGAAACGATCTTGTATTTGCCACGCGATACCACACGTATTGGCCTATTTCGATGGAAGAAGGCATGTGGATAGTATACATCAATATCTCGACCAAGTTCGTTAGCCAGCTTCATCTGCCATCTTACTTCAATATGGCGGCCAATTAAAAAAAATTATATTTAAAGTGAGGTGCAAAAAAATTAGAAATTGAAAAAGGTTTCTTTCTTAAGTACTTGACCTTGATATAAGGATTCGGGAGCATTTTTTGTTTGTCTTTATCTTAAAAAATGGCTCAGATATAGCAGTTTCAATTTCTAATATGGGTGACATTTTGAAAAATCCGATTTTTTGCCTGCGACAGCACTCGTATATATCAACCGATTCCGATGTGAGTGAGCATGTGCACAGCAATTACTAAGGTCTCGACCAAGTTCACTGGTTAGCCTCATCCACCATGTTGTCTTAAAATGGCAGGCACTTTGAGAAATCGCCGAATTTGGCAGCCAAATACAAGTTACTTTAAATAAAAGTAGCTTGGATAAAGCTGACTAATTTCGCGAATCATTCATAATGATTTAGTATTGATAAAAATTAGTATTGAATCTCCTATATTCGGTTTCCACTAAATTGAACTTCGTGTGTTTGAATAATATAAGTTGGCTTTTTTGAAATAAGGAATATGAAAGCTACCTCTTCCTCCAGGCACTGGCCGGAAGGACTTTTTTATTTTTACTCTGCATGGGTGTATGATTGGATGTAACTCATTTTCATAATTTTTTGGTTAGCATACACATACATGTGTGTAAATTTAGATTTAGGAGAGTAACGGTAATTTTTCTAAGTACACATGCAAAACGAGCTGCAAATTATATTTGTTTGTTTTGTTATTTGTGCTACTAACTAAAGAAATTATATTTAATTGCAGTTTTTATTAATTCTGTAATTATTTACTGTGTATATTATTAATCATCATTTTAGTAACTAAAGCATTAAAATGTATATTATTTTCTTAATTAGACAGTTGATTGTTTAAATAATTATTAATTTCAGCAGTGTTGACAATTTATTATTCAATGCAATTATTATTATTTTTAGCAAATCGGTAGTATTTTATATGGTTTTACATAATTATTACAAAATATTAATGTATATAATATTATTATATGCTACTAACTAGGGTGTCAATGATTTTAATCAGCGATTAAATCATGATTTTAATCAACTGATATATTTCTTTAAATATTGATTAAAACCATAAATTTTCTGTTTAAAAAAACATAAAAAGTATTAAAATCTAAGGTGAATGAAAATATTAAGATATTTCATTCAATTAGTTCTACATTTAATGTTAAATTTTTGTAACAAATAAGTTAATCGAATTGAAGATTAAAAAATAAAATTAAAATTAATACAATAATATGATACTTAAAATAGCTTAAAAAATTAGATTCCTTGCAAATGAAATGGAAATAAATCTTAGACTTTTTAAAAGTTTTGTATTTTGCATGCATCTTATCATTTTATGCACAATCGTCATAAACATAATACAAAATCTGCAATACAAATATTTTAAATTAAAAATGGAAGAAGTCTAAGATTTATTTCAATTTGAACGGAATCTAATTTTTTAGGTTGTTTTAAGTATCATATTGTATGAATTTTATTTTTATTTTCATTTTTTAATCTTCAATTGGCTTAACTTATTTGCTACAAAGTTTTAACATTAAATGTAGAACTAATTGTATGAAATATCTTTATATCTGTCCCTTCTCAAGCTTAAACAATGTAGGAACTATTTTGTTTTCTGCAAATTACTTTTTTGTTTAATCTAATAAATTAACCGAGCAAAAATATTCAAATCTGGAGTGGAAAATTTTCAGAAACTCCTATTGCCCGAGGATTTCTTTCAATCAACTAGCAAAACGCAACACATAAAGCTGTTGCAGTGTGCTGTATTTAAAATCTCTCGTGATTTCAGACTAATATATAAATATTAACGAAAATAAACAACAGGGACTGTTTCCCTGTGAGCTTTGTTACAAATTAAGTAATGCATAGAGCTAAAAACTTGAACAGTAAGAATATTTTACAATCACGAACAAAAAGTAGCAAGAAAATATAACAAGGCAGGGATAAAATTCTTAAATACAGTTGCAGTTAATTCTGGAATTTCTCGTCGTCGTTTAGAAACTATTGAAGTAGCAAATCATTGAGACTACTCTTGCGAGCACTAGATAGGAACAGTGTGTCCCACATGTGAGACATGACACATCGCATATCTATCTGGGCGTTGTGGTAGGGGGGAAGTGCAAAGAATTGATATGGGAAGAAGAGGAAAAGATAATTTAGGCTTCGGTTTTTCAGAAGCGCTGTTTCTGTGAGGCCCGAAGTGCAGTGTTTATGAGATCCGGTGAATTCCGAACAATATTTAAACATTCAATAAGAACTAAAAGTCACAGAGCTGAGCTCCATTCTAAACTAAGCACTGCTTATAATATATAACTGCAGCATAATTGATGCTGTTTGCATCTAGAAATTTGCTGTGAAAAGTTAAAAGTGAAAAAGGTAAGTAAATAAATGTTACAGAAACTTAATGTTCTATACAAAATAGATTTTAACTCCTGCACATTTCTTAGCATATGTCTTAGACGAGTTTTAAATATGGGGTTAAAACTAACGAAACATGATAAAATAGATTCCTTAAATGTTGTCAAGAAAAAATATATCTCTTCTGGGACCCATTTAAGGTACTGAAAATAACATCTACAATTGTGACATTTTCTGTTTGTTATCTAAATTGGGGAATGGAGTAGGATTGGAAAAAGCAGAAAAATTGGGATTTCTGTTCAAAATATTTATTTAGGAAAAATGAATGTGGATGTCTGTAATATCTGGCCGAATAGTTTTTATTTTCTAACATTAAAAATTGAATCTAATGGAACTTATTTTTTAATAATATATGAAGTTTTACAATGTAATGAAATTTTTATGTTCAGTTTCACTTTTCTTCAGTTTTAAATTATATATAGATATATATATTCTATTCCATTTACAAAGGCATATAAATAAAGCAATACTAACATTGCAAATTTCTCATATGTTGTGCCATTTTTTTAAACAAAATTAAGTAATAAAAAATAGGAAACTTTAAAATTACCACATTTTCAAACTTCCTCACACTTTTTCTCTTAAGTGATTCTCCTCAGTCGTGAGATTGTGAAGCTTTGTTATGAAACTGATGAATACTGAATAGAGATCTAAATCTCAGGCAACCTAGAAGAGCAAAAAAAAAAAAAAAAAAAAAAAAGGTACCTTTATATTTTTAATATTTGATCCTTTTATGTACTTAAAACCATTAAAACTATTTTATATTTTAATAGCTTTAATTTTTGGTAATACAGTAAACTCTCTCAAATCCGCACAGCTTGGAACCAGAGGTTGTGCAGATTTTAGAATTTTAGGGATTTCTGATCATTGCTTCTTTATATCTTTTAAACAGTAATTTCAATGTAATGATGCAATCAAAATTATAATGAGTGCTTCCAATGTAGTAAAATATTAAAATAATTAAGTCATAAAATAAAATAATAAAAAGTATGATAATTTTAAAAAGGATTAAATTATTAAAAGTAAAAGTCAAGTAAATAATTAATAATGTATAATTAAATATGCATAATAAAGATGAGATGTTTTCCTTGAATTATCGAATGAAACTTTCTTCATAAAGGTAGTCTATCAATTCACATCAAAATCATAAAGTAAGAAAGTTTTATTTCCGGGTTAGCCAGACTTAATAACAGAAAACGCTTGATTAATACACAAATATATTTGGTATAAAGATCGTGATTACCAGTGATAACAGCAATATCTTGAGCGTTTTCAGAAATAAATTTATACTTCCTTCATGAAAAGCATGAGTTCAGTCGTATTATCGAAAATTATGTAATAAAATACATATGGAATGCTATAAAACTGAAGTATTCTGTAATTATGCCCCTACATCTGAACTGAAAATTTCATTTGTTACATCTGTCATGATGTGCGGATTTGAGGGAGTCTACTGTATTGATAGTGTGATTCCAGATAAAAATTCATAAATGATTATGTGATTTTAGAACATTTTTATTTATATTGCAGATACAGATGTTTCTGAAGTCTGTTGTGAACATGCAGTAAAGCTACATTATGAAAATAAATAGGGCAAAAAACTGTAGTATTACTTTCTAGTCAATGAATTTCTCTCATAAAAATATTGACCAGAAAGGTCCTCTTGGAATTTGAGATAGAGTGCAGTTGCATAACTTTCCTCATTTTTACATGCTGATTAATGGTTAGAATTTTCACAATCAATTTCTTAAAGCCTATGAAGTTGTGGAAATAAAAATAATTGCTACTGAGAAAAAAATCATAAATATATTTCTGAGCATGTTTTCTTATAAGTGAAAGAACCTTCTTTTAAGCATCAATAAAAATATTAAATAACTTTATTATACTATGTCATTGTTGATATCTCCTTCTATATTCAGTATAAGTATAGTCTACATAGAAAAAGTTCTGCTCGCAAACCTTATTGGAATGTATAGTATATATTTATCGCTGTAAATTGCTCACGCCATTCAAAGTGGCTACATTTGTGTTTAAAAGAAAAGTAATTTAAATGTTTGTGGATACGTATTTATTTAAAAAACCTTATTGCTACACATAGTCTTCATTTCTGCTTTTATTCTTTAAGAAACATTATACACATAACTTTATCAAAGATATTTGACAGTAAAAGGAATGTGTTTATGTATTTATTAAGTAGAAACATCTGCATGTAAGCAGAAAAAAGGATGTCAATAAAAATCTAATTTAACTTTGAATTAAAGGCATAATTTGACAATTTTGCGACTAAGCATTTTTACAGAAACTTATTTTGACTATAGTAATGGTAAGGAAATTATTTCATTTCTAAAGTCTCCAACAGGAGATTTTCTGACGAAGTTTTATAAATAGCATTTTTGTTCATTGCATTTCTTTTATGAGAAGTGTAACAAATGGTTTAAAAAAATAGATTTATATCTTCATTTCTGTTATACTACATAGAAACCTTTTCTTGAAGTGCCTTTAACCAAAAAAAGTCTCAAAAGTTAAGCTTCTAACAGCATCATAGTGTTCATGCTAATAAAAATCCTTTCATTTGTAAAATGCATAGTGAAAGATTTTCTGAAAGACCAGATTCAAAAGATCCCCCAAGAGTTCATACCGAAGATAAACCATTGGCCGTTGAAGGGTATAACAAATATCTTTCTCATAATTCTGCTTTAAAAAACCATGTGCTTTATCCTCATAAAGAGAATCCTTTTATTTGTGAAGTGTGCAAAAAAGGGTTTTCTCTAAAATGTAATTTAATAACCCACATGCTCATTCATAATAATGAGAAACCCTTCTCTTGTCTGGTGTGTAACAAAGCGTTTTCCCAAAAGGCTCATTTAAACTCCCACCTACGTGTTCACACTAAAGAAAAACCATTTGATTGTGATGTGTGTCACAAAGGATTTTCTCATAAATCTGCTTTAAATACCCATCTGCGTACACACACTAAAGAGAAGCCATTTGCTTGTGAAGTATGTGGCAAAAGATTTTCTCAAAATGATCATTTAAAGAAACACCTGCGAGTTCATACAAAAGAGAAACCTTTCACCTGTGAGGTGTGTAACAAAGGATTTTCTCAAAAATACTGTTTAAATTCACACATGCATGTTCATACTAAAGAGAAACCATTCACATGTGAGGTGTGTAACAAAGTATTTTCTCAAAGAGCTCATTTAAAATCCCACCTGGATGTTCACACTAAAGAGAAACCATTCAATTGTGACGTATGTAACAAGCATTTTTCTCATAAATATGCTCTAAATGCCCATGTGCGATGTCATCTCAAAGAGAAACCTTTCATTTGCCAGGTGTGTAACAAAGGTTTTCCTCAAAAATGTAATTTAAAGAAACATCTGTTTGTTCATACTAATGAGAAACCATTCATTTGCGAGTTGTGTAACAAAGGGTTTTCTCAGAAATCTGCTTTAAATATGCACCTACGTAGTCACACTAAAGAAAAACCTTACTCTTGTGAGGTGTGTAACAAAGCGTTTTCTCAAAGACCTCATTTAAAGGAACACCTGCTCGTTCATACTAATGAGAAACCATTCACTTGTGAGTTGTGTAACAAAGGGTTTTCTCGGAGATCTTCTTTAAATATGCACCTACGTTGTCACACTAAAGAAAAACCTTTCTCTTGTGAAGTGTGTAACAAAGCGTTTTCTCAAAGACCTCATTTAAATTGCCACATGCGTAGTCATACTAACGACAAACCTCTCTAAAGTGCATAATATAAAATATCTATCATGTTCATGTCGAAAGAAAGCCTTATAATTAGCCTTATAGATTTTGTAAGTAAAATTTGAATTTCAGCATGTAAAGATCCTTTAAAAGATTTTTTATTTCTGTGCATAATTGGTTTATAAAACCGTTTTTGTACCATAAAACCCTGTATTTTCAAAAGATGAATCAATTGAAATCATCCGAGAATATTAGATTAATTTTATTGATGGGTTTCTTTGCATATTTTATACTAAAAAAATAGACTTCATATGATGTAGTTTTTTAGTGCACATATCAGAAGTACTTATGAGTTAACATGGAACACTTATTCCAAATAACTAACGTCTTGCTTCAACTTTTTACATTCTTCTCTATGTATAAGAAGAAATTATTAAAATGAGGAAAATTTCGATGCTCTATTATATGATGGATTTACTTTTTTAGGGTATATTCTTTACATAAATGAAAAACTATTTTGAAAAAATGTATGCGTGTTAGTTTGTGTGAGACACAATGTTTATGGCTGCTCTATCTCAGAAAATAATGCACAGAATTTGATACAACTGCATATTATATTAGATCTTAAAATGAGGTAGATTACATTTTAGTGGATATGATTCAACATTGCTACTGTTTATCCTTTTCCATTTAAATTACAAAAAATTAGTATATTAATTAAAATTGTAGGTAAAATGCAATTTTCTACCGTTAAAAAAAAATCACACACAGTTTTCTGAGTTACGGAAATATTAAAAGATCTGTGGATGAGTCATAAGATAAACGCACCATTAGTGAGCCACTCAAGGACATTTACCTAATTATTATTGAAGTGTTATTGAATTCCAAAAGATACATATTATTTTAACCTAGTTCTAAGCTTCATCAATCAGAATCAACATTCAAAGTTTCAAAATATATTCTTTGGATAAAATTAAAAAATTACCATCTTCTATATGCTCCAGTAGTGGGCATAGTAACTTGCTGACGCATAACTTCGTAAGTTTTTGGCTTATATAACAAATTATTTATAATATAGTAGAGTATATCAAGTGCAATTTAATTTAAAATAAAACATCTCTATAATAATAGCCGAAGTTATGTGACTGTCATCAATAGTTTCGGGCTGACCGCTTCACTTTTTATATGCCAAACGGCCATTTCGATACTTTTATGTTAGTCGGGCGCAGGTGATAAATCGCCAAATATTCTTCCATCGTCATCATTTCATTTAAAATAAACACCTATCACTCATTCCATTTAAACGCATAACTTTCATTCAAAACACATAAATTTAAATACATATATCAGATACATTTAAAATACACATCTTTCATTCACCTCATTTAAAATACAATAAATAAATAAATAAAGGTACTTTTCCAGTATAGGTTCTTGGCGAGAAAAAAAAATAGCATCGTATTTCCCGGCAGTCTATATCCTATTTCATACACATAAGCAATTTTTTCCATATGTATACAATTTATTTAATCTACAGAAGGCAATAATCTATATTTATATAGAAACAGAAGTAATTTGGGTACTACATAGTTATCCTGTCGACAAATTTCGCCAACTTATATACATCGCCAAACCATTTGCCAAATTATACAAATTGACATAATTTTTATTTTAAATAACGAAAGAACAAATAAATTAGTATAACATTAATAAAAATACAAATAAAAAGTCGAAATAAAAAAAAAACTTGATGGCGTAAACATGTTAAATTTGCTTAAAGTCAAGTGAATGTGACATTTACGATCAACCATTATTGGCGTTTAATTTTATAGTTTGGCGATAGAATTTTGGTCGACGGGATAACTAATTAGTACCAAATATTGTATATATATGTATAAATAAAATGTTTATATGGAAATAAATACATATATAACAGCAAAAATAAAAGTTCAGCAGGTTTGTTTTCATAGTTATTTATATATTTTATCAACGTATTTCACTTTCTGAAGTCCGAATTGCGCCAAGCTTTTTAAAAAATGCCAAGGCCCCACGTAGTGGAAAAGTACCTAAATAAATATTTAATCGTAATAATTATAACATAAACTAAAATATTTCATTTCAACATCAAAGTATTTTTTTCTAATTTACATTCAAATAAATATATATTCTAAGATAACTTCAATTTAAATTAGGCTGACAGCTCACTATCTCACTTCATAAAATAAACAAACACAAGAGATTCATTCATCATGAACTGTAGAAAATATTAAACCATGAAGATAATCATTTGCAAAGCAGGTTCTCCAGCAATGAATGGGCAATATTCTTATGACGTCATAGTAGGTAAATTGGCGGCGCTAACGTTTGTTTACGGGGCACAGATGTCATATTCGCCCCATATTGGCGCGATTTTTTTTCGGTTGCCAATTTGGCGAAAACACCAGCAGCATAAACAACATAATCCGGGTTACCACATCAAGCAAAATAACAACACTTTGGCGCCAGTTAAATACCTTTTGCGTATATGACATTGGCGTCAGAAAAAAATCGCGCCAATATGGGGCGAATATGACATCTGTGCCGTTTACGGTTGCATTCACGGGGGTTTTATTTTGCTATTTCTCTTAGTTACGTTACTTCATCGCCATATTTATGAACTCAGAAATCAAATTTATAAAAACAAAAGTATATATACTCATTATTTAATTATTAAGTAGTGAAAAAAAAATTATAAATGCATGGTTTTCAAAATTTAAATAAATTTATTAATGCTGCTAAAAAATAACATTGAAGTAACAGCATGTTTAAGTGAAATAAGTTTAATTTAGATAATTTATGAACAAATCTTAGTTTAAACACTTGAAATTTCACTCATTTTTACAGCTACGGAAATTAAGTTGTATTTGTCAAAAAAGACGAAATACGCATAACAACAAAAAATGTATGAAATATTATCAAGATCGCAAAGAAATCTTGATTTCTCTATCAAAATTTTTGTTCTAATTTGGGGAAGAATTGAGCAAGTAAATTAGTTTAAGAATGAAAGTAACATGATACAATGCTTAGCATACATTTAAGGGAGACCAAACTGGTCGCCAGAGGCGGCTAGTAATACAATAAACTCTGTCTAAGGCGGAACCTTTCGGGACCGAGGAAAATTTCCGTAGTAGACAATATTCCGCCTTAGACAAATTTTACTCTATGTCTATGGATTTGCAGGGACTTGAAAATCTTTCCGAGTTAGACTGATTTCCGTCTTACACAAAGTCCGCCTTACAGAGAGTTTACTGTATTAGAGAAACAATATCTACCCTATATATATATAATCCTAATGAAACGAATTTAAGAAACGATTCTTTGAAACGACTGATTAAACAACTGATTATGTTTCACGGCGATTTCTCCTAAAATATGGAATACTTTGCGATGAAATTAACACCAAAAATCCGTATTGATCTGCAGATCTCAAAACTAGTATTAGAATTTTTAAATTCGAATTAGTTTTCGAAATATTATTTTTCTAATTTTAAATACATTTTTCTAATGATGGCAACTCAAATTTTAATCAGAACAGATATTTATTCTCATATTTCAGAAAAGGTTACTATTTTAAAATAATTTGGCGACAAGTTTGGCCTCCCTTAAATATATTCTGAGAAATGTATCATGCTACTTTTATATATAATTCAATTTACTTGAACAATCTTTCGCCAAATCGAAAGATTCTGCTTGGCGCCAAAATGGCATTATTTTTATTGACATGGTAACCCGGCTATTGTTGTTTTTTTTTAATAATAGATGTTTATTTACTTTTATTTCTTTTTTAAATTTATATAAATTATTTTGTTCTAAAGTTATTAATTATATTTTTTGTTGTTATTTCCTTTTGAAAATAATTAGAAAATACGGTACTACTTAGTTATTCCGTCGACCAATTTCACCAAATTATATAAATCGCCAAATTATACAAATTGACACATTTCTATTTTAAATAACGAAAGAACAAATAAATTAGTATAACATTAATAAATATACAAATAAAACGTCGAAATAAAAATCACTTGATGACTTAAACATGTGTAACTTACTTAAAGTCAAGTGAATGTGACATTTACGATCAACCATTATTGACATTTAATCTTATAGTTTGGCGATAGACTTTTGGTCGAGGGGATAACTAAATAATACCAAAAATGCATATATAACTGGTATTCGAAAACGAGGTTTTCGCCAAATTTTCTTTAAAAAAAATCACGCCAAACCTCCGGAGCGTATATGATATCTGGCCAAATGTACAAATAATGCGGGAAGAATTCCATATTGTGTGCTGAATTTTTTGGCATTAAATGAATCAATGTGGTTGCGATCTTCAGCCTTTGGGGGTTGCTTTTTTCTGAAATGGACTTTATTAATATGTTTTTGCGTAATTTTTTGCATTTAGCCTATATATTTCGGAAAAATATATAACTTTTGTTTTAATTTGACATGTATAATAAATATAATAAATCCATAAAATTATATATAAGTACATAATATTTATTAGGTGTATATATATTATGCATGTATAAGGTATATCTCTATACGTAATATACATAAAACTATCTGTATAAACATCATATTTTTTTTAACATGTGACATATGTAACATTTATTATATATATATATATATATATATGGTACTTCTTAGTTATCCCGTCGACCAATTTCGCCAAATTATATAAACCGTCTAACCACTCGCCAAGTTATACACATTGACATAATTTTTTATTTTAAATAACGAAAGAACAAATAAATTAGTAAAACATTAATAAAAATACAAATAAAACGTCGAATTAATGATTTTATTGGCCATTATTGGCATTTAATCTTACAATTAATTAATTAATGGCAACCATTATTGGCAATTAATCTTACAATTTGGCGACAGTAATTTGGTCGACGGGATAACTAAGAAGTACCATATATATATATATGTTTACAAATATTTAAAGGCCATGTTTTTCCGCCATCCTGAAAAATTTTATAAGATGCTAAAATGGCTTTTTGGCGCCATTTTGGATTCCTTCGCCAATCGCGCCAACCAGCACACAATATAGAACTCTTCCCAATAATGCAACAAATCATGACATTTAATTTCAACTTCAAATCAATGTTTTAATTTACTACTCGAAAAATAAAAAAAATTCTAACTGGCAATTTGAAAAAAAGCTATTGGCGAGATTTGCACCCGGCTAGCGTAACAGTACCAAGAATTCTTTGCGACCATAACAACTTTTATATAGTTTTATTCGAAAAAATTTTTTTGATTTTTTAATCAAAATGGAAAACTTTTGGCATAGATGTTATATACGGCCCCATATTGGCGCGATTTTGTTTCTGACGCCAATGTCATATACGCAACGGGTACTTAACTGGCGCCAAAGTATCGTTATTTTGCTTGATATGGTAAGCCGGATGTTGTTGTTTATGCTGTTGATGCGTTCCCCAAATTGGCGTCGGAAAAAAATCAAGCCAATATCGTATATGACATCTGTGCCAAACTTTCACATGAAAGGCGAAGGGATCAGACCGTATTTGTTTATGACAGTTGATGACTTGAACTATTATAATATAGATGAAATGATGGCGATAGAATAATATTTGGCGACTTATCACCTGTGCATGGCTAACATTAAAGTACCAAAATGGCACCTAGAGTATAAAAAGCGAAGTGGTTCTCCCGGAACTGTTGATGATGGTCACATGACTTAGGCTATTGTTATAGAGACTGTTTTAAAATACCGGGAGACAAAGACTCTGTATACTTAATTCATTTTATTTTAGCTACTTTTCAAATGTTTAACTGATCTTCTTTAATCAAAAACGAAAATGACCATTGGATGTCTTAACAGCAACTGATACGCCCTTACATTTTTGCAATCAAAGGAAATTGAATGGAAACCCATTTACAGGGAGATCTGCACAGCTTTTTTCAGTATAATTCAATCTTCTCTTATATTTTTAAAACCCATCAGATTAGCGTGTTTTTAGATTCTGCGGTGTCTGAACAGGGGTTGGCGATAGAGTTGCAAAGGGTGGAAAAAACCGGTTTTTCTGGGAAGGAAATTTTGAAAATTTCCGGGAGTTTTAAAAAGTTTTAAGCATGAATAACTTTTAATTTATTATTTTTAATGATTTCAATTTTTGTCAATGTAAACAAAACTAATAACATAAAATATCTTAAAAATTTCCCGGTTTACATGAAAACTAACGAAATTAAACTGCAGAAATATTAAGTAAGAGAAATTAAAATATCATAAGTAATTTGGTAGTATAATCCTCGATAAGTAAAAAGTAAAAGAGGCAGATGAGAGATTCATCTTCCCTAACATGAATATAAACTTTACCTACACTGTTAAAAATATCGTAAAAAATTACCTCTGCTTTTAAAGGCTATCTATTTTCTGACCAATAAAAACGCTTCATAGGTGTTTATGTAACGCTCTCATTGGTCAGAAAATAGATAGCCTTTAAAAACAGAGGTAATTTTTCACGATATTTTTAACAGTGTATGTTCTTCGAATCAACGAATGTAAACAAAAAATAAAATGAACAATATTAAAAGAAATCAATGCAAAAATACAAAGCAACTTGTTAGAAAATTAATATAAAGTATGCTTGAATAAGAGATATGCGGAGCCAACAGAAACTAAAAAATAAATATTTTTAAAAGAAACATTCAAATCCTCACCTATTTACAGCTGCCATTGTTGTAAAGCTAATAAATTATAAAGACTTAATCTGTAAAATCATAAGTTTTGTGAATTCATGACAGAAAGTCTATTTTTTTTAAACATTTCTTCCCTGAAATTTCTTTAAAATAAAAATTTCAAATTGAAAAATAACTGGTTTTGTTTATCTTCAAAACTCCTTCAAAATTTCCAATATTCCCCAAAATTCCCGGATTTATTCCCGTCTCTCAACATCTGCGGGTTTTTTGCAACTCTAGTTGGCGAGCGTAGCTTGCAGGGGGCAGAGCCTCCTAGTTTTAAATAAAAACTTATCGCTTAATGAAATCTAATTATTTGCCAGAAAATCTGTGTTTGAAGACACTCTAGAAAATAAACAAATGTACCAGCAGAATAAAAACAATTATTTCAAACAGTTTATGGAATGTTAACATTTAAGGATGTTAGTCAAACGGATTTCTTTTAGTTGTTTTTCAGAAATGCGTTGTGGACTTAACTTTAAAATTGAGTGTCCCACTACTTGTACATGGCCCACTTTAGGTGCATCTACCTTATGTATGAACATATTTTATTATTTAAAGAACGTGCTCTCTGTCTTTTCTCCAACAATAAACAAGGATCATAAGTAAAAAAATCGCATCCGAAGTTCTTCTACTGCGATCTCGATTTCCTGCAGCACTTAGTAAATTTCCGATGAAAAGCAACTCATCTTGAAAAACTGTTTTCATCTGCAATAGTATCACAAGTACTCGCTTTTTGGCAGTCCATTTTAAGCGATTCAGTCACACCAGAATCGACTCCCTGAATTCTTAATGAAACCTGTAGATGATGGATTTATTTTTGAAGTTTTGAAAGCTGAAAGTTTTTATTATTTAAGGAAGGTAAATAAAAAATATTTTCTCTCTCTATGCAATCTCTTTTGCTGTTTGACCATTCTGATCCCTGTAATGATTGCATAAATATATAACAGTATTAACAAAAAAATTATGAAATGTGTTACATAATCGAACAGCATATTAATAAAGTTGCTTTTAATATGAATTTTCTTGAACTAAGAAGAAAAAAATTTCGTAACACTCCCACACAAAAACTGTTCCTATATACCTTTATTGATCTTTTTTTTATTCTTGTTTATTTTAATTACTTATTTTGTATGTGTTCAAGTTTTTTTAAATCACGTATTTTGTTTTGTAATATTTTATTGTCATTTACAAAGTAGTTTGTATATTTATATGTTCCTAATGAAATAGCTTAACTCCATATTTTTCTGACCTTTACTCTTTATTTGTTTGTATATTTTGTAATTAAACAAAATTAATTGCAATTTTCTGAAAGAAAAATAAATAAATATGTGTAAAACATTTTGTATATGGTTATTTCTATTTTTATTATTATTAATTTTTCACTAATTTTTTTTTATTTTCGCACTAACAAATGCAAACTTTTCATACTTTTAAAGTGTGAACCACAGCGTACTATTTTGAATATTAAAAGCGGGATGTTTTTAAAGATTTTATGTTTGTGTTTCAATTTATTAAGTCTAGATGGCAGTACCAAAGTTTTCCGACCACAATTCATTAGGAATAAATATCAGAGAAATGTTCTTCTCCCTTGTATCATGTGACGTCTTGTAAGTGATGTGATTGTTTGTGAAGTGCTTATTAAATGTTAAATATGTACGTGTGCTACTTCTAATTTCAAATGGTGTTAATTATTACTTAAGTAGTTATAAAAGATATTATAAGAGACATGAAAAATTAATGAAGCACCTTATAAAGGGATATCCAACGCTGTCAATCTTTACCCTGTTTTTGTGCCAAATAAACTTTTTAGAATTTTTTAGAATAATTTTATTTTTAATGGAAAATGGTTCTTGTTCCTCTATGTCATTATTTTGATTATACTTATAAAGTAAATTTCAGGCGCAAATCGTTTATTTACTTTAAAAGAAACCTTTAAAATATGGTAGCTCTGGCACTTCTATTCTTTAGCTTGAAAATGATCAATATATATACAGAAAAAATGTCATATATTTATTTTTTCTCCACAACAAGTGGAATGACAGCCAAGAATATTTTACGTCTTAGCAGGATGCAAAGTTCCCATCGCTGCACGAGCCGCCAGTGTACAATAGAACTATGAAAAATCTAAAAAATTACATAAAAATCGCTATTACAGTGCCCCCTTCGGGCGCAATATTTTCAGATTCAAGGAGGATCTGCTCGCCATAGTAAAAAAACATAAATATAAAATTTG
Organism: Maratus speciosus; assembly: GCA_963932465.1. Classification (NCBI taxonomy): domain Eukaryota; kingdom Metazoa; phylum Arthropoda; class Arachnida; order Araneae; family Salticidae; genus Maratus; species Maratus speciosus. The sequence goes on from OZ010798.1 coordinate 39,754,215, forward strand.
GTTCAATTCTACACATAACTTCATACACTTTTCGAATGTACAGTGACGACACATGGACAGACATACATTTTGTATAAACATCGCTCACCCCTAAAACGTGTAAATCCATCGAAAGAAAATTTTGGTTACACTACTTTCGTCTATCTATATTATAAAGGACAAACATATCTGTGCGTAACGCATACGTCATTTTGCGAATGGCAACTCTTTGAAATTTGAAAGGAAATTTTGGTTTTGCAATTTTCGCTATTGCAAATTTAAACTTCTAAACATCGCACATTTTCAATTTTTACACCATCGTACAGGGAAAAAAATGTGCTTTTAAATGCGATTTGTTTGAAAGTTGTATCTCAATTTATTTTCGAGATATTAATTTTTTGTAGTTTTTAATACAAATTTTGTAATTGTGGTAACTGAAGTACTCCATTTATATTGAAAGTAAAGGGAAAATAGTAGACTACTGTAACTTTAGTTGCCATTTTCTCATTAAAACTGAAAAAAAAAATTTTGAAATTTAAATACGTGCTATGTCAAGAATATTGTCTGTTAATTAATCTGTTGAATTTTGGTTTTATTTCTTTTTTTATTTATCAATTTAATAAATTGTAGTTTATTGCTAACTTACTGTACAAACGATACAAAGCTGAATATGCAATTTTATTATTCCGTGTATAATAACATTTTCCGAATTTTGGAAAAATGAAAGATTTCTGACAAAACATGGAGCTATTATTTTTTTTTCTGGGTTTGTATATTATTCCCTGATAATGACGACATATGCATATTTTTCTTAAAAGGTTGTTTAAAACTGGATCGTAAAAGTGCAATGCTTTAGGTGCTTTAGCGGATGCAAATGACGGGATTTGATATAAAAAGAAGCGTGTATTTAATTCTTAAAACAGAAATTTATTTTATAGAAGTGCGTCATTTTCACCTTAGCTGCTTTGAAATTCTTCATAGGTTAAAAGGCTTCACTTTTGAAAATAATGTAATCGAAATCACACACTGATAAAATGCAATTTTTTACAAAAATTTAGAGTGTCTTTGTAGAAGATCAGTGACATTCAGTGTGCATACTCATATCGGAAGTCTTTGTCCAAAAAATAGCAATTTATATTACAAAACTTGATGATTCTCGCCTGGATGAATTCACTTCGCCGACTTAGACAGGCAAATAGTTCCCAAAGTTTTTGTCTAAAATTCTTTCCACTAATAAAATTTTATTTCTATTCTTTAAGACATTCTACTATAGTTTTATCAAAATAACACAATTTGCCTAATTTAATTTTTCATAATTTGATATAATCTGTATATATTTAAAACACAAGGCTGTTTTTTAGTCATCTGCCCTGAGATTTCTGCTGAACCAATTTTACTAAATTTTTTTTAAACTGAAAGCTGATTAATTGCAGATGTGCCTGCACTTGTTATTTTTTTTAAATATTCCCATTTTTATATTTTAATTTTAATAGTATTTTATCAGTTTTTCAAAATGGTTGTAATTAGATAGCTTTAATTATTGCAGAGAAAAGAGAAATAATGAGGTTTATTCATCTTTATTTATGCCATTTTCTGATAAAAATTCAAAATTGTTGATAAAAATTGCTATATAGGGTTTAGTGGCGCAAAACGGAAAATGACGTACTGCTTTTGAAAACACTAATTTTTTCTCATAAAGTTTCCATATATTTTTCTCCTTCTGCATGTGTACTAAGTTTCAGACAGTAGGCGAAATGCTTAAGTAAATGAAAATGACGTCATATTTAAAAGAAAATGATAATTTTCTTAGCTAAAGCTAACGTTTTAACACAAATGCGCCTAAAAAACATAAATCAGGCAATTTTTACTCTCTGGTACTGAGATTAGAATCTCAAGTTAAGAGTGCAACTGTTCACATGCAAAGATGTTGCTGACAATCGTGACTTCAAGTTTTGAATTAAAATGATTTTAAAATGATCAAATTAAAGTACCATTTTTTTAAAAGGGTGTAAACGGACATGGGAAGTGCGTATGTAAATTTTGAGAAAGGGAAAATTATGTCGGGTTTAGATTTCATGGGGAAAAATTCTATGATCGTGTCAAAGTGGAATAAATTTTGCTTTTTTTCATTACGGAATACCAAGAATAAGAGCCTCAATTGATAACTTCATCATGATAACTGATCTTTATGATATTTTATTGATTACGTTATCTATCTATCTATATTATAAAGGACAAAGGTATCTGTGCGTAACGCTGACGTCATTTTGCGAATGGCAACACTTCACGATCAAATTTCGGTTATGAAATTTTCGCTACTGAAATTTTTTAATCTTCTGACCATCATACATTTTCATGTTTTAGAATGTCTTTTGGGGAAAAAAAATCTACTTTCAAATGCAATTTGTTTAAAAACTATATTTTAATTGCATGATTTATTAGCTTTTTAAAAATAATTTTCAAGCATGATTTTTTTGTAATTTATCTTAAAGCGTGCCGGCTTCAATACATAATAATCATAGTAAATATTTCGCGCATAAAGCAACAAAAAATGTGCAGCGTTTATTTCTAATTTTCCACAACGAAATTAATACTTCCTTTATACATAAATAAAAGAATAATATAAAAAAAATAATACTTATTCAGCATATTTGTAATCGAACAATTAAAATTTTTAGAAAGCCAAATAGGAATAAAAAACGTTCAAATGGAATTTGTTTGCAAAGTGTATCTCAGTTTACAGATTGTCTATGGTTAAAAAAAATTTCAAGCATGAAATATTTTTTAATTTATCTCTATTGCGTGGAGCTCGATTATGAAAGATTAATCCGCTTGCCTTTAAAACAACATAAAGACTTCATCATTTTTTTACGCCTAACATTCCATAAAAAATTCCTCTATGGATAAATAAATAAAATAATTTAAACAAAACACAAATTTTACATATATGTAATTGAAGTACGCGCTTAAAGTTCTGAAATTATCAGAATTCAAAAGGATGCCATAAGTAGCAAAATCTTGGGTTATTAAGTCTTAGCATACAACTAATATGTAAATATCGCTTTTAATAAATTTCAAAACTTTATTCGATTGTATAATTCATATTTTTCATATGAAAAATGCTTTTTTATTGTTAGTGGGCAATCTAAAAAATATATTGCATGTAAAAAAGTATTGGTTTTCAATTTAAAAAAAGGATTTCACCTATATTATGTAACCCGGGAAGCCCGGGTACGATCCCCTCGAAAAATTATTCATTTCAAAACTATCTTGAAACATCGTTCGAAGCAATAAAATTATTTCGAGAAAAGACAAAAAAACATATTTCATTGAACACAATTCTTGTGAAGTAAATAAATCTTGAGATTCCTTTTATGTTTTATTTGACAGCACCACATCACAACATTTAGAACAATTAATATTTGAATAACATTATAAATTCCGAGATTATGATAAATACATATCCCAGTCAAGAACATATATATTCTGCTCATTTCGAAGAAATATATTCAAGCATTACTTCTGTGCATTAACTCACACTTGTTCACATAAATATTATAATTCCGAGAAAATATTTTTTCCCGACCAAACATTTCAAGATTTCTTTACAAAACATTTACGAGGAAACATTTTCCCCGTTCGAACACAATTCAAGTTTTTATACTTTTCTAAAAGAATTCTAGTATCAATCTGCGCGCGCTCTTTCTACATATACAGAGCCACGTGACAGCTGGGCTATTTTTAGACTTCCCCAGCGCAATTTCGTAACACCCCTAGTTATAGATAGAAGAAGGTGAAAAAAAAAGTAGAATTACCCAAAAATTTGTAAATTAGACCAATTTTTTATGGGGAGGGAAAAGGGTATTCCATCGCTACTAGTTGGCCAGGATTTTTCATTCTCATTTTTACCACTTTTTTCAAACAGCGGTACTTCATTTATGTAACTTACAAATAAAAAAAATACTATTCGGCAAAATTGAGAGAAAATTTTTGAGAAAAAAACTGCGTAACTGGCAACGCTGGTGAATCATAAAATCGTAGATATACTTATCACAGATGAGTTCGGCCCCTTTTTTTTCGAAGCCCGAGTCCAATGATTTGAAAGCTGAGCCCGAAACATTTTGTGTCACCAAAGCTTGAGCCCTGCTACCGAATGTACGCAGTAGAAAATTTGAATTGTTTCAAAATGAATTTTCCCATATAAATACCTCTTCTGACATATCGGTAAGTATTCATCTTACATATTTTTTCATGATGATATTTCGTGATGCTCATGTCCCCAAAAAGCTGTTTAAAACAAATTTATTATTTAAATCCGACTCTCGGTAGAAATCTGCAACAGACTCAACAGCGCTCAATTTGCACCGGAGGCCAGCTCTGGTACTTCTCTGTTTTTAGTAAATCTTTAAATATTGGTTGGAATTCAACGGAGCTTATAAATACAGGGTTCCGGAGCCCAGTGCAATAGCGCGTCCGAAAAAACGAAGCTTAAATTACCCTTTCCTTTCCTTCCCATCTCCAATATTTGCATTCTTTTTTATCAAAACACTTATGTGTGACGTAATGTGTCGCACACGTAAGAGATGGAGATAAAGCGGACTCAATTTTTATATCAGTTTTTGGGATTGGACTGACTCGAGCTTAATCTGTCTTATGTTACATATTTTATTTATTCATGTATGATCATTTTTAATTGGTAGTTGTTTTTATATTTTATTTAGATATCTAACCTGAAAAGAATATATTCCTTTTTTAGACAAAGAGCATCAGCTTGAGGTTTTGTTTGTTTGAGGTTTTTTGTCTTCTATTGCGTATGAGTATGAAAATCACGTCAGTGTTTTTTCTATTAATTTTGTATCATGAACGCTGCCCATGTTAAGGCTCTGCTCTGCACATTTACGAAGTCACTTTCATTTGTAAGTAGAAATAATTGCCATGTTTTGTTATTCTGATAGAAAGCAATCGAGCAGTGTTCCCCCCCCCCTTTTTTTTTCAAAAGCATTGAATCTTTTCGATAATGCCGTCAAATTTTTAATTTAATCTGATTTTCGGGAACTCATCACAAAAGATTGTTATGCGGAAGTAATCGATTATAGTTTAAGATATGCACTTTTTATAGGAATTTAAAAAACATTGTTCCATTCTTCAGCATATACTTAAATAATAATTTCTGTAAATTTCATTCATTTTTCATAAAAATGCATAGCTACGAACTATTCCTTTTTTGTGTTAACACTATTTCCGAATCATAATCCTTACCATATTTAATAACAGAAGTAACAAAAAATCACAATTAACATTAGAATTATGCAAAGATTACTATTCGAAAGGAGTGATAACTAAAAAGTGGAATACTTGACAGCTAAGTATATGCTGATAGATATAATTGAAATTTTTTATTGCTAAAAGAAAAGAAAAAAAAAAAAAGCTTTAAATTTTGCAAATAATGTACAAAATTTAAATATGCAGATTGGAGTAACAGGGGGGAATGGTACAGTTGTTAATACCGATACCGCATAATATTAGGACGCCTGTACTTTTTTTGTTAGAAATTAAGCCCTGAGTCTCAAATTGTTTTTTTTAATATTGTACAAATAGGGCGAAAGTAATAAATTCTATTTTCCATTCCAGTATTTCTGGAAAAGGAATTTATTCAAACAGAATGAGATGATAGTCAAGAGACAACCCACGGTTTCTTTATGTTACTCACACTAACCGTGCAAAGGATTGTTAAGTGTGTAAAAATTTCGTGCAAAAAAATTATATCTGTTGTAAAAAAAATATACATTTTCTGCCCGCTTTTTTTTTTTACATCAGGTCCTGTAACATATAAAAAAAATTCTTATGGTCCGAACTCTCTTTTTTTTTTATAATGTTTCACTCATACAGACAGTCATTATTTAGTAGAAGTTGATATTACAAAATCACTCTACAAGGTTAATTAAGCATAAATCATTTAAATAGCAAAGAATTTAATTTTTTCCCTAAGAAATCACAAATTCAATTTATTGTAGTCGATAAAAGAAACTTAATACAGTCGAACCTCTATTTAACGAAGACGTTAAATCCCGGGAAAAAGTTCGTTATATGGAAAATTCGTTAAATAGAGATTCACATTTTAAAATACTTTGAACTACATAAAACATATTTTAAATTCATAAACACTAAATATTTTTACAAAAAGTAATTAATCACATTTTTTTTATAAATTATATCGATTTGTTTTATTTATTTTACCTACCAATATCCATCATCAATTTATTTTTTCTATGTGTTTAAATCTTTGAAATCTGTAAGGAAAACAAAACATTGTCCGGGAATACACTGTATTTTCTGTTTAAAGTAAATAGTTTTACATTAAAATTAACGGATTTTAATTACATTACCGTATTTATTATTATTATTATAACAAATAATTTTAAGCATACATTAACATATGCGTCCTTAAATTTAATTTCCGAAAAACTCTGTTAATTTTACCTGAGTTTTTCTTTTAAAAAGTGATTTCTCTCATAATATATCTCGCATCTTTGCAATGCACCAAAACCCCTTTCATGCGTATTTTCTTCTATAACTATAATCCGCGTCCGATTGTTTCAAATGATTTTAGCACTTCATCATACGAAGTTTTTCTGATTTCTGCATCATGATCATTTCCATCATCATCATATTTGTCTTCATCGCAATTCATTGCTGTATTGTTTTTATTTTTCACACTGCCGAAAATATCCCATTCGGATAGTGTTTCCGAGGTCTCAGTTTCAGAATTAAGTGAAATACAATCATCAATCAGTACATCATGGTTAATTTCTTGTTTTTTTTCTCATCTGTATCCACATTTTTTTAAGTTACTCTAAAGCAGTGGTTCCCAACGTAGGGCGTACGCCCCACAGGGGGGCAATATGGCTTTCCAGGGGGGCAATTTGAGAATTCTGCAAAATTTGGACATTCGCTCTTACGATCATGAAATAATATGCTATTTCTTTAATTTTTTATATTTTTCATTTTAAATGAGTGAATGCAAAAGTAACAAATAAATTTAAAAATCATTTAACTATATAAATTTCCTGGTTTGAAACATTTTTAATTTTAATTCTTTCAAATTGACTCACTACAATAAAAAGTCAAGGTGCTATCGACAGACACATCACATTTGATCAACCAATTAAAACGCATCTTATTAGAAATGTTTATGTTAGGATTCCAATATCTTAATTTGAACTGATAGTCAGTGATAGAATATTTTTAGCAGTTCTGGAAAAGAATTACTGTCACAATTCAGAAGGAACGCCCCGGCATGTATCTGAGTGACGACATTGAAAAACAACTTGTTGAAAAGTTGAAGTCAAGACATTTCTCAATTCAAATGGATGAATCCACTCTGAGAGATAGTGTAGCAGTATTGTTAACACATATATGAGATATATTGATACAGATGAATTTTCTGAAGAAATGTTTTTCTGTAAATCATTAGAGACCACCACTACTGCACCCGATATTTTTAATATATTGAAAAGCTACTTAGATAGAAATAGCATCCCAATGGCAAATATAACATCCTGCGCTGCAGATGGTGCTCCAGTTACGATGAAAAGCTGGATGTTTAAAATTAATGAAAGATGAGAATCCAGAAATGCTAATTGTGCATTGCTTAATTCATAGAGAGAGTTTGGTATCCAAAAATATTTCATCTGTTCTAAATAATGTGTTTAAATCAGTTATAAAATGTATTAACTCCATAAAATCCAACGCAAAATGTGAACTTCTTTTCAAGCAGTTTTGTGAAGACCAAAGTGCAGACCACTTTCGGCTTTTACTTTACACTGATGTGAGATGGCTGTCAAAGGGGAATTGCTTAAAAAGATTCATGGAGTTGTTTGATGTTCTTGGTGAATTTTTAAGTGACAAGCCTGACATGAAGCACCTACAAACCGTTGATGGTAAAGCATTTGTTAGTTATTTAGAAGATATCTTTGAAAAATTGAATACGTTGAATAAACAACTGCAAAGAAAAAGCAAAACACTTGTTGATGCAAAGGCATGTATTTGGTTTTATTGCGTCCATTGAAGTATGGCAAAAACATATTTCTGAGAGAAAATTTGACTTATTTTATTGGTTAAAAAATGCGAAGTAACAGATTCTGCTATTACTGTGATTATCGATCATCTGAAAATGTTGGCGTCTGATATGAATGATAGATTTTCTGATTTAAAGCAAACGGATTTTCCATCGCAGGTCATACAGCCAATGTTAGTTGACGTATCGTCTGATGTTTCAATAAGTTATCAAGAAGAAATCGCTGAAATTCAAAACGATGAGTCAGTTAAAACCTTATTCAGATAAAAGGAACTATTGCATGGCTTTGTGCTGAGACAGAAACTCATCCGAATGACTGATCCGAATTCAACAAAATTAGCAAGAAAAATATTGTTGCCATTCCCATCTTCGTACTTAGCTGAATGGGGTTTTAGTGCAGTAAGTGATTTATTACTGAAGAAAAGAAATCGACTGGACATCACTAAACGAGGGGACTTGAGATTAAAGTTGACAAACCTAGTACCTGATATACAATCTCTCTACAGCCAAAATGAAGCACAAGGACGTCATTAATTTTATTCTATTTATCTCGAATCTTATAATTTGAATTTATTTTATTATACATTTATTATTATTTTTTTTTTTTTTACTGTCAGCAATTAAAGTGGTAAAAGCATCATCGAAAAAGCTTCAGTTAAAGTAATTTTTATGTATCTCAATTCGCTATTAAATATTTCAAAATCTAATTTGCTTTTTACTATTGGTGCATGTTATTATTATTATTATTAATGATTTCTTACTGAATACTTTTCTTTCTTTATGCTCTTTTTATGACCTTTTTTTATTTGTTTAAGTTTTTTATTGCATTTTTTAAATGTCTTATTGGATTTTAAAGGGAATAAGACTTCACTTTTTATATAATAAGAATTATTTGTCATAGAGAGGGGAGGGGGGGCATGAAGGTTTTAGAAATGATTTGGTGGGGCATGGCCCAGAAAAGGTTGGGAAACACTGCTCTAAAGGATTATCGTCCTTGTCCTCCGTACTTACAGAATTCTCACTGCTGACAAAGAAGGCGCCTTTTAAAACCAATTCAAGGCCATTAAACATCATAAAATGTGTTTAAAGAAAGAATAAGTTTGAAATGTCCAGAAATATTTTGAGAAATGGGGAGAAAAAAAAATTAGATCACAAGAAAAAGTTCGTTAAATAGAGAATGCACTTCGCTATTTAGAGGTTATTTTACGAAGAAATTCACAAAATATTCTTGATTCAAAGGAAAAGTTCGCAAAATAGAGGTTCGTTAAATAGAGGTCCGACTGTATTGTGCATACGTGGTATTTACTAATTTGCTAATGTCAACCGTGAGGACATTCTGGGTAAAATAAATAAATATGCCATAATAGGGCATTCACAATAATAGAGACAATATTAATCACTGCATTCGTGTTGACACATCGTTAAAAAGACACTTTGAAAAATAGAGGTTCCTTTGATAAAATCAAAGTAAAATCATTCAGTTTTAAAAATGAGCATGTAAGCCCCAAAGCAGAATATGCTTAAATGTGCGACGTACGTCGCAGAACAATGAGATGTGCTGCAGAACATTTCAAGACAAATGTTACTTTTTTTTTGTAAAAAAAAAAAAAAAAAAAAAAAAGCGTATTGATGCGAAAGCAAAAAGAATTCGGGGGGGGGTACTACTTTCGTTGTGTTCGAATCTATTTAGGAAGAAATAAGAATGTCGCGCGACAATCAATCTTTCTCCCTCCCTCCTATTTCATCACCTACTTTCTGAATAACTAGCGATTTCTTTCCGAACGGGAATTTTCTTTCGCGCATGGTCAAAGAACGAAGCTGGGAAAGTTTTTCACTAAAGTTTAAAAGCTGGGAATCGCGATAAAACCGGAATTTCGCCCAAGGACCACGTAAAAAATACGAATTACGTCAAAACATCGCAGAAAAAATGCAAATTTCGTGAAAAGATCGCGAAGAAAACGCAACTTTCGACAAAGAATCGGGAAAAAGAATCACAAACTTCTTCAAAGTATCGCGGAAAAACGCAAATTTCGTGAAACGATCGCGGAAAACGCAAATTCCGTGAAAAGATCGCGGATAAAACGCAAAATTCGTGAAATGATCGCGGAAAAACGCAATTTTCGACAAAGAATCGCGAAAAAGAATCACAAAATTCTTCAAAGTAGGAAAAACACAAATTTCGAGAGAAGATTGCGGAAAAAACGCAAATTTCGACAAAGAATCGCGAAAAGAAAAATCACAAAATTCTTCAAAGTATCGCGGGAAAACGCAAATTTCGTGAAAAGATCGCGGGAAAACGCAAATTTCGTGAAAAGATCGCGGAAAAACGCAAAATTCGTGAAAAGATCACGGAAAAAACGCAAAATTCGTGAAAATATCGCGGAAAAAACACAAATTTCATCAAAAGATCGCAGAAAAATGCAAATTTCGTCAAAAAATCGCCGAAAAACGCAAAATTCGTGAAAAGATCACGGAAAAAACGCAAAATTCGTGAAAATATCGCGGGAAAACGCAAATTTCGACAAAGAATCGCGAAAAAGAATCACCAAATTCTTCAAAGTATCTCGAAATAACGCAAATTTCGTGAAAAGATCGCGGATAAAACGCAAAATTCGTGAAAAGATCGAGGAAAAAACGCAAAATTCATGAAAAGATCGCAGAAAGAACACAAATTTCGAGAAAAGATCGCGGAAAAAACGCAAATTTCGTCAAAAGATCGCGAAGAAAACGCAACTTTCGTTACAAAATCGCGTAAAAAACACAAATTTCGTCAAAAGATCGCGGAAAAAACACAAATTTCGAGAAAAGATCGCGGAAAAAAACGCAAATTTCGTGAAAAAATCGCGGAGAAAACGCAACTTTCGTCAAAAGATCGTAAAAATAAAACGCAAATTTCACGAAAAGATTGCGGAAAAAACACAAATTTCATCAAAAGATCGCAGAAAAATGCAAATTTCGTCAAAAAATCGCCTAAAAACGCAAATTTCGTCAAAAAATCTTAAAAAAAATTTACAAAATCGAAACAACCATTGGTACAACAGACAAACGTATGTTTATTTATACGAATGGACCTCCATCTAGACATAAATCTGTTAGGAAACTTGTAAAAGCTGGCCTTATAACCAAATGACCAAATTTCCAAAGACATTTTCTTCATAAAAGTAATATGTCTAAATATCTCACTTCCAAAGTCAGTAACTTCTGTGTCAATGCCATGGTTCTAGAAATAAATCTTGCCTCCAGAATATGTTTCTTTTGTTTGACAGTGTTTTACGAAACACGTCTTTAGCATTTTCATAAAAGATGAAATTACATCCTTACATATGTATATAAACATTCCCCCCCTTTTTTTCCCCCATTGCACTTGCAGAACATTTTTGATCATCTGAAATTCCGTTGCAGAACATTGCAAAGTATTCTGCTTTGGGGCATGTAAGTCTTTCATGTGTCTTATTTAATATAAATCATAGAAAATCACTTATCTATAAGATACATATAGCAGCATTCATGCCCATACATTGTTAAAAAGACAAACAGAAAAAATTATGTTACTCTGAGGCAATCATAGTAAGATCGCTCAATTTTTTAAATGGGAATGCACATTTTCTTTGGCTCGTGTTACAGAAAAATACGCTTACAATTACCTTGACAAGAGTGAAAAAATGCAAAAAAGTCAATGAAATAACATAGCATTTGGTGAAATTCTAATTTGTATAGCATTGTTTTTAAATAGAAACTGACATTTCCATTCATAAAAGCTAAATTTACTATGATTACATGAGAATGATGACATTTTCTAGATGCTTTTAGTCATAACATCAGTCGCGGGGTTTTGTTTAAAAAGAGAAAGAATTGACTTTAAAAAAACAAACAGATGCAACGTTTCATTTTCTATTTAACATAAATTGTAGGGCATGTTACTGTTGCTTCTAAAATAGCAAAACACTCAGCTGTAAGGTATAGATATAAGATATAGCTGCAGTATACAAGTGAAATAAGAAATAAAACATATCAATAATTTTTTTACAGTAAGTTTGTTAGTATATTGAAAGTGTCTGATAGAAAGTTGCATCAAATTTTATAAATTAATTTTCCCCCTTGAAATAAATGTCTGTATTTTAACTGCAAATGCATTTAAATGAAGCTACAAGCTACTGTATAAATTTTGTGCAGTTATAGCAAAAAAATTGATTTTATATATGAAATATATATATCTAATCAGAATGGCATCATTTTTTAATGCAAAAACATACCGAGTGGGTCTGGACTTTTTATTAGCTGATAAGAACAGTATATATATTTTTAATTCTTGTACTGTTTATAGGTGTGGTAACAGGGAAGAGAAAAATTGCATTAAAATTTTTTTTAAAAAATTGTACAAATTATGGCAGGTGGTTGAAAAAATATGTAAAATTGGTCTGAGAAATTTATAATATAGCCAGTAATTTTACTCATCTCCTACAATATATGTATGGGTCAATCTCAGATAAACGAAAAGTTTGGCTTAAGATAAAGATTAAATTCAATTATTTTAATTCCTGATGTTTAGCTCATATTACGTCATATATATTAAAATAATGGGAATTTTTGCAAAGGAATAGTAAAGAATTTTTTCGAATTTCTAAAATTGTCATTGCTATGTCCGTGAAATCATAAATCTATAAGGAGCATGGTAACGACATTCTTAACTTTAAACCTATTTCAGAGCAAAACTATAAGAATATTAAAAGCTTATGGGTCACCTACTCTGAAAACAGTTCCAAATCTTCTTCAGAATTTATTCAGCAAAAAATGACAGCTGACGCATACAGTTGTTCTTTGAACGCAAAGTTGCTGAAATATGCCGAGTAGCATTTGGGTGCCTTTGAATTGTATGTGGAATTTATTGATTAACAAATGCTGTATAAAATTCCATAGAAATCAGAATTTAGAATGTTTATCGCTCATTTTATCCTTTTAAATTTCAAACTTTATTTGAAACTATTCTTAGTGCGCATTTTTATCTTAAAAGTAACTGCCAACTTTCAAGTTTCTGGTTCCTTCAGTATTACTATAAAATCGTGAGTTTAGAATGGTTTTTCCCGTCAACGCCCTTTTAAATTTTGAATTTTTTTTTAATTGTTTTGTAAGGTATTTGCCTTTTAAAGATAACAGCCATGTCAAATTTCAAGTTTTTATCGTTAAAAATCGCGAATTTCCTTTAAAAGTGTTCTGTGCAAGTGTTTATTGCTTAAAAGTAACAGCCATGTTTAATGCCGAGTTTCTATCTCTAACAATGCCATAGAAATAATAATTTAAAACATTTTAAGTACAATTTCTGCTCACTATACCCTTTAAAATTTCAATTAAAAAAAAAAATCTATCCTATGTGTGTATTTGCCTATTAAAAGTAGCAACAAGTCAAGTTAAAAAAAATTATTCCTAACAATTCCATAGAAATCGTAATTTAGAACTTTTTTGTACATTTCACTCTTTTAAAGTTTCATATTTTATAAACCATTTTTAGAGAGCATCTGCATCTTACAAGTAACTATCGTACTAAATTTCAAGCTACTAATTTCTTCTACGTACTACTAAGTACCACAAAAATAGCAATATTAGAACATTATTCTTTCCTCAATTCTTTCAAATTCCGATCTTTAAAACTGTTCTGTACGAGAATTTATGGCTTAAAAGTAAAAGCCATATTAAATTTCGAGTTTCCATCCCCAACAGTTTCATAGAAGTCCGAATTTAGAACGTTTTTAGGACGATTTCCGCTCATTTGACCCTTTTAAATTTCCATTTTTTTTTTAGAAAGAGTTCGTAGCGAGCATTTCTATCTTATAAACAACTGTCATACTAAATTTCTAGATTCTAGTCTTTTCAGTATCATAAACATCATATTTTAGAATGTTTTTTCTTCTGCACCATTTAAAATTTCAAATTAAAAAAAAAATCTTCTGCGTGAGCATTTGAGTCTTAAAAGTAGCAGCCATGTCAAATTTCAAGTTTCTATCCTTAACCCTTAAATGCCTGATTTTTCAAAAATCATTGTAATAATGTTTTTCGGCTTTAATTTTTTAAATAAATCATGGAAAAAATACTTTTAAAAAATCATATTTTGTTTTAAGTATAGTTTACGGCTAAAAAACAGTTTGTTACTAATCGGCAATACTGATGTTTACTTGAAAAAATAATTTTCCTTGATAAAATTTTATAATATTAAACACACAAGAATTTTAGGAACTATAATAAGAAATAAATTTTACTTGCTCACTGCAGAACAAAATAGGGTATTTCGCAAGCTTGCAAACAAAACAAAAAGAACAAGTACCAACAATTGAAAAAATATATCTATCTTTATTCTTGAACAGCACAAGTGTTGCCCTCTACATGTTGAAAATCGATTTAATAATATTTTCAGAATGTATTTCATTGGCAACATTAGGCATTATAGCTTCAATATTATATTAATGTTATTTTAGAGCCTAAATTGGGTATGTTGCCGAAAAGCAACACCCGGCATTTCAGGGTTAACAGTTCCATAGAAATCGTAATTTAGAACGCTTTTCGCACATTTTACTTTTTTAAATTTCGGACTTTTTAGAAAGCGTTCCTAGAGAGCATTTACATCGTATAACTAACATATGACACATTAAATATACAGAATTTTAGAACAATTTTATAACAAAAGGCACAGATAGTTCTTGCGTAGTTAATTGAAATTAGTACATTACTACTCTTAAGAATGTGCGGTATTGTACAATCTAAAATGTATCCTTTCAAAACGACATCTAGTAGAGAGTTTAATCAACAATTACTGTGAATCACGGTCATGACAAAAGGGCAAATTTTAAATGGATAATTAATAGAAATGTTTTCGTTTTGCCTAAAATGTGAAATGTATAAAAAATTGAAACGAAATATACCCATATAATCATATATGAGGGGCTCACAACCATAGTAGACCAAGTCCAGTTTTGAAAAAGAAAATGAGATAGTCCATTTAGAAGGTGCATAAAATCTGTTTTATCCACTCCCACAGTGAACCAAGTCTGTTTTCACAGACTTTCTCTTATATGTCATATGTTTACAGACTTGGTTTACTGTGGCAGGGGATAAAACAGATTTTATACACCTTCTATAACTGCAAGGCTCTCATATAACCATTGCATTTATTCAAAATCTTAAAAATAGAGGTTTCAAGTAAAAAAATTAAGTTTGGTACAATCCTTGGTAATAAGATTCATAACTTTACAATTATTTACATATTGAAATTAAAATATGTATATATATCAATGTGGTATGTAGTACTTGAACAGAAATGTTCACAAACAATTTAAACATAGTGGACTTGAATTATTCATATAGAAGAAATAGCCAAGAATATAAAATAACGTTTTCCATTATCAGAGAATGAATCTTACATCAAATTTTGTCAATTATAGATTTGTATCAGGACAAAAACACTCAAATATTTACTTATGTATACACTAGAGATAAGTTCGGGCTCTTCTTTTTAAGCCTGAGCCTGAAACCGAAAGTACAGGGTCTGTCCAGAAAGTAATGAGACTGATTCCATAACATTCGTTTTTTTTAAAGATAATTTTACAGACACTTAATACTCTTCAAAATAGCCTCCCCCTGCATTAATAGACCGTTGCCAACGACTCTGCCACCCTTTATACACACCTGGAAATCTTCAACAGGAATGCAGTTCTGAACGTGCGTTACATTCTTCTGCAAGTTCTCCAATGTCAAAAGATCACCTTTTAAGCTGTATTCTAACGGAGGGAATACAAAAAAATATCCGGCGGTGGCAGATCTGAGCTGTACGGTGGTTACGGGCAGCGTTGCGACGATGTGTTTTACCAAGGACTAAGTCACTTTGAAGGATGTGTTGGAACTAGCTTCTCAGAAATTTTCTGCATTTCAAGTTTTTCCGTGACGATTAGATGCACAATCGATTTTTTACGCCCTCATGTCTCCACAATCATTCGGACATTCATCCGATGATCAGGATCAAAAAGCGCTTTAATTTTAGCCACATTGTCTGAAGATAGAGAACTTGATAGGCTCCCAGAACATTGTTCGTCATCGACTCCTCTCTTCCATCTTTGAAGGTTTTGTACCATCTAAACACTCCAACCTTGGACAAAAAATCCTTCCCATAGGTTTCATGTAACATGGCAAAGGTGTCAGTAGCTGATTTGTTTAGTTTTACACAAAACTTTATGGTATATCGTAGATCAGTATTCTGAAACCTAACGCCACTTTCAAACATGTGTCTGCTTGACGAGGGATCCGTGCGCTGAAAAGGCTCAAGGCCAACTGACATCCACCAGACTCTGTAGCTGACAGCTCCCACCGCACGGATTACCCACAAATTCCACCCCTTCGGCCTTCTGCTTGGACGGGGAAAAAATCCGCCTCATTACTTCCCGGACAGACCCTGGACATAGCAGAAAATTGTTAATATTTTAAAATTGTTTCAAAAATAATTTTCTCATTTAAAAGTATCCATCTTACACAGAAAAAAAATCTTAAAAACTCTCTCGAGTCAACGTTTTGAAATTTTTATATTCCTGAAAATCTGTTTAAAATGGCAAATTTGCATTTTATATCCAACTACCGGCAGAAGTCAATATTCTCATTCTATTAAAATATTATTGCACAACTGTGGCAGAAAGTTACGAGTTCTCTTGTTTTGTTTTCCAGTAATTCTTGAAAAGGACTGCAAACAGAAAGAAAGGATAGAAAAAGGGTATCCCACGGTTTCTTCATGTTACTAACATTGACTGGGCAAAGGCTCCAAAACCATATACAGTAGACTCCTTCAAATACGCACAGCTTGGGACCAGATGTTGTGCGGATTTCTACTCATTGCTTCGTTTATATTTTTTAAACAGTCATTTTAATGTAATAATACAATTACAATTATAATGAATTTCTACAATATAGAAAAACATAAAAATAAGTAAAGTAATAAACTAAAATGATAAAATTATTTAAAAATGATTGAATTATTAAAAGTAAATAATAATGTACATTTAAATATGCGCAATAAAGATGAGATACATTTTCCTTGAATTATTTAATGAAATTTTCCTCACAAAGGTATCCTATTAATCCACATCAAAAACATAAAGTAAGGAAGTTTTATTTCGGGTGTAGCCAGCCTTAGTAACCAACAAAGCTTGATTAAAAGGTTACTTCAGTCACCTGGAAAGACCCGCTCACTAATGCTAATCCTATGGAAGAAATTTATAAAAATATCTCGTTTGCATTTCACTATTTTTAAACAATTGACTAGCTGAGATAGATCTGTACAAAGGGCGTTTCTTATTTTTTCGATTTTTTTTTACAGATAGTTTAAATCAGGACACCTTCATTTTCGGAACCGGTTTCGAAAGTGAAAGCATCTTGAAAAAAATCAGCAAACAAAATCGAAAAAGTAAAAAAGTGTGTAGATGTAGTGATCAATCTCAATTATCCAATGAAAAAAATCATTTAAAAATATTAAAATGCAAACGAGATATCTTAAAATAATTCTTCCATACGATTAGCATAAGCGAGCGAGTGTTTCCAGGTGACTGAAGTAGCCCCTTAATACTTAAATATATTTGGTAAAAAAGATTGTGATTAATAGTGATATCAGCATATCTTGATTAATGCAAAAATAAATTTATATTACTTTCATGAAAAATAACATTAGTTCCGTCATATTATAGAGAATTACATAATAAAATTCATACAGAATTATGAAAGAAGAATTATGATATGTTAAAACGGAATTATGATATATAACAAAAGAATTGTGTAGTTTTACCTCTATATCCATTGTTTACATCTGCGATGACGTGCGGGTTTTAGGGTTGCGGATTTACGGGAGAGTACTGTACAAAGGGGTTATAAACAGGGCTCGAAATGGAAAAATCCACGAACCGGAACGCTATTTCAAAATTATTGTCGACTAATATATATATATATATTTAAGTACAGTTAAGTCCCGATTATCCGAGTCCGGCTTAACCGAGTTTCCGCTTTAACCGAGTTATTTTCTTCTGATGGACTGATGGCTTCCATTATTATGAAACAGCCATTATAAATGAAGTGTTAGGTTGAAGATGAAAGAGCAGCCGTAAAAAGTTAGAACTCCGATTTTCTGGTCAGAATGGGAAAAAAATTGTGGTCTTTTTTTCCCCCATTCTGACCAGAAAATCAGAGTTCTAACTTTTTATGACTGATCTTTCATCTTCACCTAACACTTTTTTTATAATGGCTGTATCATAATAATGGAAGCTCACCAGAAGAAAATGATCCATTCAAAAGTATAAGTTCGATCGAAAAAAAACCAATTTCAATCCCGGTATTTCTTAAAAGTAACGGAAATGTACATCAAAGAAACGTTACTAGTACCGTAAAAATGATTGAATTAAGTGAAAAATTATATTTCATCTCCTTTAGTGGGTGACGATTTGTGTAAATCCGGTTTATAAGAGTTTTTTGCTTATCCGAGGTGAGCTTGGTTCGTATTAACTTGGATAATCGGGACTTTACTGTATAGCAAATTTATATTTTAACTGCACAAAAACCAATTTAAAAAAAATGCATTCAAGATTCTAAATAATTAGAAAAAACGTTACAGAGAGCAATAATAAGCTATATGTATGAAAGTGTAATAATATTTTTAAAATAATTCCACGAACCGGAACACTATTTGTCACAATTTCACGAACCGGAACATCGTTCCGGTTTGCTCCAGTACATTTCGAGCCATGGTTATAAATGAATATCCCAACTTTATCGGGCTATTAAAAGAAAACAAACAAAAAAAACGTGTTGTTAATCGAAAATAAAATATAACAGTTGAAAGTTTAAACTCAACACAGTTATAAGTGTTTAACGTGAGTCCCTCCAGAAACACAAACGATATCGAGGTGGTACGATCACTCATCCTACACTTTTCTCAGCATGATTTTTTTGTGGGGCCTCATCAAAGGTCAGGTGTTAGTTCCGCCTCAACCGCCGTGGTGAGCGGCCTCTTTCGGTCCGCGGTCCTTTATGCTTTTCTTCTCTTATTTCGACTCTTTTGCGGAAGCCAGGTTCATAGGCCCCCACCCACGTCCCGAGTATAATAGACTCTAGCGGAAGCCATGTTTAAAAAAAAATTAAATCCAGACAAATTTAAAAGGGAAATTACACAAATTAAATACACCGAAACGCGGAAAGGGAGGGCTCGGAGCCCTGAAGCTACTGAACGACCGCTGTTGCGTCGAGTCTTTATAATAGACATCCTAACTACGATAATTCATCCCAAACATTTTTAGCATGTCCGGTGCGACTCTTTGAGATATGCGTGTCCAATGTTCGTCAACGACAATTGATAGCGATCAAACAAACACATGATCTTTGATAAGGCCCTTCAAAAAAATCATGCTGAGAAAAGTGTGGGATGAGTGACCGTACACCCTCCATATACAGTGAAACATCCCTGTGCGACCACCTCCTTGAACGACTATTTTTTCATGGAACAAAATTTATTCCCATAGGTTCAATACTAATTTTACCTCCATTCAGAGAGCATCCCAATTGAACTCCCTCCATAAGCGACCCATTTCTTTGAAGAAAATCAAACAAATTCCGTTTTTTCCTGATCGCTTGAAGAAGGTTTTATTAGAAGAACAATTCCGGATGGCGCATTATTCATCAAACTTCTAAACTACCATTAGATTTTTTTTTAAATTATTATTCCGGTAAATTTTAAGTGTTTAAATCCCTTTTTGCCTTTTTAGGGGATGAATTTAACTCTGATGACAAATTAAGAATGACAGACAAGAAATTCTCCTGCCCTATTCTGTCAAGAAACTATCAAAGAAATAGATAAATTAATGAAATCGTCATTATTTGTTTTGTCCGAAAAAAATCATTTGTTTACTGAACTTCGAAAGGACTTGGACATAAATGTTATAAAAGAAAAAACCGTAAAATCAAAGCAAACGCCATTGTATTAATTTTTTAAACTCTGAAATAATTAACTTTTGTTTTGGTACTTAAATTTTTACATTTTTTCCAAATGTGAAAAATAAATTTTATTAACATTAATTGTTACCTTTTTTTTCAACAATAAAAATCTAGATTTAAACACGACCTCTATTGAGAGACCACCTCTCGGAGCGACCAATTTTTATTGGAACGGAACGTGGTCGCTTTAGGGAGGTTTTACTGTAGTTGTGTTTCTGGAGGGACTCGCATTGAACACTTATTACCGTGTTTAATTTAAAATTTCAACTGTTATTTTTGATTTTAAAAACCTTAGATTGCATTCTACTTTCTCAAACAACAAGCTTTTTTTTCTTTCTTCAATTTGCGAATTAAAAAAAAAAAATTCACCATGATCCCGAACCCAAAAACTGGTATAAAAATCGATCTAAGCTCGATTTGAGCAGAAGCTGAGCCTAAATGTTGAAAATATTTTTTCCTTCCATATTACCACAATCGTAATTGAAATTTGTTTCAATGAATATCGAAGATTCAGTTTGATTTTCCCAGATATTTCCAGTTCAACAAAATATCCTGATATTTCCATGTTTTATTGGTACGTGACCACCCTGGTGCTTGTTGGTGATTGACGAATGAGTCAGTCAGTGTCTAAAAATTGAAATTTTCATTTGATACATCTTTTGAACTTAGAAAAAATGAAAACGTGAAATTTGAATATTTGGTTCCATTCACAAAGAACTCTAGAGATAGATGGAATTTCAGGTTTCTGGAAAACTGCAGCTAAAGATATCAGGTAGCCAAAAGTATCCTGACTTGCTTCCTGAAAAATATGCTATGATGCTTTCTCGATTTGAGGTGGTATTTAATTACAAAAGATAAACAAGTAAAAATTAAATTTGAAAAATCAAAAAACCCGACTGCGTAAAAAGCGAACTAATTAATTATTTCTCATCAATGTGAAACTATCTTTTATATTACTTACCTATTTTTTTATTTACTTGTATTGATGACTTTTAAGTTGTGTTTAAATTTTAGTTCCTATCTATAAACACTGTTTTGATGAGACCTATAGATGTCTATGAGGTTAGAGTTACAGTAAAGCTAGAGATCCTACCTACACAACTTTCATCTTGTGTAATAGTTAAATGGAGCTTCCGACTGTAAAATAGCCTAGGAAACATAGTCTTCATTTTGAAAGACCAGTCCAATTATATGCCACTCAGTATGGTGCATAAATTGTTTTTCGTCTCTACCGCCATTTTGTATTTATGAAAACAAAACATAGCCTATAATCATCGGACGGTTAAGACGAATCGATAGAGACCTCCTCCATTAAAATCCATCCAGCCGTTGGGATGTTTCGAGAGTATAAAGAAATCCACATACCCAGATATGCATCAAACACATGACCCTTCTTGGCAGTCGGGTAAAAAGAAACACAAGCAACTGAAGGGGAAAATCAGTAAAATGCAAAGTTAAGCTTACTTTATTAGGAACATACTAATATACAAATTACACGTCGTAACAACAAATTGTTACGAAAACTCGTGTAAAAAACAATACATGATGGAAAAGAAACTTCCTAAAACATCATAAAAAATAAGTAATTGAAATACAGAGGAGAAAATAAAGCATTAATAAAGGAAAATGCGAAATACTGTTTGATATTTATGAAGTGCAAGGCAGTCAAGGTTGCAGTAGAAGAATTTCGGACATGATTCTTTTTCTACTGCGTAAAAACTTGCCATTAATTGTCAGTTTACCCTAGGTTTTTCAAACATCTATGATTCGTAGGGGTTGTTACACATCTTTTCAAGTTTCAACTTCGCTCTTGACTAGAAAAATTGCTGATTTGTTCATAATTTTTAGAGCTTTTTGCATTTATTGTGGCTACTGTAATGCATCAATGCATAAGTGATGGTTATTTTCTTTAGCTAAATCAAGAGGCGTCTCGCCATCTATATTTATAGCCGTCCTATCAGCACCTTTATCCAGTAACGCTCTGACAACTTCTACATGGCCAGAATTTGCTGCAATATGAAGTGGTGTCTGTCCTTTTATATCTGCAATATGCACACTTGCACCTCTTTCCAGTAACAACCGAGTGTAATCTGCATGGTTGCCACATACTGCATTATGAAGTGGCGTTTTACCGAATTCATTTATAGCATTCACATCACAACCTTTTGTTAGTAACATTTTAATGATATCTAATTTATTTTCGCTAATGCATGCACAGTGAAGTAGGGTATCACCATAGATAGATGTGGCATTCAGATCAACTTCCTTTTTCAAGAACAATTTAATAATATCAGAGTTAATGAAATCTACTGCATACCACAGAGGGGATTTTCCAAATTTATCTTCAATATTCACATCAGCATTTGCCTCTAGTAGTAACTTAATCTTCATAAGTTCTTCATTATCATCAAAAGGAGCTAAAGTATACTTAACCTTACCTACAAGATGATGCAGCGGGATTTGTCCATTTATATCTATAGCATTCACGTTAGCGCCTTTGTCTACTAAAAGCTGCATCGCTTCCAAATTGTTGCTGCGCACTGCTTTATGCAGTGGGGTTATATGAAGTCCATTTTTAGCATTTACATCAGCACCTTTATCTATAAAAAACTGCATAGTTCCCAAATTCCCTGATTGTGCTGCACAAAGAAGTAGTTCACCACTTTCAATATTAACATATACACCCCTATCTAATAAGAATTTAATAATATCTAAATTACCTGATCCTGCTGCATCATGAAGAGGTATTTCTCTAAATATATTTATAGTATTTATATCCGCACCCTGGCTTACTAAAAACTCTACAGTGGCTAAATCACCTGAACGCGCTGCATCATGAAGTGGAGTCAATCCATGTTGATCTTTAGCATTTACATACGCACCATTGCTTACTAAAAATTTTACAACTTCTATATTACCTGATCTTGCTGCACAATGAAGAGGCCCCCTCTGTCTATTTATTTCATCTACATTGGCACCTTTACTTACTAATAATTTTACTATATCTAGACTACCTGACTTTATTGCAAAATACAAAGGGGTACGATCATGTCTATCTTTTATATTTGCATCAGCCCCATTATTCAATAATTCTTGAATTATAGATAAATGACCTAAATCTATTGCCAAGTGTAAAGCAGTTGCACGAAATTCTTTACATTTTGCATTTACATCAATATTTACAAGGCAAGAGAGTAACTTTTTCACCATTAAAAGGTTATTCTTTTTTACTGCCAAATGAAGTGCACTACACCCGTCACCATTGAGTGCATTTACATGTACTCCACTACCATTCATTGCCACCAGTACAGCATTTATACAGTTTTGACTAACTGAATTATTGGGTTCAGAATTGTCTAGCACAAACTGGTGAAGTATGTTATTCCCTATGGGATACCTTACTTCAGAAGCTAATGTCTTTAACCGCTTTGGATTGGGCACTTGACTGCTCGAATCGGAATCCATACTATGCTTAATCGTATGTTTATTTCAAGATGCAGTAAAAGAAATATCGAACTAAATATTGACAATGCATATATTTTACAATATTACTTCTTATTAAAAATAATCTACAGTTTTAAAAATCAAGAATTGATCTTAGATAGATCTATCTTTGTGCGTTAAGTTTTAACTATCAGATCTACTCTTATATGTTAAGATACAAATCTTATTGTGTTTATCAAAAGCCAATTTTTACTATCCGATGAAATAATTTATCGACTGGAAAATAATAATATAGACGTTGGTCACGATTTATCTTGGCATCCACTTTTACTGTATGTTCAGAAGAGACTTCACAAACATCAGTACCTGAAATATAAATAAAAATGTACGCACATCACAAAATTATTTATAAAATTGTAAATGTCACATGAAAAAATGGTCAAGTGCGAATATTACTCGTGCTCAGAGGGTTCCGTACAATAAATATATGATTTATTAATTGCATTATTTAAAAAAATCGTTTCGAAAAAAACTATTTAAGTTCCAGACTTGAATTTTTTTTTTACATAGAGCTAAATACCCCTTAACCTTGCATAAATCATAAAATTTTTAAAAAGTCTTAATTAACGCACGTTATTAATTTTAAAAACCCAATTAAAAGAATGTAAAATGTTCATAATTCAACATAAGCATTGATTTTAATTAATCCGTAATGATTTGCTGTCAGAAGGGGGACAGTTTACCATAATTTAGAAGGGTTTTCAAGGCGTTAAATGTACTGGGAGTTTTGAAAGACGGATTTTTGTATAATCTACATAAAAACTTAAAAATTGCGGGCACAGACAAAAAATTTCTCTTTGTCAGAATTTATAGAAATTTTTTGAAAATTCCATCTAGAAGCGGAAAAATCTATTAAAATCGATTTATATAAACTGATTTTATTTCCTTTCAAAGACAAGCAGTAGAACACAGATGTCTGAATATTTCATGGCCAGATGGCTGTCGGCAAGCTACTCGTATTTATTTCCGGCCAATATTTTTTTTTACAAATATTGCATTCACAAATTTAATTTTTAAACATATAAATTTTTGCCGCTTATTCCGAATATGTAACTTTCGTTAAAGTATTCCCAGTAGAACTCTAATTATTAATTAAAAATCTGGTTTAATTAACGATTCATTTTCAATTTCATTTTCTCTCCGCGAAAATGTTAAAAGCGAGACATATGGTAAAACCACAAATAATTTTTTGACTAGGATTGTTTTTTGGGATATAATTTTTTTTACAAATACCGCATTTATAAATTTTAAATTTGTCCATATATGCCTATTTCCCGACGCTAATTCCGAATATGTAATTTTCGCAAAAATCGATTAAGAATTTTTTATTTTATCCAAAAATCGCTTTTTAAAAAGAAAAACTTTTGTATGACACATTATTTAAATCTAAGCGTTTCTCTACTAATTACCCGTATTTTACGTCCAATTTTTTATTATAAGATATATAAAATGAACATACTGCCCCTTTTATTTATGAGTGGTAGTAGTTACCACTATTTCCGAATATAAATTTCAGCAAAAAAAAAAAAAAAAAAAAAAAAATTAAAATTAAAGCAAGTAAGGAAGTCATCGATTTTAAAATTTCAGATATTATATAACACATAATTTTTTTTAAGTGTGTGCGTGTATGGGGGGGGGGGGAGGAATTGAATTTCTAAGTTTATTTTTTATCTCTCCGAGCTCCAACTTGTGTATTTTAAGCAATTTTTCCAACGCAGTCCCTTATTAAACTACAGCGAGATTCGATTTTAGTTGGAGGTTTGACCGAAAAGTAAGTATCTCGTTAAGCCCGACATCTTGCTGGGGTCTATTTAGACCCCAGACAATTAGGGGCATTCCCACGCGTGTGAGAGAGGGGAAGGAGATTGATTTTTTCATGTGCCACATCGTTTTAAAGCTCTTGGCTTATACATTACTAAGCACCCATTCCCCACCCTCTTAACTCATTTTTTCTCTACGGGGGTTTTAATGTTTTATTTTGTTTATTACTACGCCATAAATTTTCCCAAAAATTAAGAAAAAAATCTGCATAACAAAGCTCAACAATTAGCATCTTCTCACCCATTTCTATCGCCAGGGGTGCTATTGAAAGAAATTTGTAAACTTCAAATTTAATCTACGCTATGTCATGTAGTATTTTAAATGAATCTGCCCAATAATGTTATTCTTCACACTCTCCCTAACTTCATCCTCCCCGCTCAATGTCATTGGCTACACACGATAAACACACCTACACATGTATACTGACATTAATAATATAGAACAGCTCAAGCCCCTTGATACATAGGGGACTCGAATCAAACGGACATCTGGTTAGGGTTTCCTCAAATTCAAAAGAACCTTGAAAAAAAATTCTCTGGCTTGGGTTCTCGCTGCCTACAGCAGTGTATATCGGATGAGCTGTGCTCACAATGGAAATGCTGTTAGTTCCACCTTTACCACAAGGAGGCACATACTGTTCTAAAGAAGCCTCATTCCAAACTAAATTCTGACATGGGTCCCCGTTGCGTGCAGTAGGCATGCTGCATAAACATTGAAAAATCTTATAGTTTCACCTTACATAGCCAGGGGGCGCAATCTGTTCTAAACAAAGCTTTCTCTCAACAAATCTCTAGAATTCAAGTTGAATAAACGAATTCCTGCTGAAACAGTGCATGTAGAACACAAGAAAATAAGGCAATATTACTGTTTGAAAATGATGGTATCTGAAGTCTGTGTATACACATGTAAAATATTTTTTACTCATTCTTACCAGTTGTGAAATCTTATTTTTTAATTAGATTTTGAACGATAGTGTCCATATTGTGGTGGAGTTGCCCCTCCTCCTCACCAGGAAATTCTTACTTCACCCTTATTTTAAATTTTTATATGTTATAAAATATATGTATCAGACGGCTTCATATAAAATCTAACCCAAAATAATGATATTCAGTGCAGAAAAAGCAACATGGTTAATAATTTGCTGGTGTCCGCTCCTGTCTTTAGTTTAAATTTTTCTCTGAAATTTTCAAATTGGTACGTTAATTAGCTTTCTTAATCTTTCTAGCAAAATTGTCATCGTCTTTTGTTCCCGCTCGGAATTAGAAACCAAATTTGCGCCTCTTTTGCTATTTTGCGAAAGAAATGCTCCCTTAAGTGTTTTTGATGAGTCTTTAATTATCAATATCTCTGTTAATTGCTGGTCGATCTTTAGGAAACATGAAACTCCCCATTTTTTCCCCTTTTTTGAAATTTCCCGCACCTCTATGTGCCCTATGTGAAAAAAGTTTTTGTGACCGCAGACAGACATTTTCTAATTTTTAAAAGAAGTAAATAATAATAAATGGCACCATGGAAGGAAATTCAATTCAGATAATGAAATTACACCAGGAGTATAAGGTTCCTTAAACAGGTTTTCACAAAATAATTGCATATGTTTCTGTGAAGAATACACTAAATGACGGGACCAGTGAGAGGACGTTATTTTTGTAATAAATAAGGCATGTATAATAATCACTTATAAACAAATTAAGTTAAAATAATGCTATAAAAAGTGATAGAATATCTTTATTAAGACTTACGATCGTTTCATCGCACAATCGGCGACATTTTCAAAATCAATCATAATAGAAAATATTTTCACATTACTTAAAAACAATAATATAGTAAACAATGTCACGAGACATGAAGCATAATGAAAATATTGCAACCATAAAATAAAATAAAATAAACTATATAATAAATAGCTAATTTAATTTTTATTTTATGGTTGCAATATTTTCATTATGCTTCATGTCTCGTGACATTGTTTACTATATTATTGTTTTTAAGTAATGTGAAAATATTTTCTATTATGATTGATTTTGAAAATGTCGCCGATTGTGCGATGAAACGATCGTAAGTCTTAATAAAGATATTCTATCACTTTTTATAGCATTATTTTAACTTAATAAATAAGGCATTTTCTCTGCTAGTAATTTTAATTGTTTTCTGACTTTTATGGAATACATCTTATATTTTTAAAAAGAAAAACAATACTTTAAGTTATCTAACATTTTTTGACATAAAAAGCAAGATTTTTATTACTGCCTTAAACAAAACAAACAATACAATATTTTTAATTAAAAAAATATACATAAACAAATGATGATTTCCTAAGTTAAGATGTTAACACTTTCATAATAATATAATTACTAGATATTTACTGACACTCTACACACATTAATCTGCTTTGTACTTTTGAAAATTTTAAAATAGATTTCACATTCTGAGGGATTCAAAATAAAGTTTCATGTGATTATATTTTACATCGCTGATGATATACAAACATACTTCTGATTAGAAAAGCAGTATAAATTAAGAACTATTAGCTTTTAGAAGTTTTTTTTTAATCTCATAGGGCTTTAAATATAATAAAATCTGAGAATTACTTTTTATACAACACCCTTTTCCTGTAACTTATATTTAAAAAAAAAGTTAAACTTCATCTAAGAAAGAATTTAAGTTCCATTCTTTTAGGATCAATCTTACCGATTTATGATACTCTGGATGTTATGAACTTTCAGAGCCCAGGCACTGAAACTTGTGTATTTAGTAGAAAAAAGATTAAGATTCATAATGGATTGTTAAGATTCGTAAGATTGGAAGACATCTCAAATCTCTTACATATCAAATGCCACAATCAGTTTGAAAAAGTATTAGAGTTAACTTTGTTAAAGTTTATTTTTAAAGTGTTGTTTTCCTGAAAATGTTTTCCCCTTATGGCAACACCTCTCTCGGAACCATGTTAGAGATACCTATAAACCAAAAATATGCTCTTAAAGCTGAAACGAACCCCTAATCGATTATGCAATCCGATTTAAAAATATAAAGCCTAACCATTTCAAATACATCTGCAAACGCGACACCCAACTACTTCTCCTGATATCATTCTAATTTCTAATCCTGGACTAGAAATACCTGCCAATTTTAACCATTTTGAACAAAAAGAACTTCAGAAGTGTGTCACAAAGTAGGCAGTTTAAAAATGAAAATTGTGAAATCCTTAAGTAAATCATTAAAACTTTTTTTTAATATGCTAATAATTGCTAGAATGAACTCAGAACTTATATTTAAAATATCATAAAATAAAGTACTTAAGGCATTACTTAACTTAAACAACAGAAAGAATATTATTGTGTGAATTATCTAAAATCTGAATTAAAAAATGCATTTAAGGAAATAAATTAATAGGAATAATAGATTTTTTAAAGATCTATCTGTTCTTTAAAAGTAGTACATTAATAAAGGGGGAAAACAACACACAAAACTATATATAAGATAACATTTATTTCATCCTAATGATTGAAATTTCTTTATAAAATAATCAGAGAAATCGGATAGTAAATCTATAGCAATCATTTATTTAAAATACCAGTTAATTTTTTTTTTACCGACCTCTTTTCATGTTAAATATTTCGTATGATTTCGACAACATGATAAAACAATAATAAAAGAATAATTACGGCAACGTAATACAGATGGCGCCAATAGTACATAACGCCAGTGCTGTCCAGTAGGTCTGTCTAAGGCTACTATAAATAGATGAGCTGGCTCGTCAGGCATTTTCATCCCTGACGGACTGCTTCGCGTAATGTATCTCAATAGCGTTGAATTAGTTTCTGTCTATTTTTAGCTTTAAAAGCTTAATTATCGGTAGTTTTTCTGATATTAATTGTTGAAATCATTCAATAAAAGGTTACTGCATGCTTCAATTTCCCTATAAACATAAAAAATGACCAAATTTTAATATTAATTATTGATTATATTCTTCGTGAATTTTTTTCTTCGCCAATTTTGGCGATAAGGACATATTTTAAAAGTACAGCGCCATCTAGTTCATTTTCGGGAAAACAATTGATTTTGATGCGATTTGCGATTTTTTTATATTATCGGACGAAAATAGAGTGAAATTATATGGGAAGCTACTTTAATTTTTTTGGATAATTAATAACGGTACCTCAAAATATTAACATGTGATGGAATTTATGAGATTTTTGAAAAAAAAAAATAGCAAAAGAACTAATGTGAAATACAATTTTTCAGGGAAATTTTACAATATATATATATATATTTTTAATATTCATTTTCACAAAAAAATGGATTCTATTTTAAGTTTTTGAAAAAAATTCTCCAAATTTGCTTAAGATGATTTTATTGTTAATATTTCATCATAAGACAGTAATATTTAAAAACATATAAATAAATATTTTTAACAATTTTCGTAAGTCAGTATTACCAAGAAATAAAGCGTATCTTTACTGCATAGATGGCAACTTGTACGGATTTTTGCTACCACTAAAATTTAATAAAAAATTTTGCCTCATTCAATCGCCGAATTGCAGTGAATTTTGATAATTAACTAAGGCAGAAATTTATGTTAAATTTTAGTGGTAGCAAGAATCCATACAAGTTGGCAGCTATGTTACTGTAACTTTCAGATATAAAATTGTTTTTAAAAATATCAAAGGGTACTTCCATACTATGAAATCTCAGAGGTCGATGCAGGTTTATTTCCTGGTGCCCATTTTGTGAAAAGTAAAAGATTTTCTTTTGTGAATTTTATTATAATTTTCTGAAAAATAATATTTTGTAATGAAAGTTGAAATCGAGTTACTCAAATTCGAACTAAGCATTTATTAACAAAAACTTCTTTAAACCATTTTGCTAAAATTTTTGTTTCTGGTGAACTGGTTTTATTTACAAATCACAGATTTTAAAACCTAACAAAATAAAAATTATAAATAGAAGTAAGTTTTTATGGAAAGGGATTTTGTCAAAGGGCCTATTTTATTAAAAAAGAATTTTGTGAAGGGACCTGTTTCATTAAAAGGAGTTTTGTGAAAGGGCCCTATTTTATTAAATTTATTTTTATAAAGTGGTCCATTTTGTTAAATTCATCTTTGTGAGGGGACCTGTTTTATTAAATAGATTTTTGTGAAGGGACCCTAAATAGGCCTCAAATTTTGCTGGTTCGACCCCTAAGTCTCATTACATTTTCCTCTTAGAAAAGAACAGTTTCATATTATTAAAGTAATGAAAACTTGCTACCCATGAAAACTTTTTTTAAACAATTTTACTTTATAGAAGTTTTTAAAAACTATAACAAAGTAAAAAAAAAAAAAAAAAGAAAGAAAAGAAAGAAAATATTTTTTAATAGTATTTTTTGTTCAGTTAATTTCATTTTGTTCATTGTTAGCATCAGAAATTAATTATAATATTTATTTTATTACATTGCCAACTTCTTAAGGACAATCAAAGGTGCACACTTTTGATTTTTTATGTGGCGCTACATAAATACAAAAAAACATTAAAATATTTTTGGAGGATGAATGTACATTTAGAAAATACATTTTCTTACGCTGTTGATATCCTGCAAACATAATCTTCATCATTTTAACTCTCCAACATATGGAAAAATAAAATAATACATTTTCAAATACATGCGAAATAGTTAAAAAAGTTCTACTGAACGGATTTAGATGGAAGTTGCCTTAGTAGTTAAATAAATTATGAAGAAAAAGAAAAAAAAATTACATTTAAAATTCTCATTTTGAACTGCAAAACTTACACTCTGTGTGAGCGGAGCCGTGGTCAAAAGTCAGGTATTAATGATAAAAAATGGTTCTATTGAAAAGTAATAATAATTTCTCTCTCCCTACCCTCTTTAAGAAATAAACTTAGTTTCGATTATTTTTTCGGGAGGGATTTCTGAAGCTTTGCGGCCTTTGAAATTCCGAGGAGGGCTGCCCTTCTAGGCTATAATTAAAGATCAAATTCGTAATCTTCGTGCGGGTTGGGGGTAGGGATGTCAGACTGTAAATTCAGCACTGGATCCACTAGCAAAATGAATATTAATAAATCATAATTTTAATAAATGAAATATTAATTAAAGATGTAAGGCAATTTTTCTTTCAGGACGTAGAAAAAAAAGGAAGGGGTTCAATTCCTCCGCATTCAGTTATTATTATTATTATTATTATTATTATTATTTATTATTATTATTTATTATTATTATTATTTTAACGGTACATGAGCTATTCAAAAGAATTCGGATTCGGGTAGATGTTTAGTAACCACTGATGCAGTTTCCTTTTTCTGCTACTTTTTTAAATATCAAATTATCAAATACTCCCTTACCCCCCCCCCCCCCCCCCTCTGTTTCGATTTAACAATCGTAATTTTCTGGAAATTACTATTGAAAACCTTATACATACAATCTTACAAATTCCGAATATATATATATATTGATTTTATGACTTGATTAATAAATAGCAATTATTTTTTATAGACATTTTATTATTTATTGATAATCCTAAAATATAAATTTAATTGAAATTGAGTTCTTTAGTCCCCCCCCCTCGCCATACACACATCCTTTTCAACAAAGTACTTACAAACATCAGATTTCATTTATGTATTCTCTAAAAGTAAATTATTACTAATTTTAAAATTTGAAATTTATTCGAAGCTTTCATTCAACAGCATACTATTTGATAAATTCAGGGAAGCAATGAAGACAGCGATAAATGTGCCAAAATAGGTCAATCTGGCGCCAACATGTTCCCACCTGGGAATGCTATGGCAAACGGACGAGCCAGCCTGTGTATTTAGAAGCTCTAGGTCTGTCGACCGGTTAGACACTGGTCACTTACCGTGACGTCACGTAACCAATCTCACCGGTGACATTGGTGAGGACTGCTGGACTCGCCCATAAAAATTTTGTTTTTAAAGTTAATTCCTACTTAGGTCTTCAAAGAAAAATTTAATAGAATCCCTTAAGCTAATATTAGTTTTTGTTGCATTAAAATATCTTAATTTGTTTATTTTCTATAAGCAAGTAGGTTTACAATGGGAGTCCATGGGAATTTGGCGAAATATTAAAGATATCGCCAAGTTGGCGTCACTTTTGGTGACTCATATCTCCAATTTGGCGACAAACTTGGCGGTATTTGGCAACAGAACACTGTCCCCCTATGGTAACCCCCCTTATAGATATGAAGATGCATTAAATGCTGTTAAATAACCAATGGCCGCCATTTTGTCTCCCCTATAAAACTATAATTAATTAATTAAAATTTAATTAATGAATTAATATTTGAAAAATCTGTATTAACATCAATTGTCATCCAGTACAAGTTTAAAAAATTTTATTTCAACTTGATAGGATGAATAATAATATTTTATTAACGATTGAAAATTTGAACAAGATATATGAATAAATAAACTTAGGGAGAGTGTGAACTAATAGTAGGAATTGAATGAACAAAAAAAAAAAAAAAAAAAAAAACCTCCAATAAATATTAAATAAGGGAAAATGAAAATTTCTGTAAATAACGTATCTATAGATAGTTGTTTAAATGTATCATTATGTTTTAGACAGAAACAATGAATTACCACTTTTTACACAAATTTTACAAAAAGAAAACTGGAGGAGCTGCAAAATAAAATAAACATTTAAGATTTTCAAGATAATTTTGCAGCAAAATATCTCTTCAACATTGAAAACACATAACAATCTCATAAAAGTAAATAATGTAAGCATAATCAAATAAACATAAAAATAAAAAAGCATAGATATTGAAACGTACAAACAAAAATGTATATTCACCTTGTTTAGTTTCTTTGCAAGTTATGCAAAAATATAACTTACGATTCAGACATAAAAAGACTATTCTGACAAAAGGTTAATATACATATTTTTTCAATTAATACTTTAGTTATTGTTTAAATTATGGTTCAGTGAGAAACAAGGATTAAATTGAAAATTTAACTAAATTAATGAAAGAAAAAATGTAACTTTCTTTAAAAAAAATGAAAAATAAAAATTTTTATTCAAATGAATTTCAAATCTGAACTGTAAATTTCGCTATTCACATTTGAGTACATAAAGCTCATTAAAGGTTTTGCAGATTATATGGAGTGGACTGTAATTACAATATATTACAATCAAGTAATTACAATCAAGCTATATATTTGTATCAACTTCTTTTACTGACAGGTAACATTTCCAGAAGATGAGGGTTACTAAATCACTAAACAACATTTGAAAGTTTTACAGGGAACAGGAATGTAGAAAAATAATTTTAGATAACTGGAAAAATAAATGGTACTACTTGGTTATCCCGTCAACCAAAAATATATCACCAAACTATAAGATTAAATGCCAATAACGGTTGATCGTAAATGTCACATTCACTAGACTTTCAGCAAGTTACACGTGTCTACGTCAAGTGATATTTATTTTGGCATTTTATTTGTATTTTTATTAATGTTATACTAATTTATTTGTTCTTTCATTATTTAAAATAAAAATTATGTCAATTTGTATAATTTGGCGAGTGGTTTCACCATTTATATAATTTCGCGAAATTGGTCAGCAGGATAACTAAATAGTACCAAATAAACTGTCCCTGTTATAAAAATCTTCATAGACCCTTTAAATAGAATTGGCAGGGGAGGGGGATGACATCCAACAATAAATAATCATGTTATGAAAAGTTGATAAAGTTATACAAAAATTTTGAGAAAGAAAAATTTGAATACAAATATTCAAGAATATTGCCTACAAAAACAATCTGAAATACCTTAAAATGAACAGCATAAAGACGCAGAATCTAACCAAGTTTGAAAGAAAATGCCAGTTGATGATGATTTCTCAAAAGACAAAAAATGAGGAAAACAAAGAAAAGATATAAAATTATAGAAAGAAGTTTTTTTACAGAAACATTTCTAAAACAATATATAAAGAAGAATACAAAGACAAATGAAATATATAATGTAAAATCCTGATTATATTTCCCCACAGGTTGTTTCCAAAGCAAAAACACTTAAATGTACGATAAAAGCTCCTATGTTTGTAAAAAAAAGAAAAAAAAACTGTTTCTTCGTTAAATTTAAAGAAAAAAAGGTAAATACAAAGGGTGAGTCTTCCATATTTAAGCAAATTTCTGCTTTAAAAAACCCATCTAAATCCTCGCAAAAAATCTTGCTTCTCTCCCAGAAAACAAAATTTAAAACTTTTTTTTTCTCAATTTTCTGCTCTATTTGTTACTTTATTGGTAAGCAATAGATAATGAATTATATAAATCCACCCCTACCACACAGCAATTTACTTTTAGAACTCTATATTTAATTTTTTCCCCAGACCTATTAATTATCTGTATAGTAACAATAAATAAAAAATATAATCTAAATTATCCCTTTCTCCCAGGACTTCTGCTCATCTCTAATTGTGTCCCTTCCTCACTGCATAATCTCAAAGATTAAAAAATCTTTAAAATTCTTCACATTTATTTCTGCTCTATTTGTGATTTTGTTGTAACAATAATTGAAAACATGGTCTCTTTTTTTTCCTTCGCCCCCCTCCTGCTCCCCCCCCCTCAGCACGCACAGTTTAATATCTCAAAAAAAAATTGTATTGTCCTGCTCTATTTGAAACTTTCTTATAATAATAATTAAATAATTATCTAAATTACCCACCCTCCTCACAAAAAAAAAAAAAAAACTACTTCTGTCACTCCAAGCACACAAACTTTACGACATTTAAAACTTTTTTTTAAATTAAGATTTTTATACTCTGCTGTTACTTTATAGCAACAATAAACAAATAATCCTCTAACTCCTCCTTTAAATTTTTATTCCCCACCCTCCAAAAGAAAGAAAAATTTCTAGATGTGGGAGATAGAGTTTTCCCACTTTTTTGTAGTTTGATAGTTAGTTATTTTAGAGAACATAATTATTTCAAAACAGAAATTATACATGGGAATCTGTGGCAAGATAAGCGAAACTGCAAAAATGAGGAAAATTTCTATTTTCACCTCGCATATTTAGAAATTCTCCCTAGGAAGGGGAAGGGTGGGGGGCAACTGACAAGGAGAGGTTCTGAACTTGGTGACATAGAATATTGTGAATGCTTATGTATCGATAGAGTACACATAGTTATATAAATATATGACAGCTGTAAAGCAAAATATCCAGGGGGGTATTGACATTGAGAAATTAGGCCTCAAAGTTTATGTTTTAATTTACAAATGGTTAACTTTTTTGTTGGATTTTTGAATTTTTTCATTGAGTTTGAATCCCAACCAGACTCTTATTTTTTAAAGCTGAAATATTTATAAATTATTTTTGAACCACAATTGAAATAAATACTGAAATTGATAAAAAAAATATATAATTATATTTTTGGCTACAGTTATCGTAGATATGACATTTTTCAGGCTCAAATATTTAATGAAAAGTAAAAGGGGGAAAAATAGGCAAATTGTATTTGTATAAACCAGAAAATTTAGCTGCTATTTAAAATTATTAAACTGAATAATCTCCTACATTTTCACAGATAAATAAGTTAAAATACCTGATATAAATTTATAATAAATTATTTAAATTTTGTTTCACTATCCTAATATTTAAAAAAAAAGCATGATTTTTAACAAATACTTTATCATTTTTAAAAATCTGACACAATTTCTACTTTTAACTGTCAATTTATAAAGATATTCGAAATAATTATAAAAAAAAAATTATTTTTTAAATAAATGAGAATTTTTTACATTATTTATTTGCAGTTTGTAAAGCATCAAGAAAATTAACCATTAATAACGTATAAATGCAAGTTCGAGAATATTGTCTGGTAAATAACTTGATTCTTGCTTATTCACAAAAAAGGATGTTTCTAAGCAAAATAGAAAAAATTTCCAAGTTTGATAATAGACATCAAAACAGACAATTTTTATCCAAAAGGCCAGGATAGCAATCGACAAATTCAGTCAGAAATACAGTGTATCTCATCTCACTCCATGTCAAACTTAGATTTCCTCTTGTTACTTTAACAATAATGAAGATATCGTAATTACATTTTCAAGAGAGTTACTTTGATTTCTGTGAAATATGATATCATGACAAGAAGTGCTGGAAATTGTCACCATTCATATACAAACAAAACTGGGCTAGACATTTCTTTATTCAGAATGCAGTTGATAGCATTTATACTGCGTCAGTGGCCAAAATGAAGTCATTTCCAATGATATCACAACATTTCATATAAGCAAGAATAATATGACACAAATTTTGCTAAAGTACCTTCCTTATTGATAAAGTTGTGAACTTTTGAAAAAAAATTCGGTGGGCTCAAAACTTTCCAGTAAAATAACACATGGTACATATTTTCGCCATTATTGCGTGTATGTGAAAAGACAAGAGATGCTAGGAGTGAGCTTTGGAGTGACTAAAAAGCATATTTCAAGGTCAAATTACGGTTTTTCTAAGTAAAATATAAAATTATTATAATTCATTTTCATTTAATAAACAATTTTATTAAAATTACATTCTCATGTCTTCTTTCTTATAATGCATTAATATTTATTTTAAATAGCATAAAAATTGCTAACTATTGAAAGGGCACAAAACTAATTATCAAGAAAAACATACATTTTAGTCACCTAAGTGCTTTATAGATTTAAAAGATTAGAATGGATGGGAAAATATGCAAGAAATTTATTTTTCAGAGAAATATAATTATACATTCGCTGAAAGGGCTTTCATTGCTACTGTAAGTGATGTTCTATTATAGTCTACATTACATGTCCTGTAACTGATGTCCTATTTATTTTTCAAACAAAATTATTTTGATAATGTGAATAAAAACAAATTTTATTTCAGAGATTAAATAAATAAATAAATAAATAACAAAATAAATCATTGAAAATTGGTGGGCAGAGAGAGCAAATTATTGCTTGAGCTCGTGCCCCACGAGACGAGGCCATACAAGTTTACGCCACTGGTTGTGAACGAAAAATTTGTTTTGACTAGTAGTCACACATACAGTATTTTTGTTTGAATGTATTGTATTTTTGATAGAATAAGTGGATTAAGATGTTGTTTTCTTGTTCAAAAAGGTTTTTCTTAACAACGTCATCTCCCTTGAAAGTTTGTTACAAGATTTTAGACACTACCTGTATGTTTACAATGTCTGAAAATGACTCCAGACACTGATCTTTGATAGTACATTTAAAAACTTCCCTGATAAATCAAAAGGAGTAGAAAAGTTAATCTTGAGTAGCCATCACCTGAATAGACTGCATTATTTTTATTTATTTTTTACTTTAGTCCCTTCCTGACAAATAAATAGCATATGATTCTAAATTTTTCTTCCAATTCTTTCACAATTTCTCTTTGATTTTAAAATATACATGTTTTACAATATAAGAAAATTTTATTCATTTGTTCTAACTCACAGAAAAAGTCATGAAATTAAAAATTTTATTAGTAATTAAAAAAGTTTTATAACTATCCTCTTCTTCAACAGCTTGAAGCAGTTTTTTTTTAGAGTGCTTAGATTATATACATAGATACATATATATACATAGATTATGGCCATCATTCCAATGCCGTATATAAGGCAATTGTTCAACTTATAGAAATAATCTATGTTGTACCACATCTATTCTTCTTCTTTTCTCTAAAACCTTCAAAAACTATACAATTATAATGTTTTATGCTATAAATTAAAAATAACCAGCTACAAACAACAGATTACTGATAAAAACAAACGAACATTTCAGAAATTGTGATTAATTTTACAAATGTAAACAATGTGCAGTGAGTCATTCATTTTTGAAAACAATGTGTAGTGAGTCATTCATTTTTGAAAACTTATTGATAAAAATTTAAAACCTTTGAACATTGAATATCTTAATTCCTGTAGTATTAATATGCCTTTGACATCATTCGCCTATGAACCAGTAAAAATAATTGAAACAGATGTTGTATCTTCCCGCAGGCTGCCATCTTGGATTTTTTTCTTGCTGTGAAATCTGTACCAAATGGAATTCCAATAAATCAAATAACTTAATTAAGCTAGTATGCTATTTTTATTGATTATTACGACAAAAAATATAATTTCATGAAACAAAAATTTTTGTTGCACAAAAGTATTAGAAAAAAATGGTACTTCTTAGTTATCCTGTCGACCAATTTCGCCAAATTATATAGATCGCCAAACCACTCGCCAAATTATACACATTGACATAATTTTTATTTTAAATATCAAAAGAACGAATAAATTAGTGAAACATTAATAAAAATACAAATAAAACGTCGAATTAATGGTTTTATTGGCCATTATTCTTACAATTATTTAATTAATGGCAACCATTATTGGCATTTAATCTTGTAAGTAAAGTCACATGACAATATTTAAATTATTTTTTCATAAGATAAACTCTTGAACAATAGACATTTTTTCCTGACTCCATGTATTTATTTTTTTGGGTTCAGACGAAAAACGTGAGATGTTCGACGATAATATTGATGTTGTGATTATGGTTTTGAGATGTGTATTCGTAGTTGCTGTAATGTGATTGTCTAAATAAATGTTTTGTGTGTTTTTTAAAGAAGTTATGTTTATAGTAAAATAATTATCATTATTTTAACTAAAATGTTAGAAAATAAATAACAATTTGGTAGCAGAGCGTGGTTTTAAAGCGAATTTTATATTTTGAGTGTACAAGTAAGAAGAGTAAATAAATATGAATTGTATGAACTAGGCCTAATACAAGTTAAGAATTTGTTCCATTGGACTAACCGCCAATAGAAAAAATTTAAGAGGTAAGAATTTTATATGCATTTAAAAATAGTTTGGAAGATAAAGTATTTTAATTATGTGTGAATCCAATATGTTTGGAATTCCTAGAATAGAGCCGTTAACAAGTAAAAATTATACATTATGGAGTATGCGAGTTGAAGCTTTGATTAAATCAAAACATTTATTTGATGTTATCGAAAATGATGAACCGGTAAAAAATGAAGGGGATCCCGATAGTTTGAAAGCGCATAAAACATGGTTAGAAAAGAATGATGAAGTTTACGGTATAATTATATTGACGTTGTCCGCAGAACAAATGATGGCTGTTAGAGGGATTAAAAAAGCTAAGGATTTATGGCAATTACTGAAAAAGCGTTATGCGGGAATTGAAAATCAGAGAAGAATTCAGTTAAAAATTAATCTTGCGAGAATAGAGAAAAACGAAAGAGAAACAATAGAAGAATATTTGATAAGAGCTCAAGGGATAGCTAATGAAATATTAGAATTGGGTACAGAAATTGATGAATGCGAATTAATAGGATTTATTATAGAAGGGCTCCCAAAGAAATATAGCGAAGTAACAACTGCGATATCATCAAACCCAAATATAACTTATGAAGTAATGCGAGAAACTTTGTTGAGATATGAAAGAAAATATGATAAATTTCGAGAAAACGAGTCTAAAGCATTTAGGGCTAATGAAAAGAAAAAGGTTTTATGTTTTGCTTGCGGAAAGCCAAATCATATAGCGCGGAATTGTTATAGTAAATTGAATATGACACACTCGCGAAATGATAGGGAGTATTCACCTAAGAAAAATTTTCAAAATTATTATAGTAATAAAGTTCAAGATGTAAGAGAATACTCACGCAATAATAAGAATTATAATAAGAATAATAATGTTTCAAACAAGAAGGCAAAAGAATATACATGTTTTACAAATGAACATGCATTGCAGTCAAATGAATTCAATAGAAATGAGTGTAAAGAATCTGAAA
Organism: Maratus speciosus; assembly: GCA_963932465.1. NCBI lineage: Eukaryota > Metazoa > Arthropoda > Arachnida > Araneae > Salticidae > Maratus > Maratus speciosus. The sequence goes on from OZ010798.1 coordinate 39,794,383, forward strand.
ATAATAGGGAAATAACCTGGATGTTGGATTCAGCTTGCACTTCGCATATGACGCATAAAGAAGATATTGTTGTAGAAAGAAAACCTGAAGATGTAGAAATTGCAACTGCTGACAGCGAGCGATCAATACAAGCGAAATATCGTGGAAATGTTCATGTTACGTCTTACGATAAGAAAAGTGGCGAAACAAAAATAAAACTTACAGAAGTTCTTTGCGTACCTAATTTAAGAGAAAATTTAATGTCAGTTCCAAGTTTAGTCAGAAAAGGAAAATATGTGATATTTGATAATGAAGGAACAGCCATTTATGAAAAGAATACAGGCGAATTAATAGCTAAAGGAACATTCGAAGATAATACATTTAAAATAAACTTAGCTGTACGAGAAACAGATGAAGACAGAAATGAATCTTGTTTACAGACAAATGAATCAAAGAAAGAATTATGGCATAGAAGACTTGGGCATATAAATTATGTATACTTACAAAGAATGTCGAGAGAAAATCTTGTAAGGGGATTAGAAAAGATGAATGGTGAAGAAACAAAATGTGAAATATGTATTCAAGGGAAATTAACAAGAACACCATTTAATCATGTGATAGAAAGAACAACACGCATTTTAGAAAGATTACATGTTGATTTATGTGGACCAATGAAAGTACACTCATTGGGAGGGAGTAAGCACATGCTAATGGTAGTAGATGAATATAGTAGAAGATATTTTGTAGATTTTTTAAGAAGTAAAGATGAAGCAAAAGAAAGAATTATAAATATAATAGAGAGAAGAGAAAATGAAACCGGCAAGAAAGTAAAAGCGGTTAGATCAGATAATGGTGGTGAATTTACTAATGAAGAGCTCGTGAATTATTACAAAAGGAAGGGCATACAGAATGAAAGAACCACAATTCATTGTCCACAAAGTAACGGGATTGCAGAAAGGGCTAATCGGACTGTTATTAATACTGCAAGAACATTGCTGATAGAAGCAAAACTACCTTTATCCTTTTGGGCCGAAGCAGTATCAACAGCTGCTTATATACATAATGTTACTCCAACAGCTACGAGAAAGAAAACGCCATTAGAATTATGGTCAAATAATAAACCAACAGTAAAGCATATGAGAGTATTTGGATGTAAAGCTTTTTATCGCAACGATGATATCAATAAAAAGAAATTTGATGTAAGAGCAAAACCAGCAGTGTTTATCGGATATTCAAGAGATCGGCGAGCATACAGATTGTATGATTTAAAAGAAAAGAGAATACGTGAAAGCAGAGATGTAGTATTTATAGAAGAAAAAATGGGATATGAAGATATAGCTAACAAGGAAGAAATGACTGGTGAATTTGAATACATCAACATTACCAATAATAAAAATGTAATAGATGAACAAGAAGATAATAATTCCGATGAAAATGAAGAAGAGTTAAATCAGAAAAAGGAAGCAATTGCGTTGTCAGATGATTTGAATGATTCTGCGACAGAAGAATCTGAAGTAAATCATATAATTGATGAAAACAAGGAACAGCAAGAAAAAGAAACTAATGAGAATAAGTTGTTTGAAGAACCTAGAAGATCATCACGAATTAGGAAACCCAATCCAAAGTATTTAGCGAATTTAGTGCACGAGGAAGTTCCAAAGAATTACAAAGATGTATTAAATTCTAGAGATAAGGATAAATGGATAGAAGCAATCAAAAAGGAATTACACTCATTAGAAGAACACAAAACGTGGAAAATCGTTGACAAACCAAAAGATGTGAAGGCACTGAGAAGCAAATGGATTTTTACTGTAAAAGAAGACGGTGAAGATGTAAAATATAAAGCAAGATTAGTAGCCGACGGATCAAGACTTAAATTTGGAACAAATTATCAAGAATCGTATAGTCCTGTAATGAAAACTGAATCATTTAGAACTTTATTGGCAGTCGCAGCGATGAAAGGTTACAAAACTAGATTTTTCGACGTAGAAACAGCATATCTGAATGCAGATCTAGGAACTGCAATTTATATGAATCCGCCTGAAGGTCTACAAATTGAAGGAGGGAAAATATTATTGGTAACAGGAAATTTATATGGGTTGCCAGAAGCAGGAAGATACTGGTATGAAAAATTAGTTAATATATTTGATAAAATTGGGTTACAGCCCTGCAAAGCAGATCCATGTGTGTTTTTTAATAAAAATGATAATAAATTTATTGCAGTTGGAATATATGTCGATGATGGAATAATCGTTAGTGAATCCGAAGAATTAATAAATAAATTGATACAAAAATTGAATAAAGAAGCAAAAATTAAAGAGCTGAAGAAAAATATTAAATTCCTTGGTATTGATATTGAAGAAAATAATGGAGAATTTTTGCTAGGGCAAGCTAAGTATGCAGAAAAAATCTTAGAAAGATTTGATATGGAAAATTGTAAAAGTGTGAAAACCCCTGGTGTTTCTGGAATAAAATTAGATGAATATGAAAATGAAAATAAAATTGATGAAACACTATATCTAGAAATGCTTGGAAGTATAGGATATCTAGTAAGAGGAACAAGGCCAGATTTAGCTTTCACTTTAAGTAATTTGTCTCAATATGCAAAAGATCCTAGAGAAATTCATTTACAGGCAGTGAAGAGAGTTTTGCGGTACATTCAAGGCACTAAAAACTACAAGCTTCGAATTAAAAATAAAAAGGGCCAATTATCACTTTGTTCTGATGCTAGCTGGTGTACTACACGGGATTCAAAATCATTTGGTGGATATATCGTAAAGATAGGAGAATCACTGATTGAATGGAAAAGTAATAAACAGAAACTGGTTGCGCTTTCTACAATGGAATCTGAACTTTTAAGTTTATGTGATGCTGTTTGTGAAGGAAAATGGTTAATGGGTCTCTTGGAAGAGTTAAGCCAGGAAGAAATGGTGAAGCGCCCAATAGAAATCAGTACTGATAGTCAATCTGTAATTGATTGGATTAAAAACCCAAGAGTGAATAATCGCAACAAACATATAGGTAGAAAATATCATTTTGTAAAAGATGAAAGAGCGAAAGGAGAAGTTGAAACAAAATATGTAAATTCGTCTGAACTGGAAGCAGATATAATGACTAAGAATTTGAGTTATGATGTCATGAAAAAACATATTACAAGTCTCGGAATTACTGAGGATTATTGACATGCGAAAGGAGGGATTTGTAAGTAAAGTCACATGACAATATTTAAATTATTTTTTCATAAGATAAACTCTTGAACAATAGACATTTTTTCCTGACTCCATGTATTTATTTTTTTGGGTTCAGACGAAAAACGTGAGATGTTCGACGATAATATTGATGTTGTGATTATGGTTTTGAGATGTGTATTCGTAGTTGCTGTAATGTGATTGTCTAAATAAATGTTTTGTGTGTTTTTTAAAGAAGTTATGTTTATAGTAAAATAATTATCATTATTTTAACTAAAATGTTAGAAAATAAATAACAAATCTTACAATTTGTCGACAGTAATTTGGTCGACGGGATAACTAAGAAGTACCAAAAAAATATATACAAAACAAATAACATAAACTTCATTACAGACTATTTAAAAATAAATAAATAAATAAATAAATTGGATAACTTAAAATATACTTCAAAATGTTGTGCCCCCCCCCCCTCCCCAACCAGAACATGTCCGTAATATATAGGGGAGAGTGGCTCACCCTGGGACACAGAACACCTCGGTACAGCTTTATTTTTTGTCCTAGATTTTAAATTAACTCTTAGCTCTTGCAGACGCAGATAGATGGCAGCACGATCTAACTACCAGACATGTTTTGATTCCATTAATGAAGCAGGCAACAATTTATAAAGATTTTTATTTTGTAAATATGTCTAGTAAATATCATTCATGTGAAATTTTGATAAGTTGCAAAGTGGTATTTGATTGAAAATATTTTGATATAATAGGTAATATAATGAAATTTAAAGCTTTCTCTATAAAACTGATGTATACTAGTAATAATTCTAGTTTAAGTCTAACAGTATAACATTTTAAAATGTCTCAGCGGGTATAGGGTGCACTTGCGACAGGTGGATGTGGGGCACCTTGGGACACAAGATTTGCTTAGCTAACTTTTATTTGAAATATTTCAACAAAAAGATACTGTGTTTAAAACATTTTTTTATTTAATCTACATAACATGTATTTATTTACAGCTATTATTTCTCCTTTTTTGAACTCATTAGCCTTAACAATAACAAGGATTAGAAATTTAGAATCTTTAAAAAATGCAGAAATTCATGCTCACGATATTCAGAAAGCTGCTGTAAAAAAATTATCAGGTGAAATGTCTTTTAGGAAAGCTGCAGCAGTCTACAATGTTAGTAAGACCACTCTGAATAATCATGTTAGTACATTTTTAAAAAGGGAACAGCCAAATTTTAACTTCAAGTATATATGAAAGATACAAAGTGGAAAAATAATCACCAATGATGAAGAAATAAAATTGGTAGACTACATTTTACAAGCCTCGAAATATCACTATGGACTAACAATAATAATGTGCATACCCTTGGTTATGAATATGCTTCAGCGAATAAAAAGAACATTCCTCAAAATTGGAAGAATTTTAAAAAAAAGTTGGAAAGGAATACCATATACTGAATAAAAAGAACATTCTTTAAAATTGGAAGAATTAAAAAAAGGTTGGAAAGAAATACCATATATTCAATACCGAATACTTATTTCATCTCTAAAATTTAGAAAATTTATAATAGATATCTTTAAAAAATAAATTTCTTTTCCTAAACAAACAATTCCATGTATATTGTAATTTAATTATTAAACTTTTCACATCTGTTTTTAACTGTCCCAAGGTGTCCCACCAGGTGGTACATCTTGGGACAAAGCACAAGTTTAAGAAATATATATTTTTAATTTTTCTATAATAGATATAAGATCAAAAGCTATTTAAAAATGTACTACCCATTATCCAGAATTCCAAAATCCGGAAAGACCCGAAATCCAGAATTTTTTTTTTTTTTTTTAAATTTTCTAAATTAGTACTAAAATTTTGCAATTTCTGAAATTTTTTAAAAATTTTACAGATTTCTAATTTGTTTTTGGTCTATTGTGTTGCAATGTGTGATCACTAAAATATGTTACATCAGTGATGGTGGAACACGATGCCCCCCCCCCCCCTGTGAAATTAGAAAAAAATCATTTTTCTGTCAAATTTTAGTTTCAAACTAATTTATATTACGATTCGTTTTTTTAAAAAATCGTCAGATATTTCACACCCTCCCTCTCACTTCAACAAAATGTTATGGCTACACAATTGTGTTATTTGAATCAGGGGTGATTCAGAGAAAAAAAAAAATCTGAAAATCGCAGCAAATTTTCCAAAAGTTTGCAGAAGAGGGGGACAGACCCTCTTGGCAGTAATGCATTTTTTCCGTGATCCTTTAATGAAATTCGCGTTTTTATGCGATCTTTTGATGAAATTAAGGGGGTTTTTTTTTGCGATCCTTTGAAAAATTTTTTTCGCTAACTTTTGACAAAATTTGCTTTTTTTTTTTTTTTTTTGCAAGATTTGTGCTTTTTCCTCCGCGATCCTTTAAATTTGCATGTTTTTTGCAATCTGTTGATGAAATTTGCAGTTTTTTCGCAATCTTTTGACGAAATTTGCTGGTTTTTTTTGCAATCTTTTGACAAAATTGCGGCGGGGCTTTTTCGATCCTTTGAAGAAATTTGTGTTTTTTCGCGATTTTTTGACGAATTTTGCGTTTTTCCCGCAATTTTTTGACGGAATTCGGGAGGACACGAAATCCGGAAAGCCTTTGGTCTTGAGGATTTCGGATAATAGGTCCTGTACTGTAATAATAACCAAATTTTACAACACAAAATAGGATAAGAATCCAAGTTGGTGGCTTGCAAGAAGATACAACATCTGTTCTAAATAGTTTTTAATTTAAAAGCAAAGTCTTAGAAAACTCAAGTCTATTTTATGTACTTTTATGTTATCCAGGGGGGGGGGGGGGCAAATATCACCAGTAACAGGGTTTTCTTTTTGACCGGTAATAGTTATTTCTTCGTGTATGTGATTTAGAAACAATGTTTTGAAGTTGAAATAAAATGCCATGGTATTGGTATTTATTATTGTTATGTACTTCATAGGAAATGAGCGAAAGGCAAGCATTTTAATTGTATGCAATTTATGTATTTTGAATGTTTATACTTTAAACAAAAGTTAAATGCTTTTTAAATAAAATGGGTTAAATGTTTTCATTTTAAGATAAATTAATGCAATATGAATTATGTCAAGGGGTGATCTGTCACACCGCCAAGCTAACATAAAAGTACTCTATTTTCTGAGTATTAATGTCATAGTCTTTAGTTTGTTTGTTTCAGGTTTGTATATTTAATTTATTTTGGAAAAAATTGATTTGATGAATGATTAAATCATTTTCCTTTTAATTTCAAACTTGATTACTTCTCAAAATCGCATAATTTTAAATTTTACACCGTTGAATAGGGAGGATGTACTTTCAAATGTAAAATGTTCAAAAACTGTATTATAATTTACTTACTTTTTATGTTTTTTAAACAAAATAGCTTGATTACAGAATAATAGTATATGAGTATTTTTATGAATTATTTTAAATTTCAATGAAAAAAACCACACTCCCTATACACCGTCCTAGGACGGCATTTACACTAGTCAGTACATGAATTCCAATAACAGAAAGTGAAAAATACTGCACAATGAATCTAAATACTTTACGTCTTAAGTACAAAATTAAAAAAAATAAATCATTAACAAAACAAAATGTAACTTATGGCTGGGAAATATGTCCGATTCGTATTTATACCAAAAAAAAAAAAAAAGTAAAAATGTATAAAATGTATTTAATAAACAAAGATTTGAAATGTCAAAATTACTATAAATATGTAGTTAAAATAGCTGAGTGTTGCATTAAAAGAGAAATAAAAAAATCATACCTTTAAATAAGTTACCTGAAAAAGGAATGTTGTTTAAATAGTCAGCAATAGGCGTAACTACATTACAACTTGCAACATTATTTTAATTATTAATATTTCTCGTCTTTAGTGTTAATCAAAAGAGAAAAACAGAAATCAGATAAAGAAATATTCTTTTACCAGCAAAAGTAATTAAACTTCCACGTGAAAGTTGCAATATTCCTTACTACAGATAAAAACTTGCGTAAGCCAGGTAACGCCATTTGACGATTAAATTCCCCTCAGACGCGATGATACCAGGTTACTGTTCGATTAAAGATCTTAATTTGATTAATAGATGCTATGATGCCGTCAATCTCTTAACAAAATTTCGAAAATTTATTTCTTGTGTTTTGTACATAGAGCTTTACCATAAATATATAAAGGATGTTCAAGCTTAATAAAATGGTGAGAGGACGAACTGAAATATCGAACATATGTAACTAATCGAAAACTTTCTTTGGCTTCATCGTTTCTATCGGTTTCGGAAATGTAATCGAAAAAGGGCGATGTCTAATATGTAACATATTTTTCTAGTTGCTCGTTATATCAACGCTTTTATGTGGTATTATTATTCTCACTGTTAGAAGAATATATTTTTTAATCGTGTTTACAGCATTTCACTTTTATTCTCTACAAAACAGAGAAATATTAATAATTGGAAGAAAGTTGCCAGTTATAATAGAATTGAGTTAAGCCTATTGATAAATTAAGCAACATTTCCTTTTAAGGAAACTTATGTAAAGGTATGAGTTTCACGTTTGTCTTTGAATTTAATTAATTTTTTTATTACTGTTTTAATGCAACATTTCCCTATTTTAATTCTATATGTGCAGTGATTTCAAAATTTCAATTCTATGTGCATAAAATGCATTTTTACATTTTTTTTTTTTTTTTTTTTTTAAAGTTCAAACAGGGCTCTAGCAAGGGTCTCTGAAACGCTCTCCCAAACATTTTCATGCTCCCCTTCTTAGATTTTTCCGAAATATTTATATTGAATTTTCCATACGAGTGGCACAATATTAAGGGCAGTTGAAAGTCCGCATATCTACCTTGTTAAATTGATATGCGGGTCATTCTGTGTCAAATCCACACAAAAAAGTGACATTTTCTACCTGACCTCCTCAGAATTTAATTATATTAAGCTCAGTTGTTAGGATCATAGAGAAATGAATAAATAATCAGTGATTAGTTCCTATCTCTCTTGGTTTTAGAGATAATTAGCTTCAAAGATGGACAAAAAACGTAAATTTTTGCATTTCATGCCATACAAATTTAGTCATAATTTCTTCCCTAATTGTCACAAACACTTACTTTTTATGTCTTTGGAAAGTTTTTGAATTGGGATTTCGTATGATATATCACATTGAACATATTTTTTTTAATTTCAAGGTCAAACAATTTGACCTTTGAACTTTCATATCTCAAAATCGGACATCTTAATTTTTTTGAAAAAAATAATTGTTACTCATATACTTATTTTCTATAATATCTGATGATATCATTTTGGGACAGCCATGGGATGCTGAGTTAAAAATTAAAATGTAATAAACTGCTGTCTTAATTTCCATAAGAAAGTCATAAATTTAGGTGACTAACCCATAAGTTGTATATAGTATAATTTTTATGTACTAGTAAGAATTGATGAAAAAAAAATCTGTTTTCATTCTAAAGTTCACAAAACATTTTTATTTATATATATACAGGATGATTATAATTAAAGTTTAACTTTCAAAATGCTGTAAAAAAAGAACCACTGGTCAGAATGACTTCAAATTTGAAATAAATATACTGGAAGAAGGGGGAAACGGTGTGGCATAAGAAAAAAAAGTTCCAAAGTGTCTCAATAGATGGCGCTGTAAGCGGCCTAACAAAAGTGGATTTGGCGTCAAGTCACATTTTTAATCGAAATACGACGGTTTTGTCATGAGTTGCACAGTAAACCAACCATACTGTTCAATATGCATGAGTGTTTCAGTTGTTTTACGGAAAAAATGACTTTTAAATCAGTCAACAGTTGTGGTACTGTTAGTGGAAAGTCCATCCATCACAGCAAGGTCGTACCACATTGGATGGGAAAAATCGGATTTTAATTGTCCTTGGGCCAAAAACCGCATAAAAAGCGAATAATGATTCTGTTTTTAATTATTGCTAGACATGCGACACACAGATTCCATATGCTGTCCACCATTGTCCGCCACAAGTTGAAACCGATAATCGTTATCGCATGTCTAGCAATAATTAAAAACAGAATCATTATTCGCTTTTTATGCGGTTTTTGGCCCAAGGACAGTTAAAAACAGAGGCTTAGATGCCATATATTCCCGCGGCCGACATCTTGGATGTTTTGAGAATTGTTGGCGATCTTTTTCGATATGGCAACCCTGACGAGTGACGTGTTCTAGCAACTCCGTTTTTCAGCAAGATTGTGTTTTGAAATAACTTCAGTCGTAGATTTAGCTGTTTTTATGGTGTGATTTTGATTGACTTTAATTTTGATGAATTTATATGTTCGACTATGGCTTCTGTAGTCTGTTTACCCGCTGTTGTTCATGTAATTAAGAAATATTATGAAATTTTAAAGGAAAAAGGAGGTTTGTTTAGAGTGTGTAGTCTTAGGTCTATTTTGTGAAATGAAGGTGATGGTAGCAGGTATTTTGTGCTTGAGCTTTCAAGAAAGGAGATGTCTGTTAAGATATGTTAATAATTTTATGCATATTTTGTTGTAATGATATATATTAGCCATTTATTGTGTATTTCTCATGCATTTCATGCATTTTTAAGATTGCTGCATAGAAACATACATGCATTTACTAACTGCCGCTTTAACGAGTTTCGTGCATTTTTCAGATTGCTGCAGAAGTAGTTTTCTGAATCCAGTGATGTTTTTTTTTCGGTTTATGAACGCTACACGTTCATACATTCATTTACTAATTGCTGCTTTAACAAGTTTCGTACATTTTTCAGATTGCTGCAGTAGTTTGCTGAATCCAGTGATTTTTTTTCCGGTTTATGAACGCATAGCATTACTACTTACATTTACTAATTGTCCCTTTAAGGAGATTCCTGTGTTTTTCAGGCTTATATTTTATTATTTACATTTAATTTTCGTTAAACCTAACATGGGCATAAATCGGTACCTGGCAACATTTACTACTTGGTGGAAAAGGGGTTTTCATGTCAAGAAAAAATCCAAGATGGTGGCTGCGGGAATGTATAACATTTGTTCCAAAACCGAATCATTAAGTGATTTTTATGCATTTTTTGGCATAAGGACAGTTAAAAATCGAATCATTATGTGCTTTTTATGCGGTTTTTGGCCAAATAACAGTTAAAAAAGGAATCGTTATTTGCTTTTTATGTTGTTTTTGGCCCAAGGACAATTAAAAACCGATTTTTTCCATCCAATGTGGTACGACCTAGCTGTGGTAGATGGGCTTTCCACTCACAGTACCATAACTGTTGACTGATTTGGAAGTCATTTTTTCTGTAAAACAACCAAAACACTCATGCACATTGAACAGTACGGTTGGTTTAGTGTGCAACTCATGACAAAACCGTCATATTTCGATTAAAAATGTCACTTGATGCCGAATCCACTTTCGTTATGCCGCTTACAGCGCCATCTATTGAGACACTTTGGAACATTTTTTTTCTTATGCCATACCGTTTCCCGCTTCTTCCAGTATATTCATTTCAAATTTGAAGTCATTCTGACCAGTGGTTCTTTTTTTACAGCATTTTGAAAGTTAAACTTTAATTATAATCACCCTGTATATGTGTGTGTGTGGGAAGAGAGGGTGAGGCTGAGGAAGGTTTCATACTATGAAGTAAACAAATTTATGTATCTTTGCAAACAAACTTCTGAGTCACTTCACATTAAATCAACATAGACAAACTAACCTCACCCCAGCATCAGTAGACTGCTATTTTGAAAATTGTATCTCTTACCCTGGAACTCAGCAAATTCATACAATAATAGAAAATGCATTTGAAGAAAATGTTATTGAGACAATAGGCTTCTGTAGACAGATGCACACTAGAAATGATACGTAAAGCAGCCTCTGAACTTACCGATTTATTTTGCGAGAAAATTTCTATACTACTTTACCATGATTTTATAGCCAAACAACAAAATTCCTTTATGAATAAAGTGAGAGAAAATTTAACATCGTCAGAATTGGCTATTACATGTGACTTTTCTGAAAATTATTCTTTTATACTACAAAATGAAGTCCAGTTTTATCATTGGACTAGCAACCAAGCTACTATACACCCCTTTGTAATATATTTTAAAACAGGGGAAAACATTGCTCGTCTGAGCCTTGTAATAATATCAGAGTGTTTAGAACACAATACTGCACCTGTCTATTTATTCCAGAAAAAAAAGATAGACTTTTTTGAAAGAGAGATTTGACAACATGCCTACAAAAATTTACTACTTTTCAGATGGTTGTGCTGCACAATATAAAAACATAAAGAACTTTTATAATTTGTGTCAGCATAAAAATGACTTCAACATTCTAGCTGAATGGCATTTTTCAGCAACAGCATATGGCAAAGGTCCATGTGATGGAGTTGGTGGGACGATGAAAAGTTTAGCAGCTAGGACAAGCCTCCAAAGACCCTATTCAGAACAAGTAATGACAGAAAAAGAGCTTTATGAATGGGGGAAAAAATATTTCAGGAATTAACTTTATATTTGTTATGATGATGTCAGAACATATTGCAGCAAAAGAATTTTTGGAAGAACATTTTAGCAAATCTAGATCTATTCCATTCACTCAAAAATTGTATGCTTTCATACCCTTAAATGAAACGAAAATATCAGTAAAACCTTTCTCGTTTGCACAAGAATCAATTGAATATTTCATAACGATACCAGAGGAAAAAATTCTTTTGGATGATTTAAGGTGTTATGTAACTGCGATTTATGATAGCAAATGGTGGTTAGGCTATGTTTTGGAAAAACGAAAAGATTTGAAGGAAGTAAAACTCATATTCCTTTATCCAGAAGGCCCATTACCTTCATTTACTTATCCTGGAAGCTCAGATGTTTTATGGATTCCATTGCCAGACATTCTGCTTAAACTGAATCCTGTAACTTCAACTGGTCGAACATATATGATCCCTGATGATGAAACTCAGCAAACTATTAATGCATTCCACCAAATATTCAAATTAAAAAAGAATAAAAAACTATCCACCATAAGATTAAGAAACTTTTTTAAACTATGAAACTTGCATCCATAGTGCATGTATAATATATATTTATTTATTAGTGTTATGTGTATTAATACAATTTCATTTATATGCATATTAGCTTGTTAAACAAAGCACCGATTTTTTATTATATGGCAACTTCCACTATCACAAGATTACAAAATGGCTTATAATAAGTACATTTCTATTATTTTTTAAAAAATATATTGTGATACTGTAAAATATTTCAAATGTCATATAAATATGAATAAAGCAGGCAGAAATTTTACGCATTTTGCATTGAATACAGAATGACAATATTGAATACATGATATTATAAACTTGCATTTCTTGCAAGTTTATTTCAAGGTTTGAATACTCGTATTAAGCATATGCTGGAAAATTATAGAAATGGAACTCCACAGTCTTTCTATTTTACAGTTTAAAATTTTATCCCTTTGGGGGAGGGGAATCTGGATTCAACAATGGTTATAAGATAAGAGGAAAAATGTATTAAGAAATAGTTTATAACATCGATTTTTTTTTCATCAATTTTTAGTTGTACATAAAAATTATACTATATACAATTTATGGGTTAGTCACCTAAATTTATGACTTTCGTACCAAAATTAAGACAGCAGTTTACATTTTAATTTTTAACACAGCATCCTGTGGCTGTCCCGGAATGATATCATCAGATATTATAGAAAATAAGTACAGTCTACTCTGTGAAATCTGCACACGTATGGGCCAAGGGCTTTGTGGATTATACATTTTTGCAGATTATAGATCATCCCTTTGTTTACATTTTATTTTTTAAAGCCTGACTATAAATTAAGAACAACTGCACAAATATTATAATTAAATTGGAAAAGACAAACATAATGCAACATTGGTTGAATATGTTTAATAACTAAGATTAAAGAAAATTTAAATTAAAGAAAAGTTAAATTATATACAACACAAATTTTACACATTGGCACAACATAATGGTAGTTCCAGTTTTGGTTTGCTGTCAATAATGTTTTACTGTTGTCTATGAACACTCATTTCTTCTTGCTCCAAGATAAAATTTTGTTACTTAAGGAAATTTAAATATTTATATCCAATTTATATATAAATATTTATCCAGTGGAAAATTGATAACTGAAAAAAATATATACCAAATTTAACTTTATGAGTTTAACATTTAGAGTGACAATTTTCATTGTTTACATTCCAAAGTGTAGTGCGGATAATAGACATTTGCGGATTATACATCGGCAGATTTCGCAGAGTTGACTGTATATGAGTAACAATTATTTTTTTCAAAAAAATTAAGATGTCCGATTTTGAGATATGAAAGGTCAAAGGTCAAATTGTTTGACCTCGAAATTAAAAATTCAAAAAATATGTTCATGGGATATATCATATGAAAGCCCAATTCAAACACTTTCCAAAGACATAAAAAGTAAGTCTGTAACAATTAGGGAAGAAATTATGACTAAATTTGTATTGCATGAAATGCAAAAATTCACGTTTTTTGTCCATCTTTGAAGTTAATTATCTCAGAAACCAAATGAGACAGAGATTTATTATTGGGTATTTATTCATTTCTCTATGAACCTAAGAGATGAGCTTGATATCATAAAATTCTGAGGAGGTCAGGATTTTAGCTGTGTTGATTTGACATGGAATGACCCATACCTTTTCTCAGAAACTGCCAAAGATATTCACTTGAATTTTTTTATATACATAATATGAATAATTCCTAATAAAGTGAAGTCAATTTTATAAACAGACATGCTTTAGTTGTTGTTTTTAAAAATCTATAATAAAAACCACTTTTAAATAACAAAAAAATTGTATTTTTCGAAAAAAAACTTTAAAAAAAAATGTGCAAATGTTTGTAACAAATGTTCACTTCAGATTGATCAAGGGTATGTGTGAAATATTTTGGCAAGATTGCAAACAGTAATATGTAGTAGTTTCTATGAAAAGGTACATTGAAGTTAAAAAAACAGCATTTTGAGAAAATTGAGTTTAAAGTTTATATTATGTAATGTTTATGTATGATATAAACAAACTGAAATACTTAATTTTTTTAACTTCTTGTTGTCATAGAAACAAAAGTAATCTACCATTCAAAAGCAGGGAAAACAAAGGATAAAAAAATTAAAAAAATGTCTTTTTTCACGAATTTGATTTCCAACTACCCTTAATGGAGCATTAGTCGTTTTTTTTAATCCACTGCCTTCAGTAATGAAAACTGCCACGGTGATTGGCCTATTTTTGTCCGCTGTCCTTTAAGCTTTCCTTCTCTTATTCTGACTCTTTTGCAGAAGCCAGGTTCATAGGTCCCCAGTCGCGTAAGTATAAGAGACTCTAGCGGAAGCCGGGTTGAAAATTAAAAATTAAAACTGGACATATTTAAAAGGGAAATTACACAAATTAAAGACACCGAAAAGCCCAGCCTTGTCTCGAATCAAATCAGTGCTCGAAATTTACTGGAGCAAACCAGAATGATATTATAGTTTGTGAAATCATGACAAACATTGTTTTGGCTCATAAAATTATGGTACATATTGTTCTGGTTCGTGCAATTATTAGAATATTTTTACAATTCTTGAAAAACATTAATATTTTTGTTCTGGTTCAGATTCATGCAAGTAAGGACATGCATAGTAAGGACATCTGTTAGACTTACAGGAGCACTGAAAACCCTTCCAGCGGATGTATATTTAAATTTCTCGCAAAAACAAATTTCCTGCCTATTTTGCCATCTGTTTTGCTATCTTGAATGGATAAAGCACTTAGGTGACTAAAATGTATGCTTTTCTTGACATTTAGTTTTTTGCACTTTTAATAGTTAGCAATTCCAATGTTGTTTAAAATAAATATTAGTGTATTTATAAGGAAGAACTTATAAGAATATAATTTAATAAAATTATAATAAACTATAATAATTTAAAAATTTGCTTAGAAAAAACATAATTTAATTTTGAATTATCTTTAGTCATTCGCTCCTCCCCCCCCCCTCTCTCTCTCTCTCCACACACATACACACTAAGGGAAAAAATTATATTTGTTATTTTACTCAAATTTTTAAGCCCATTCAATATTTTTGAAAAGATGGAACTACTGGTTAAGGGGCTACTTCACAACATGAAAACACCCATGCGCTAATGCTAATCCTGTAGAAGAATTATTTTAAATATCTTGTTTGTAATTTCATACATTTTAGTGATCTTTTAAAAGTAAAAATGAAAACACCCACTCAATGTTCATTCTATATGCGAATTTTTTTTCAATTCCTACTATTAGCTCACACTCTCCCTATATTTATTTATTTATTTATATATTTATCTTGTTCAAATTTTCAATCGTTAATAAAATACTCATTATTCATCCTATCAAGTTGAAATAAATTTTTTAAAACTTGTACTGGATGACAATTGATGTTAATACAGTTTTTTCAAATATTAATTAATTAATTAAATTTTAATTGATTAATTTTAGTTTTGCATGGGAAACAAAATGGCGGCCATTGGTTATTGAATTTCAATGAAATTATTTTCAATAAGGGGTTACCATAGGGGGGACCCTGTTCTGTCGCCAAATACCGCCAAGTTTGTCGCCAACTTGGCGATAGATTGTCAAATTTGGTGGCAAAAATGAGTCGCCCAAAGTGACGCCAACTTGGCGATATCTCTAATATTTCGCCAAATTTCCATAGAGTTCCTTTGTAAACCTACCTGTTTATAGAAAATCAACAAATTGAGATATTTTAATGCAACAAAAACTAATATTAGCTTAAAGGATTATATTAAATTTTTCTTTGATGGCCTAAGTAGGAATTGACTTTAAAAACAAAATTTTTATATTACTTGTTTATTTTTACTTTGGGTACTACTTAGTTATTCTGTCAACCAATTTTGCCAAATTATATAAATCACCAAATTTTACAAATTGACATAATTTTTATTTTAAAGAACGAAAGAACAAATAAATTAATATAACATTAATTTACGATCAACCGTTATTGGCGTTAACCTTATAGTTTGGCGATAAATTTTGGTCGACGGGATAACCAAGTAGTACCTTGGTTTGCATTTCAATATTTGTACATGATTTATTTTTGCATATCGATCTCTACAAAGATCGTTTTTTCTTTCGCTTGCAGTTTTTGTATTATTATTATTAGTATACTTTCGTTTTGGAACAGGTTTTGAACTAAGTTAAGAAACTATTTTTTCCCTACTAGTATGGTGAGTTATTCATTTGTCTCTAATTTCAAGTGATATTTCATAAATAAGATCATAAGTAAGAGGTGATGGTCAGTTACAAAAAAAAATTAATTTTGTGATAATAAAAGGTTTAAAATATCATATTTAATTCATTTTATCCCAACATTTAATTTTTTTATCTTTAATAAAATAAATGTTATTTTAGTTTTTCCGCATTTGTACTAAATGAAAAAATAAATAAAAATAAATGCTAATGAAAATAAATAAAAATAAAATTAATGCTGCAAAGAAATTATTCATTGAAAGCTATATATATATATATATATATATATACATATAGAAAATAAGGTATTCAACCAAGTATGCAAAAAAAAGCCACAACAGAAATCTACATAACTTGGAAATTTAGTCATAAGCAAAAAAGAAAATTGTAATTTGGTATTTGATTACAATTTAATGTAACTAAAACTACATTACATTATCATTAAACAAAGCAATGCTATATTAACAGCATTTTTTCTATTTTGTTCTGACTGTACTTACATATTTGTATTTTTGACAGTTTAAACCAGTTAAAATGTGGTTTAAACCTATGTCATGCCAACAACTAAAACCCAACCCTGGTAAAAAGTAGTTAATTATTGTTTCTTTCTAAAACATAATGATACATAAACAACTGTCTATAGAATAAATTCTAGTATTTACAGAAATTTTCATTTTCCCTTATTTGATATTTATTAAAGTTTCTTTTTTTTTTTTTTACTGCAGTTACTGGGCTGAATGCCTCATTTCAGTAGCAGAACACTGTGATTATTTTTGTTGGCCATCTAATAAAATCTGTGTTAAATACCAGTCCAGACAATTAAACAAGAAGTACCATCACAAGAATCCAAAAGGTAAGATTTTAAACTAATTTCTATTTCTTTTTTCTTTTCATAATTTTCAGTTTCAAACTGCCTGCTTTCTGACACATTGCTGAAATTCTTTTTGTTGAAAATGGTTAAAATTGGCAGGTATTTCTAGTCCAGGATTAGAAATTAGAATGATATCAGGAGAAGTAGTAGAGTGTCGTGTTCATGAAATGGTTAGGTTTCATATTTTTAAATCTGATTGCATAATCAATTAAGAGAAGATTTCAGCTTTAAGAACATATTTTTGGTTCATTGGTATCTCTAATAGGGTGCCCTGAGAGGTGTTGCCATAAGGGGAATAACATTTTTGGGAAAATGACCCCTTAAAAAAAAAAATTAAAAGAGTTAACTGTAATATTCTTTCAAATTGATTGTGGCATTTGAGATGTAAGAGTAATCTTTCGAGAGTACGACCTCTTGATCATGCCTTCCAATTTTTAATGGTACTGAGCAGTTTGCTTGATTTAGGTTAAAACAAATCTATGGGAAAAAAAAAAAAAAACAGAAAGAAAACTGCTTGTTTGGTTCTTCGTTTCCTCCCGAGGTGAAATTGGGTTCGGGGCATGCAAGAGTGCTCTGCAAGCTTGGAATGAAAAAGATCAGTTTTTGATGAGAGTTCATTGTAGTTTTTAATTAATATTTCAATTGATTAACAAATAAATAAAATTCTGAATTTTATGTGTGCCAGGTCAGGATGAGCCTTGGACTACCTTCACCCATCTTTTCAGCCTTGTAGGTTCGGTAGATTTTCCTAACCATTACCCAAAGACAAACAGACACATACAGTGAAACTTTTTTTAGTAGTACAGAGATGTGTAGTAATAGGGTCATAAAATGATATTTAGAAAACATGTAGGATTGGTTTTATATATTTACATTGAAAATTATTTGGCAAAAAGTGTAACTTAGAAAATAACTGTTAGAAATGAAAGAGCCCCGTGGCTTTTTTCATGTGGGTCTTTCATGAAAAAATTCATTCAGCTTTTTGAGGATTTTTTCAATTTATTTATCAAAATAAAGAAAAGAAGATTGAGAATTGCTTCATTAATTATGCCTACATGTGTTGTGTGCCTTTACATTAAAAATGAGGCCATAAATATGTTAGAAAATTTTGAATTGTTGAGTTTGTTAAAATAATTCTTTTGAGAAGCACAAAATTATAAATTTCCCAGTTCAACAATTGTAAACTTTTTAACGCAGTTAAAGTCTCTTTGTTAAATGAACAGGGATAACTCTTCAACTGGTTTCAAATAAAGTTGTTTTCTCCACTTTTCCGATAAATGAATTAAATCTTCTGTTATATGTAATTGTTGCCTCATGGTGGCCATATTTATTTTTTACCATGGATTTACTTTTCCTAGTTCAGTTCAAAACATCCAATTTGACAGCATTTTCTGACAAATCTTCTGCCTTTATCAAAAAATGAAAAAACGTTTTGACTCCAAATTTTCTGAATAAGAACACCAGCCATTTTCATGTATTCACACACAAAAATTAATTCAGAAATATGTCAGAAAGTTGCTTGTTTAGATTTGAGAACAATCTTAAATAATATTTTCTCAGTTTACTTTATTTAGCAAGAAACAATGTCTGAAGTGCTTTTTTCATGATAATTTCTGATTCTGGTGCTTTCTTTTTTATATTCTTCTGTCTATAATAGAAGAAAGCATTGTAATTAAAATTGTTTCGATGAATTTACGTGTTTTAGGAGTCGGAGATCCTAAAAAGCATGTATATACAAAGGGTCCGTTTGTGTGTTACCGTTGTACCATCGAAAAATGTGTTAAGTTATGCATTGAACCAAATTTTTTTGTGTATGTTTTTTGGCTATGGCTAGTGGTCTCTTCTTTAATTTAGAAATTCTGCTGATAGGTGGCGCTGTAATAGCGATTTTTGTATAATTTTCTCAATTTTTCGTAATTCTGTTGTTTATTGGCGGCTCGTGCAGCGACAGGAACTTCACATCCTGTGCAAATAGGCTACTCGCAAACAGCTGATGTACAGCGGAATAACAAAAAACTATTGATTTTAATAAATATCACATACAAAATTAATTCGTTTTGACTCCGATTCATTGACTGAAGCCGAAATTCGAGATGAAAGTCAAAGTTTGTTTACTATTGAGTTAATTAATATTAAAATATTAACATTTGTAACCACTTTTTTGAAATAAAGTAGAATGCCTTAAATCCGCGACCCTAAAATCCGCGAACACCTAAAATCCGCGTATTTTTTCAGATGTAAACAATGATATTTACTGTTGCAGGAACAAAATTGAAGATGGCGCCGAAATCAGCGACTACCGCAATGTTTTTTTTTACAATTTTTTTTTTTTTTATCATTCTCTTTTGGCTATTACAGCTGATTTATTACTAAATAAATTTACATTACTTTTGATTTTGATATAAATTAGCATATCTATATCAAAAATTCCAGGGTTCGAAATGGAAAAATCCATGAACCGGAACGCTATTTTAAAATTATTTTTTGTGGATTTTTTTTTCTTTTAATTATAGACAAATTTATTTCTAAACATACAAAGCAGTATAAGAAAAGCATTCAAGAATCTAAATAACAATGAAAAAGGTTACAGTGAGCGCAATAAGCTATATATACTGATAATAGCATTAACAGTGTTCTCCTTGCTACCACTAGATGGCAGCATAGGACTTTTGGAATCGAATTTAATCGATTTCATTCCTAATAATTTAATATTTTTCTAAATTTTTATTTTACATAATTATTTTAATAATTACTTACTTTTAAACTAATAAATTATTTTAATATTTTACTTATTTTAATGTTTCACTTTATTGTAAGCATTCATTATAATTTCCCTTGCTTAAATACCAATCAAATTAATGTTTCAAAAATGTAAACAAATCAATGACCAGAAATACACAAAATTCTAAAATCCGCACAACCTCTGGTCCCAAGCTGTGCGGATTTGAGGGAGTCTACTGTATATATATTTCTTAATTAAAAATATTGTATTGCTTGTTTTGTTTAAGGCAGCAATAAAAATCTTGCTTTTTATGCCAAAAGATACATCAGATAAAAGCCATAAAAGTCAGAAAACAATTAAAATTACTAGCACAAAAAATGCCTTGTTTATTAAAAAAAATAACGTCCTCCCACCGGCCCCATCATGCAGTCCATTCTTCACAGCAAGAGATGCAATTATTTTGTGAAAACTGGTTCAGGGGACCTTATACTGCTGATGTAATTTTATTATCTGCATTGAATTTTCTTCCATGGTGCCACTTATTATTGTTGTTATTTACTTTGATCAATACTGTTAAAGGTGTGTTTGTCTGTAATCACAAATACTTTTCACACCAGGGACTCTTTCATGTTTCCTAAAGTTCGACCAGCAATTACGGAGATATCAATAATTAGACTCGTCAAAAAAACTCTTAAGAAAGCACTTTTTTCCCCAAACCGCAAAAGAAGTTCAAATTTGGTTTTGATTTCCAAACGGAAACAAAAGAGTATGGCAATTACGGTAGAAAGATTAAGAAAACTAATCAAGATATCGATTCGAAAATTTCAGACAAAAATTTTAAAGGAAAGGGTGTGGACGGGACACAAGTAAATTATTAACATAGTTGCATTTTCTGCACTAAATATCATTATTTTAAGTCAGATTTTATATGAAGCCCCCAGATACATATATTTTATGACATATAAAAATTTAAAATAACAGGGAAGTTGGAATTTCGGGGTTAGAGGGTTGACTCCACCACAATATGGACACAATCATTTAAAATCTAATTAAACAAGTTGGAAATTGTATGCCAAACGTAGCAAATCAGGTGCGTTTGTAGTACAGGTGCAGATTCCCAAAATTTTTAAGGAGCCAGTGGCTCCTAAATCCCAAAAATCCAGTTGCCACTTTGGCACCTAACCAAAATCTAGTGGCCACATTGTGAAACAAAATCATAAAACAATAGTGTTTATATGAAAAAAACTTTACAAAAAACTCAGGAACTCAAAATGAAAAATAGTTTAACTAATAAATACACATGTACAACAAAACACAGACTAATTACAGCAAATGTGTATATTTAATTTAATCCTAAAATTCTTGAAACTTTGATATTAAAGTATAATATCAATCTGGAAAAATCAAAAGATAAAGTTGGACAAGATACAATTGAATAACAAAACATATATAAGCTAAGCAGTCATGATGATGGGAAATATTAGGAAAACTTTATTTCTTATTTTGATTTTGTCATATAGAAGTATACATGTAAAAATATTTAGGAATGTGTAAGATTATTTTATTTTGCACTATAAAAATCTTGCACATGCAGTAAACATTTACAGAGAAGGAATATACCTCACGTTAAGTATTTTTTCGTGAGAGTTTTTTTTGTGTTCTTTTTTCTTCAGAGTTCGGAATCTTCGATCCTCGCGATTCTATGATCCAAAGCCCTGAAATAATCTCCATTGCATTGGGAACTTTGGACTGTCTCGTGAACCGATCTGCAGTAAAGGAGTATTTATTTCTACTCTAGGTTTCAAACGAAACCATCGAAGAAATGCTTGCTTTCGCTGGTGTCCAAAGTTGCCGAGCTTCGCAGCTGTTAAGCTTTGTAGTGGAGCGGACATGCGCAGAATTATATCAACATGGACGTATTGATTATATTCGAACATAATGTTCGGCAAGAAAGCAGTACATCACAGAGCCAGCGTTCACGACAGTAACTGAGATCGCAAAAATTGCCTGACTTTTTATCAAGGTCATACTTGATCTCGGCCAGTGGAAAGAGCAGGTCTCTTTTTTATTTGCAAAAGAAAAAAATATCAAAATTCCGTGACGGGAAGTGGAAACGCTGGAAATTGATCTCTGGCGACTAAGACACTGAAAGTTAGTCGCCACAGCAAAAAATATAGTCGCCATGTGGCGACTGGCGACCATAAATCTGCACCTACAGTTCGTAGTATAACTAGTTTTAAAAATATTCAGATCTTGGTGCAATAGCTGTTGCAATCTTATGCAAAAAGGCATGAATACAAAATTTATTATGACTATAAATATTAAATTCAGTAATACGGAAATAAAAGGACTCCATCTTAAATAGGACTTAATTTCCATGGCAACCTGTAATCATCATTACCTATCATGGGATATTATTGGATTAAATACGCATGATAGGATTTAATAGAATGAAGAAAACTTTTCTTAATATATTTTTAAGTTCTGATTCGATTTTTATGAAATTTGAAATGACTTGACAAATTCTGCAACGATTAGGGGAGAGCGGGGTACAGTGGACCACCCCTTATATTTTACTTATTTTAAAATTTTTAAAGCTTTTCTTTTAGGCTAATTGATAACAGCACTGGATTGATTACTTATAGGCTTCAGAACGCATCGTTAGCTCAGAATAAACCTTTTTATCCTGACTGGTTGTTTTGAGCTCCTAAAAGTAAAAATTTTTAACATCATACTTTTCTTTATTGAGTAATTAAAGGTTATGGATAAGATAAAACAACTTTTTTGAAAAGGTAAGACACTGGTCTTTATTTAATTTAAAAGTTTATATGCTTAAAAGAAAACTTTAAATGATATTTTTATGAGTATGTATTGAAATTCAACATGGGGCACAGTGGACCGCAATGAATGCTGCTCCTGTAATGAAGAATTTTCTAAATATTTAATAATTGCTTATTCCCTATAAAGAAATATTGTTTTAAAATAGTTGTTTAACTATAAAATAAAATAAAGAAAGAAAAATGACAATTTATTTAACCCTACAATGCATAGAGTAGGCATTTGGCACACTTTAAATTTCATGTTATACGTTGTTCAGATTATAATGTAGCCATCTGAACAGCCCTGTCATGACTTAACAAGAAGCAGAATACACAAGTTAATTTCGAAGACGCAAAAATTATATATCCCTTAAAGATTTATCATGATTTAATTATCCGTGAATCAATAGAAATTATTACTAAAGAAATACTGTTTGTAATGACTTTTTATCCTACAACATACCCAGAATTTGGCTCAGTTTGCTTAAAGAATCATAGAACGAGTAATATTCCACTTCCCCATATCCATGTTTTATTTTCCCGATGTTTTCCAGATCTAAAAATTGACTTCCACTTTCACTCCTTTCGACACCATTTACGTGAATTTTGAAAATAAGACGTTAATAACAGTAGTATTTTTTGTATTTCTCTGACGAAGGCTATGTTTTTATAGTTGAAAGTACTAGGATATTAAAGTAATTTAACATCTTTTTTATATATCGTCTCATCTTTTAAGCAGTTTGCACATGGTGTAAGTTTAAGTTAACTTTTTTAAAGATGAATTAAGCATTTCTATTTATTTATTTATTTAAAAACTCATATCGCAACTAAAAATTCACTTCCAGAAAGCATCACTAATATACAGTATTTCGGGTACAGTATAGTATCCGAAATCTTTTGTGCGTCCTTGTAAATACTATGTACTTTCTATTATACAGGAAGTAACTTGTAGTAAACCTTAGCAACATATATCAATTTCATTATTTGTGAAATAGTTTAACATAATTAAAATACGCCACGAACTATGTTTCCCCCTTTATCACTATGTAACAGAATTCTTTTGTGTGACCCTGTAAATGAATAATAAATATCCTTTCCACTGCATATTCTAAAGAATGTATGTTTTATTGCACTTCATAAATGCATCCATTTCATTATGTTTGAAAGGGTGAAATATCATTAAAATGTACTTGAAATGTTTTCCCCATTTCCCGTAATGTAACGGAATACTTTTGACTGTTCCTGTCATTGAGATAAACATCCGATTTCATAAAATTTGATATAGCTCGACAAAATCTGCAACAAACACTTAAAATTTCAAACCATTCAGTTGGGTAGTTTTTGTGCTGTTAATTGGGACGGACCAGACGACGACTATAGGTGCTACATATTTATATAATGACGAACGCACCTAAAAATGGATTTCATAACTGGTAAGAACGCGTAGAAAAGTATTTTACATGTGTGTATACAAATATATATTTCAGATACTACCATTTTCAAGCAGTAACATTATGAAATTTCCTTGGGTTGTACAATGTACACTTGTACAGTCGTGGAAAAGAAAAGTAAACACCCCTACTAACTCCTCAACAAATTATCGTAGACGAAAGTGGTACCGAACGATTGGAAATAAAGCCTACTTTTAAATGACGTATATAAAATTTGCTTAGGGGGCCATCTACATATTAAAACGAATCCAAACTTCATTTTTTTCAATGGCAATACACAATTTTAACGCGATATTTCAAAACTTTGGTTCAAACTATGCCTAGACACCAAATTTCAAGTCATTTGAAGTATAGGTTTTTGAATTATAAACATTCAAAATTGAGTGCTTCTAATGTTAAATTACATTTTCATATTTTTATTTATAACTTCTAAAATTGTGATCCTAATGTTCTAATTTTTTGTGTAGCAATAATACTAATATACCCAAACATAAATACGTTGAATTTGCGATTTTTATAATTTTCTGATATGAATTATGAAATTAATATTAAAAAAAATTATGAATTGCAACCTTCAATTTTTTTTTTTTTTTTTTTTTTTTTTTTTTTTGATGGATTCAAATTTATTAAGTCCCGCTTTATGGAAATCCAAAATTTCACATTTTTCTTCCAAGTAGTTTTCAAATGATGCTAAAAAAAAAACAAAATGATGGTTTAAGGGACCGTCTGTGATAGAAGTGACTAAATATTTTGAAATTTCTTATGCAATCCTGTAATCTATCAGGCTTAATTGACTGCTTAAGGTGCCTTGATCAAGAAGGGAGCTCTCTCGGTTAACAATGGAGTACGGAACTTCAATTTGGATACAGCCCATAAAATACGCTCGTTTTATAATAATTAATTTCTTGGAAACTTGTGGTACGAATTGCGTAAAAATTTGTTTTTAGACTAATTGAAGGATGTAGAGTTCATTTATGCTGTCAGAATTGTGTACTCCTATTGAAAAAACAAAGTTATGGTTCGTTTTAATATGTAGATGGCCCCCTAAGCAAATTTTATGTACATCATTTAAAAGTGGACTTTATTTACAATCGTTTGGAACCCGTAACTTTCTTCTACGATAATTTGTTGAGGAGTTAGTAGAGGGTATTTACTTTTTTTTTTCCACGACTTTACATTTAGGGTGGTATTTTTTACAGTACATGCACTGTTTCAGCAGGAATTAATTGGTTTATTCAATTTGAATTCTAGAGTTTTGTTTAAAACAGATTGCGCCCCTTGTCTGTGTAAGATAGAACTATAAGATTTGTGTTGCATTTGTGCTGCATGCCTGCTACGCAGCACCATAGGCAGCGGGGATCCGTGCCAGAATTTAGTTTGGAGTGAGATTTCTTTGGAACAGTATCAGCCCCTTGAATGTAAAGATGGAACTAACAGCTTTTTTGGCTCTAGCCCAGTGTGTCCCTTAGCAGTGGAAGATGGAACTTGTGTTTTCTTGTGGAACAAACAAACCGGCGTGTGCAGGGTACGCCCGGTTGCGCTGTGGGCGCAACCACCTAGTTTCACATTAAAAGCCTTCGTATCAAAACATTTTTTGTAAGCTTCTTTCATTAAGTTAATTGTTTCTCTAACTATTTTTTCCAAATCGAGTGCTGCGGAAAAAATTTTGGCACTTGCATGTTAATTGCATGTTAGTGTTTTATAATCAAAGCCATCAGCTAAAATTATATATATTTACAGTTGTATGTATATGTATATTAAGGATGCAGCGTATATTCGGTTGATATTCGGTATTCGGCCTAAAAGCCGAATATTCGGTTTGGCCGAATAATATAATATTCGGCCAAATAGCTCAGCCGAATACTAAAACAAAATCATTTGTATTTACAATAAATAATATCAATTGATATATTTTAAACAACGTAGTTTTGTACTTATGTGTTACACATTAAGGAAATTTAAATGTTTATTACATTTATAGTACAATTCTGTTTCAAGTATTCTAAATAAAAATTTAATAATCATTTGAATTTTCTTAACGTGCGATACATGAAAAGTAATCTTATTTGGAAATTTCAAGTAAATTTATAAATTTGGATTTTATATGTATTATAAAAATGATTTAATTATGCTTAAGTATTACACATTAAAGAAATTTAATTATTTATTCAATTTCTGTAATATAGTTCTAAAAATACAGCAAAGTTGCACAAAAAAGAATATTGTACTATTCCAGGAAAGGATTCTCCCTGACTGTTGAAATTGCTTTTGTTACTTGTATTGCAATTTAGAGTAGAACTTGATGTTTTCTTGTTGTTGTTAAAAAATTTGTAATAGTGTGAAAGATTATAAAAAGTGAAATGGTTTGGCAAGAAAAAATGTAAAGAAAAGGGATTTGTTTTGGTTTAATTAAAGATAAAACTTTGTGAAACTAGAAAGGAGATAAGGAAATATTTTTCAGGAAATGTATTTGGTACTACATAAAAATTAGAAATAAAATGTTATCAAAGGGAATGAAAATTATAAAAGACAATTTCAAAATAGCTGAATGAAAAAACATTATTTAATTGATCAAACACAATGTAATAAAAATATATAGTGCTGTATTTGTACTCTGATTTTATTATTAGATTTAAAACAGAAATTATAATCTTTAGTAACCTCATGAACAAAATGTTTAATATAAAAATAAAATAATAAAGCTACTCAAACTATCTAATCGCTAAAGACATCTTTAAAACTGAAGTATATTGTAATAATCATTCTAAGCTTTTTCTTATAAAATATTTTACTATTTAAAGGTTAGATATTTTTGTTTGGTTTTAATAAAATGTTTAAAACTAATTTAAATCTTGTTTTTAATTATCTTTAAGGCTGAATATTTTTAATAAGAACTGTATGACGATATCGATATATTGTACACTGCTCAAAACAATTAAAGGATATTGCAATTTTAGGTGGATTTTGTATCTGGTAAACTGTTTAGCTGATTGATACATGGTCGACAGACATAGTAGGTTATATGAGAATAAATTACACATGTTTGCCAGAAAAAAATGCATTTTATTGCGCATTTGTGTACTAAAGGAAAAAACACAATTTGTGCATGTGAGAAAAAAAGAATAAGAAAAGGTGTTTTCTTCAAAGAAAATCATTTTCAGTAGGGGTATGGTTTCCACGGGCGGCCAGCAACGTTGAACACCTTTGAGGCATGGACTCAATGAGGCTATTAATGACGAGTTGGGGTATTCTGCCCCACTCTTCCAGAAGAGCTCTTTCCAGTTCTTGGAGAGTTTGTGGGGGTTGTTGGCGGCCAGAAACTCGTCTTCCTAGAGCGTCCCAAACGTGCTCGATTGGATTCATGTCTGGAGAACACGCTAGCCATTCCATTCGAACGATTCCTTCCTCGAAAAGGAAATCCTCCACCAGGTTTGCACGATGTGGCCTGCAGTTATCGTCCATTAAAATGAAGTTATCTCCGATTGCTGCAGCGTAAGGGACTACAATAGGTCTGAGGATCTCATCCCTATATCGGCGACCAGTCAGAGGTCCATCTCGAATGATGTAGAGGTCAGTGCGCCCGTCAATGGAGATGCCACCATACACCAACACTCCTCCACCGCCAAATCTGACACTTTCGTGCACGAACGCAGGATTATTACTACTGCCACGGTCATTCCAGATGAAAATACGCCTATTATCCGGATGCACAGAAAAACGAGACTCGTCAGAAAACAGAATATTGCTCCATTCATTTCTCCTCCAGTTGACATGCTCGGTTGCCCACTCCCTGCGGTCGCGACGATGCCTTGATGTTAATCTAACACATACCATCGGTCGGCGAGCATACAGACCTACAGCATGGAGCCGGTTTCGGACAGTCTGAGTTGAAATCGTGGTGCCTGTAGCCGAGCGAAGGTGTTGTTGGAGAAGAGTAGCGTTCATGGTTCGGTGTCTCCGAGCTGTTAACGCTAAATACCGATCTTCATTGGGCGTTGTTGCCCGTCTACGACCTTCCCTGGTCTTCGGCCTGCACATCCACTCTCCAAAAAACGGTTCCAGATCCTGGAAATGACACTTTGTGACACTCCAATGGCTTGCGCTACTTCGGCTTGAGTTTGGCCCCCTTCTAACCTACCAACAATTCTCAAAGCTTCTGAATCTGTCAAATGACTTCGCTGAGACATCGTACTCATCGAAACAAAGCAATCACTGAATGTCGATCATCCTTGTCTTCATTCTCTTTTATCCAGTTGAAAGTCAAATTTCATTCGCTGCCGCTGAAGCGACGTTTTTGACGTCGAACTCAAAATTTGCATACTCCACAGTTTGAAAACCAGAAAAATTTGCATTTGTGATTATCTTCTTCTATTTTCGGCAAAAAAAATTTCGTTTCTATCTTTATTTTATATAAAACTTCAAATATCCTTTAATTGTTTTGAGCAGTGTATATGAAATCCTAATGAAACGCATTTTATGAAACGGAAGTATGAAACGCAAGTATGAATCGACTGATTAAACAACTGATTATATTTCACGGCGATTTCTCCTAAAATATGGAATACTTTGCGATGAAATTAACACCAAAAATCAATATTGATCCGCAGATTTCAAAACTGGTATTAAAATTTTTAAATTCGTATTAGTTTTCGAAATATTAATTTTTTTTCTAATTTTTTATACATTTTTCTAATGATGGCAACTCAAATTTTAATCATAACTGATATTTCTTTTAGTATTTCAGAAAGGGTTATTATTTTTTAATTAATTTGTGACCAGTTTGACCTCACTTGAATCTATGCTAAGAACAATGGGTTTTTTTTCAACGAAAAAAAATTTCGTTTATATCTTTATTTTATATAAAACTTCAAATATCCTTTAATTGTTTTGAGCAGTGTATTTTATTGGGTTGGCAACTATATTCCCGCAGTTTGTTTTAAGACGCTTTTTCTACCGGAATTTATATTCTGTTTTTTTGATCGAGTTACTTTATGTTAAAATTTCAGATCCTTAAAATGTAATTTCAACTATAAAATACCAAGTGGGTTAGCAACTAAGTTCCCGCCGTGTTTTTAAATACATTTTTTTTTCTTCCGAATCTACATTTTTTTTTGATCGAGTTAAATTTCATATCATTAATTCTTTGCATTCGTATGTCCAGTCTGACTGGACATCATCTTTCTTTGCAAAATTTGTTTTTGGCACCAGTAATAAAGGAAAATAAAATTTGCCTTATTTAATTATAGCATTTTTGAAGTTGTGTACTTGAAGGAAACTTCTTTTTAAAAGTGGTGTAAACCGAATAAAATTTGTGTAAGACACGGCCGAGTCGAAAGTGTTTAAATGGAATGTCAACCATGGAATGCCAACTGGGTTGGCAACTAAGTTTCGTCCTTTTTTTTATTATTATTTAAAAGTTTATTTTTCAATAAAAAATAACAAATAATTAATCAACAATGTATTCTCCCTTGTTGTTTACAACTTCTTCCCAACGTTCAACAAGATTTTCAATACCTCGTTGTTAGAAATCCCCCAGTTTCGACTCGAAAAATTCATCCAACCAAGCTCTCAATTCTGCATTAGTATTGAACGAACTCCGCGCATAGCATTTGATAGAGATCGAAAGAGGTGGAAATCCGTTGGTGCCAAATCGGGAGAGTACGGCGGATGCGGCAGCACTTCCCAGCCCTGTGTTCGAATGGCATCCTTGGTCATATTGGCGATATGAGGGCGGGCGTTGTCGTGCAGCAAAAGGACTCCATGCTACCGATTAGGTATTTTCTCTTGAATAGCCATGTTGACTCGTTCCATTTGTCGAACATAGAGTTCCACGTTGACTGTTTGGTTCCGTTCAAGCAATTCGTAATGAATAATCCCTTCCCAGTCCCACCATACACACAACATCGTTTTACGTGGATGAAGATCTTGTTTCACACGCGGTGTTGGTAATTTGCCGGGCTAAGCCATTCCTTGCGTTGCTTCATATTAACATACAGGCACCATTTTTCGTCGTCAGTAACGATTCGGTAAAGAAATCGTTGCTTGTTTCCATGAGCTGAGCGGTGACGAGCAAGCAAACCAGCGGAGATTATGGCTCGTTGATTTTTGTTGGTGTCACTTAAAGCATGCAGAACCCATGCTCCAAACTTCTGAAACTTTCCCATCGAGTGAAGATGCTTCTCTATAGCAGTGTGGGAGAATTTCATTTTCTCTGCGAGTCCTCTTGTCGTTTGACTCGAATTTTCGTGCAAAAGTTGGTTTAATCGCTCCTCATCGAATTCAACTGGATGGCCAGAACGAGGTGCGTCTTTGATGTCAAAATTTCCATTTTTGAACTTGGCATACCAATCATGGGTGGTCTATTCAGCTATGGCACTCTCGCCAATACACAGCACAAATATTGCGAGCAGCTTTTGCGGCCTTACAACCTTGATTAAATGCAAAGAGGAGGAGGTGTCTAAAATGCCCCTTTTTCTCAACTTGACACTCCATTTTATTGATCTGAATTTAACCCCTTAACGCTCGAATTAAATTACGGTTGAAAAATTCAAATTGCTTATTGGCACCGCTTTTATGAAAAAGAAATATTCACCTTTTGTAATGACAGGAAAAACGATACTAAAATATAGCCAATTTCACTATTTTATAAAACTGTTGGGAATCAAACAATTTGAGTAAACGACACAGCCCGGGAATATGACGGGAGCGAGAATTAAGGGGTTAAACAAAAATTAACTCTGTCCAAAAAAACAAAATACAGATTCCGGTAGAAAACTTCTATTTAAAAAAAACTGCGGGAACTTAGTTGCCAACCTAATAATTTAAATCAGAATTTATGAAATAATATTCGGCAGCCTTATAGGCCGAATATTTGGCTGCAACTTTGCCGAATATTCGATTTTCGGTTATTTGGCCAAACCACTATTCGTTGCATCACTTACGTATATATTTACTGTTAGAGAAAAAAAATCATGCCACCTTACTAACTGCCACAAATCATTGTTTTAAAAATGTTTGTTACCAATCAATTAATAACAAGATCTACTTATTATTAATATATTTAAATTTTGCGTAAGGGTTGTCTACGTATAGGAATTGTAACAAAATTCAAAATATTCATCACTAACACATAATTTTGATGTTATATTTAAATTCTTTGATAAATTTTGACTTTAGATACTGCATAATCGAGAAGTCAATCGGTATTACAACTTATAACAGAGATAGTAGTTTATAGAGGGAATGTGTATAGTCACACCCCAGATTTTTTCAAGAAAGTGCTGCACCCTTTTTACATTTTTACTTTAAAAAAAGCAGCGTATTATGCCCTTCCTCATTCAGAAGCATTGTGGCTGTACTGCATTTATGAACAAATTTGCAACTATAGTAAAGACTAACTCATGATTCTATCTTGAAAAAAGTGCCCTGATATTTATATATTAAAATTACCTTCTAATTTCAAAAGAATACCCTTAAAAAAATGGTACTTATCAATATAGAGGCCTTGGCAAAAGAAAAGAAATTCCCAATATATTTTCTGGCAACCTGTTCACTATTTCATAAATACAAGCAATTGTTTACAACATTTATACAATTTATTCAATAAAAAATGCCATTTATCTATTTTTATATAAAAACAGATGTAAATTGTATACAAAACCAATAATCTCTCTGTATAAATTATGGGTGCAAGATCTTCAGTCTCAAGTCTGATTCTAGCCTTGAAGAGATTTTTGACTGATAGAAAATTGTACTTTATATACTTAAGTAATAGCAATTTTGCTATCAAGCATTTTTAATCACTTTCTTTTAATGTAAAAATTTAATTTTTAATCATAACACAAGGCATAGAAATCATAGATTATAGTCCATTTCCCTTTGGTTATTCCTGATACTTGCAATGTTCTTTTTCTGTCTTGGCTTGGATGGACCAATTGCACCCATGATATAAATGTATATGTGTTAAAATTTATTTACAAACAAGCCTGAAAATTTATCACGGTTGTTTTTATGGCTGTTTATATCATTTGTCAGCCAGTCCTACTTTTTGAAAACCGAATAGAGTCCTATCAGTGGTGACGTCACAGGCAACTCAACTCCGCATATCAACCACAAATTGGTTCCAAACAAACAATAGAGTTCAGAGAAAGATAGAGAGGAAATGTGTTGGTTTGACGTGAAGCTTAAATTGCAACCGTGAATCAGTTAAAAGGGATCACAATTCGGCCCAAACACTTGCGGCTCGATTTGAAAACTTCTCCTAGTCCAATAAATTCAGCCCCAGTTACACGTGCTTGTCTTATTTTGAGCGATATTTGGCTTCATATTGAAAGCAATTTTGACAGTATAGCGCATCTCTAGTACATTCTGAACTCTATAAATTTGTTTGGAATTCATTTGCAGTTGATATGCGTAATTGAGTTGCCTGTGACGTCACACTGATCGGGTCTATTGCGCCAAATTTTTCACAAAAATGCCAAGGTCTCTATAATGGAAAAGTACAAAAATGCCTTTACAAATCTTTAAAAGGTGTCCTTAAGAATCTTAAGGTGCGTTTTCACTGGTCGTCCTAACGGCCTAAAAAACCCTAGCGATCCAAAACCTTAACCCAAGAACGTTTTCACTGGTTACAGCTAAACCCTTACGCCAACCAATCAAAGGCAAGTTTTTATTGCGCAAGCGTCTACTTTACGGCTTCTATATCGAGCTTAAGCTCCGATAATCAATCAATCAATCAACTGTTAATTATAAACAAATAATTGTTGGCTGCACTTATCATGTTTAATAGTAAATATTTTGTATAAAAAATAATCGAAAGTTTTGATTGGTTTTCTCCACTAAAGATTTATTACCTGTGGCTAAAAGAAAAATGCCTTAAAATTCATTTTATTACTTTATAATTAAATTCCTAAAAATATTAATTATTGTCAACATAAGCACACAGGTGTACGTCACTTTTGAAAAAAACAATTATAAAATCCCATCTTGACATACTTAAAGAAAATTCAATAAAAGAGAGTAAAAAGAAAAAACAAATTCATAGGTTTAATGAAAATACAGCCTATACTTATTTTGGTACTTTTCGGTTAGCCGGGCGCCAGTGTTATATATACATATAAATATACATACACTACTATATCTATACATATATTGTATGTATACCAGGGCCGAAACTAAGGGGGGGGCAGAGGGGGCAAGTGCCCCGGGCGCCGCTTTAACAGAAGGTGAAGAGGGCGCCAAAATGAAGATTTTGTTTGACGTTTAATAGAAGAATGTATATGTATACGAAATTTGTATAAAAATCTTTCGCAGCCGGAAAATTTAAAAGGAAAACTGAACCAAATGCATTAAACTTAACAAATAGTTAAAAAGATTCATCTACAATACAAAATTGCGAATGAATAAGAAAAAAGAAAGTTTGTCCTCTAAGGCTTTTTTCATTCTCCCATTCCAAAAGTATCATGTCAATGCCTTTGCCTTTTATCTTTTAAATCACTTCCTGTGTAGGAAAATCACTACCGTTTTTCAAGGTCATTCTCTATTGTGGTACACTGTCTACTGCGGATAACTACCAAACGAGAAGCGACCCCTCAGTCTGACTTTTCTATTAGATAAAAAAAATTCCATGAAAGCTGTTTTTTTTTCGCTGAGCAGCGTTGAGCTTCCTTTCTTTTTTTTCCGTCTTGCCATGGTCGATGACTGCCCAGGACAATAAAAACAAAGGAGAGGGGGAATGCACAAAGTAAAATTCTTAGTGAAAACTTTTTCTTTTTTAGATAATTAGCCTATACAAAAAAATAATAAAATAAAATAAAAAATTAAAATGCAGTTCGATTCCTTTTGATTCCGTTTTCAAGGTTTTAATGAATCAATGTTTGACAAAGCTGATTACGTAGTTCAGTTTTATATATTTTAAATTTAAAAATAAGTTGTATATTAGATACTTAGTAAAATTCTTTTTGTAAATTTACTTTGTGGGGAAGAGAGGGGGGGCGCCAAAATCCATGTTTGCCCCGGGCGCCAGTAAGGCTAGTTTCGGCCCTGATGTATACACACACATATATATATATATGTATATATAACACTGGCGCCCGGTTAACCGAAAAGTACCCTTATTTTTAAAAATACAAAGTGAGGGGGGGGGCTCCTAAACATTTTGTGAATATGAAGGAAAATAAAAATAAAAGGTATTTCCTCATTATAGCGGCCCTCGCAATTACGCCAAGGTTGTAGTTTCGAGTTTGCCAAGCTTATATTTACATTTAAAATTTAAATATCATAAAACATAAATAAGATTTTACAATTGTAAACAGGGTTGTAGTGGAGGGTAAACACTGCACACCTTTTGGATTTTTTTAAGAAATACCGTATACTCTCTGCCTTGAACGTATACCCTCTGGTTTGTTTACGACTACATCACTGGTTGTATATATGAGATAACTTAGCAATTATCTTGGTTGCCGCTATAGAGTAAAATATTAAAAATTTGATTTTTTTTTTTTAAATCTTTAAAATAGTACTCAGGACCAAAGCTACCCAAAGACAGACTTCTAAAAGGATGTTATTGTGTCAAACTGAATGTTCGCTAACCCTTTTAACAGAAATAAAGGCCCTGCTTTTATGTACAAGTTAATCTTTCAATTGGCACACTAATTTTTAATAAAAGTAGTCACATGTCGTACTTTTTATGCACAGAATAGTTACTCATTATCTAAAAATAATATATTTCCTCTTCGATGAAGAGGATATCCAACCTAAAGAAACCTTTTAACCTTTGCCTACAGTATTAAATAGCTTTATCCATTATAGGAAAATTAAAAAAATATATTTATTGAACTTGTGCTTTGTTCTAAGGTGTCCCATCTGGTGGGACACCTTGGGACAGTTAAAAATAGATGTGAAAAGTTCAATAATTGAATTACAATATACATGGAATTGTTTATTCAGGAAATGAAATTTATTTAATCTGTCAAAGATAACTAATGTAAATTTTCTAAATTTTAGGGATGCAAGGAATATGCGGCCTTTGTATTCCTTTCCAGTTCTTTTTTTTATGCTCCCAATTCGAAGGAATGTTCTTTTTATTTGCTGAAGCATATTCATAAGCAAGGGTACGCGAATCATTAATTGTTGCCCATAGTGATATTTCGAAGCTTGTAAAATGTAGTCTATCAACTTTCTTTCCTCATCATCGGTGAATGTTTTTCGACTTTGTATCTTTGATATATACTAGAAGTTAAAATTTGGCTGTTCACATTTTTAAAAAGTACTAACATGATAATTCAGAGTGGTCTTACTAACATTGTAAACTGTAGCAGCTTTCCTAAAAGACATTTCACTTGATAAAATTTTTGCAGCAGCTTTCTGAATATTGTCAGCATGAATTGCTGCTTTTTTTATTTTATTTTATTTTTTAAATTCTAAATTTTTATCCTTGCCATTGTTAAGCGCAATGAGTTCCTAAAGGAAGAAATAATAACTATTAATAAATACATGTTATGTAGATTAAATTAAAAATGTTTTAAACACAATATCTTCTTGGTAAAATATTTCGAATAAAAGTTCACTAGGCATATCTTGTATCCCAAGGTGTATCATATAGGAGAGACTGGGACACAGTAGACCAATTTTGCAATTTACATTTTTCTTTTTTTTTTACATTCCTCAGACTTTTTTTCAGAACATAGTTTCAAATACATTTTTCAAAAAACAATTATTTGTATAGGTTCATAAAGTGGACCAGTGTGCCCTGGAAGCGGGATACACTGGTCCACCCACTGGAACACAGTGGTCCACTATTAAGTATCATTTGAAATACAAAATAAATTTATTTTTTATTAATCTAATCCCTCTTTATTTTCCCTTTACTTCCAAAATAACATAATTAAGAAAAATTATATATCATTAAGTAAAATTATAAAAAAAAATATTAAGTCATCACACATTAAAATTTGCAAATGAAACTCCAAAATACTTATGAGCCTGAAATGTTCCTGAAGTACTTTTGGGTCTGAGGGCTATTTTACGATAACACTCATATAAACAACAGATTAACAACCGTAAAGTTTTGATTCCAAATTTGGTTTATGTTACATCTAAAATGAGTAATAAAATTTCAGAACCTGCCAGAAACTCTTTTTGTAATAACAGGCTACAGTCAATAGGATACTTTTATATTTTTTAAAAGCAGTAAATCCAAATCAAAATATTTCTTACTATATTAAAAAATTGACATTTTTCTTTGTTTATTTTATTTTGCAGTTAAAACTTTAATTACTTTAAAACAATATTTTTTTGTAGAGAATAAACGATTATTAAATATTTTGAAAATTCTGCATTACAGTAGAGATGGGAAATAGAGATAATTTTGGCTAACAGGTTCCATTGTTTCACACTTGCACAGGTAACAGGTTCCAACAACCTGTTATTTTTGTAACATATAACTAATCGCTGCATATGATGTCAATGGATGTTTTAATTTGAAGATATTTAAACAAAATGTTTGAAATAATTTTGGGACTAAGTATTTATAGTTGCTATTTTCTATTGAAATGAATCCACACCATTAAATCCGTTTGTGGTTATAAACTTAATTTTTGTGAGACAAAAGTTTACCTAGTTATGATGCTTTGGGTTTCATCCATTGTCAGTTTTTTCTGGCACTAAAAACACATTTTTCCCATTTAGTGTGATTGAAACGTTGAAAATTCACAAAATTCAAAGTATCATAACTCAGTAAGTTTTGATCATAGAAGAATATTTTGCTGTTTTACTAAGAACATGGAGAAACTTTTTCAAAATAAAACTTACGGGACCCAGATTATGTATAAAATTTGTAATTTCTTAACTATTTAAAAATTAATTATTTTAACATTAAGCGATTTTTATATGATGCAGAACAAAATTTAAAAGATTTTTGTAATTGGAACCACACTTCTAAAACTAACAGTTATTAACTGTTGGTAAACAATAATAACAGATATCCTGTATAAAAATAAACACACAGTTTTAAACGTTTGTTAAAAGAGAGAAATTTTATACCCCGACTTCATTGCAGCCATATCTATCAATGCATATTTAAAGTGAATACCACAAGAACACATAAATATTATTTATACACTTTTAATCAAATACAGTTCATTTAAACAAATTTTTTATGCAAAAATATCATCAAACTAGCAGCTAAAGCAACTAGCAAATTAGAAGAATGTAAGACATGCATACATATACAGAAATTAATTTTTGAAAATCAAATATTATTTACAAATGAATAACCAACTAGCTAAGAAATTTAAGTATACTTGTTTGAAACCATTAGACAAGAACCGAAATAATTATGCTACTGTACCATCTAGATATTTATTACAGGATGCTAATTATGAAAAAATGCTTATTGGAATAAGTTTATTGTATGATATTTTAATAACAATACTGCAACACAGTTCTTTTGTTTACATTAAATTTTCATCAAGTTTTAGGATAAAGTAGTAATATAGATTCACAAAAGGCAAGCCTCAACATTTTAAATCAAAATATCTTAAGCATAATTATATTTAAAAAAAATAAAAGCACTCTAAACATATTAATATTTAAAAAAATGAAAGGCAAAATATAATACAAAAATAAATAAATATTTGATTCAAATGGTAAATGCTGATTTTTTACTAAAGTACTACTCAAAATCAAATATGGGAACTGAAAATAGCTGATTATATATATTTATTAAAATAGTATATAATTTGTAATGGCACAGATGTCATATACATATATTGGTGCGATTGTTTTCCGACGCCAATTTGGCGAAAACATCAACAGCATAAACAATAACATCCGGGTTACCATATCAAGCCAAATAATGACACCTTGGTGCCAATATCCACCGCACCCGTTGCGTATATGACATTGGCGTTAGAAAAAAATCGCGCCAATATGGGACATATATGACATCTGTGCCATTGTAACATTAAGAAAAATGTCATAAAAGAATTTTACCCCTAAGCAATGATTCATAAAATTACACATGCTTCTACTTAAATTAGGCCTAAATTCCATCAACTGTCAGAAGACTTTAACAAAACTACATTTAAATACAAAAACAGTTATATTAATCCTTTAAACGTTGCAGAAATTTGTCCTACCTGCACATACTTAAAATTGCTCTGGTGGACATTAAAATCTTTCTGCAGAAGATTAAGTTTTTTATACACATAATACATAAAAGATCCATCTCTTATTATAAAAATGTTTCTGTCATAATTTTAATTTTTGAAAGATTATCTTATCATTAATTTTTTAAACATTATTTGCAACGGGCGGTTTGTTTATTTAGGTTAATACAGTGGGACAGTTTATTTAAGTATGCAATGTTGTTTCAGTGTTGTTGTTGACTGTTTATTTAGGTTTTTTTTTCTTTTGCACGTTACATGCTTTAGAAAATCACTGTTTTCAATCTAATTTTTAAAAATTTCCTAAAGATAGACAAGGACTTCTCATTTAATTTTTTTTTGGCATTCATAATTGTTAACAAAACAATAAGATAAAAAGCAATCGAAGAGTCAAAATTTAACAAGTTTCAGTTTCGATCGATACTCAATTTTAAATCATAGGTACCAACTGTATCATGTAACTGCTCTGATGACAATAAATATAATTAACATAAGGAAAAAATACCACTTTGTCGTCTTAAAACAACAAACTCTTTATCTTTTAAAAATGCTTTTTTTTTTCATTTTACTTTCAAAAATACTTAGTCTTATATGAATATAAACAACAAACCTTTTTTGCATCTTTTAAGTAAGAAAACTCTATAAAAAGAAAAAATCTTTAAAAAAGAAAACTCTAAAAAATTTTATTATCTAAAAACATATCTCCCCCCCCCCTTTTTTTTTCATCTTGTAAAATAAAATCAAATAGAAAAAATTGCTCTGGTAACAAACAAGATAGGGATATATGTAAGCCTGGCCCACACTTTTTTTTATTTAGCAGCAGATTTTATTTATGCCCCAGACTGAAACATATAAATGTTTATTTCACATTATATTTACAATTTTACTTATGGGTATTTTAAAATATTTTCAGCTAAATAATTTTTGTACTTACTTTTCTTATTGTGTTCTCATAGCTTGTAGTGTATGTAACATGTTATTTTTGGAAAATGAAATTTAATGAGTAATGAAATTAAAAAAAAAAAACTAGTTTGTAGGGAGCACAAATATTATTTTCGATGTTACTTTAATAAACTTACTTTATTGTCTCCTCTTTTGACATAGAAGTGGGAGTCCTGCCATACTCACAAATTTTTTTAAATCTTCTGTTTTGAAATCTTCCAATGCAAAGATGAATCCACAATCCTTATAAAAGTAGCATACAGCCCAAGCTCCAAGGGCACGAAAGAAATTCCAGTTGCTTGCAGACGATCACTAATGGTAGTCACTTATTATACAATAAAACTACACACCTGTGATTTTCTGAAAGCATTCAAATTTGAAGATCTATCTCTATCCCGGCACCAGCTGATCCGCCAAACGCTTACCTCCACTGGTATACTTCGTATTGATTGATATATACAATTTCTGGATGTAACGTCAAAAATAATATTGATGCTCTTTACAAACTAGTTTTTTTTATTATATTACTCGTAAAATTATATTTTCCAAAAAATAACATATTACACAACAAACAATGACAAAACTAGGGCCTACTACAGTTTCATTACTTCTAACATACTATTTTGACCATTGAATTTATATATATCATGAATTCACGATTTGTCTAAAACTTTAATATACACTCAAACATATAGACTGAAATCAAAGAATCTTCCACAGAGAGCATTTTATTTTTTGATAATGAATTCTATTTTCAAAAATAGTAAGAATAATAAGTAAATGCTTTTTGAAAAAATAAATAAATGAATAAATAATTTTTTTACTTTAATAGATAAATAGGTACATTTAAACTGATGATCTATGCTGTAAGATAAATCTGTAGCTATACTTGGAAAAGAAATGCACTTAAATAACAATTTAAACAAAATTTTATAAATATATATTTCAACTAGAGAATCTCCTATTATTTTGGTATGATTTAATTTAAAATTCATTGAATAGGCGTTTATTACTGTCTATCGAATTGGAATGGTAATGTGTACAAATTCTTCGAAATGAGCACATAGAAAAGCTACACATGGTTTGAATATCTTTCAATTAATTTAAACTTCATACAAAATTATAAATCTTCATAAAAGTTTCAGCATTAATTTTAACAACAAAAAGAAAGAGAACACATCTGCAGGTGAAATGTATTAAAAATAAAATAAATAAGTACATCAGCAGTGTTTTCTTTACATGACAAAGTTCACAAGTAAGTATCTGAAAAGGAGTAAAGAGCAAACTGTTTTTCAATCGGATCTTTCTTGCTTAAAAGTATAGGTGAAAATTGGCGGTCGCCACTCGCCACGTGGCGATTAAAAAATCGGTCATCGATCGCCACCTTAGTCGCCATCGCCAAGTGGCAATAAAAATCTATTATCGATTGCCAAGTGAAATATAGCTTTTTTCATAGAAATATGCATCTCTACTTTGGTTACATCTATTAGCAAACTGGTTAATTCTTTTTCTTACCTGGATGCAAGCAGATTACAACGATTTAGCTGTATTTTCAATATTTCAGCTTTTCGCCATTGCTCTTCAGTTGGATTATTTTTTTCAAGAAATACAGTTATTCTACAAAATATATTCATCAGCTTTGATTGCACATGCATTTCAAATAATTTATTCCTTTTTTTTTTTCACTGGATGCAAGTGGATTTTAAGGACATTGCAGTATTTTCAATATTTCGACTCCTGCCACATGCTCACCAGTTTGATTATTTTTCTTCAATGGATAGTGTTTAATCCTGCGGAATACACTCATCAGCTTAGATTTCAGCTGTATGTAATGTGTATAGTATGTTAATAACACATTTACTAATTAAATAAAATCCAAATAACATTTTATTTTACTTTGATTATTTTTTTATTGTATACGCCTAACTGTTGGAATTTTGATTTAGTTATGTTTTATATAAAGAAAATAATAGTAATTTAAATTGATAATTATGTTTATGAACATATACAAATAATCTAAAAATATATTCTAAAAAAAAAATAATAATAATGTAACAGATTCTGTGGTTTTAAAGTAATTTTTTTTTTAATTTTGACTGCTTCCCAATTCTTATCATGAATAGTTAGCTGGTATAAAACTCTGACTTATAGAAAAATATGTATATATACAACAATTATAGTTTATGCAGATGTCAAGAAAGTTTTAAACATTATAGTGCCTACTTACTTTTAAAAGTGGCCACTAATGAAACTGAGTCTACCGGCCACTGGCTACTAACTCAATTTCCCAGTTTTCATCTATACTTAAAAGGGAACAGGAAAATTCAATGGCTTGTTTATTTTATAGAAATTTTGTTTACATGCTCGCTTAAAAATGCATAATCAAGTACTTACTATTAGCAAAACTGGATTGAAGTTTGCCTGTAACTAATTTTCCATTTAAATAACAATGGGCTACAGTAAACAATATCCTTCTTAACACTTACAATTATTTTAAGTGAGTAAAGGGAAATTTAAATCTAAATTGATCAGAAATACCCTATCAAGTAACCTAATATAATCAATGAAGCAATTCATTTTAAGAAACAAATATTCTTAAAAAATACTTTTATTCTTTGTATGCTATTAACGCTCAATAAAAATAAAATGATTTTGAGAACTGGACATATCTTTATCCTTATATCTGAAACAAAATCCTTAAACGAACTATATAATTAGTATTCTAATATTAATAAAATGCATCTGAATGATTACCAAAAATAGCGATCATATACAATCCATATGGATTACCCACAATTTATTAAATTTAAAGACAATAATAAAAGAGGATATTTATCCAACATGTTAATAAAATTTACCATTTTGCTTCAATCACAAAAAATAGATTATTCTTTGACGTAAAAACAGAATAATTAAAAAATATGTATCACTTGGAAAACTGACAACACCACCATTATTATCAAAATACTCTATTTTAATTGGCTGCGCTTGGCTAAGCCGTGCTTAGGATTGATCACGAATCAAACCTACAAAATCGCGTTCTAACGACCTAAAATCTTGTGCTTAGGTAAAAAGTTAGGTAAGTTATACCTTGGGTAGACCAGTGAAAACGCACCTTAAGACGTGCTGATGTAGGCTTGTTATGTTTCAGAATGACGTTCGCATTATAAATTAGGCATGATTATGAATACTGAAAAAAAAACTCTGGCGTTTTATAAATTTCTAACTTTCTTTATAGTAAAAAGAACTGTAGGAAAATCTAAACACAGTTTGGCTTTCCTCATCAGCTTTATAAATAAATCTGCATTAGATTGTATTAAATGTATTCTTTCATGCAACATTTCAAATTTTATAAATAATTTTGAAATGTGTATACAATTTTATTTATTTTGCAGGTACACGTGTTTGTGAAGTCTCTTCTGAAAATACAGTGAAAGTGCATATCAAGATAAATCATGGCTAAAGTCTGTATTATTGCTTTCCAGTCGATAAATTATTTCATCTGATAGTAAAGATTAGCTTTTGATAAAAACAATGAAATTTGTATCTTAGCATATAAGACCAGATCTGATAGTTAAAACTTAACAGACAAGTAAAGGGTAGATGCAAAGTCTATCTACAATCATATCTTGACTTCTAAAACAGTAAATTATTCTAAATACGAAGTAATATTATAAAATATACGCATTGTCAATATATACTTTGATATTTCTGTTACCGCATCTTGCAATTAAACGTACGGTTAAGTATAGTATGGATTCCAATTCGAGCAATCAGGTGCCTAGTCCTAAGCGGTTAAAAACATTAGCTTCTGAAGTAAGGTATCCCACAGGGAATAACATACTTCACCAGTTTGTTCTAGATAATTCTGATCCGAATAATTCGGTTAGTCAAAACTGTATAAACGCTGTGCTGGTGGCAATGAATGGTAGTGGAGTAGATGTAAACGCACTAAATGGTGACGGGTGTAGTGCACTTCATTTGGCAGTAAAAAAGAATAACCTTTTAATGGTGAAAAAGTTACTCTCTTGCCTTGTAAATATTGATGTAAATGCAAAATGTAAAGACTTTCGTGCAACTGCTTTACACTTGGCAATAGATTTAGGTCATTTATCTATAATTCAAGAATTATTGAATAATGGGGCTGATGCAAATATAAAAGATAGACATGATCGTACCCCTTTGTATTTTGCAATAAAGTCAGGTAGTCTAGATATAGTAAAATTATTAGTAAGTAAAGGTGCCAATGTAGATGAAATAAATAGACAGAGGGGGGCTCTTCATTGTGCAGCAAGATCAGGTAATATAGAAGTTGTAAAATTTTTAGTAAGCAATGGTGCGTA
The DNA here is from genome assembly GCA_963932465.1 of Maratus speciosus. NCBI lineage: Eukaryota > Metazoa > Arthropoda > Arachnida > Araneae > Salticidae > Maratus > Maratus speciosus. The sequence goes on from OZ010798.1 coordinate 39,838,149, forward strand.
TGTAAATGCTAAAGATCAACATGGATTGACTCCACTTCATGATGCAGCGCGTTCAGGTGATTTAGCCACTGTAGAGTTTTTAGTAAGCCAGGGTGCGGATATAAATGTTATACCAAAATGTGGATCGACTCCTCTTTATTTTGCAACAAAATCAGGTGATTTAGCCACTGTAATATTTCTAGTAAGCCGGGGTGCTGACGTGAATGCTATAACTAAATCTGGATTGACTCCTCTTCATGGTGCAGCAGGATCAGGTAATTTAGAAGTTGTAAAATTTCTTGTAAGCATTGGTGCTGATGTGAAAGCTAAAGATGAACATAGATCAACTCCTCTTCATGAGGCAGCACTTTCCGGTGATTTAGCCACTGTAGAATTTTTAGTAGGCCAGGGTGCTGACATAAATGCTATTAATATATTTAGAATGACTCCTCTTCTAGCTGCAACAAGATCAGGTAATTTAGATATTGTTAAATTCTTATTAGATAGGGGTGTAAATGTTAATATTGAAAATCGTGATGAAGTAATTATTTTGGCAGCAGAATCAGACGATTTGGGAACTGTACAGTTTTTAATTGATAAAGGAGCTGATGTAAATGCTACAGATAAAAGTGATAATAGATCCCTGCTGCATTATGCAGTAAACAAAAAAAATTTTGATGCTATAAAATTTTTAGTAAATAAAGGCGCTGATTTGCATGCTATAGATGACTTCAAAAGAACCCCACTGCATTATGCAATATATAGTTCTAATTTAGATACTATAAAATTTTTAGTAGACAAAGACGATGATCTGAATGCTATAAATGCATACTGCGAAAGCGCGCTGAATTTTGCAATACACGTAAATAATTTAGAAGCTATAAAATATTTAGTAGACAAAGGTGCTGATGTGTATGAAAGAAATCAATACCACGAAACCCTGCTGGATCTTGCATTATACAACAACAATTCAGAAGCTATACAAGTTTTATTAAACAAACGCGCTCATTTGCCTGCTGTATGTTGCAAAACCTTTCTGCATTGTGCAGTGGATAACGAAGATATAGAATGTACAAAAGTATTAATAAGCAAAGGCGTTAATCTGAATCTTACGTGTAGAAAAGGTAAAACAGTGCTTCATAAAGCAGTAACAAACAGTTCTACAAATTTTGTTGCAATGTTAATAGAAATAGGAGCTGATGTGAATGCTAGGGATACATATGAGGGATTTACACCGCTTCATCAGCTTCTACATCATCTTTTGGAGAAAATAAAGCTTAATTCGCAAAATGATGATGATGATGCTTACAAAGAAGATACTGATGTGGATTTTATGAATATTAAATTACTACTAGAATGCAATGCTGATGTGAATATTGAAGATGAGCGTGAAGAAACCCCTCTCTGTTGTGCAATGCGATCAGGCAATAATAAAATTATTAAATTGTTTTCAGAAAGTGCAGTTGATTTGAAGAATATTAAAGATAAATATGGAATAACCCCTCTCTGTTATGCAGTAAGATCAGGCTCCTCTGATGTTATTAAATGCTTTTTAGCAAAAGGAGCTGATGTGAATGTCAGAAATAAAGATAATAAAACTCCTCTGTGGCATGCAATATATTTCGGAAACTCTGACATTGTTAAATTGTTCTTGGAAAGGGAAATTGATCTGAATGCCAAAGATTGCAATGGTGATACCCTACTTCACCATGCATGCAACAGCAATGACAAATTAGATATTGAAATGTTACTAACAAAAGGTTGTGATGTGAATGCTAAAAATAAATTCGGTGAAACGCCACTTCATGCTGCGGCGTATAATAAGGATTCAAATTATTGTCGGTTGTTACTGGAAAGAGGTGCAAGTGTGCATACTGCAGATGTAGACCGATGGACTCCACTTCATTCTGCAGCATATAAAGGTCATGTAGAAGTGATCAGAGCATTACTGGATAAAGGTGCTGATAAGAATGCTATAAATAAAGATGGCAAGACGCCTGTTGATTTAGCCAAAGATAATAACCACCAGTTATGCATTGATGCTTTACATTAGACACAAAAATGTAAAAAACTCTAAAAAAATATGAGTAAATCAGGAATTTTCAGTGGAGAGCTATGCTGAAACTTGGAGAAAAGAGGTGTAGCAACCTCTACGAATCATAGAGTTTTAAAAAACCTAGAGCAAACTGACAAATAATTAGGCAATGAAAAATATCACGTCCAAAATTCTTCAATGCAAAGCGATTACCTTGTAGCACTTGGTAAATATCTTAAAACACAAAATCCTTTATTAATGCTTTATTTACTCTTCTTTTTTTCAATTACTTTTTAATGAAGTTTTAGGAAGTTTCTTTTACATCATGTATTGTGTTTTACACGAGTTTTTGTAACAATTTGTTCTGACGACGTGTAATTTGAATATTAGTATGTCTTTAATAAAGTAGATTAACTTAACATTCTACTCACTTTCCCTTTCAGTTCTTTGTGTTTCTTTTTTATATTTTGTAATTAAACATCATATCAAATCGACAAAGCATCATAGCGTCTTTTTCAGGAAACAAGTCAGGATACTTTTGGCCCCCTCATACCTTTAGCTGTTGTTTTCCAGAAACCTGAAACTCCATATATCGCTAGAGTACTTTGTGAATGGAACTGAATATTCAAATTTTGCGTTTTCATCTTTTCTAGTTCAAAGGGTGTATGAACTGAAAGTTTCGATTTTTAGACACTGACTGACTCATTCGACAATCATCATCAGTGTGAGGTACATCTTCAGGGTTAGGGAATTGACTGTTGACCTGGAAATATCAGGGAAAATCACACTCAATCTTGGAAATTCATTGAAACAAATTTTAATATTCATTACTTTTGTGGTAATATGGCATGGAATTTTTTTTTCAACTGTAGGGCTCAGCTCGTGCTCAAAAAGAGCTCGGCTCGATTTTTATACCAGTGTTCAGGCTCATGATGAAAATTTTATTTATTCACAAATTGAGAAAAAGAAAAAAAAGTTTGTTGTTTGAAAAAGTAGAATGCAGTCTAATATTTTAAAGTGTTTTACAATCCTTGAAAATTTTGAAGTAAACAGAATTGTTATTAATATGATATAAAGAGAAATATTATATCTGATTTTGAAGTCTTTGGTCAGTCAGTGTTAGTAACATAAAGAAACTGTGGGATATCCTTTTTTATCCTCTCTTTCTGTTTGCAGTCTTTTTCCAGATTTATTGGAAAACAAAACAACAGAACTCATAGCTCTCTGCTATAGTTGTGTAATAATATTTTTAAAGAATGAGAATATTGATTTTTGCCAGTAGTTAGATTTAAAAAACAAATTTGGCATTTTAAGCCGATTTTCAGTAATATAAAGGATGAAAAAGTTCACATACATGGTGTGTTCACAAAGTTTCAAGACTGGTCTGATAATTCAAAATTTATTAAACATTTTTGTACCATGAACGAAAATTCTTCGAAATATGACCCTTGGGCATGAACACACCGCTGCCAGCGTTTTTTTCGTTGTTCATAGGCCCCATAGAAGTCTTCGTACGGAAGGTTGTTAAGGGACTTCGTCGAAGCTGCCTGGATCGCTGGAATCGGGTCGAATCGCTTCCCTTTCAGGTCTTTTTTGACCCGGGAGAACCAAAAAATGTTGCTGGGACCGAAGTCGGGGCTATAAGGGACTTGCAGCAGTATTGCTACGTTAAATGTAGCCAAAACTGATGGAGAGCTCTAGAGAAAAACTGACCTGACCTGTAGAGTCCGCCCAGACATCAGAAACGATTGGATTGTTACCCACGACAATGCATCCTCTCACACGTCGCTCGCCGCCGCCGAAGTTTTGGCTATCGTTAACATGGCAATACCGCCGCAAACCACCTACAGGCCCGACCTTGCTCCCAGGACTGTTTTTTTCCCTGGATCAAAAAAGACCGGAAAGGGAGGCGATTTTTCAGGATTCCAGCGATCCAGGCAGCTTCGACGATGCCCCTTAACAACCTTTCCTGCGAAGACTTCTATGGGGCCTAAGAACAATGGAAAAAAATGGTGGCAACGGTGTGTTGATGCCCAAGGGTCATATTTCAAAGAATTTTAGTCCGCGGTACAAAAATGTTTAATTAATTTTGAATTATCAGATCAGTCTTGAAACTTTGTGAACACACCATGTAAGAGAGTTTTTAAGATTTTTTTTCTGTGTTAGAAGAGACTTAAATTAGAACATTAATCTTGAAACATTTTTTAAGTATTAACAATTTTTTGCTATGTACAGGGTCTGTCCAGGAATTAATGAGACTGAATTTTTCGTGCCCAAGCGGAAGGCCGAAGAGGCAGAGTTTGCGGGCGATCCGTGCGGCGGGGGGCTGTCAGCTACAGAGTCTGGCGAAAGTTTGAGCAGCGATACGCCATAAAAGTTTGTGTAAAACTATACAAATCGGCTACTGAGACACTTGCAATGTTATAAGAAGCGTACAGGAAGGATTCTTTGTCTTAGCTTCAAATGTTTAGGTTGCACAGAGCTTTCAAAGACGGAAGAGAGGACGTCGATGACGAACAACGCGCTGGGAGTCTATCAAGTTCTCTAACTTCAGATAATGTGGCTAAAATTAAAGCGAATTTCGACACTGATTGTCGGATGAGCGTCCGAATGACTGCGGAGACGTTGGGACTTACAAAACGTTCTGAGCAGTATTCCTGTTGAAGACTGCCAGTTTGGCATAAATGGGTGGCAGAGTCGTTGGCAGTGGTGTATTAATGCAGGGGGAGGCTATTTTGAGGAATAATGAGTGTGTGTAAAATTATCTTTAAAAAAAACGATTTCTATGGAATCAGTCTCATTACTTTCTGGACAGACCCTGTACTTTCGGTTTCAGGCGTTGGCTTAAAAAGAAGAGCCCGATCTCATCTCTAGTGCATATATAAGTAAATATTGGATTCTATGTTCCTGATACAAATCTGTAAAAAATTTTGATATAAGAGTAGTTCACTGATAATAGAAAATTTTATATTATATTCTTGGCTACCTCTTCTATATGAATAACTGAAGTCAATTATTTTTAAATTTTTTGTTAACATTTCTGTTTAAGTACTGCATACCACATTGTACCCAAGTTTGAATAAAAAAAGAATTTTAATAATTTCAATATCTGAAATAATTGTAAAGTTGTGAATGTCATTACCAAGGCTTGTCATCAAACTTCAAACTTTTTAACTGAAACCTCTATTTTTAAGATTTGAAATAAATGCAATGATTATACATATAACTATATGGGTATATTTCATGGGTATACGTCTCTATTTTTTATACATTTGACATTTTAGTCAAAACGAAAAAAAATCTATTAATTATCCATTTAAAATTTGTCCTTTAGCCGTTAACGTGATTGACAGTAATTTTTCTTTTAGCTCCCTACTGGCTAGTTCCATGGGTTTCTGTAGTGTAAGTCACATAGCTAATAACTGCTATGCTTGATGGCCGCCGTTATTTTCGTAAAGTTTGCAAGTTTCCAACTAGCAATAGTCACGCCTCGGAAGAACCTCATTGGCTATGACACTGCACTAAAACTCAAAAGCATTTGCTGGGTTTCCCTTTGTGGCCATCCTAGCCTTATTCAAGTATTGAGATATCTCCGATAAAATAAGTCATATTTTTCCGCTTTAAAATACTTGTAAACAAAAACCGTAGCATGTGACTTACACTACAAGTACTCGTGGAAATAACCTACTAGATTCGTCTTGAATAAAACATTTTGGAATGTACAGTACCACACATTCTTAAGAGCAGTAATGTCTTAACCCGCTAATTCCCACTAAAAGAAATTGCTGTCGGAAAAAATTTTTTTTACTCTTATTTATGTCATTGTGGATCAAATAAACTAAAAATGTGAAAAAATGCGATTTTATTATAGTTTATAGGATTCGTGTATTGTATCATATATGCTACCTTGGGCAGGTTAAGATGAAATATGAAGTATTTTACCATATTTGAAACGTATTTTGTTTTGTGAAAATAATTACATTTTTACATGTTGTACGACCTAAAACAATTATTTTCTTTGTTTATCCAGGAGCCGTTCAGTGCACAAATCGATTAATTATATCAAATGAAAATGTTCAGTATAAACAGTTGAAGTTATTGTACTATAAAAATAATTTATCCATGTAATATTTTTTCTCGGAATATTTTGATTGAACTCATTAATTTTCTGTTAATCAAGGGTATCCTTTTATCACTGTATAAATATGGGACATTCTCACAATCTTTTGACTTTTATGTCCCTGAATAATAATTTTTATTTTAATACATTTTTTGAGTTTTATTTATTTCATATACTGGGGAACATCCCATTGCATGATTGCATAACAATATTAACGAGATAAATACGTTTTGGACGATGTTGGGGGTCCAAATACCAGGAAAACTCCTATACCGTCCCGTGTCCCTGATGCTGATTTTTAAGTTTGAAACTGTCTTTATAAAATTGTTTCAATAAAAGTAATTCAATGTAATTTTTTTCCGAAACTGAGACAAGCAAAAAATTAACCTGCACACATTTTTACGGTTGATATTATTTTTTGAACTCTGTCCCTGGGTTTTTCATCCTTACCGTCCCTCTTGCTAAACTTATACAGAAAATCACTTCAGATGCAGCCACAGAGTTTTTTTCAAGTTTTTTCTCATGCAGAAGTATGCTACAGAAAGAATGTATAAAATCCTTTGACAGGAAATTTATTACACAATTTAAATCAGCATTTAAATATCAATTTCAAGCATCGTGGCTTTATTGGTAGTCTCACCGTCCCGAAGGTTTATTCCTGCACTTTTAGAGGTAAATTAAAAAAAATTATTTAATCCAATGTAAACAACTGTTTCTAAAAATTAATGAACATTGTGGCTATCACTTAGTCTTAACATGATTTGTCTAAAAATAGGTGGTAATTTTTCTTACCGTTCCAATTCTTACCATCCCTTTTTTTTCCTATACCGTCCCCTTTTTTTACCTTACCGTCTCTTTAACACCCCTTTAAGAAAATATTATAGAAAAATTCTGTATTAAAAGTACTACATTATTATTATTTCTTATTTGAATGCTCTGTGGGTACTATGCAAATTCAGTGTAAGTAAAAATTTAGAAGAAAATATAAAGTCATAGTTGTAAAATGGTAAGGAAAATTAAACTCGCAAGTTTAACTTAAACCTCAGTTAAATAAAAAAAAAATTCGCTGCTCACCTTTTTTTCTTTCTTTTGAATCATTAAGGCATTCGTCTATCATATTAAAATGTTATTTTAGCAAGTTTAATTTCGCCAGATTTTTATTCTCGAAAGTCAAAAGATTGTGAGAATGCCCCATATATAGAAAATTTTCAATGTTCCTTTGTTTGAATAAACGCCACTTAAAATGGAGCTAGTTGGAATGTCTTCCGAACGCCTCATATATATCTCTGTCTATATGTATATGGGAGATTCTCACAATCTTTTGACTTTTGGGGGAAAAAAATCTAGCGAAATTAAACTTGTTAAAATAACATTTTAATCTGATAGACGAATGCCTTAATAATTCAAAGTAAAGAAAAAAGGGTCAGCAGCGATTTTTTTTTATTTAACTGAGGTTTAAGTTAAACTTGCGAGTTTAATTTTCCTTACCATTTTACCACTAAAACTTTAAGGGACGGTAATGTAAAAAAAAGAGCATGGTATAGGGAAAAAGGGACGGTAAGGATGGAACAGCAAGGAAAATTACAACCTATTTTAGGCAGATCATGTTAAGACTAAGTGGTAGCCAAAATGTTCATTGATTTTTGGAAACAGTTATTTACATTGGATTAAATTTTAAAAAAAATTATTTACATCGAGAAGTGCAGGAATAAACCTTGGGGACGGTGAGACTACCTATAAAGCCACGATGCTTGAAATTGATATTTAAATGCTGATTTAAATTCCACAGTCAATTTCCTGCCAAAGAATTTTAGACATTCTTTCTCTAGCATACTTCTGCATGAGCTAAAACTTGAAAAAAATTCTGTCGCTGCATCTGAAGTGATTTTCTGTATAATTTTAGAAGAGGGATGGTAAAGAATCTAAAACCTAGGGAGAGAGTTTAAAAAATAATAACAACCCTAAAAATGTGTGCAGGCTAATATTTAGCTTTATATAAAACAATAGTTCCAGCTTCAGAAAAAAATTACGTCGAATTATTTTTATTGAAACAATTTTATCCAGACAGCTCCAAACTTAAAAATCAGCATCAGGGACACGGGACGGTATAGGAGTTTTCCAGGTGTTTGGACCCCCCACATCGTCCAAAACTTATTTATCTCGTTAATGTTGTTGTGCAATCATGCAATGGGATTTTCCTCAGTATATGAAATTTAAAAAAAACACAAAAATGTGGTTTAAAATAAAAATTATTATTTAGGGATATGAAAGTCAAAAGATTGTGAGAATGCTCCATATATACAGTAAACTTCCGACTATCCGTCACTCGTGAGACCGACGGTGTGGCGGATAGTCAAAAGACAGTACAAGACCATTACTAAAATTACATTTCAATATGTTAATTTATAAAAAGGAACAATTAAAATATTTTTTTTTTATTCGTTGTGTTCTTTTGTTTATAAAAATCATAACTGAAAATAAGAAATCTGTTTATCGGGCAAATGCAGAATTTTTCTGAATGCCTGAATTTTATGTAATACTTGTTTTAATCCAAAGTAATCCGTTATACATTTTTGTTTGCATTTTGTTCAGGATTTTGATGCAGCAAGATTACGAATTCCACGCAATAAAAGTACTTGGGTTGCACCTGTTTCCTTTTGCATCGCAAACCAATAATATATTTGGAGAGCATAGTTAACATGACTGACTCCCGGTTGATAATTTCTCGATTTATCACAGTCACCTACTTCAGGTTTCACTGGATTCAAAACATTTTCAATAATTTTGTCATTCGTTAATTCTTCATAACCAATAATATCATTCTAGTCACAATTAAGCGAGTCTGTAATTTCATTCGCAGAAATATTTTCTAGCTGTTGTTCTTGACGGGATACAAGTATTTTACTCAAAACAGCGCCGTCTCACGTGGGTTTTTGTGCATTTGAATTTTCTTTGTTGGTTTCAGATTTAAAAAAAAAAAAAATAGAAAAGAAGGGTGGCGATAATCGGAAATTTACTGTCCCTAGTAGCATCGACAGATCGTATTTTTCTCGGCCTTTCATCAATTCCTCGAAATGTGCTCGAGTAATAACACAGGTATATCCTTGCGAGCAGTACCTGAGAACCGGTTTTCGATGGGCACTATTTCCTCGGGTAAAAGGTATCATTATGTGCATAATTACCGAGGAAAATGTGCTAATCGCATAGTCATGTGCAACAGGTAACGGCCCGATATCAAATCACGGTGAAATATACCAGAAAACGCAGTTTTTCTGGAAACGTGAATCTGATTGGTTGAAACACGAGAGCTACGAAGATCCCGGATGAAGACGATGTTGTTGTTGATGGCTGTTCGCGAGGAAGAAGGAAGCGGTCGCCATTGCTACACCGCAGCATTATCCGTGGAATAAATACATTTTTTCCGGAAATATGTAAGTACCTATTTCATTCTTTCTGATGTTATTACCTTTTTCATTTGACAATGCTTCTGATTTACACACGTTTTCCCGTGCTCTTGATTGTAATGCACCTTTTTTAATAGTCTGTGTAATTGTTTATATTTAATCTTATATGACAACAAAGCGCAATTTAAAACTGAAAAAAAAAATTGATTTCATTTCTGATTTTTGGATTTCGGAGCTTGGCAAGTCTGTATGTAGTAGGGTGTCAACGATTTAAATCAGTTGATTTAAATCAGCGATTTAAATCATGATTTTAATCAAGTGATTTTTTAAAAAAAATCATTGATTAAAATCAAAAAAATTCTAAATGTTTAAAATGACGTAAAAAGTATTCAAATCTAAGATGAACATAATTTGGAAAGTTTCTACAGGTATTGTGACTTATGAATACACAAAACAAAGCTTTAAATAATTGTTTCTAAGCATAATTCCTGAGTATTGTGAAATTTTAAGTACAGTAAGTTTGTAAAAAGCATGGTTTTTATCTAACAAACATAAAAAGCATTTAATTTAAAAATGATATTTCAATCTAATATAATTTACAATGCCATAATTTCCTTTTAATAATCAAGTTATTCATTCTTTTATACTATACAATAAACATAGCAATAGAGTGTCAATGATTTTAATCAATTGATTTGAATCAGATGATAAAATCACATATTTTCTGATTTTTTAAAATAGTGTGAAAAAGCATTATAATCAGTAATGAAAACGATCACTAAATCACTTGTAAAAAATGTAATATTTGTTATTGTTAATTATAAAAATATTAAACTGTGTAAAAAGAAGTATTATACATTTAAAAAAAAAATCTAACTAAATGTTAAATAACTTCAAAACATTATAATATTTAGTAGCTATTCAAATATTTTAATGTTATGGGGAAAAAAATCCGATTTAAGTTTCAAAAATACAATTTTTGTAATCTATTTTTAAATTATGTGTGAATTTGCTGTATACATTGCTACAATTTTTGATCGATTTGATATACATACGCTTTAGAACCTGTGTAAAATTACTGGCTGCTTTATGTATTTATCAAACTATTATTTATCACCTTTTTTCAATCACTTTTTCAAAAATGTAGATTGTGTTCTTAAAAAGTTAATTGTTTAATAATTACAAAATTTAATCTGTATCATCAATTTAAAATTAAATGCAATTTATCAATAACTTTAAAATGTAAGCAGTATTTAATATTGGTTTACATAATTATTACAAAATATTAATGCACATAATGTTGTATGTTACTAAAGAAATTTTTAATTTGCAGTTTTTTGTAAATTCTATAATTGCATAATTAAAATTTTATTAATTAAAGCAAAAAAACATAGATTATGTTAGTAACTGAAGGGTTGTTCATTTTTGAAATGCTTAATTCTTGGTAAATGTTTAATATTTTAACACAGGGAAAAAAATAAAAAAAATCTGATTTAAATTAAAAAAATCTGTACAGATGTCATATTCGCCCCATATTGGCGCGATTTTTTTCGCTTGCCAATTTGGCGAAAACATCAACAGCATAAACAACATAATCCGGGTTACCACATCAAGCACTTTGGCGCAAGTTAAGTACCTGTTGCCTATATGATATTGGCGACAGAAAAAAATCGCGCCAATATGGGGCGAATATGATATCTGTTCCAAAATATCATGATTTTTTTACACCCTAGTATGTAGTAGTATTTTGTTTCTGAAACCAAGCAGTCTGGCAGCCAAAATCCAAAATGCTTTAGTATCATTCAGTCAAGATTTAAGGATACTAAACAAAAAACATCTTTTAACGCTTTCGTTTATTAACACACAAAACAACCCCTACTGCTGGGATATTTAAAAAGAAAAAAAAAACAGGCAGAGGGGGGGGGTGATATTAAAATACAAAAAAGTTCATAAAATACTCTTATTTTTATCGCTTATGATAAAAAATAAATTTTTGCAGGGTCGCAAATATCAAAACAGCGGTAGAAATGATTAAAAAAAATCACTGGTCCCAAGGACCAGTAAACATCAGAGTTTACTGGTCCGCAGACATCGTCACTGGCCCTCTACATAAAATTATATTAAGTACTTTTAACCCTTTGAGTGACACCCCCCCCTCTCCTCCTCCGAGAATATAAACCAAACTTCCTTTCAGTTACCCAAAATTTTCGGCATAATAAAATGTAAAATTATAATTTGCTAAAAATTAAATAAGTAGTACATTATCAAAAACTGAACTTATTAATTATGTATTTTATTTTCGTTTACTTATTTTAACTAACTAAGTTTTTATGCTTATTGTAATGTTTGGTTGCGGTTTTTGTCAGGGATGGGGTAATTTAAGTTTACCTGTCAGAGAGGGAAAAAAGTTACTTGCTTCATCGGAATGTTAAAAGACATATTGCATAGATTTTTTTTTTTTTTTTAACCAAAATTTTTCTAATTTACCAATGTTTTTGAAGACAAAATAATATTTTGTATTTATCGCTAATGCTGCGTGGGGACAAGCATTAACAAATGTTATTAAATACAAGAATATTGTTTTGAATTTTTGCTTTATGGGCATGCAGTGCTCATACATGCAGTATTTTTTACTTACTGCACATGCATGCACAAATTTTTTTGTTTATTTTATTACTATTTGCTTTTTACAAATTCCCTTTCCCCTCTCTTTTTTTAGAAATAACGTTTGGAAAATTTTGGTATTTTGTTTTGAAAACATCATTGTTTTTTATTGGGCTTAGATCAATTTTAATATTTATATGAATCTCAGAATCATTATCATTACAAAATTTTATACTATTTGCTTTTTACAAATTTCTCTCTCCCCCCCCCCTTCTCTCTCTCTCCTTTTTCATAAATAACATTTGGAGAACTTTGATATTTTGTTTGTAAAAGCATGTTAAAAGATAGATTGAATAGATCTTTTTTTTTTTTTTTTTTAACCAAAATTTTTCTAATTTACCGATGTTTTTGAAGACAAAATAATATTTTGTATTTATCGCTAATGCTGCTTGGGGACAAGTATTATAACAAATGTTATTAAATACAAGAATGTTGTTTTGAATTTTTAATCTTATCATCTGTTAACCTTATGTTAATTTTTATAATGAAATTGAATGAGTTTTTGTATATCCCTTGCATATTCTCCCTTGATCGTCTGTCATCTTTTTTGTTATGACCGACATTTTTTTAGCGATTTTGCAACCCTGACTATTTTCAGCGGTAGAATTGATTAAAAAAAAAAATCACTGATCACAAGGAACAGTAAACATCAGAGTTTACTGGTCCGCAGACATCGTCACTGGCCCGCTACATAAAATTATATAAGTACCTTAACCCTTTGAGTGACACCCCCCCCCCTCTCCTCCTCCGAGAATATAAATTAAACTTCCTTTCAGTTACCCAAAATTTTCGGCATAATAAAATGTAAAATTATATTTTGCTAAAAATTAAATAGTACATAAACAAAAACTGAAATTATTATGTTTTTTATTTCCGTCTATTTATTTTAACTAAGTTTTTATGCAAATTTTATGCTTATTGTAATGTTTGGTTGCAGTTTTCTCAGGGATGGGAAAATTTACATTTACCTGTCAGAAAGGGGAAAAAGTTACTGTTAGTAGTTACTGGTCCTTCGGACCACTAAATTTTTTAAATTAGTGGTCCAATTGAATTTTTAGTGGTCTCGGACCAGCGGACCACCAAGGATTTCGAACGCTGCAAAATAGTCAAATACTTATTGCTGATTATAAATATTTTGAGATTTAATATAAATTGGAAACTAAAATATATTGCACCTAAAAAGAACACAATCTTTTTCTTTCTATTTACACCAAAATTGACAGTCAACTAATTGAAAACAGAAACAATTTGCTTTTCACAAAAAACAAACATTCACTATCAAGGGAATTTTTATACACAGAACAAAATATATTTTTTACTGAAGAATTTGAATGCAAATGTTAGCATGCCTGTATTTTTATTGCCTAACCTTTTTAAACTAAATTAAATGAAAACCAGAAAATATTCTTTCTAATGAAACTATAAGTAACTCATTGTCTTCTAAATTAGGCAGTTTATAAATTAATATTGCTCCACATAAATATTCGTTCTACATTTACAAATCAACATTCAGAATCCTTGGTGTTCTGCTGGTCCGTGACCACTGAAAATTCAACCTGACCACTAAGGGACAGTCCATAAATGATGTCACACTTTTTGGCCCCTTCCCCCCCCCTTTTTTTCACACTTCACCTTACCTCTTGCCCTCCCCTCTTGTCGCATGTCATGCTATATTACATAACATATACTTGCAGTTCAGAAACAAAGCACTGCTTTATAGATCATATTTAAAATTTTAACTTTATAATTAAACTTTCATATTAACTTTAACTATTTGTTTTCACGACATTTGTGAGCATAACTATAAAATATGATTTGTACATTTATTTTGTATGAAATAATATTAAGGTTTACGACAAAAAACATAAATTAATATGCAATAGTCATAAAATATTAATATGAAAGAGCATTTGAAAACAGTAGTATTTTGGAATTTGAAATGGAATTTAATATATTTGGCTTTAAATCTTATCCTTTAGTGTTGACTCTAGAAAAAAAGGGCCGCCGGGCAGTAATTTTTCAAAAAGGGAACACTATTCTAAAAAAAGGGAACACTATCTAAAAAAGGGTACATTTCTTCAAAAAGGAAACATTGTTCTAAAAAAAGGCACATTTTTTTTTTCAAAAAAGGGACACTTAAACCTTGTTCACAAAAATATTTTGAACTGGTTTGTTTAGAGAGCCTAGAATTTGTGATATTTTTTCGGGATCAATTGGATTGCCACGAGGCACATAGGAAATGTTGAAAAGGGCAGCTGGGCGTATCGGGAGGGTTTAAAAGAGCTGCCGGGCACAAAAAAGAAAAAAAGGGCCACCTGGCGCTGCGCCCTGCTAAAAAGCGGCTTAGAGTCAACTCAATACTATCCTTACTTTATGAGTATAAAATACTTTCAAGGATCGATGCAGGTTTTTATTCTTGGGGCCCATTTTGTGAAAAGTAAGTTATTTTTGTGAATTTTATAATATTTTTGTGAAAAATAGCATTTTGTAACGAAAGTGGAAATCCAGTTACTCATTCGAACCAAGAATTTATAAACAAAAACTTCTTTAAATCCCCTTGCTAAATTTTTTGTTTTTCGTGATCTGGTTTTATTTACAAATTACACATTTTAAAACAGTTTTTATGAAAAAGAATGTTATGAAAGGGGCCTGTTTATTAAAAGGAATTTTGTGAAGGGGTCTATTTTATTAAATAGATTTTTGTGAAAGGGCCCTAAATAGGCCCCAAATTTTGCATGGATCGACCCCTGATTTTAATTTCAAAATAACTTCAAAATTTAATCTGCTGATTTTTAATGCTTTTATTTTAACCAAAATGTGTGATGTCACATTTCTTCTTACCCCCTCCCATCCCCTTGTCACAATTTCACGAACCCTACTCCAAGCATGACATTAGTTGTGGGCAGCCCCTAATTTGAAAAATTTAGTTGTCCGCAGAACCAGTAACTTTTCTGCCCTCCCGATCGCAAATCACAATTTTATTTTATTTTTAACAAATTAAAATTTCACATTTTATTAATGCTGAAAATTTTGGATAACTGAAAAGTGAGTTTGGTTTATATTCTGCGGAGGGTAGAGGGCTCAAAGGGTTAAAGGTGCTTAATCGAATTTTATGTTGTGGACCAGTAAATTCTAATGTTTGAGTCCTTCAGACCAGTGACTTTTTATTAATCAGTTCTGACACAGCAAATTTAGCTCGAAACATAAAGATTGGGGGATATATATATAATAGTAGAAATAAGCAAAAAAAAAAAAAATGCAATTTTGTACCAATCATTCTGACAGCCATAGTTTGGTTATCTTCACTGCAGTCTTGATTGGTTGTTGCCATACTTTCTTAGCAATCTTCTATAATTAGAATGCACAGACAAGATATTTGACTGTGGTCCAAAAATGATAAACATGTAACAAATGTGACCATATTACACTTATGAATTTTATGGTCTTAAATCACATTGTTTGGCGACTTTTTTTTCTTTTTTTTTAATATAATATATAAGTGAACTATTAAATACAGTCAACTCTGTGAAATCCGCTGATGTATAATCCGCCAATGTCTATTATCCGGACTACATGTTGGAATGTAAACAATGAAAATTCCATTAACAGTTAAACTCTTAGATAAAGTTAAATTTGGTATTTTTTTTTCATAAGTTATCAGTTCTCCAATGAATAAATATTTAAATATAAATTGGACATAAATGTTTAAATTTCTCAGGGCAACAAAATTTTATCTCAGAGCAAAAAGTAATGATTGTTCATAGACTATAGAAAAAAATTATTGACAACAAAGCAAAACTGAAATTACCATTATGTTGTGTCAACGTTTAAAAAAATTAATACAATTAGTAAAATAATAATGCATTATGTTTTTCTTTTACATTGCAATTATAATTTGTGTGCAGTTGTTTCTAATTTATTGCCAGACTCTAAAAAGTAAAATGTAAACAAATGGATGATCTATAATCTGCAAAAATGTGTAATCCGCAAAACCCTCTGTCCCTAAGTGTGCAGATTTCAGAGTCGACTGTATATAATTTTATTTTTATTTTATGAAAATCAAAAGGGTTTTGTCGTAAAGATGAAAATAAGCACTCGCCACCCGGCGATTAAACTTGAAAGACTGGCGACTAAAAATATGGAAGGAACCGGTCAAATGCAGGATTTTGTAAAAAAAAAAAAAAAAAATTTCATCAAAAAATCACGGAAAATGCCGCTAATTTTGTCAAGAGATCGCGAAAGAAGCGTAAATTTCGTCAAAGGATCGCTAAAAACTCGAATTTCGTCGAAGGATCGCGAGAACTCAAATTTCTTCGAAGGATCACAAAAACTCAATTTCTTTGAAGGATCGTGAAAACTCAATTTCTTCGTAGGATCACGAAAACTCCAATTTCTTAGAAGGATTGCGAAAACTCAATTTCTTCGAAGGTTCGCGAAAACTCCAATTTCTTCGAAGCATTGTGAAAACTCTCATTTCTTCCAAGGATCGTGAAAACTCTCATTTCTTCGAAGGATCATTAAAACTTGCATTTCTTCGAAGGATCATGAAAACTCTCATTTCTTCGAAGGATCGTGAAAACTCGCATTTCTTCGAAGGATCGTGAAAACTCGCATTTCTTCGAAGGATCGTGAAAACTCGCATTTCTTCGAAGGATCGTGAAAACTCGCATTTCTTCGAAGGATCGTGAAAACTCGCATTTCTTCGAAGGATCGTGAAAACTCGCATTTCTTCGAAGGATCGTGAAAACTCGCATTTCTTCGAAGGATCGTGAAAACTCGCATTTCTTCGAAGAATCGTGAAAACTCTCATTTCTTCGAAGGATCGTGAAAACTCTCATTTCTTCGAAGGATCGTGAAAACTCCAATTTCTTCGAAGGATCGTGAAAACTCCAATTTCTTCGAAGGATCGTGAAAACTCATTTCTTCGAAGGATCGTGAAAACTCCAATTTCTTCGAAGGATCGTGAAAACTCTCATTTCTTCGAAGGATCGTGAAAACTCTCATTTCTTCGAAGGATCGTGAAAACTCTCATTTCTTCGAAGGATCGTGAAAACTCCAATTTCTTCGAAGGATCGTGAAAACTCCAATTTCTTCGAAGGATCGTGAAAACTCGCATTTCTTCGAAGGATCGTGAAAACTCGCATTTCTTCGAAGGATCGTGAAAACTCGCATTTCTTCGAAGGATCGTGAAAACTCCAATTTCTTCGAAGGATCGTGAAAACTGTCATTTCTTCGAAGGATCGTGAAAACTCTCATTTCTTCGAAGGATCGTGAAAACTCCAATTTCTTCGAAGGATCGTGAAAACTCCAATTTCTTCGAAGGATCGTGAAAACTCGCATTTCTTCGAAGGATCGTGAAAACTCGCATTTCTTCGAAGGATCGTGAAAACTCGCATTTCTTCGAAGGATCGTGAAAACTCGCATTTCTTCGAAGGATTGTGAAAACTCGCATTTCTTCGAAGGATTGTGAAAACTCGCATTTCTTCGAAGGATCGTGAAAACTCGCATTTCTTCGAAGGATCGTGAAAACTCGCATTTCTTCGAAGGATCGTGAAAACTCGCATTTCTTCGAAGGATCGTGAAAACTCCAATTTCTTCGAAGGATCGTGAAAACTCTCATTTCTTCGAAGGATCGTGAAAACTCTCATTTCTTCGAAGGATCGTGAAAACTCTCATTTCTTCGAAGGATCGTGAAAACTCGCATTTCTTCGAAGGATCGTGAAAACTCCAATTTCTTCGAAGGATCGTGAAAAGTCCAATTTCTTCGAAGGATCGTGAAAAGTCCAATTTCTTTGAAGGATCGCGAAAACTCAATTTCTTTGAAGGATCGCGAAAACTCAATTTCTTTGAAGGATCGCGAAAACTCAATTTCTTCGTAGGATCGCGAAAACTCAATTTCTTCGTAGGTTCGTGAAAACTCCAATTTTTTCGAAGGATCGCGAAAACTCCAATTTCTTCGAAGGATCGCGAAAACTCCAATTTCTTCGAAGGATCGCGAAAACTCCAATTTCTTCGAAGGATCGCGAAAACTCCAATTTCTTCGAAGGATCGCGAAAACTCCAATTTCTTCGAAGGATCGCGAAAACTCCAATTTCTTTGAAGGATCACGAAAACTCAAATTTCGTCGAATGGCTGCTGAAAAATCGTGAATTTCATCGAAGGATCATTGGGGGGGGATGCAAATTTCATCATAGGGCATGGAAAAGTTCAAATTTTGTGAATGGTTCGCAGAAAAGACTAGAACGGGCTCTGTGACAGACTGACAGAGGAGCGAGACGAATAGGGTTTCATCAGATGAACGAAACCCTAAAAATTGAATTTCAAGCCCTGTCTTCAGCGGTTATAAAATTTTTGCGACGATTGATAAATCCTGCCATTTCATTTTACGATTGATTGACAAAATTTACTGTGTTTTTCCTCTGTTGAATTGAAAAATTGCATGTTTTTTTTCTGAGATGAGTAGACAATTTGATATTTTTTCCCATTAATCGATCACAATTAAAAGATTTCGCAGTTTTTTTCTTGTGTGGAGTTGACATATTTCTTGATTTTTTCCCCCCTCTTTACAATCAATTAACAAATTTTGCATTTCCCTTGCCTATTCGATGAATTTAGCTGGGTTTTTTTCTCCTTCGGCCAATTAGTGAAATTCAGATTTTTTTTTGCAGCTGATTGATGTATTTTTCGATTAAATTAAATAAAAGGGTGAATAAAAAAAAAACAGTAAGGACCCCTGGGTGCATAAAGTAGTTAGTAGTAGGGCCGCCGGGCTTTATGCCCTGACAAATAAGCCCATAGTCAATACTATTTTTACATTACCAAAATTCCTTTTTAGGTGCATTCGTAATTATATAAATATGTAGCTATAGTTGTCATTCAGTCAGTACGTCTGTCTGTCTGTCACTCTGCATATAACTGAGGAAAAACTACCCAACCGAATGTTCTGAAATTTTAAATATTATAATTATTGCAATATTTTGTTGAGTCATTTCAAATTTTATGAAAATCAGATCTATAGTTTAATGACAGGGATAGTCTAAAGTTTTCCATTACATTACGGCCAATGGGGGGGGAAAAAAGTGCATTTTAATGATGTTACAGCCAACAGAATGAAATGGATATGCACTTATTGAACCGTACTAAAATATACATTCAGTGAGTACAATATGCGGTGCAAAAAATATTTATAAAACTAGCTATAGTACGAACGCACCTCATTAGCTACATTTGACGTGCAATTTCCAACTTGTTTTTGTGTATCAGTACTTTAATGAAATCCAATATTTTTTTTACATTTCAATTACTTTTTTTTTTTTTTAATCCTTAGGATATACCTAGAATTCCTGAGAGTCCACTCTGAGAATGCAAACAGTGTTCCCCTTGCAGCATGACTTTTTAGAGAAATCTGTTTAACGGTAATTATAATTATGTTTATGCTAAAGAAACTACTTTTTGCAGTAGATGCTGCTTAATGTGATTATGTGTAATATCAGCCTGTTAGTGTTTTCAAAATCATCATGTCTCGACCTAACGCATCATGCTAAAAGCATCGCTTTGTGTGAAAAATATTTTGAATTATATTAAGAATTATATAAAAAAATTCAGTTGTAGTTGGTTCAATATATTCTTAATGCAGCAAACCAGTCCCATGAGATACAAATGTACTTTTTAAATTAACTTAATTTTTTATATATATATTTTGCTAAATCATACTTAATTAATGCAAAATTATACCCAGGTTTCACTGATAAATGTATATGTATTATGCAGAAGTTTAAAGTGTTCTGCAAAAAAACTCAATAAAGTCCCAACCCCCCCCCCCCACCCCCTTTTTTTTTTAAAGAAAACTCCAAGTTTTAGACCAGTGTGCTGGGTGTTTTAAAACCCTGTATATTGTTATCAAAAACTTGTGGTCCCGAAGTAATCACATTAAGCAGCATCTATACTATACAGTGAAACCCCCGATCTCTCGTTCCAGCATCCATCGTTTTCCCACATTGATCGTTTTACTTCTATGGTCCCTGCACAAATTATACTTAAATAATGTTAACGAAACCTGCATTCATCGTTCGTCAAGAAATCTTTTTCCCGCATTCATCGTTGTAAAATTTTTCTCCCCACCGAAATGAAATTGGAGGTCAAGCGGATCCATATGACATATAAACTGGAATTACTTCTTTTATCCTAAAGTAACTCATTTGAGCTGTTTCGGGAGGGGGGGGGGGTGCAGAGATTATCAAGAGGTCGTACATCTTCTTGATGCCAGAATAATCAATTGTTTTAAGCAATTTTACAGGAGAAAGCTAGTGAAATATCTTTGTTTCATGGAATAAACAAAAGAACGTACTCCAAAAATAGAGCATCTGCAGGCTATTCATTTTGTACTTTCAGCTTGGCATGGAGTAACTTCTTCATTCCATCCAGAAGTGTTTCGTGAAATGCAGTTTTTTTGCGAAAAACTCATGAAGAATGCTCAACAGAAGGGAAAGAAAATAATGAATATGCTGACTATAATGCAAATGAAGAGTGGTTGCGTGTAAAAAGGATGTCTCTGTTACAAAATTTAACGATATATTTCTATTGATCGAGATGTTGCGACATGTGTTGTCCTAAGCATAGAAGAAATGTGTGATGATGCAAAAAATGAAAATAATGGCGAAGAAGCAGAGGATAATGTTCATGCCGATGAAGCTAAGCCTACACCAGCGCAAAGTCTGTCTGATTTAATTACGGCATTTGAAACTATACGAACTTTTTTATATGTACATGAAATTACAGAAAATGACCAGAAATATGTTGTACATCCTGAAAATTTGTTGTTTAATTTAAAAAATGAATGAAAAACTGAATATAAAATTACTCATTTTTAGAATAAATATCCATTTTCTACAACTTTGATTTATTTATTTTACAGTTTGGTCTGTAACAAATTAGTATTTATTAATATACTGTATACATTGCATGTATTAGTAAGTAATGCTTAAACTTTTTTTTTTTTTCGTGTTTTGACGTTAAACCACATTCATCGTTTTCCTGCATTTATCGTTTTTTCCACACACACACCTTGAAAAACGATGGATCGAGGTTCTACTGTATTTAAATATTAATAAATTTGTATGTGTTCAAACTGTTCAAAGCAAAAAAGACAGTATTTATATGAAACATTTAATTATAGACTTTTTTCCATAATTGTATTAAAATATGTATTACTTTCCTTTCTCTTCAGTTTGTAGAATTTTTTTGTTGTTGGATTTGTATTGATTTTAAGCAGAAAATTCGTGTTTTGGTTGGTATAAACTGATCCATGTTAAACGTTAATGTTTTTGAGTTACCAGACGTAACTTGACGTCTCTTGCTACTTCAAAGAGTATGTTAAGTTATACACTAATGTAACAAATACTTCTTTATTATAGGGGCTATGACATAACTCAGTCATGACCGAGTTAAGATTAAGAAAGTGTGATTTCTTGGCAAATATTATAAACTGTCGTGAAAGTGAAATTGCGACCAATAAAAAATGTCTAACTATATATGGCTTATTTCTTATTATATATATATATATATATATTGTATTAATTGTTATGTTTTATTTATGCATAAATTAAACTAATAGTTTTTTAATGTGTATATTAAATGGTATCAATATAAAACAAATAATTGTTTGTGCGTTTGATACATTGATAACTATTTTATAAAGATATTTCAATCTGTGAATGTTTTTAAAATGTAAATAAAGGTTGCCACAAAGTGATTTTGAAAATGTTGATAAATTGCCAAATAATTTTTGCAGTTGTAATTATTTATGAGTAGAAAAACAACGAAGATAATGTGTCAAATGATTTCTGCCAAAATATGCCAACTGACTGTGAATCTGCAGTAACAAAATATTTTAAGCACTAAAAAGTAGAAAATATAAATAAATAAAAAATGTATTTAAAAATATTACTTTTTTATCATTTCAAATTTTCAAATAGTTTAATATTAATATAATTATGATTACACATTGAGTAAACAGTTTAGAAGAAGTGTAGTTATAATTGTTTATGAGTACAAAAACAATGAAGATAATGTGTCAAATCATTTCTTCGAAAATATGCCAACTGACTGTGAATCTGCAACAACAAAATATTTAAACACTAAAAAGTAGAAAAGATAAAAAAAATAATGTATTTAAAAATTTATATGCCTACTCTTTTTATCATTTAAAATTTTCAAATGGTTTAATAAATATAATTATGATTACACATCAAGAAAACCGTGTAGAAGTCTATTTTTAAGGACCATTTCATGTTTTTTATCCAAGTGTCAATCAAAAGGATGAATTTTCAATAATCGGGCCCATGCCAAATTAACGTGTTGTAATGAAAAATTTTTTTAACTACATAAACTTGCAGTTTTGAAAGGTGTGATTTTTAAAGATAAACGTTGAATGCTTATGAGTTGTTTTTTAAATTGTTGTTATTTTTTTTCACCCCTCCCTTTTTTTCCCCTCTTCTCCCTCATGTCTGTGGAAACATAAATAATTTCGAAATTGGAAACTCCTCCCCCCCCCCCCAATTGTGAAAATTTGGCTTTTTTTTTTTCCTCCTCAGGTTTCAAAGAATAAAAATTATATAAAATTGTATTTTTTTTTTTTTTTTTTTGCTTGGTTTTATGCACCTTGGACGTGAAATAAAACAGATGTTGTAAAATTATCTGTGTGACTGAAAATAAAGCCAAAATGGTAAATTTTCTCTTCAATCTGCGTGCAGTCTGTCTCAAATCGAAAGGTCTGTGTGACATAAAATAACGACGGTGGTGTAAACTTTTTACAAATTTTACAGCAGTTCATTGAAATTTAATTTTTTTTGGGGGGGGGAGGGGGGGGCGAAATTGTTTTCAGAAAAAAAGTGTCATCTTTTTTCTGAAAACTTTTATCTCTTAACTTCGGTGTAGCTCAAAGAATATATTATAATTACATATGTAAAAGGCTGATGGGCCCGCAAAATATTCTGCTATTTCCAAAAAGAAAAACATGATTGGGTGATCCATTTAAACTGTATTTCACATGTCATGCTAAAAATGTTGTATATGCAACTGACAATATTGCCATCAGTTTTAATAGTTGTTGTCCCGGTAGCAGAATGTTCGAAACAGGAGACGAGCTTCGCAGATTTTCTTTTCTGTTTTGCAGATTCTTCTTTGTCAGACCTTTATTTTGCTTCATAGTATTATGTTTAGCTCTTTCTTTATTACTTAATACAAAAAGTTAATATTGTTATTAATAAAATATTTTAAAATGTCTAAAAACGTTACATGTAAGTGATTGTTTGATTAATTAACGCTTCAATTGTAAAAATATTTTACCTGCAGATTATTTTTTGTCCCCGAAGTATCTGTCACAGGCACATGGAGAATTTTCTGCTACTGGGGTTGTTGTATAATAAAAAATATCTGTTATACTACAAACTATGAATAATAACTGGTTAAATTCAGTTTTTGTGGTACTTTATTCTTTCTATGGGGGGGAGGATGAAATTGACCTACTTTTTCGGCTCAATGAATGGTATCCTGCCTTTAAAGAAAATTATAGAGGATTCCATGAAATCATAAAACCACCTTTTCTTCATAGCAAAAAGCTGGTTTTTGTTGTTTGAAATAAGATTTTGGGTGAAATTTGTAGGGTATACTTGATAAGTACCAGGTTTCAATCTGAAGAAAATCTCCAAAATTGGCCCTTTGTAAAATGGTTATTTAAACACTGAAACTGTTTATAGAAACAAAGTGTAATTTTGTATATGAAATCTTAATTTTTTTTTTCTTTGCAAATTTGCCGGTTCCTATTTGGAAAGTTTTATGTTTGTTAATTTTAACTTGTATATAGAAAAAATTAACTGAAATAACAGTAGACATTAAAGGTCTGCACAGACTAAAATTTTCAGGTTTGGCCTTAACAAATTCTATCTTGCTTAAAATTTTTACAATTTTGCTGTTATTTCAAATTGTGCAGACCCAAAAAATCCAAGATTTAAAAAAAAAAATACTAAGCTGGGGCCAAAATCCCAAATTCACCTTCAGTTTCTTTTTTGAATAAGTATTCAATCCTTTTCAAAAGATATTTTTTCTTTCTTAAAAATTTCAAAATGGACTTTTTTGAATGACCCCATATATCTCTCATTGAAATAAAATACAAGGGTACTAAATAAAGCTTACTGAAATAAACCACAGTTTTATATGTATATACACAACACATGATTATGCACAAAAATTTACTATTTTTTTCTCTTTTTGTCTAGCTTTGTGAACTGCATTTTACATCTGATGACATTCATGATATCCCCTCTCTACACTGCAGAAAATGAAATATTGTCAGCAGTTTTGTTAGCTACATTTAAGAAAAGATGGCATTCCGTCCTGATAATTTGGCTAGAACACTTCTAAAACAAGATACTTCATGTAATTACCCAGATGACTGACTTCAAATGGAAAATACAGATCAACCTTCCCTTGCGATTTTTTTTTCCGAAGTTATTTTAAATGCATTAGTTTTTGTTTGTTCCTGTTGGAACATTAATTATAAACAGTGTAATTGATGCACTTATATATTTAAACTTACCTTGAATTTCTTTTGATGTGTATGTTATATTATGTGTTATTTAAAAATAAATAAATCTTAAATTTATATCAGAGTTAATTAAAGTTTGCTTTTGAAATTATTAGCTATATTTGAGGACATGAGTTTCAAAATTCGCCTTATCCAGAAAATCAAATTTTCAGAAATCGTGAAAAACCTCTGATCACGTCCATTGGTCTTCATTCTAAACCAAGATTTTACAATGCCAGAAATACACAGTAAAGCTAGTGTTTTGCAGATTGTATTGTTTTCTCAATTCATGTCCACCAGTACCAGTAGAATAGAATGACAGAGAAAACTCGATTTTTTAACTTTTAGATAAGACAAGTTTTGAAACTGACGTCCTCATTTAATTCTTATGCATGAATATTCAATAAATATTTTATTACTTCTACTTTTTTATGGGATGTACACAGCCACGTTTGAATCATTCTGTGACAATAAATTGCTTCAGAAACTTATTTAACTTAGAAGATTTGTGTTTAGATTTCTATGAAGAGTTACGGGAAGAAGCAACAATTTTTTTTTTCTGCCATTGTTTAACCTTAATAAAACTTTCAAATAGTACATTTATATGAAATGAGCAAGTTAATTGAACAGAATTTAAGTACTTTTTGTGTACTCTAATTTCAGATGTACATAGTTTGCAGCCGATCCAATAAATTTTACATCAAGAAAGTTTCTTTAAATATGTTGCATACTATGTAAAAAATAGTAATAAGATAAATCTTATTTCTTAACATTTCTGGATCTAAACATGTTTGTTTGATCAGCAGAGTATGCACTAGAAATTGGGGTATTTTATTAATGTAGTAATTAAAAAATGCAGATAGTATATGTAGATTCTTAAAACAACACTTCAAGTTTAGAAACAATAAGATAAAATAGCTAACATTAATGTGATATAGCTGCCAACTCTTCCGCTTTTTCAGACCACAAAAATTTAATAGAAATCTTTGCCTTATTTAATCGGCAGATTACGGCGATTTAAAAAGGTAAAATTTACTATAAAATTTTTGTGGTCTGAAAAAGCGTAAGATGTTGGCAGCTATGATGTGATGTTTTATGTAGGCATAGAGATATAAAACTGAAAAAAAAAATGAATTAAGATAATGTATTTTTTCAGTCATCTGCCCTAATATCTAAACAGCATAGCTGCCAACTTGTACGGATTTTTCATACCACTAAAATGTAACAGAAAATTTTAGTTAATTTAATCACCGCAATTCAAGCAATTTTAACGTTTAAATAAATAAAAAAATTCTATAAAATTTTAGTGGTAAGAAAAATACGTACAAGTTGGCAGCTATGAAACAGAAACTAACAGGAGATGGATGTTGCTATTAAACAACAAAAAGTACATTCAAACCTCATTAACATGTACAGAATTAACCTGGTATACTTTTAATATGAATTGTTCCTACAATGCCTGTCAAAATTAATACAACGATTTTGTTACTAATAATATAAACTATTGATGATAACATGAGGGAAAAACTTTTAATTTGCCTTGAAATTTATGTTAACGAGGTTTGACTGTATAACTACTACAGTAGTATTTTAAATTTTGTTTCAGTCATGAAATTTATGGATTAATAAACAAAAACAGTTAAACATTTTAAATAATATCACGAGCATTAAAGCCTTTCCTTATTCCACGTTGTGTGGATTTGTTCGCATTCAACTATTGTGACCTATGCATCTGGATGCGTAAGTTTAGGTGTTGAAAATTTTTTTCCTACACTTCCAGAGAATGTTGATCCTGTGCTAATGAAGCCCAATTCCATAATGAATATAAATTTATGTAAATTTTTTGAATGAAAAAAATCATCGCAGCAGTGTTTTGGGAAAAAAATTATCAGAAAGGCTCAAAAAGTTATTTTCAAATAAATTGGACAATTAGATTGATCAATAATTATTAAAATATTAATTAAAATAGTTTTTCTATCTATTTTTCTTAAATCATATTAAAGATACAAATATTTCAGAGGGGGAAAGACCTACTTTACAGAAGTTTTCACAGACAATACAGTCTTGAAGTATCAGCGTGACATAAGATTTTTCCTTAAACATCTAGGTAGTACCAATAGAAAAGAAATTAACCGTAGACGTGAAAGTTGTGAATATTAACCCCTTGAGAGGCGATGGGATATATTTTATCTCACCTAAGTTTAATCAAGATTTGCACCGGAAACTTTTAAATAAATTTTATTTTTGTAACTTTGATGGAAAAAACTTGTAAAATTGCTTTTCCTTATTTTGAAACAAAAATTTTCAAAGATCCGGTGTGAATTTAACATTACAGGAACACAATCACTTTCTCAAGGGGTTAAATGAATTGGATTTGAATTAAAAATGGGACTTTCAAAGCTGAACCTAATTCATACATTTGTTTTAGAAATATAATCTGTTATTACGGTGTGCTTTATTTTAGAGTTTTATTTTTTATACTTTACAGATATGAATTATGAAATATTTAAGAAAAAAAAATATAAGCATACTTATTACCACCTTCCCACGTAATGAAAGAAGAAAAAAACTTTAAACCAGAAATTTTATTTAATGAAATAAAGTATATTTCAAATCTCTACCACATAGAGGCAAGACACATTTAATTAAATAAATTTTCTGGTTCAAAGTATCTATTTTTGGGAAAAACGGCTTATTGGCAAATATGGGTATGTGTTTGGGACAGTTTGTGTGATAAAAAATGGTCTTTATTTAAACGAGGAGGGTGTGAGGGTCTTTTTCTTTTGTATGCCTCTTGTCAAGGATCTCCGAACAGACCTAAATTGTACCTAATTAGACACCTGAATCCCACCTTAACCCTCCCCCCCTCCAAAAAATGCTTATTTAAAAATATGCACTCTTGTGAGTTATGAGTGTTTATACAATAGTATAACTTACTGAATTATTCATATGTACCTTGGTAGAAAAAAGGCCCAATGCATTTTTCATCTCTTAAAGTCGAATAAAATGAAAGAAATAACCTTTCACATTTTAAAATGAAAAATTTAAAGGGCAAAAACTTATCAAAGCAGAACAATAATTTGGAATTAACAAAATTCTTTTAAAATATTTCTATCAAACAAAATGATAAACAATAACAGTGGTAATTGTTAGTCCAATATTAATACTTAAAAAATCCCTTTTTTAAGTATTAATATTGGAAAATCCCTTTTTTAGAGCCTTTTTTTTTTTTTTAATAAATCAGTTTGAGTTCAGCAAGCAAACTTTATTTAAAATAAAAGGCTCTAGGAAGAGGATAAATAATAGAATTTAATAGGATTATTTAAATGAAGGAGTAGTATTTGTTCAGAAATAAACTAAGAAAATATGGAACTTTAATTCAGCCCCCCTCCCCCCTCAAAAAATAAAACAAAATTTGGATATTTTTGTTTAAATATTTTGTTTCAAATGATTGTAGTAAAGCTAATAGAAATTAAAAGTGAGCATATTTAAATTTCTAACTCCTAAAATTTTAATGTATGTATATTTCGCAAAATCTGAAAATGAATATTCTGAAATCGCTTTCATTTATACACCCAACCAACCAATCTATAATTCATCGCTTTCTCATCAAAATTTGCTTGATAACTCATCTAAAAGTCATCGGACATTCATCGTCATGAAATCGTACTGCTCGGTGATTCCTCATATTTTTTTCTAAAATTCATCAGTTTGCGATCATCCATTGATCTAAGGCCAATGAGACATTTCTGAGTAATTGCCGATGAAAATCATCCATGTCCGATGAGAATACGATAATCGGCCACTTATCGTGTAATCGGATTTCGATGAGAGGCCATTCAAGGGCCAGACACAATTTGCTACTAGGGGTATTTCCAATATTTTCATATAATTGTGTTTTTTGCACCATTTATTCAATTTTACACAATAATAAAAATAAACCTCATTTTACTTATTGATATTGTGTATAATTATATATATTTCACACTAATATAGTACGTAGCGGCAAAAAATAACTGTTATCTTTTTTGCAAATGGCAAAGAGTGGTTTGTTTATCTAACACGTATAAAAATAAAATTTTGTAACTCCGTCTATGTTCCTAAAAACGTACACAATTAAGAAGTTAGAACCATGAAATTTTGCATACAGGCGTATTAAAATATTGTGGAGACAAATAAAGCAATCGGGATTCTAAATAAACTATAGTTCATTTTTAATTAAAAAAAAAACAAGATAACAGTTATTTCCTATAAGATTTATAATTTATTGTTGTCAAAAATCCAAAATGCACAATAAAATTTAACGCGCAATAAACACAGCAATTAATTCAAAATATAGTAAACTACAAATCAGTTGATCTGCGCGGGATCAGCTGTATATACCACGTAGAACAAACATACTAAATATAATAATCTTGAGTGATACGGCTCAATAAAAAACGCTTGCTTACATTTATTCTTAGATATATAAAGCTCAAAACATTAATTCCGGATTTATTTCATAATTTTCGCGATTTATATATTAAAAAGGAATTTTAATATTTGTTCAAAAATGTAAAAAAAAAAAAAAAAAAAAAAAAAATTCATTTTATTGTACATGGAAATTATAAATTTCAAGTAATTTATTTCGGATTTATTTAATAACATGAGCCTATGAATTAAAAACAAAACAAATATCTTAACCCTTAAATGCACGATTTTTTATTTTGTTTCGAAAAAATTATATGTGATACTCTGAAAGGTTTATTACACAGGGAAAAAAAAAAAAAAATCAGAGATACATTTTTCATAATAATACGTCAATCTTTTCTTCTATTGCACATCTGCAATATAATTAAATAAAAACTTGTCGTGTGGCTGTTTTACGCTAAAATATTGCAAATTAGTAAATATTTTATTAAGTATGTCTCCAAATACCTTTTTTTATATAATTATTTATTTTATAAACTTAACTTTTAACCCTTTAATTCCCACGATAGAATACGTTCTTGAAATGACGTAGTCCAGAGAATCTGACTTTACACCAGAAAGTTTCAATGGTTCATTTCGCTTTATTTAAATACGGAAATTCTATTATTATTTAAAGCAAATATTGCTATTTTAATTTTCTGGTGTCAATTAGGTATATAAGAATTTAAAAAAAATCTATTAAATTCAAAACACTGTTCTTTGTATATATGCAAAGTTGCGCTCTTAAAGGGTTAAATACAAAGCTACCACTAAGAAGTATTATACAAATTTCCTTTGGTAGAGCAAAAAATGATGGTAGCAAAAATGCTACAATGAGCTCATAATCACTAACGTCCGTGGTAACAGATCTGCTACCATGATTTTAACTCAGTTCATCATTAAATAAACGGTCAAGTGCGAGTATTACTCGCACTCAGAGGGTTCCGTAAATAAATATATAAATTATTAACTGCATTATTAAAAAATCGTTACTGAAAGAAAAATAAGACTTTGTAAGAAAATTATACAACGTAGGGTTTGGTATTCGCGTTTGTAATGAAAGATAGGTGGCGCTTTTAGACCTGCTAATATTTGTAAACAGTTCCGCGTGCACGCGTTTATATCTGCTGGTGCTGGCTTTTGCTTGTGTTTGCCTCGTGTGAATTGGTTACCTGTGGAATAAAACTTTTGCTTTTTTTAAGTCTCTTAAGGGAAAATTAGCTTATAACAATGAAAACGAATGGATCATAAAAGATATGGAATGCTCCTGTTGGTAAAAGTAAAAGCTGCAAACACTGTGTTGCAGTTTAGTTATACTGCAATAGGTGAGTAGTATTTTGTTTATTTCATACATCGTCTGTATCAATTTACTTTGCATGCATTTTTTTAAATATTATATTTAAATGTACAGAATTTTTTTATAATCAGGTAAAACGTTTCAGTACACTTCAAAAAATGCAGTATAAGCTCATATAGCTATATATTATGCATTGTATTGGGTAAATTAGAAATTTAATTGTATAAAGAGATTGAATTTGACAAAAATTCCGGTATTTTGTTTTAATATATGCATACATTATTTTTTCTTTCACAATATTAACAATAAAATACATTAAATACTTATGTAATGTCACCTAATTCTGTAACAGTGAGAATTTTTATGTTTGTAATGTAGGGTGTAAAAAAATCATAAGTATTTATTATTATTTTTATTAAAAGTGAATTTTTAGGATTGTTTTCGTGTTTTAACCCTTTATGTCCCGACTATGCTTTAAAATCCCATTAAAATAACTTTTTTATAAAATTCATTTAATACATCGATTAGTAGTAATACAGTTTAGAATGAGTTATAGATACTTTATCTTATTTCAAAAGCATTATTAGTTGCACAAAACAAAAATATTTCTAAAAGGATGTTTTTTTCTTTTTTTTTTTTTTTTTTTTTTTTTTTTTTTTTTTTTTTTTTTTTGCCTTTGCATCTTTTCGACTTTCTTGACGTTGAAAGATTTTTTTTTTTTGGGGGGGGGGGAGGGGGGGGGACGGGGAGTGAATCAGCTTGGAGATATTTATATTGTAAGAACATTATATTTGTACATTTCCTAATTATACAAAATACTAAAAAATATATTTTAAATAAAAGATTTGAGTGGAGTTATAAATATTGCACAAAATTATAAATTCAAATTTAATGAATTAATTTTAATTGGCAAAATCCTTTTAAAATTTATTAAATGATTATGTAAATCTTCTAATGTAGTTTCAAAAATGAACGAAAAATGCTTTAGAAGATGAAATTTTCACGTTAAGGCAGTGAATGGCCGTCAAAATTGTAGGTTTTTAAAACAACCAAACCGGTAATTAGATGATATTAAAGAATGTATTTTTTTAATCTTTAATTAATAAAATTATCGATAGTAATTGGATACATAATAAAAACGATAAATTAGTTAATTTAATGCAATGTAAGCATGAAATTAATAGAATTCTTAGAATAAACAAATAAAAGAAATGTCATGGCAGTTCTTTATGTACTTGTAATTTGTAAAATTATTGCAGTTGGATAATTCTAAGCTTATGCATATGTATGTGCATTATACAACAACAACAAAAAATTATACCTGTTAATTCATACATATAAAGAGACTAAATATAACCATAGTAATGGTCAGTCATACTTTCTATCCACACTAACTATCCAAAATATAAAAAAAAAGAAGAAGAAGAAAGACATTTAGAATATATTGTTTTATTTGTTTTCATGTTAAGTGCATTATGTTTCAATTTCTAATTTGTATGGAGTCTGAAAATATTTATAATCATCAATAAGTTGACTATTTTGAAAATATCGTGATATTTTTGGTTGGTATTTAGTTCTTCGAATTAAAAAAAAAAACTTTTGTTACCTTTTCATCTTTTATCAATTGATTTCTTTGATATATACTAGTCCAAAAGTAGAAAATATTTTATTAACCTTTATTGAATTAGTTCTTACTAAACATTTTGATACTAATTTTTTTTTTTTTTACTAGAACTGTATAACACGTTATCATTCTTTAATTTTCTTTTACCTCCAATTTGTTATGTATTTATTTGTAAAAGTCAAATAAGAAAATAAGAATCTTTTATTTATTTATATTTTTTTTTTAATCGAGAAAAGATTATTTTATCTCTTGGGCTTGATTTATATAAAAGAGTGAATAATTAGATCATTCAAAGGAAGTTTTTACGACGAGACCATTATACTATATTTAATTAAAGCTCAGTTTTAAATGAAATGCTTTTTAAACCTGGTAAAATCTCCCTTTTTACAAGTATATTGTACTTTATTGGTTACAAGATTAAAGAATTAAACTTTCAAATAATTTTTTATAGTTTTTTTCGTTTATTTAATCGACAAAATATCTTTAGAAGCATTGCAAATTATGTTCATTTTATATCTTCACATCATTAAAAAAATATTTTAATGCATTATTTTTTTTTAATAATCTGATTTAAATCACGATTAAATTTGAACAAACTGTCATTCTCAATGAGACGTCGGATTTTCCGCTGACCAAAGTTTTGCTGCCGTTTGCAGATTTTATTTTTTCTTCATTTGGAAATAAATGAAAACTGAAATCGGGATTTTTCGATCCTCTAGAGTTGCATTGTGGCACATAACAATATGTATTACCTTTTTTGCGTGTTTATTCATGTTTATTAAGAATTAAAAACCCCAAATGATATTTTACCCACAGTAAGCAGTGCTAACGCAATGAAAGAAGCAGTGGTATTGTAATTCTCCGTTAGATCGCTAGAGGGCGAGCATTTTGTTACAAACGCGAATAGCTGTATATATACTAGAACAGTATGAATGGGTATACCGTAAAAGTTCAAAGAGATATGAAGCCTAAATAACATGAAATATTGCTATTCTGTATAACACTTATATTATCCTAATCTTTTTATGATGAGCTTAATTCGGCACTGACAATAAAAGTAGTGCGTGCATATTTAAACTTCATTTGGCATTTCATAAAACTAAATTCAGCGTCGTAATAATCTTTTGTTTTTACAGTGTAGCTAAAACAAAACCCTTGTTCAAAGTTTAAACTTGGCATTTTGCTAAGCGTGCTTCGAAAGGAGGTCGTAAAGTAGCAACGCCGCCTTGGTTCGTGTCGCGTTTTGCCAGATAGGTTTTTAATTAACTTTTAAAGACACATGAGGCGTATTGAGAGATCTACTCAATGGGAAGTAGTCCCCATAGTATTTATCTAATTAATTCTAATTAAAATAGTTTGTTTTTAACAATTTGACGTTTATTACTTTTATACTGCTACTGGACATTGTATGATACAAATGTATCATTAAATGTTGTTATCTAGGCTTTAAAAGCCGATGGTAAATACAGTAGGCCGCCTCTGTCATTTTATATGTCAAAACCGTCCGTGTCTTTAAGGGTTAACATCTCGGCTAATTACCGACGATTTTTCTCAAAAATCATTATCAACACTGCTTTTATACTTCTGCTACGATAGATACCTCTAGCGTTCCTCAGCGCCTTTGCTGAATGCCCGCAAATAGAAATTTGTGTATAACGGAAAAATGCGCTTTTCTCAAAAATTATATGACCTAGGGTAATCCCTATAATCTTCCTGCAAGGTTTAAATTAGCCTCTACTACCTCTAATTTTTTCATAATTTTAGTTTCAGTAGATTCGGAAATAAATGGGGGGAACATATTTTTGCACTACATTTTCGATGATATATCTGAAAATATAATACCTAAAATTAAATGTGATGTATTTTTGAGTTCAGCGTTACAAAAGGTTTCACACAATACCCCACACGATATACAAAGAAAATATTTTTTTTTTGCAAGTAACATAATAAGCCCCTCTACATTTTCCCTAAAAATATTTGTAAATGTTTAATAATCTGTAAATATGTGGGTCAATAGTCTTTATTACTTCCCCCTATTTGAACTTTGCACGTTCAAATGACTGCGACAGACAGATACAGGAGTGATCTTATAATGGTTCTGTTTTTACTTTTTAAGTACGGAACCCTAAAAACAAACTTATATTGAACTTTTTTGTCTAAAGAATAGAAATAACTCCTTTTATACCTATATATCATATATATTTGGTTTTATTTCAATAAAGTGTTTGAAAATTGGAGCAAAAACATAAAACTGCCAATGCAATTTTGTTTTGTTTGTTAGATATGTTGCTTCAAACTAAATTTTTTTCTTATTTAGTGCTCCACCTGCATTCAAAATTCATAATTAATATTACTTAAAGGTCCAATTATTATTGTAATCACTTAAAATATACATTATTTATGAAATTTCGTGTTAAAAATTAAAGCTGAACTAATGGTAGTTGATATGCTATCATGGGCATTAGAGAATTAATTTCAATTAACTAAGCAAGAACTATTTCAATCTGTGAATTTCGTTCAAAAATTACAGCCAGTATAAGGTTAGTTAGGGCAACTGGGCTATGATTTTACAATGTGACTCTGGAGCTTCTGAGAATTTAGCTTAAAAAAGCTAATGTTCATTTGAATTAAAGTCTGAACTTCTGTAAATGTGTTCAGTTAGGTTTCCTCTATCAGACAGAAATGCTCAAAATTACATTTTAATATTTAAAAATATAAAAATTTTATATTTCTTTCTTCTTGGGTCCAGTTGGTCCATAAAAATGGGGTAAGTGAACCAGGAGGGTTTATATTCCACAGACGTTTTTTTTTTTCATATGGAATATCAGGTCCTGTTTGGAAAAGTGTAAACAACTTTAAAAAAATTGAACCAAGCAGATCGTGTAAATTATATATCAACTAAGGAGCGTTGTAAGGGAAACCTTTGCTGTCAATGTGTCTAAAAAAATCGCTAAAAGTGAAAATATTAGATTTATTTATATCAGAAACATAAAAATTAAGTAAGTACTTATGTACTTTGGGATAGTTAATAAGTATAAAAGTCACATGGGTATTTTAAGGAAACAAATAGCAAGGTAAATCTATGAACAAACCGCTACGTAAGTACTTAAGTACATTATCTGTATCCAGGGGTCGCCTTATACTAGAGAAAATTTTATTGTTCCTACCAGAACCCTTAACGAGTTACCTTCATGATCATTTTATTTAACATATTTTAAAGAAAGGTGCGACGAAGATATTATTTTCAAAACAGTGGTAGGAACAATAAAAGTTTCCCTATAGAATGCGACCCCTGTATCGTACAATTTCAAGGTTTGGCTATCTCGCTTTCAGGGGCAAGGTATTTGCATTCGTAAAATGTTGAAATAATTTAATAACACCAGTATTTACAAGAGAATCTATTTGAAAACAAGTAAAAGTATATTTTCGCGTATTTAATAAAGGTGAAATTTTCATTATAAAATTCCGGTGCAAATGTGACAATTGGAATTAAATTATGTGATGCCATAACGGCATCACCGCCTCTCAAGGGGTCAAGAAATTTGGTTTGATATCACCCAATATGCCTTTTTTTATACGTAATTTTAATAAGGTATTCTACAATTTTCTTTATTGTGAGCAAAAAACAATGGAGAAATTTACTTCCCGTTGTAAGAGAAACTCAAAAGTATTATCTATAACTATAGGGGTTGACTGGATCCAGCATGGTCAAGTTACCCCGGATACATGACTCAGTTACCCCATTCTTGAAACATTTATGAGGTAACTGGGACACCGAGCTTACATTTGAAACATCAAGTAAATATGTATAGAAACCTAATAATATTAACGTAGTTATATGCCTAAAAATAAAGATTGTTTAATAAAAGTACTTACAGTATTTTAATAAAAAGCCGAGGAAGTTCAACCATATTGACGTTGTTTTTAAAAAAAGAAACGTAAATTTTCGAGAACCTATCACAGCAAAGAGAGAGTTCTGATTAAGTTGATACACGTTGTTTTAGGAAGTAGATGTTAAGTGGCATTGTTCACAAAAGCTAAAACTTAAAATACATCAACGGTTTTTTATAAAATAGCCTATGGCCCTGTTACCTCGTGGGTCCAGTTACCCCAACTAACGTTATATAGGGGAGACAAGGGAGGGTTGACCCACTTTTTGCAAACTGATTTTTAATTTTTTAAATAATGAACGTAGAATAAAGTTTTATATATCATTTTATTAGTTATACAATCAGTTATCAAAATAAAATAGCTACATAAGCGTAATCTATAAAAAATTTGAAAAATGATCGATTTTAACCATGAGAAAATAATGGGTCAAGGCTCCCCACATATGGGAGGCTTGACCCACTTTGTTTTATATTGAAATATTGTGAAGAGAGATAAAATCTGCCTAAAAAAGGCAATATAACTTTATGCTACATGCTTTAATTATTATAAAACACATTTGTGAAAACATGATTCTTAAACAAACCTGTTTAGACGCAATCGCAATTCAAAGGATAAAAAATTTGTTTTAAACAGAATTTCGTCTGAACAGATGTAATTGTACAGCAGGGATGAAATTTTAACATTTAAGACAGTATTCTGTTAGAGACAGGTTCCGTTTTCATAGGGTTTCATGTATTATTATGCCCGGAATTTATAGCCACTGTTACGCTGTTTTTTTCACCTTTTCCTACTTTTTGTGACACTTGACTTGACAACTCTAATTGTCACATAGTTTGGCTTCATCTACCTGTATTCATGCTGGTGAAATTAGTCTACATACCTTCCATTCTTTTGCAGCAATACGTGCACTTAACTGATCATTATCTTCTTTATCTCTTTCAGTGGCAAAGTACTTTCAGTACTAAAATGTTGAAATAAATGACCGGTATCGAAATTTACGAACAAATTTATTTCGAAATAAGAAAAAGGGTATATTTCACATACATATTAAACGGAAAAGATTTTCGCAAAATTCTGGTACCATTGTGGTGTTTGGGAATTGAAATTAAGTGGTTTCCTAAGCATACCGCTGCCCCTGAACGTGTTAAGACTACTACTTTCATACGTTCTAGTCTTTTCTTGTCTTTTACACTCTTTCTATTTACCTATTGTAGTAATATTTAAATGGAAAAAGTTCTTTCCCATTTATATTTCATTAAATTTTTTCTTGTTATATACTATAGCAATTTTTCACATCTTTATTTACTCTAAGCATTTTCTTCAATCACCCTATTTTACCGTGGCTTTACAGAAAAAATTTAGATTCTGTTCTATATATAACAATATATCTTCCATTATTCATAGTGTATAATAAAAAGATTTCATCTGGTCAACCCTCCCTCACATTGGCTGGGTCAAGCCTCCCCACATAGCCCTTTTCTAAAGAATAGCACAATGTAATGTTAAGCCTAACTTAATGTACAATCTTTATGCCAGGAATGAAAGCTCGATATTTCTGCATTATTTAAAACCTACTTACTTAAATTTCTATGATATATTTTATCTGAAAAAAGCTTAAAAAGTATTTCTAAAAAACACAACTTTTAAGTTGAAAATGCCTCACAATTGATTTTTTCCACACCTATTTTGATTATCTGTACGAAACAAAGACTGTTGTTTGCGCATTTCAGTAGCTGTGGTTGACACCTAGTGATAAAACTCTGAAATTCTTTTAAATATGAAAACTGATGGGTGGGTCAAGCCTCCCGTATGGTCAACCCTCCCTGGTCTCCCCTATATAAATATATATATATATATTAATATCAATATCTAAAATAATTGTAAAGTTGTGAATCTTATTACCAAGGATTGTACTAAACTTCAAATTTTTTACTTGAAACCTCTATTCTTAAGATTTTGAATAAATGCAATGGTTATATGAGGGGCTTACAGTCATAGCAGACCAAGTCCATTTTGAAAGAAAAGGAAGATAGTCCATTTAGAAATGCATAAAATCTGTTTTATCCCCTGCCACAGTCAACCAAGTCTGTAAACAGGTGACCTATATGTGAAAACAGACTAGGTTCACTGTGGGAGTGGATTAAACAGATTTTATGCACCTTACTAAATGGACTATATAATTTTTTTTTTTCAAAATGGACTTGGTCTACTGTGGTTGTGAACCCCTCATATACGATTACAGGCATCCATAGACTTACGTATTACGCGATTTCAGTAAATTAGCAGTTACGTAATATACCTCGAAAATTACATTTGTGAATACATTGGCGTGTTTGATATGCAGTTGCATACTTTTTATATTTATTTTATGAATAAAACATATAGATAAAAAAAATGCAATTTAACAAATTCTAACGACCATTTGGAAAAGGATTTTTTCAAAGACTAAAATTTAAGACATAAAAAATCGCACGGATTTGATCCTACATTACGTACGCCATGAATTAAACATTAATAGTGTTATGACACGTAAAAATTGCAAGCGGCAAAAATCGCCTGCGACTCATGGGAATTATCCACCTGAAACTTACGCATTATCCAAGCATTTCATTGGCTGTTCGGGAAAAGGCAGATTTCCAAGAAATCTGACGACTTATTTTAAATGAAATTTCATTCTTAAACTTCTAAACAACCCACACTATTACTTTTTACACCGTCGTAATACAGAAAAAAATGTACTTTTAAATGCAATTTGTTTGAAAGCTGTATCTCAATTTGTTTCTGAGTTATTGTTATTTTTTTTGTAGTTTTTATTACCTTTTTTTGTCATAGTGGCGAAAGAAGAATCCATCTCTGTTGAAAGCAAAGGGAAATACAGGTTACTGTATAGACCCCTCAGAAAACGAATAAAATGCGGATTCAACATATAAAAAACTTCAGATATGCTTTTGATTTCCTACCCTGACGACCATTTTTCCATTTTTTTGGAAATAACCATTTTTCCAAATGGTTAATAAACCTCAATCGTATTATAGTTTATATATTAAATAGAGATATATTTTTCTTGGAATATAAAATCAATTCTATAACAAAACAAATGTATTGTTCGTTATTAAGAATAGTCATCTAATTCATAATAAATACAGTTTGTGCTGATCAAGGATTATTTTATTTTGTGAGTGCTATTCAATTGCCTTGCTATCGGAAATTCCTGGATAATATGTTAAATGAATCCTTTTTAATTATTTCTTATTTTTAGAGTCGTTTGATGTAGATTCAAAATTTTTATAAATCAATCCATTCATGTTAGATTTGTAAATCCCGTATTCCACAAGATGTTTTAAAAGTGTTCTTTAAGTTTATTTTTATATTACTTTCTTGTTTCTTCTATCTTCAATAGAAGAAAGTATTGTAATCAAAATTTTTTTCGACTTCCGGTTTTCAACGGATTTACACGTTTTAGGGGTCACAGATCCCAAAAAAACATGTTTATAGAAAATGTCTGTCTGTCCATTTGTCCGTCAGTCTGTCGCCATTGTACCATCCAAAAGTGTATGAAGTTATGCATAGAATTGAACCAAATTTTTATATTAAGTTTTTGGCTATGGCAAGCAGGTCCTCCCTGTATTTGGAAAAAAATCGTCGGTAGGGGGCGCTGTAATAGCGATTTTTGTGCCATTTTGTATATTGTACCATCGAAAAGTGTATGAAGTTATGCATAGAATTGAGCCAAATTTTTTGTGTTTGTTTTTGGTCATGGCACGAAGGTCCTCCCTGAATTTGAAAAAATTCCACTGGAAGGGGGCGCTATAATTGCGATGTCTGTACCATTTGCATTATTCTACCATCGAAAAGTGCATGAAGTTATGTATATAATTGAACCAAATTTTTTGTGTATGTTTCTGGTTATGGCAAGCAAGTCTTCCCTAAACTTGAAAAAATTCCGCCAGAAGGGGGCGCTATCATTGGATCTCTGTGCCATTTTCATTATTGTACCATCGAAAATGTATGAATTTATGCATAGAATTGAACCAAATTTTTTGTGTATGTTTCTGGCTATGGCAAACAAGTCCTCCCTGAATTTGAAAAAGTATCTGCCGGAAGGGGGGTGCTGTAATAGCTACGTTTGTGCCATTTTCTTTATTGTACAATCGAAAAGTGTATAAAATTATGCATACAATTGAACCATGTATAATAAATATATATATCTGTATAATATCTACATGTATTTATATGTAATATATATTTTATGATAAATATTGCAGTTTCTTACCAAATTTTACCTAAGCAAGATACAAATTCGACTTACGTAATATTCAAGTTACGAAAAAATGTACAGAACGCATTACTTACTTACGTAAGTCGGGGGATGCCTGTATATGGGTGTATTTCATGTCGCTCTTTTTACTGTCTTCTATCTTTATAAGAATATTGGATTTGTGAAAATTTTCGATTTCCAATTTTTGACGGCTTTACACGTTTTAGGGGTCAGAGTTCTCGGAAAACATGTTTTTACAAAATGTCTGTCTGTGAGTCTGTGAGTGATAAAAATTTTGTGGGCGCTCTATCTCAAGAACTTATGCACGGAATTTAATAAAACTTTATATTCAGGTAGTCCCAGATATAAATGGATGCTGATTAGTTTTTGGTATAAATCGCTCTACAGGTCGCGCTGCTATGCAGCATTTTGCAGGATTTCCACAATAGCTCAATCTCTAGAACTAATTCACGGATTTTCATCAAACTTGAGATTCAGTTAGTCCTTGACATGAATTGACGTGTTATGCATTTTGGTGTAAATAGCTCAACAGGTGGCTCTGCTATGCTGCATTTTTTGCGCTTTCTGCAATAGCTCTATCTCAAGAAGTAAAGCTTGGATTTTCAACACACTTCAAATTCAGGTATGCCTTAATATGAATTAGTGTTGTTTATGTTTTGGTGTAAATCACTCAATAGGTGGCGCTGCTATGCTGCATTTTTCAGAATTTCCACTATAGCTCTATCTCAATAACTAATGCACGAATTTTCATCAAACTTCAGATTCAGGTGTACCTTGATATCAATTAGTGTTGTTTATGTTTGGTGTAAATCGCTCAATAGGTGGCGCTGCTATGCTGCATTTTTCAGAATTTCCGCTATAGCTCTATCTCAAGAATTAATGCACAACTTTTCATCAAACTTCAAATTCAGGTATACTTTGATATAAATTGGTGATAAATTGATGTAATTCCTTGTACTATTTAAATGATTTAATTGACGTGATTTATATAGAAGAAAGTTTTGTGATGGCCACAGCATACTAGTTTATAAAATTTTGGCATTTTAGTCAGAACGAAAACATTTCTATTAATTATGCATTTAAAATTTGTCCTTTTGTCATTACCGTGATTTATTCAGCTCTCTATTAGATGTCGTTTTGGAAGGAAACATTTTGGATTGTACAGTACCACACATTCTTAAGAGCAGTAAAGTCTTAATTTCAATTAACCAGGCAAGAACTAGTTCAATTTGTGCCTTTTCTTCCAAAATTACAGTCAGTATATTTAATGTGTCATTGCCAAGTTCATTATTACCAAAATACATCTATAGTAATATTACAAAGAAATAACGTTTGTTTGTAGGAATTAATCTTTGGAACTAACGAACTGATTTCAAAACTAACAATGATAAATGGATGGTGACAGTTCCTGCTCTAACATAAGCTATATTTTATTTTGGTGCCACTACACCCAAATGGATGCGGGAGCGAAAAACGATCTAACATTCTGATTTTTGTTGTACTAACAGACCTAAAAAAAATTGGTATCGTAGTTACTTATACGATATAATTGCTCTGTAGGACAACGCTTTCTAAAAAATTCGAAATTTAAAAAAGTAAAATGTGCGAAAAGCGTTCTATATGACTATTTTTATGGAACTGTTAAGGATAGAAATTTAAAATTTGTCATAGCTGCCACTTTTAAGACTCAAATTCACACACAGAAGAGTGGTTTTTTTTTTAAATTCTAAATTTTAGATAGTGCACAAGAAAAAACATTCTAAAATATGATTTTTGTGATTCTGAAACGACTAGAATCTAGAAATTTCGCATTAAAGTCACTTTTAAAATGGAAATGCTCGCAACGCATGGTTTCTAAAAAAATTGGAAATTTAAAAGCGTGGAATGCGCAGAAATCGTCATAAAAACATTCTAAATTCGGACTTCTATGGATTCCTTGGAGATGGAAACTCGAAACTTGGTATGGCTGTTACTTTTAAGCCGTAACATCTCGCACAGAACAGTTTTAAAGATAGTTCAAAATTTGAAAGCTTATAG
This sequence comes from Maratus speciosus, assembly GCA_963932465.1. Taxonomy (NCBI): domain Eukaryota; kingdom Metazoa; phylum Arthropoda; class Arachnida; order Araneae; family Salticidae; genus Maratus; species Maratus speciosus. The sequence goes on from OZ010798.1 coordinate 39,880,511, forward strand.
AAGAGAAAAATGTTCTAAAATTGCTATTTTTCTGGTACTTTAGAAGCTAGAAGCTTGAAATTTAGCACGATAGTTACTTGTAAGATGCAGATGCTCTCTAAGAACTGTTCCTATAAAAATCAAACTTTAATGGGGTGAAATGCACCTAAAACGTTTCTAAATTACGATTTCTATGCAATTGTTAGGAATAAAAATTTGATATTTGACATGGTTGCTAATTTTAACAGGCAAACGCACAGATAAGGAGAGATTTATTTTTATTATTGAAATTTTAAAGGGTAAAATGATCCGATATTGTTCTAAATTATTATTTCTATGCCATTGTAATGATAGAAACTCAAAGTTAGACATGGCTGCTACTTTTAAGCCGTAAAACTCGCACTGAACAGGTTTAAGGAAAATTCGAGATTTAAAAAGATGAAATGCGCGAAAAGCATTCTAAAAACTTACTAAAATACGATTTTTATAAAATTGTTGAGGATAAAAATACATGAAATTTGCCACGGCTGCTATCATTAAGAGACAAATACACTCACAGAAGAGGGTTTTTATAATTCGAAATTTAAAAGTGCTTTGGAGAAGGAAAAAACTCTAATTTTACGATCTTTGTGATACTGAAGAGACGAGAAACTTGAAAGTTGGCATAGCAGTTACTTTTAAGATGAAAATGCTCACTAAAAATGGTTTCTAATAAAATTTGAAATTTAAAAGGGCGCAATGAGCGAAAAGCATTCTAAATTCCGCTGTCTATGAAATTTTACTTAATATTTGTTAATAAAATCCACATACATATCAAAGGCACCCAATTGCTACTTGACATATTTCAGCAATTATGCGTTCAAAGAACAACTATCATGCTTTGCTGAATAAATTCTAAAAAATGTTTGGAACTGTCTTCAGAGTAAGTGCCCCATTAGCTTTTAATTCTTATAGTTTCGTTCTGAAATAGGCTTAAAGTTAAGAATGTCATTACCATGCTCATAATAGCTTTATGATTTCACGAATATAGCAATGACAATTTTAGATATTAAAAAAAATCTTTATTTTTTCTTTGAAAAAAATCCCATTATTTTAATATGTGGTATAATTTGAGCTAAACATCAGGCATTAAAATAATAGAATTTAATCTTTTTTTTTTTTTTTTTTTTTTTTTTTAAGACAAAATTTTCTCTTATTTGAGAATGACCCATACATGTATTTTAGGAGAAGAGTAAAATCACTGACTGTATTAAAAAAAAATCCCAGATAACCTTTTTACCCCTTTTTTCAACCACCTGCCATAACTTGTACAATTTTTTTCTTCCCTGTTGCCACACGGTGCAAGAATTTTTTTTAAAAAATTTGTTCTTAACTGCTAATAAAAATTCAGACCCACCCGGTAAGTTTTTGCATTAAAAAAATGTCATTCTGAATACATATAATTTTTCATATATAAAATTATTTTTTTTTAACTATAACTGCATTAAAATTATGAAGTAGCTTGTAGCTTCATTTAAATGCATTTTCAGTTAAAATACAGACATTTATTTCGGGAGGGGGGGGGGGATTAATTTATAAAATATGATGCCGCTTTCAGTATAATAACATACTTACTCTAAACAAATGGTTGCTATGTTTTATTTCCTATTTCATTTGTATACTGCAGCTCTATGTCATATCTATACCTAACTGCCGGGTGTTTTATTATTTTAGAAACCAGGGTTGTTTGGTTTAAACCACGCTGGTTTAGACCGTGATTTAAACCATGGTTTAAACCAAATGGTTTTTTTTCATGCGGTTTTTTTCTCTTTTTCCCTAATGTTTTCCTTTATTTTACACATTATTGAAAAATGCAAAATCCAAATTCTGCAGAAGCTACAAGCAAAGCTTTAGAAAAATGATGAATTAATAATTTTTTAAAGGTGACAAACATTTTTAATCATACTTTTCTTATAAGCTTTAAATCTACATAGCAGACTAACTATTTTTTCTAAAATTAGCTGGGAAGAAAAAAAACAAGTAGTTAGTTTTCTTTCTTCTTCTTTTTCAAGCCTTTTATTTTTAAAAATAGCCAAAATGGCAGATTTAAGCTAAAAATACACTTTTACTACTTAAATTGCTTGATTAGTTAAGATTTACTAAGGATTACATTATGCCTCATTGATGACATAATCATTAGTAATTCTCTCCATTGGTTACGTTTTGTTCTGTATGCTAATGAATGATTGGCTGTGAGTTTTCTTTGCTGTATCATGGCTGTTGGGTTTAGTAAGCCTTTGTTTTTCTTGCATTCCTACATTGAGATTGGGGTTTTGTATTATGATTTTATTTTGTTACCAGCAGGATTGGCAGGGTTTAAATCAATTGGTTAACCAACTGGTTTTTTAGAAAAGATCTAATATAATATTTTCTCATTTTTGTAATTTAAGTGTTTCAAATTATTGAATATAAATAATTTCTACTTTAAACAGTCTTATCCCAGCAGTCACCGTGAGACATAGTGAGTCTAGGTTATATTTGTATGCATGTAGAATGCAAATTACATGTGTCTAATCTGAAGCTCTAAAGATAAAATTTAAAACATGTGAATGTAGCAAAGATAAAATAGATTAAAAATATTCAATATTTTGAAAAAAATATTTTCCTTTGAGAGAACACAGATTATTTACAATTAATAACATAAAATGTCCTTTAAGATTTCAGTCAAGCTGCAATTTTCTTGATTGGGAAGATTATGATTTAAGGCTGTTCTCAACTGCTCTACTCAACAAGTGCAAAATGCTTTGACACATTTACAAATTCATTTTTTAACGGGAAGATATAAAAGTGGAAGGTCTGACTGGAAGCGATTTGGAATCAAACTGTGTTTTCCATTTTTGATAAATAAATTACCTATTGAGTTATAAGCAATTTTGATCACATGACAAAGATGTTTTTAACCTTCCTTGAGTAGTTATTTTTCTTTCGCACGGAAATTCAGTTCAAAATGCCAACTTTGTCACTTTTTCTGAAAGATCTATTGCATTTGCAAAAAAAAACAAAACAAAACAAGAAAACACAGTTCCATTACATAGTTTCTGAACAACAGCATCTGTTAGTTTCATGCATTTCCGAACATAAATAAATTAAAACTTATGTCATAAAGTTGCCCTTCCGAATTTGAGAACAGCCTTACGAATAAAAAAGAAACTCAAGATATGAAGTCGAATAAGAGGACATTGAAAAATTGGGTGCTAGTGAAGCACCTGTTTACTTTTAACTAAAATATGCAATAAGATATATTTAAATCGTCTATTGCATAATCGAATCTAACAAAAGATCTTACAAAATCAGATCTGACCAAAACAAAATGGGTAAAAATCAAGATAAGGTTTTTGCGTGAGATATAACAGAAAAAAGTCTCATAAAAATGCCTAAAAATATATATTATTAATTTTTTAGTTTAGACATTTAAAAGTAACACGTATTATAAAATAGCTTAGAAAAAAATCCTGTGTATTAAGTCTGATGGCTGTTTAAATGTTTTAGTGGATGACAACTTTGTAAATCTACTTTCTATCTTAAGATCAATGTTTTCAGTAGTCTAAAAAGCTGGTAAATAGGTATTTCTGTTTATTTTACTGTCACCTATTTTTTATTTTTTTTTATTTAACATGACAGTTTCTGAGGAGAAGTGTCAAATGACAATACACAATACTTCTTAAAACGTGTAAAGACCCTACTGCTAAATTCAAATCATTCCAGGAATTCTTTATAAAAAGCTGTTTTACTTTCAATAAAAGATAATAATTGTTCATATAGTATTCTAATAGAAAAATCAGGCATCTCAGATTGCAAATATTTCAAAGAAATTATTTTGAATAGCTATGGGAAAGTTTATTATATTTGTGAAACTACACCATATATTTATTTAATGTACTAGTAATCAAAAGATTGTTTATTAAGATTTTCAAGGTACCAATGTTTCACTATGTAGAGCATTTTATTCATGGAACATAAGACATAGCTTTTACTAGAAAATGTTTAAATTTTACATTATTTCAATTTTCTACATAATTGATTGTATTTATTTAATTTAAATTATTTTTAAATGAAGTTATATTACTTATCTCTCCAACAATATTTATTTTTATTGATAAATATGCATGTATATGTAATAGCGAAATATATTTTTTAAAAAAAACCGATTTAAACCAAAAATACCTGGTTTAAACCAAAAAAACCGAGTTTTTACCAACCCTGTTAGAAACAGCAGTAACATATTCTACAATTTATGTTAAATAGAAAAAAACGTAACATCTTTTTTTTTTAAGAGTCAGTTCTTTCTCTTTTTAAACTAAACGTTGCGACTGATAGCATCCAGAAAATGTCATCATTTTCATGTAATCATAGTAATCATAGTTTTTATTTATGGAAATGTCAGTTTCTATTTAAAAACAATGTTATACAAATTAGAATTTCCCCAAATCCTGTGCCATTTAATTGACTTTTTTGCATTTTTTTCCAGTATTGTAAAAGAAATAGTAAGTATATTTTTTTAAACACGAGCCAAAGAAAATGTGCATTCCCATTTTTTTTTAAATGATGGATTTGACTATGATTGTGTCAGAGTAACATAACCTTTTTTTCTGTTTGTCTTTTTAACAATTTATGGGCATGAATGCAGCTATATATATCCTTTGCTAAGTGCTTTAATATTTGAAATGCAGTGGTAGAATTTTCTGTGATTTATATTAAATAAGAAATAAAACATAGCAACCGTGTTTTTAGTCAGTTTTTTCTCTTTTGAAATTAAATTTCGTATCCGAAGTCATGGCTAAAAGCAGCTAGAAAAGAGCGTTGTTTTCATACAATCATTGTACATTTAGTTTTTAATAATAAAAATGTAAGTTTCCATTTAAAAATAATGTCATATGAAATCGGATTTAACTACATGCTATATAGTGAACGTTGAATATTTTGCATTTTTCCTTTCGTATTGCCAGGAAGGTGTATACTTCTGTTATACACGCCAATGAAAGCTTACATGCTCTGTTTTAAAACTGAATGATTTTTATTTTGATTGCATCAAAGAACCTCATTTTTTTATTGTCTTTTAACGATGTGTAAATTTAGATCTAGCTCTCTTATTGTGGTTTCCGTATTATGGCATTTTTATTTATTTTACCCAAAATGCCCTCATGGTTAGTTAACACTGACAAATTACACCACATGTGCACAATATTAATGTTTGTTTTATTTGCTACAATAAACTGAATTTATGATTTCTTTGTTATTTAAATAATTCATGTTTAAAATTTAAATTTAATATTTAAATAATTCATGTTTATTTTACTAAATAATGACTGTCTGTAAGTGAGAAATATTAGAATAGAATAAACGGTCAAGTGCGAGTGTTACTCGCGCTTTGAGGGTTCCGTACAAAAAATATATAAATTATTAACTTTAATATTTAAAAAAAATCACTGTTAAAAAAATAATAAGAGTTTATAAAAAAAACTCTACGACGTAGGGTTGGGTATTGCTGTATATACCAGAAAAGTATGAATACGTATGCCATAAAAGTTCAAAGAAATATGAAGCCTAAATAACATCAAATATTGCTATTCTCTATAACTCATTTTTCACTCTTATCTTCATCTGTTTATGATTAACCTAATACGGTACTGACAATAAAAGTATCGCATAGTTAAACTTCATTTGGCCTTTCATAAAACTAAATTCAGCGTAGTAATAATTTTATCTCTTTACAGCGTGTCTGAAACAAAACCCTTGTTCAAAGTTTAAACTTGGCATAGTGCTAAACGCGCTTCGAAAGGAGATCGCAAATTGCAACGTCGCCTTGGTCCGTGCCGCGTTTTTCCAGATATGCTTTATCTAACCTTTAAAGACACGGGATGCGTATTGAGATATGCACTCAATGGAAACTAGTTGCGAATCCCATAGTATTTATGCGATTCCTTCTAATTAAATTAGTCTGTTTTTAATGATTTGAATGATTTGACGTTTATCGCTTTTATACTTCTACTGGGCATTGCACTACACAAATATATCATTAAAAGCTGCTACCTAGGCTTTAAAAGCCGATGGCAGATAAAGTACGTCGCCCCTGTCATTATATATGTCCAAACCGTCCGTGTCTTTAAGGATTAATATCCGAATTTTCGGGTTTTCGAAAATCATTATCAGCAATGCTTTTATACTTCTCCTACGATAGGTACCTGCAGCGTTCTCAACACCTTTTCTGAATGCCCGAAAATCGAAATTTGTGTCTAACGGTAACATGCGATTTTCTCAAAAACTATGTGACATATGGTAAACACTATAATTTTCCTGCAAGGTTTAAATTAACGTCTACTACCTCTAATTGTTTCGTAATTTTAACTTCAGTAGATTCGGAAATAGAGGGAGGGGGGGGGACATATTTTTGCACTACATTTTAGACGATATCTCTGAAAATACCTAAAATTAAAAGAGATGTATTTTTGAGTTAAGCGTTACGAAAGCCTTCACACGATATAGAAAGAAAAGATTTTTTTTCCAAGTAACTTAATCTCTACATTTTTCCTAATTATATTTGTGAATGTTTAATAATCTGAAAATATGTGGGTCAATAGTCTTTATTACTCCCCCCAGTTTGAAATTTCCACGTTCCATAGTTTACGAGTAAAGTGGCTGTGACAGGCGGACAGACAGGAGTGATCTTATAAGGGTTCCGTTTTTACTTTTTAAGTACGGAACCCTAAAAATACAGTGAGGATGATAAGAACAAGTTTTTTTTATGTTACAGGACCTGACGTAAAAAGAAGCGAGAAGAAAACATATTTCTTCTATTTTTTTTTCACTAAAATTTTACACGCGTAGCATGTTTGCACGTTCAATGTGAGTAACATAAAGAAGACGTGGGTTATCTCTTGACTATCCTCTCATTCTGTTGGAATGGAATCCTTTTCCAAAAAGACTGGAAAATAGAATTTATGACTTTCGCCCTATTTGTACAATATTAAAAAAAAAACAAACGTATTGAGTCTTTGCAGATTTCTACCGAGATTCGGATTTTAATAATAAATTTGCTATTTTAAACAGTTTTTTGGGGACATGAACGTCACGAAACATCATCATGAGAAAGTATGTAAGATGGATAATTATCGATACGTAAAAAGATATATTTAAATAGGAAAAATAATTTTTAAAGAATTTTAAGCTGTTAGTAATAATTTTCTACTGCGTACATTCGGTATCAAGGCTCAAGCTCTGGCGACACAAAATGTTTCGGTCTCGGATTTGAAATCGTTGGTCTCGGGCTTCGAAAAACAGGAACACATCTCTAATAAGTATACGTAAGATTTTATGATTGACCAGCGTTGCCAGTTATGCAGTTTTTTCTCTAAACTTTGTCGAATAGTGATTTTCCATATTTTATTATAAATCATATAAGTGAAATATCGCTATTTGAAAAAAGTGGTAACAGTCAGATTGAAAAACCGTGGCCAACTAGCAGCGATGGATACCCATCCCCCCCCCCCTCCCTCACGGAAGAAACGCATAAAAAATTGTATTAGCCTAATTTACAAATTTATGGACAATTCTACTTTTTTTCTATCTATAATAGAGGAAATTATAGTAATCGAAACTTTTTTGACGAATTTACACTTTTTAGGGGTCAGAGACCCCCCCAAAAAAGTTTATGAAAATGTCTCTCTGTCTGTCGCTATTGTGTCATCGAAAAGTGTATGAAGTTATCCATAAAAAAAGGAACTAAATTTCATGGCTATGGTAAGCAGGTTTTTCTTGAATTTGGAAATATTCAGCAGGAAAGAGACTAATAGCGATTTTTATGTAATTTTATCGATTTTTCGTAGTTCTGTTGTGCAGCGGCGGGAAGTTTTAATCCTGCTACGACAGGAAAAATTTTCTTGACTGTCATTCCACTGGTTGTAGAGAAAAATAAATATATGGAGTGTCTGTTTCCTTGTTTATTGATCATTTTCTCTCTAAAGTGCCATAGCTACCATATTTTAAAAGGCTTTTTAAAGGAAATGGTTTGTGCCTGAGATTTACTTTATAAGTGAGATCAAAACAGTGACATACAGAAACAAGAACCATTTTCCATTAAAAATAAAACTCTAAAGATGTTTATTTCGCACATAAAAAGAATAAGATTGACAGCATTTGATATTCCTTTACAGAGTGCTTCAGTAATTTTTTAATGTCTCCAAAAATGTTTTGCTTTTAATATTCAAATAACATACTGGGCTTATGGTTAAAGACCCTTAAATGCATATGTTAGTGCGACAAAAATATTACTGCAAAATAATAATAATAAAGAAAGAAAAGAAACACAGAAAATGTTTTACACATATTTATTTATTATGCTATCAGAAAACTGCAATTAATTTTGTTTAATTACAAAATATACAAACAAATGAAGAGTAATGGTCAGAAAAATGTTGAGTTAAGCTATTTCATTAACAATATACTATTATACAAACTACATGTCAATGACAATAAAGCAATATAAAAAGACATGTTCATCTTTTGAAAATGCAGGCTTTTATGGTACAAGAAAGATGATTTTATAAACTAAGTACGCACAGAAAAACGAATGTTTTATTATATCTTTACATGCTTAAATTCAAATTTGGCTAACAAAATCTATAAGGCTAATTATAAGGATTTTTTTTGGACATGAACATGATATTTTATAATACACACCTTAGAAAGGTTTCTCACTGATATGAATACTCATGTGCCGATTTAAATGAGGTCTTTGAGAAAACGCTTTGTTACACACCTCACAAGAGAAAGGTTTTTCTTTAGTGTGACTACGTAGGTGGATATTTAAAGCAGATTTCCGAGAAAATGCTTTGTTACACAACTCACAAGTGAATCGTTTCTCATTAGTATGAACGAGCAGGTGTTTCTTTAAATTACCTTTTTCAGAAAATCCTTTGTTACCCACCTCACAAGGGAAAGGTTTTTCTTTAGTGTGACTAAGTAGGTGCATTTTTAAAACAGATTTCTGAGAAAATCCTTTGTTACACAACTCACAAGTGAATCGTTTCTCATTATTATGAACGAGCAGGTGTTTCTTTAAATTACCCTTTTCAGAAAATCCTTTGTTACACACCTCACAAGAATAAGGTTTCTCTTTAGTGTGAACAAGCAGGTGTTTATTTAAAGAACATTTTTGAAAAAAACACATGTTACAGTGAATGAAATTACAAACGAAAGGTTTTTCTTTAGTATGATGTCGCATGTGGACATTTAGAGCAGATTTATGAGAAAAATGCTTGTTACACACATCACAATTAAATGGTTTTTCTTTAGTATGAACACGCAGGTGGGAGTTTAAATTATGTTTTAGAGAAAAAACCTTGTTACACACTTCACAAGTAAATGGTTTCTCATTTGTATGAATGAGCACGTGGGTTTTTAAACTACGTTTTAAGGAAAACGCTTTGTTGCACACTTCACAAATAAAAGGGTTTTCCTTATCAGAACAATGCATGTGACCTATTAAAGCAGAATTATGAGAAAGATATTTGTCACACCCTTCAATGGCCAATGGCTTATCTTCGGTATGAACTTTTATGTGATCATTTAAATCTGGTTTTTCAGAAAATCTTTCACTAGGCATTTTACAAATGAAAGGATTCTTATTAGCATGGGTACTATGACATTGTTAGAAGCTACACTTTTATGATTTTTTTTGTTAAAAACACCTTTCAAGAAAAAGCTTCTATGCAGAAACACAGAATCTACATTTAAATAAGATTTTTTGGAAACCGTTTGTTACACTTCTTACAAGAGAAATGCTATCTATTACAACTTGCCAAAAATATCCTATACAAATGAGATGTTTCTCCTTACTATGTTAATGTTACTTATCTGGATGATAGAGCATTTTCAAAATAAATTTGTGTGAAATTCTTAGTTGCAAAGTTGCCAAATTATGCTTTTAATTCAAAGTTCAATTAGATTTTTATTGATATCCCCCTTTTTTGCATCTTACATGTAGATGTTTTTACCAAACAAATATATGAACAACTTTTTTTACTGCAAAAAGTCTTTGAATTATGTTTTATTAAGTTAAATAAGATTTTTACTGGTGTATTTTATATTACACCTCACATATCTTTTGTTTTACATCCACATGCACAAGAGTTTATAAACGAATGTAAATATGAATAATTCCTTTTTACTTCGAAAAGTCTTTGTTCAATTGATGAATACACGTATAAGGTTTCTTAAAGAGTAAAATTAGAAATGAACATCATTAAAAAAAAAACCCATAATACAAATAAACATGCACACATAAACACTTAAAATATTTTTTTTTCAATCTATCCACTTTTAACTGAATGAGATATTAAAGAAATAAATATACATAATACACTTCAATAAAGATTTGCCTTCAGAACTTTCTCTATGTAGATTATAGAATACTGAAGTTATAAAATAAAGTTGGAGATATCAACAAGGATCATATATGGATGGTCAATAATTAAATAAAATACCATAAAATTATTTAAATTCTACTTTTAATGCTTTAAAAAGAGCTCTTTCACTTCTGAGAAAATATGCTAAAATATAAATCTATGAACTTTTCTAAGTAGTATTTCTTTTATTTCAACAATTCATAGCCTTTCAAAAATAGTTGACAAAATTCTATCCATTAATTTATATGTAAAAATGAAGAAAGGTATGCCAGTGTTCACTGGTTCAAACTTGCAGAGGTCCTTTCTGAATAAGATTTTTATGGTATAATTTTACGAATAAAAAGATGTCTATGTAGTCTTTGGACACGATTGATCTTCATTTGTACTCTCACCGTAGGTTCAGAGGACTTCACAAACATCTGCATCTGCAATATAGATAGAAATGTTTACATATCACATAATGTTATATAAATTTTAAAATGTTTATCTGGGAAAATCTTTTTATTTCTTCTATTAGCACAACAGCAATCTCATACACCAAAAATTGTATAAAATGACCGAGTTATTTTGTGAGCGTTTTTTGTAAAATGCCTAATTATTGGACTTTCCTAAATTAACTCTTTGTGACTGAGAACTCCAAAAAAAAAAAAAATATTTACTTAGATGTTAAAATACGTCATTTTTAAGCCTGAAAAATTAATTAAAATATTTAGAACATTAAAATAAAATATTGACTGAAAGTTATTTTTTTTTCACATTTGTTACTTATCATAAATATTGTCAATTTTCTAATATGAAATTGTTTCCTATAATAGAGTTAAATAGTATATCAAATGTAAACATTGAGTACAGTTGAATACTAATATTCAACGAATAACTTTATTCAATATATATATACAGGGTGATTCTAAATTGTTTTTACAAAAAAAGAGGGTTGATAGTACCCGTCCAGACGAGTAATAATTACCATAGAACATGGGGTCGCAAACTCCATATTGAGTCAAAAATACAGGGTGTTTCACTCTGACTGAAGTCGACTTGTCGGTCATAATTTTGCGAAAAATAAAAATATCGCATTAAAAATGTAACATGTGTATAGTCTTGGGAAAAAAAGCAAACACCCCCTACTAACTCCTCAACAAATCATCATAGACGAAAGTTACTGGTACCGAACGATTGGAAATAAAGTCTACTTTTAAATGATGTATATAAAATATTCTTAGGGGTCATCTACATAATAAAACGAATCCAAACTTCATATTTTTTAATGGCAATACCCAATTTTAACGAGATATTTCAAAAATTAGGTTCAAACTATGCCTAGACACCAAATTTCAAGTCATTTGAATGCTAAGTTTTTGAATTATTAACATTCAAAATTTAGTGCTTCTAATGTTAAATTACATTTGTAACATATTATTCAGAATCCGGGGTGGAAACTATCTTACGTTACAAAATAAAACTGGATAAATTATCATCGACTAATAAGTTTAATATTTACAAGGTATTTACATGTTACTATTTACAAAATAACTCAGTTAATTTAACATTACGGCTTAGCTCACATGCCTTGTCGGCAACAACTTTGTAAACAATCTTCTCTCTCGTAAAGTCTAATTTATTCAGCTTGTCAGTTCTTTTGAAAGAAAGAAAAAAAAAGAAAAGGAGAGAAAATATGATGGAGTGTGTATTGTTCGAGCGTTACACTCTTTCCCTCACACTGCATTACTGGTCCCTCAGATGCAGTGTGCATTTCCTGGGCGGATTCCTTCGGGATGCTTTCTGGTGCCTAAAATCCTCGATGGTTCTCGTGTTTTGTGATCTTTTCGTAGATATTTGCTGGCTTGGCGTCTGACGTTTCCCGGGTCTGCCTTTAGGACGAATAAAGCCTTTAGAACCTCCACCATCATCTTGCGTGTAAGGACACAAAGCTGATATATGATAATTTCCTAAGGGCGAAAAGGGGTTTTCTTTAGTGGCAATGGTATAAGAAGTAGATCTTTGTTTTCCATAGTACCCATTATCATGTCAGTAACTTCCAGACCTGTAATCCAATTTGTAATTAACCTGATCACGAGTTCTAAGATCATTTTCATATCTCTTTTCAAATTTGCTAGACAAATCTGCAGTTCGCTGTGCACTATACCTGTGTGATGGTTGGGAATTTCTTTGCTCCTGATAGCTGCCTCTGTCTGATCGTCGACCATCATAATTATAATTATTTCGACCATTATAGTAGCCTCTATTTTTGTACCTAGGAGAAAAATTTGGATTATACTTTGCTTTTGAAGTAGGTGAAGCACTTTCTAGCATTTCAAATGCATCATTAGGTTCAACCATATCCGATGAACTATTCATCAAACCTTCACTTTCTGTCATATCTTATGAGGCATCAAAGAATCGTTATTCTCAAAATTTTGGGGAATCTCTGATTCATCTTGCTAAAAATTTTCTGAACTCTGCTTCCCATATCTATATTTATTGCAACTTCCATGGTTAAATGACTGTTTAACATACTTTTGGCCATATATAATATTTCTTCTGTTATCAATTGGTCTATTAAAATTTCTGTTCTTTTCCCTATAATCGAAATTCCTACGGCAACCTTTTACATAGACTTTTCTATCATGTGCAGGCCTATCAATTTCATCAGATACATTTTTGCCTATCCGTGATCCTGTATCAATATAATGCTTAACTTTAGGTGTAGCTTCTTCCCCTAGTTGGAAGCTACTAGTAAATTTTTCAAGCAGTTCATTCAACCTAACTTGTTGCTCTGAAGTGAGATGTCTACCTTCATCTTCTCTAAGAAAAACGGTGTCTAATTCAAGGGATTTTATCGCTAATTCACTGGGAGGTCTATATGTATCTTCAGTGATTCTATACTTCCACCTACATCTATCAGCGAAGAACTATTCTTGATTTACTACATCCAAAACAATTTTTGCTTTGCGTAAAAAATCCATTCCTAAAATTGTACGATTATTTCTGTCATTCGGCAGAGCATAAAGTGTTGTTTTAATGTCGCGACCTCCAATTTTAACATGAACTTCTGTTTTATAAACTTCGGTAGTGTTTTGTAGCCCATCCGCTAAGACTACGATCATTTGAGTTTTTTTAAACTTCACACCTTGGTCTTTTAATATAGAATACAAAACTTCACCCGCAACACAATGTATTGCGCCAGTGTCAGCACAAGCTGTGCCAGAGAGACCATTTATGCTTATTTTTACCAATAATGTTGGTGATGTTTGCATATTACATGTACGAAATTCTAGTGATTGAAAGTGCACCGATACATTTTTCGGAGAACAGGTTGGACACTTGGATTTAATAACTCCCTGGTTTCCACAACCATAGCAACTTAACATTGGTCGATTTAAATTCGAAGGATAGTTAATTTTATTTCTCTTGGACTCCTTTTGATTGCCAATTTTACCAAACTCATTTCTTTTAAAATCTAAAGGCGTTTTTTCAAAGCGATTAGAATTCCCGACCTCACTGATTTTATTTGATCTCTTTATTTCTACTTTGGTTGACCTCAAATTATCATATAAATCTAACTTTTCAGCTAATTCAACAGGATCAGTTAAATTCTCCCATTGGTCTAAATAATGTTCTTTGCAATCAGGGGAAACCTTTTTCTTTAATTGGTCAGCAATAATTAATTCCGATAATTTTTCAAAGGAATTTATATTTAATTCGGATAGCCATCCCTCAAAATAGCTTCTAATTTCAAAATAATATTCTTTCCAGCTAATATCGGTTCGCTTTGGATGTCGACTAAACAAAACTCTAAACCTTTCAGCAGTTAACTTAAACCTCTGCAACAATATATCTTTAATATAAGAATAATCCTCAAATTTTTCTTCCGGTTCACGCGCTATTAATTACCGATTTCATTTGGAAAGACTCCAATTAAATACGTAATCCACAGTTCTTTAGAAACCTTTAAAAGTTTCATTTGCCTCTCAAAAGTTATTAAAAATAAATTCATATCATCCTTTTCAGGATTGAAATCGGGTAAAATCTTTTTCAAGTCAACGCGTATTGAAGAAGTTTCTAGAGGGTTGCTTGTATTTGCAACAACATCTATTGTTCCTCCTTCTAACCTGAGCTTCTGTAGCTCAAATTCTCTTTCTTCGGCTAAAAGTTTCTCTTCCTCAAGGGTCTTTTTTTCTTCTACGATATTTTCATAAATTCCCTGTACAAAATCTATGTTATCTTTAAATGCCGCACTATTTACAATTTTATCACGTAATTCGAGGACTTTATCATCGCTACTTATTTCTACTTTTAATTCTGAAGCTAATGTGATTAAATCAATTTTCTTACCCTTAGAAAGAAACGCCATCATTTGAACTAAATATGTTTTAGCTAACTTCAAACTTAATTCGTGTTACGAATAACTCTTAGCAAAATAATTTACTTTTACGTAATTTATAACATATATAGAACACAAATAACATACAATATCTTTCAAAACTCAATATAATGACACCAACTATTTGCCTTTTTTTTACATAATAATATCAATTAATTCTTCTTATAATAATTAAAATAATGCCACGCACTCATTTATAATAATAACTTCAATAATAAAATATCTCAGTGCAACTATATAAATGTATAAAATAAAGCAAACGATTTTTATTTTTCAATAATAATTATTAGATTTATTTCTCTTATGAATATCTTCATTTAATTCAGATACTAAAATACTTGAAGCCGCAGACAACTTTTCGTATTTCAATTCCAAGGAAAATATCATTCTGGCTGAATAGAACAACAATTCCAAAATATTTCGATTCTGGACGAATCAAATACAATTTTCAAAAATTCTCAGATTTCGGATGAATCAAAAGTACTTTTGTATAAATTTTTGTACTTTAGTATCTAAATTTTCTTATTAAAACAGATTAACACAATTTAAAAATAATACTTATCTTCATATCTTGCTTCTATTCGGGCCGACGTTGGAGAGCCACTTCTGTAATATATTATTCAGAATCCGGGGTGGAAACTATCTTATGTTACAAAATAAAACTGGATAACTTATCATCGACTAATAAGTTTAAAATTTACAAGGTATTTACATGTTACTATTTACAAAATAACTCAGTTAATTTAACATTACGGCTTAGCTCATATGCCTTGTCGGCAACAACTTTGTAAACATTCTTCTCTCTCGTAAAGTCTAATTTATTCAGCTTGTCAGTTCTTTTGAAAGAAAGAAAAAAAAGAAAAGGAGAGAAAATATGATGTAGTGTGTATTGTTCGAGCGTTACACTCTTCCCCTCACACTGCATTACTGGTCCTCAGATGCAGTGTGCATTTCCTGGGCGGATTCCTTCGGGATGCTTTCTGGTGCCTAAAATCCTCTATGGTTCTCGTGTTTTGTGATCCTTTCGTAGATATTTGCTGTCTTGGCGTCTGACGTTTCCCGGGTCTGCCTCTAGGACGAATAAAGCCTTTAGAACCTCCACCATCATCTTGCGTGTAAGGACACAATGCTGATATATGATAATTTCCTAAGGGAGAAAAGGGGTTTTCTTTAGTGGCAATGGTATAAGAAGTAGATCTTTGTTTTCCATAGTAACCATTATCATGTCTGTAACTTCCAGACCTATAATCCAATTTGTAATTATCCTGATCACGAGTTCTAAGATCATTTTCATATCTCTTTTCAAATTTGCTAGACAAATTTGCAGTTCGCTGTGCACTATACCTGTGTGATGGTTGGGAATTTCTTTGCTCCTGATAGCTACCTTTGTCTGATCGTCGACCATCATAATTATAATTATTTCCACCATTATAGTAGCCTCTATTTTTGTACCTAGGAGAAAAATTTGGGTTATACTTTGCTTTTGAAGTAGGTGAAGCACTTTCTAGCATTTCAAATGCATCATTAGGTTCAACCATATCCGATGAACTATTCATCAAACCTTCACTTTCTGTCATATCTTATGAGGCATCAAAGAATCGTTATTCTCAAAATTTTGGGGAATCTCTGATTCATCTTGCTAAGAATTTTCCGAACTCTGCTTCCCATATCTATATTTATTGAACTTCCATGGTTAAATGACTGTTTAACATACTTTTGGCCATATATAATATTGCTTCTGTTATCTATTGGTCTATTAAAATTTCTGTTCTTTTTCCTATAATCGAAATTCCTACGGCAACCTTTTACATAGACTTTTCTATCATGTGCAGGCCTATCAATTTCATCAGATACATTTTTGTCCATCCGTGATCCTGTATCAATATAATGCTTAACTTTAGGTGTAGCTTCTTCCCCTAGTTGGAAGCTACTAGTAAATTTTTCAAGCAGTTCATTCAACCTAACTTGTTGCTCTGAAGTGAGATGTCTACCTTCATCTTCTCTAAGAAAAACGGTGTCTAATTCAAATTTTATCGCTAATTCACTGGGAGGTCTATATGTATCTTCAGTGAATCTATACTTCCACCTATATCTATCAGCGAAGAACTATTCTTGATTTACTACATCCAAAACAATTTTTGCTTTGCGTAAAAAATTCATTCCTAAAATTGCACGATTATTTCTGAGCATAAAGTGTTGTTTTAATGTCGCGACCTTCAATTTTAACATGAACTTCTGTTTTATAAACTTCGGTAGTGTTTTGTAGCCCATCCGCTAAGACTACGATCATTTGAGTTTTTTTAAACTTCACACCTTGGTCTTTTAATAAAGAATACAAAACTTCACCCGCAACACAATGTGTTGCGCCAGTGTCAGCACAAGCTGTGCCAGAGAGACCATTTATGCTTATTTTTAACAATAATGTTGGTGATGTTTGCATATTACATGTACGAAATTCTAGTGATTGAAAGTGCACCGATACATTTTTCGGAGAACAGGTTGGACACTTGGATTTAATAACTCCCTGGTTTCCACAAGCATAGCAACTTAACATTGGTCGATTTAAATTCGAAGGATAGTTAATTTTATTTCTCTTGGACTCCTTTTAATTGCCGATTTTACCAAACTCATTTCTTTTAAAATCTAAAGGCGTTTTTTCAAAGCGATTAGAATTCCCGACCTCACTGATTTTATTTGATCTCTTTATTTCTACTTTGGTTGACCTCAAATTATCATATAAATCTAACTTTTCAGCTAATTCAACAGGATCTGTTAAATTCTCCCATTGGTCTAAATAATGTTCTTTGCAATCAGGGGAAACCTTTTACTTTAATTGGTCAGCAATAATTAATTCCGATAATTTTTCAAAGGAATTTATATTTAATTCGGATAGCCATCCCTCAAAATAGCTTCTAATTTCAAAATAATATTCTTTCCAGCTAATATCGGTTCGCTTTGGATGTCGACGAAACAAAACTCTAAACCTTTCAGCAGTTAACTTAAACCTCTGCAACAATATATCTTTAATATAAGAATAATCCTCAAATTTTTCTTCAGGTTCACGCGCTATTAATATACCGATTTCATTTGGAAAGACTCCAATTAAATACGTAATCCACAGTTCTTTAGAAACCTTTAAAAGTTTCATTTGCCTCTCAAAAGTTATTAAAAATAAATTCATATCATCCTTTTCAGGATTGAAATCGGGTAAAATCTTTTTCAAGTCAACGCGTATTGAAGAAGTTTCTAGAGGGTGTCTTGTATTTGCAACAACATCTATTGTTCCTGCTTCTAACCTGAGCTTCTGTAGCTCAAATTCTCTTTCTTCGGCTAAAAGTTTCTCTTCCTCAAGGGTCTTTCTTTCTTCTACGATATTTTAATAAATTCCCTGTACAAAATCTATGTTATCTTTAAATGCCTCACTATTTACAATTTTATCACGTAATTCGAGGACTTTATCATCGCTACTTATTTCTACTTTTAATTCTGAAGCTAATGTGATTAAATCAATTTTCTTACCCTTAGAAAGAAACGCCATCATTTGAACTAAATATGTTTTAGCTAACTTCAAACTTAATTCGTGTTACGAATAACTCTTAGCAAAATAATTTACTTTTACGTAATTTATAACATATATAGAACATAAATAACATACAATATCTTTCAAAACTCAATATAATGACACCAACTATTTGCCTTTTTTTACATAATAATATCAATTAATTCTTCTTATAATAATTAAAATAATGCCACGCACTCATTTGTAATAATAACTTCAATAATAAAATCTCTCAGTGCAACTATATAAATGTATAAAATAAAGCAAACTATTTTTATTTTTCAGTAATAATTATTAGATTTATTTCTCTTATGAATATCTTCATTTAATTCAGATACTAAAATACTTGAAGCCTCAGACGACTTTTCCTATTTCAATTCCAAGGAAAATATCATTCTGGCTGAATAGAACAACAATTCCAAAATATTTCGATTCTGGACGAATCAAATACAATTTTCAAAAATTCTCAGATTTCGGATGAATCAAAAGTACTTTTGTATAAATTTTTGTACTTTAGTATCTAAATTTTCTTATTAAAACAGATTAACACAATTTAAAAATAATACTTATCTTCATATCTTGCTTCTATTCGGGCCGACGTTGGAGAGCCACTTCTGTAACATATTATTCAGAATCCGGGGTGGAAACTATCTTATGTTACAAAATAAAACTGGATAACTTATCATCGACTAATAAGTTTAAAATTTACAAGGTATTTACATGTTACTATTTACAAAATAATTCAGTTAATTTAACATTACGGCTTAGCTCATATGCCTTGTCGGCAACAACTTTGTAAACATTCTTCTCTCTCGTAAAGTCTAATTTATTCAGCTTGTCAGTTCTTTTGAAAGAAAGAAAAAAAAGAAAAGGAGAGAAAATATGATAGAGTGTGTATTATTCGAGCGTTACACATTTTAATATTTTTATTTATATCTCCTGAAATTATGCTCCTAATGAGCGAATTTTTTTTGTAGCAATAATACTAAAATACCCAAACATTTATACGTTGAATTTGCAATTTTTATAATTTTATGATATGAATTATGAAATTAATATTCGAAAAAAATTATGATTTGCAACCTATAATTTTTTTGATGGATTTAGATTTATTAAGTCCTGTTATATGGAAATCCAAAATATCACATTTTTCTTCCAAGTAGTTTTCAAATTATGCTTGAAAAACGGCAAAATGATGGTTTAAGAAGCCGTCTATGATGGAAGCGAGTAGACATTTTGAAATTTATTCTGCTGTACTGTAATCTAACAGGCTTCATTGACTCCTTGAGTGGCGCTTAAGGTGCCTTGATCAAGAAAGGGGCTCTCTCGGTTAACAATCGAGTACGGAACTTCAATTTGGATACAGCCCTTAAAATATGCTCGTTTTAAAATAATTAATTTCTAGGAAACTTGTGGTACTAATTGTATAAAAATTCGTTTTTAGGCTATATGAAGGGTGTAGAGTTCATTTATGCTGTCAGAATTGTGTACTGCCATTGAAAAAAACAAAGTTTGGGTTCGTTTTAATATGTAGATGGCCCCCTACGCAAATTTTATATACATCATTTAAAAGTAGACTTTATTTCCAATCGTTCGGTACCAGTAATTTTCTTCTACGATAATTTGTTGAAGAGTTAGCAGGGGGTATTTACTTTTTTTTCCACGACTGTACCTCATTTTGTATGAAATGTGATAATATCACAAAACGTTCTGGAAAAACAGGGTCCTCATACGCAATAAATGCTATCTTATGAACTAATAATCACAGACCAAAATGGGGAGCATCAAGTGCATACGGCTGGTGTAAATAATGGAACCTTCTACCACTTGTTTTGGGATGTTATCACATTTCATACAAGATGAGGTACATATCGTTACATTTTTATTGTGATATTTTTATTTTTCGCAAAATTATTACCGACAAGCTGACTTCAGTTAGGGTGAAACACCCTGTAATTGTGACTCAAAAAGAGGTTTGCGACCCCATGTTCTATGGTAATTATTACTCGTCTGGATGGGTACTATCACCCCTCTTATTTTGTAAAAACAAATTAGAATCACCCTGTATGCATTGAATAGTATACCTATCATGTACTATTCAATGTGTACAATATTTATAGATTTGATCGAAAGCTTAAGTGCACAATCATTATAGAAAAGGTAATGCTGTATGTTACAATTTCAAGAGTGTTTCTTCTTTTGAGTTCTCAGTGCACTTAAATATTGGTGTTTTGGACAGTTTAAAGTTTAAACCTATGTTACATCAAAAAGTAAGGTACATTTTTTATAGACAGGTGCAGGTGATAAATGGCAAAAAATTATTCCTTTCGCAATGATTCATTCATATTGCATTAATTTATTTCAAAATATAAACATTTTTTTCATTATATTTAAATTTCGTGCCTTTAATTTAATATACAGACATTTAAAATACATGCCTTTCACACATTTAACCTAAAAGAAAAGAAAGAAGGAAAATATTAAGAAATAATATCATAAACTAGGGCACTTAATTTTTTCATCAGTTTTAATTTACCATGCAACGAAAAAAACTGCCGATTTTGTTGCTTGCAGGGGAGCAAAAAAATGATATTGCTGAAATTTGCACCCTAGTAATATAAATCAAACAAACTAACATTTAATTGCAAAAACCCAATATCGCTTCAAATAAAATAAAGTATGTATTTTACAAATATTTCAACAACTAAAAAAAGAAAAATTATTCTTTAAGAGTACACAGAAAAGAAGAAGTCGAAAATATCAATTTCCTGATATATTATTTAAAAATTAAAAAACGCATTCTATGCCCACAAGTTTGACATAAGCGAGAGGAATTTGAAATCCCACTGATCAACACCTTTAAGCTATTTTGAGGGCATTGGGGATATCTATAATATAATAGCCTAAGTCATGTGACTATCATAAACAGTTACAGGCTCACTGCTTTGGTTTTCATATGACAAGCGGCCATTTTCACTAAAGATAAAATTGCAGAAAAGTTACATTTTTAGATAGATTGTACATACAAAATAATGTTTGAGAAATGAGTTCCATTCAAATATATATATATTCTGAAATAACTTCAATTGAAATAAATGTTCGCAGCACAATATCTCGTTCCATCAAAGTAAATAAACACAACAGCCATTAAACCATGAAGGTAATCATTCACAAATCAAGTTCTGTAGTGGTGACTTTTGCAGCACAAAAATAATTCATGCTTTTAAGCCAAAGTTTAGCATAATTCCATTAGATGAAGTGCTGTACAACTCAACTTCCATTACAATCTTTTATTGACAAAGTGAAATGTAAACAAGTCCAACTCATGTAATAACATTTAATGAATCAAATTTCAAATATCATTGACAGTTAAATTGATATTTATCATGTATTATCCATAACAGGAAGATTGATCGGCGAAAACGGTTGTTCATGGCCAATTATAATTTACCATTACCAATATCGCATTCAAAACAATAATTTAATATGCATTTCTCAAATACATAACATCATTAAAAATGGTAAATAATATAGACAGAAACTTCAATAATTTAATAATGAATTTATTAGACACATAACAAAATTTTATAATGATGTCAGTTTCGTTACACGTGTTTGCTATGTTATGAGGTGATTTTTAATTTGACGTTATCTGTGTTTTTAATTATGTTTTATTGATTTATTAAATTTTGCATTAATTAATAAAAATAACAAACACGTCATTAAATTATTACGTCGTGATACTAAAAGAGAACAAGCACTGAAAAAATATGGTGATGCATTCATACAATAGACCAATTTTAAACATTTCAATTGACATCCATTTTCCTTTCTACAGGGACGTTAAATTTTGGAGATATTAGCAATATATTTTTTCATGGAATGTGGTATACGCAATAATGGAGAAGTATCCCAAAATGATATCAGCAACAGCAGGGTTCAATATAAGTGCGAATATCATTAGAGCCCTTTGACATACACAGAAAAAAATCATTGATCAAATCCAATTAGCTAAAATGCAGCAATTGGCAGCGGACCCAATTACAAATGAATAATTAACAGGTTTAAAAACTTCTCAATTACTGACGTATTGCGACTGCTAAGCAAACGAGTGTGAAGCATAAATGCCTAAGTGAAATAAGCAATTTTTGTAAAGAAAGATGGTATAAATAACAAAAAAAATATCGAAATGCTGCCTTGATCGCAAAGAGTTCTTGATTTGTTTATCAGACTCTTCTGATCCGATGAAGTATTAAGTAAGTAAATTAAATTATAAATAAAAGTAACATGTTGCAATGCTTAGCATACAATTAAGGAAAACCAAACTAGTTGCTGGCAGCGGCTAGTAAAATATATTCTTTCAAATGTAAAAGAACATCAAAGCAAGGTATATTTTTTCTAGAATCCTAGTGAGAAATAAAGGATAAATTTGCAAGAAAAGATCAAATTCAGTTACTCAAATCCAAACAAAGTATTTATTAATACAAAGTTTGCTATGTCTTACTGCTACAGATTGCTACAGCCTGATAAACTTGTTTCCCCCGATTTGCTCATTCACTATCACTATTAAAATGAAATAAAGTTACAGAAAATGTACAGAAGTGGGGGGTAAATGCACGATATTTCATTAGCTATTTGCCAAAAAAATGTGTGAATAGAAATGTGACTAGAGAAAATGAGAAAAGGGGGCTAAAGATAGAATGAAAATAAAATACTTTCAGTTTATGTATTCGGTTCCCCAGTGTCAAATGCATATGAATGCATCCCTTTTTTAAAAACCATTCAGATGTAGTATATTTAGCAGGCCATTAAACAAGGATAACAAAATCTCTTGATTATGTCTAATAGTAAACATGTAAGAAGTACTTTTCCACTAAAAGACTATAAGATCCTTCGCATTTGTTAAGTTTGGCACAATTCAGGCTTCAAAAAATGAGATTTATTGCCCAAACGATATAAGTATCTATGAACCTGATGAAATTTACGCTAGTTTTTAAATGTATTTAACAAATATTTTATTTAAACATATTATTATTGCTTTTTAGATACAATTTACTTCTGTTTGTATATAAATGAAAAGATTATATTAATTATATCTCTCTATTCTAAAAATAAGTAGCTAACGCTGTCACCGCCACTGTTTGAATTTTTTGTGACCAGAGGTTTTTATTCATTAATATTAAGAAAACTACTGCATACAAAAATATGAAAATAGGTGGTATTATAGATAAATGTTTGATAAACACACTAATGTAGACAATTTTCAAATCTCATAATTATTTAAAGAGATATTTAATGTTAAAGTTGGCCAAAATTTTCCATTAAAAAAGTTTTATAGGAGCAAAAACTATACATAAGAATTTGATCAATTTTAGACCATTAATACATTAGAAGTTCCCGGTGTGCAGACTGCATTTCTTTTTTTTTAATTTTATTCAATTTTTGAGGATTTATTTCCATTTTAAATTCAAATTTTCAGCATTTCGAGAGATATTTTTTACATATTTTACAAAAGAGCATTATTTTAACTTGTTGCCAATTTAAAAAATAGTACAAAGAATAATATTTCCTTCAAATTACAATTTTATTTACACGTGGCTATCATAAACAGAAAAAAACTTTCGAATTAGAATTACATAATTACATGTTAAAAGCAGGGAAATATTGAAAATTACGTCATAAGAACTATATTTACACTTGAATTTTAAAAGAGGAAGATAATTTTAAAATAAAAAATTCATTATTATGCATTAAAAGTCATAATTGGAGGAAATTAACAAAATAATTCCAAATAAAAAAAAATAATGGCCAAATAATAAAGCAAAACAGTTTAAATGAAAAAATATATTTACACGAGACATTTATTTCATATTTTGAGATAATCTTTTCAACTATTGTTATAAATTCTAAGACAGCACAAATATTATTTCCTTTTTAACAACAAAAGTATTTTCACGTGAATATTAATAAGAGAAAGAAAACTTTAGTGAAAATTACGTCAGATTTAAAATGGTACATTTATAATGACTTATTTAAAAGATCTTTCGGTACTACTTAGTTTATCCCGTCGACCAAAAATCTATCGCCAAACTATAAGATTAAATGCCAATAATGGTTGATCGTAAATGTCACATTCACTTGACTTTAAGCAAGTTACACTTGTTTATGTCATCAAGTGATTTTTATTTCGACGTTTTATTTGTATTTGTATTAATGTTATATTAATTTATTTGTTCCTTCGTTATTTAAAATAAAAATTATGTCAATTTGTAAAATTTGGCGAGTGGTTTGGTGATTTATATAATTTGGCGAAATTGGTTGACACTATAACTAAGCAATACCGAAATTTCTTATAGCATTGTTAAAAAATACCAGGGAACAATGACTCTGTTTACTTAATTCATTTTACATTAGCTTATTTTCTAATTTCTAACAATTTTTTTTTAATCAAAGGCGAAAACAGCCATTGTATTTCTTAACAGTAGCTGATTTGGTCTCAAAAATCCCCAATCAAAGGAAAACGAATAGAAACCCGTTTACAGAGAGATAGCTACTATTTAAAAAAAATTATAATTCAATGTTTTTAAAGCCAATCAAATTAGCGTGGTTTTAGAATATGGGTTGTCTGAATGGGAGTTGGTGAGTGTAGTTCATAAGGGACAGCGCCCCTTAGTAATTAAAAAAAATTTGCTCATCTATATGAAACAGTGAATAATTTGCCAGAGAATAGGCATGAAATTTTCCTTGCCAAGATGTTTCTTGCAATGAAAAAGTACCAAAGGAAATTTTTAAAGTTGAGCTATGCCCACACATGGATGTATGTATACACCTCTTCACTGTACAGATAATTAAAAATATGAAGATTGGCTCGAGGAACAATTTAAAAAAGCAAAATAAATAGAGGTCAGAATTGTATAAATTAGATGAAAGAATAATAATATATAAAAATAACAAACAATAATTACTCACATGGGTTAATTTCTACAAAATAAATCACATTTTGTTTATTTCAAATAGAATAAAGGTGGCAGCATCATTTCAGATTTTTCTTGGTGAAGGTAAAATTAATTTGCTAGAAAAAATTGTAAATCAAAATGTTTTATTTATTTGAAATGATCTATTTCTTTTGAGTTCATGTATCATATTTAATTTTAAAGCATTTACTCCTACAATTTCTTTTAATGTAATTACTACAGAGTATTGATGAAAACAAACAGAAACGTGCAACTAATATATAAAAAAATAAACAGATATAATGATTAAAATGAGTTTCAAACTCAAGGGAGGGGAGAGGAACTCTACGTTTCCAAATGACGTCTCTGAAAAAAGGATACTGGGCTGGATCCTAGAATAAGCGAATAACTTGGCGGCATTGAATTTGGCGAGGCGATAAATTAATTCTTCTTGCTACCAGTTCATCACATTGTGGCCCCATCTACTGTGGTTTGATCATTAAATTGGGATTGGTTTTGAAGGATTATTGAGTTCATTGTTATAAGTTGATTCTGCTCAAGTTCCCTCCCCAACTTATTCTTATCTTCTGGGAATACCTTAATGGTAGGACCTTCTGTGTTAAAGTTAATAATTCTCTATCCTCTTTTCGCATTATCGAAGCAGGCGTCCCTCAGGGCAGTCTTATTAGCACCTGGCTGTTCAACCTCTACATTAATGATATTCCTCGATGGATTCTCAACATCTTCTTAGCATTATATGCAGATGACACGGCCATCATGACCAGCAACAGTTCACTACACATTGTCTTGACTAAACTCCAAACTTACCTTTTGGCTCTTTATGTCTGGCTTAGGAAATGGCGTATTAAAGTCAATGCAGCAAAAAGTGCGCCATGATTTTTTCCAACAATTCTATCTCCCCAGACGTTAATCTTTCTCTTAACGATGATGACATACCCTGGGTCACAAATTATAAATATCTAGGTATTTATCTAGACTCAAAATTAACCTGGGCTAGGCAGATTCAAGACATATTATTGAAATCTGCCAAAGCTCAAGGATCCCTTAAATCTCTATTGGCGTATCACAGCCGTCTGTCACTTTCAAATAAATTATTACTATATAAATCCTTCATCAGATCAACTTTGACCTATGGGTCAGTTGTTTGGGGATCAGTCTGCGAAACTCAGATGCAGAAAATTCAAACCTGTCAAAATTCTGTATTGCGTAGGATTTGTAAGGCGACAACGTTTGTCCGGAATGACGTCATTCACGCTGATCTCAAGATTAGGCCTATCTCGCAAGTTATAAAGAAACTTGCTCAAAATTTCCACAGAGATCGCATTCTTATATCCAACGAAGCGTTGCGGTCCATCCAACCATACAGCATAAATAGTGCTCGTGGAAGGAAAAGACCGCTTGCCACCTTAAGCAGAGATGACGGCTTTGCCCCACCTTCCAAAAGAAGGAGGAGGGAGCCACCTTAAACGCATCGTTGTGGAATTCCAAATTCTAAAATTTATTGTACTATATCTTTCTACCATTTGGCTTATTACCATTAATTTCATTTAGGACGTCTTCCAGCCTTGCTTTTGGCACCGGGTTCTGTTAACTTTCCTTCCTAACTTCATGTTTATTATTGTTAGAGAAAAAAAAATCTCAGTTTTATTTTGTATTATTTTATTTTATTTTTACTTATTATTGTACTTTTACCTTATTCTAAACTGTTTGCATCATTTATCATATACAACTTGCTTCTTCGCCTTATCTTGGAAAAAAAAATTATATAAATATTGCAAAATGATTAGCTCTGTTTTGGCCCATTTGCTCCCCCTCCCCCTCCCCTATTATTGCTCACCTCTCCTGACTATCTCACAAAGATCAAAGCACATCTACAGAAAGCTCCTGTCACCATCAGCTTCATTCCACCGCAACCTGCTGCGAGATGAACATTCTATCTTACAGAAGAAAATCCTGATGCTTCCTGCATAGACTGTTCCCAAATAGATGTGAAGTAAACGTGGGCATTTACGCCCGTAGGCATTCAAGAAACAATCGTCTTTGATCTTTGAGTTCGTTGTTTTTCGAATAGTTAGGTTTGTTTAAATGGGTGTTTTGTTGAGTTGAGGTGTTTCTATTTTTCTAGATTAAAGATGGTGAAGACTGAAGCTGTTTATGACATGCGTTTTTTCAACGTGTTTGACATCTGTTATGTTTAAAAAGATGTTTATTTAAATGGTTGAGGTATTTTTTCAAATAAAATAGTGTTTTTTTTTTTAATGCTTGAAAAATTGAAGTGTAATATTCAATTCGTATGATAAGTTTACCAATCAGTTTGGTTGTGTTAAAATATTAGTTCAAATTGAAGTAAGTTCAAAAGGTCATATTTTGGAATAATTAAAGAAGTTTAGGGGTAAATTCAATTTTAATCCTATGGATTGATTAGAAATAAACAAAATATCTGAAATAAAAGTAAGTGAATGTTTATTTATTTTACTCGATAAATCAAGAAATTTCTGCGACAAATTTGTGTATTTTTAAGTTAAGGAATAAAGGAATTTTAATGTATGGACAAATTTAAAACTGAAGGTATTAACAAATTTAAAATCTGGAGCAACTGACAAATTTAAAATCCAGAACTATTAACAAATTTAAAATATGGAACTATTGACGAAAATTTTAAATCCGGATCAATTGAAAAATTTAAAATTCAGAGCTATTGACAAAGATTTTAAAACTGGAGCTATTGAAAATTTAAAAATTGGAAATTTAAAAAATTGGAGCTGTTGACAAATTTAAAATCCAATGTTTAAAATTTAATTTATTTTATGAATGTTAAAAAAATAGTCGTGCAGTACAAAAAAATATTGAAAATGATGAATGAAAAAACTTAATTATATTAGGCTAAATGTTTTAAATTGAAATCCTTTTAAGAATTTTAAAAATTCACAGCAAAACAGAATAAAATAATGACGTAACGATTTTATTATTACATTGTTGAAAAATGAAACTTTTTTGCATTCAGTGTTTATTTTGTAAATGAAATTTTCATTGGTACGGTCTGAGTAATGAATCACCTGCCACAACGCAAGTGATGTGGGCGAGGAGAATTTTGCTTTTTAAGTTGCAGTATTTTAGGTTGGCATGTATAATAAAAATAACCAACTCGGGTGTCTTGCTTATTCTAGAATTCTGCCCGATACTGTAAAGTAACACATGTGAATGAAATTGACAATCAAAATAAACAACTCCTACTTATTTCATTTTAAATTACTATAATCAAGAATCAAGATATTGGGTGATTTTTGCTGATGTCATAACAAAAAACAGGATACGAAAATTATCATGGTAAATATTCAAGCATGCATATTTATAACAATAAAACTGAAGACTTGGGTACTGATGAGTCTGTGTGAAAAAAAAAAAAAAAAAAAAAAAAAAAAAAATGAAAATTAACCTGTGGGAGAAAAGGCAAAATTATAGTAAAATTTTATTTCAGATAACCCAGATCAATTTCATTTTCAACTGCTTTTGAAGGTGGATATGTTTAAAAATGTACTATCGAAATTGAACACAATATGAAACAACAAGAAAAATATGTTGTATAATATTGTGATCACTTTTAAAGCTTTAAAACATTAATTTTTTTAAGTACTGGTAAAATCACTTTTAAAACAAAACGATACAGTAGACTCCCTTAAATCTGCGACCCTAAAATCTGTGAACGCCTAAAATCCGCGTATTTTTTCAGATGTAAACAATGAAATTTACAGTTAAGTTGCAGGAACAAAATTCAAGATGGCGCCGAAATCAACGACTACTGCAATGTTTTTTTTACTAATTTTTTTGTTAATCATTCTCTTTTGGTTATTACAGCAGATTTATTACTAAATAAATTTAAATTACTTTTGACTTTGATATAAATTAGCATATCTATATAAAAAATTCCAGGGTTCGAAATGGAAAAATCCACGAACTGGAATGCTATTTTAAAATTATAGTTCACAGATTTTTTTTTTAAATTATAGATAAATTTATTTCCAAAAATACAAAGCAGTATAAGAAAAGCATTCAAGACTCTAACTAACAATGAAAAATGGGTACTTTTCGGTTAGCCGGGCGCCAGTGTTACACATACATACATATATATATACATATAAGTATATATACATGTATATGAACATATATATATATATACACTCAGCGTTCGAAATCCTTGGTGGTCCGCTGGTCCGAGACCACTGAAAATTCAATCGGACCACTAATTTAAAAAAATTGAGTGGCCCACAGGACCAGTAATTTTTTTCCCTCTCTGACAGGTAAACGTAAATATTCCCGTCCCTGAGAAAACCGCAACCAAACACAAACCACAGAATTTTATTTTTTTTAAAAATAATAATAATAATAAAGAAATGAAAAATCACATTAAATCTTATAGACAGTTGAAATAAATAGTCGGAAATAAAATACATAATTAATAATTTTATAGTTTTTGTTTATGAACTGCTTATTTAATTTTTAGAAAATTGTAATTTTACATTTCATTATACCGAAAATTTTGGGTAACAGAAAGGAAGTTTCGTTTATGTTCTAGGAGGAGGAGGGGAGGGGTGTCACTCAAAGGGTTAAAGGTACTTGATAGAATTTTATGTAGCGGGCCAGTGACGATGTCTGCGGACCAGTAAACTCTGATGTTTACTGGTCTTTGGGACCAGTGACTTTTTTCTTATCAATTCTACCGCTGCGACCTATATGTGTGTATATATAGACATATATAGGAATTTATATATATATATATATTTGTATGTATATACATTATATATATGTATATATAACACTGGCGCCCGGCTAACCGAAAAGTACCGAAAAATGTTACAGAGAGCGCAATAAGCTACACTTATAATAGCATTAACACTGTTCTCCTTGCTTCTTTCCCTATTTGTTATGTCATACCTAGTTTGAAATACTGGTCTTTTGTTTACTTTATACATATTATATTTAACTACAGTTGCATTAATAGTTTACTTTTATTCATCTTTATTTATTTAAATATGTAACTTTCTTACCTTTTTCTCAGCAGTCTTTAACTTTAAATACTCTTTATTTAATTTATTTCTGGGATGTTTGCGTCGTAAACATCCTAAACATATTAACATCGTTAAACCTTGCCGTTCTCAGTATGTAAAATCAGTGCAAGGAACGAATAGTGACATATTGATCTTATGATCGCTTTACCACTACATGGTAGCTTAGGACTTTTGGAATCGAAATCAATCGATTTCATCAGTAATTAATATTTTTCTAAATTTTTATTTTACATAATTATTTTAATAATTACTTACTTTTAAACTAATAAATTATTTTAATATTTCAATGTTTCACTTTATTGTAAGCACTCATTATAATTTCCCTTGCTTAACTACCGATCAAATTAATGTTTTAAAAACGTAAACAAATCAATGACCAGAAATCCGCAAAATTCTAAAATCCACACAACCTCTGGTCCCAAGCTATGCAGATTTGAGGGAGTCTATTGTATCTACTTTCCATACATTCAAAAAGTCATTTTCATTTGTAAATATGTTCACATTTTAGGTATTCTTATTCAGACACCAAGAAATCAAATAAAGTAATTCCTATTTTCCTATACGGCAGAGTATTTTTCAACCATTTTTGTCAAATGCAGCAATTTAAACTGACTTCTGAGACTCAGTAACAGATAAACTGCCATAAGATAGCACACACGACATTTTGAGGAAAATTTAAAATGCTTACAATTGCAGAAGGGGAAAGAATGTGTGTGTGTGTGGGGGGGGGGGGGGAAGGATGCTCATCTCTCCATCTTTCTAAAGTTATTTCTCATTACTTTGTTAGATATTTTCATAGTGAGTTTCATTCATAAATGCATTAAATTTGAAGGAATTTCTATTTGGATACCAAGAAATAGAATAGCGGTTTTATTTTTCAACCAATGTATCTTTCAAACAGTATTGTCAAATATCGCATTTAATTATTATTTTTATTTATTTTTGAGGAACAACAGTGGGAAAAGATCATCTTATAGCAGTACAAAAATGAAAAAAGCTTTACGATTGAAGAAGGTTCAGGGGCTCATCTCTTTATTTTTTCTGAAATTCTATCTTGTTTCTTTTTTAAATGTCAACAAAGTCAACTTTTCCAGTAAATGCATTCAATTTACAAGAATTTTTATCCCGATACTGAGGAATTTAATAGTGTTTCCTTTTTTCAACCATAAAGGCAAGGTATTTTTCAAACAATATTGTTGAATATGGCATTTTAAGTGGATTTATGACACTTGAAAGCAGGAAGTGATCATTATATAAGAGCAGGAAAATTATCTTTCAAAGAATATTGTTGAATAGGGTGTTTGAGTATAAGGCTTGATCCTTAAATCTAGGACCCATGGTTAAAAAAAAAAAAAAAAAAAAAAAAAATCAAATGCTACTCAAAAGTGAAAGGAAATAAGAAAAAAAATTCGAATGGCAACTCATAAAGGAAGGAGCCAAAAAATCACCAAAAAGTATCTCTTACTATCGCCAGAGGAGAAAATTTTGCATCTTCAGGATAGTGGGTGGGCGTTTCAGTGACCACAAATAGAGATCACGGTGCGATCGCAGTTTACTCTCCTTCTTGGCGCGATTTTCAAAAATTGCCAAATTTGCGCGTACTAACTCCCGGAGCTGCAACATCCGGGAGGGAGTACGCAAAATTATTATTTGTTTTCTCTTCTCGTATATTTTGAAACAAGTATCTATCTAGACAATCGCTTAAAATGAGAGAATAGATATTCGATCAGTTATTTTTCTCTTATTTTAACTTGTATTTTTGAGTAAAAATAAAAAATACACAAAATTTCAAATTATTTCGAAATACGTTCTTTAAAAATTCATATATTTTAAAATACATTTTATCTAATATACCAAAAAACAAAACTTTCACTTACCCAAATTATTAAAAAAGAACGTTTCTTGACAGTAAGGGGAGCAAAACAATGTTGTGGTTTTTTTTAATCAGAGGGGTTCTTTTTTTTGTAATCAGGGGGGCTACCACCCCCCTGAACCCCCCGTTTTTTTATTCATAATTTTGCCTTGTGCTCTAGGATGTCATTCAAAAGCATCACTCAATCTGTCACTTCTAGTCATTCATAGCTTGGAACAATCAGCCTTTCTTTCACACATAATTCAATCAACGCTCAAAAATACAAGTAAAAATAAAAGAAAAATAACTGATCGAATATTTATTCTCACCTGTCAAGCATTTATCCAGATATATACTTGCTTCAAAATATACGAGATTGAGAAAACAAATAATAAAAATACTCGACTGCAACACACAGAACTTTTCGACGCGAAATCCATTGCAACAGTATCAATTCAGTAACGTTTTTCCAAACAAATTCAAAATTTTCCCCGATTCTCCTCTTTGTCCAATAAGAAAGCCTTTCACAGAAAAATAAGGGTCCAATTAGAAAGCAGCTTAGAAAACAAGGAACTTAAACCATAAACTCTCTCAAGAGAAATCTTAGGGTTGCCATATTTGGTGACGTCAGAGGAGCAACCCGATAAACCACGGTAGCCACACCGGCGCAGTTATCGAAGGAGATTGCGAAGGAGAGTATATTGCAAATTACCTGAGATCACTACCTAAATGTCAAGTCCCGTAAGGCATGGTGACGTCACGGCGACGTCGTTGTGAAGTCACACTGTGATTTTGTGACCGTCGATGTGACGTCATAGTGACTAGAATGCGAGGTCGTTATGGCCGTTTTAGAGGTCGTTTGTGACGTCGCATTGTGAGCACTCTGTGAAGTCACGGTGTGACAAATTTGTGAAAAGTGTGTCATTTGTGACTATTTTGGCATTAACTTTGTGACGAACCTGTGACGAAAGCGACAATGCTTTGAAATCACACTGTGACCAATTTGTAAAATATGTGTCATTTGTGACGAACTTGTCATAAACATTGTGATTTCAAATGAAAATCAAATTTCAAATTAATTGCTTAAAAGACGCAAATAGTGAAAAAGATTCCATGCTGGGACTCGAACCCGGGCCATCAGTACAGCGCACTGACATTCTACCAACTAAATCACATGGAACGATACCCAGGCTGGAAAATTTCTCACTATTACATGTTGGCAAGGCTACAAACGCAGCACAAGATGGAATATTTAGCATTAGCCACCAACATGATGCAAACACGAAACTTAATTAAATCCAGCATCGATTGAAATTATATTAATATTTGGAAATTTTTCCAGAGAGAACCATTCGCCTTGCATACAATATTTCAAATGAAAATCAAATTTCAAATTAATTGCTTAAAAGGCAGTTTTAATTTGAAATGTTGTATGCAAGGCGAATGTTTCTTACTGGAAAAATTTCCAATTATTAATATAGTTTCAATCGATGCTGGATTTAATTAAGTTTCGTGTTTACCCCATGTTGGTAGCTCACGATAAATATTCCATCTTGTGTTGCGTTTGTAGCCTTGCCAACATGTAATAGTGAGAAATTTTATAGGCTGGGCATCGTTCCATGTGGTTTAGTCGGTAGAATGTCAGTGTGCTATACTGATGGCCCGGGTTCGAGTCCCGAAATGGAATCTTTTTCACTATGTTTGCCTTTGCGCCTTTTAAGCAATTAATTTGATATTTGATTTTCATTTGAAATATTGTATATAAGGCGAATGATTCTCTCTGGAAAATTTTCTAAGTATTAATACAGCGATGAATTTTAAAATAAACTTTTGCTGTAAATATAAAATCTTATTTTTCTACCGTACTTTTCAGCAAAATATCGCTATTTTGGAGTCCTATTCTTCTAAAAAAATTTTAATTTTTCCACTTAAAAAACAATGCTTATCAACTGGCATATTTTTTTATTAAGTTCTATGCTTGATATTGAGTTCAAGCTTGATATTTAGAATGTGTAAGTTTTTTAATTTGTTGTGATTTGTCATTCCTTTATTAAATATGAACATGGAGACTAACGGATATTAATACAACTATTATTTATAGAGCGGTATGATAAGCGATATTTATTTAAATTTTTTATTCCCGTGTATATTGTATTTTGTGAATACGAGCTAAATAGATTTGGTATGTTTTATAGGAAAAGACTGATCTGGGAAATTAAAAAAAAAAAAACGAGTAAGAAAAATCATGCGTTAAGCATAGATTATAAAATACTTTTCAACACTTTCTGAATGCTTTAACAAGACATCGTAATTTAGGGAAATGACGTAAATAAGATAACTAAGTAAACATTTTAGAAAACGCATAAAACATTTGAAAAACTGATTTCAGCAGTTACCGTCCATAGCCAAATATGTTTTCCAATTCTTTTGAACAGCCCTGTATTTGATCTGTAGGTTGATACACTGAAAAAAATTAAGTACTCAAAAATGAGTAAACCGACGTACTCATATCGAATTGAATATTTTTGGATAAACAATGAACCTATGCTTTCTCTATTTTGAAACATCACATGTTATCAAACCCAAACAAACGAATAGTTTTGTACCCTGTAATGGTTCATTTCATTTATAGCGGCATAAATGATGTTTATTAATGTAAATACTAAATTATGCACAGCATTTTAAAAATAATTTAAAAGTGCTTGGAAATAATGCTCTTGTCATAAAAATATTCGATTTGAGTATCTTATTAAGAATTTTGCTATTTTTCTTAATAAATAATCAATTAAACATTTTTTGTTAAGAACTTTGAACGGGAAATAAATGTCAGTACATTTTTACTTTAAATTTTAGGGGGTTTTTTTGGGGGGGGGGGGGCAGTACATAACGATTCATATTTGATCACAACCATGGAATAAAAAATGAGTACATGTGTTTCTCAACTTTGAGTACATTTGGATCGGAGCTATTTTGAGTATCTGACGCATTTAAAATTGAGTACTTTTTATTCAATTTTGAGTACTCATTTTTTTAAGTGTACCTATATATACTATATAATGGGAAAATTTAGTTTAGCAAGAAAACGCCTAACAGGTTGAAATTACTTTTCAGCAATTTATACTAATGTATGGAAACATACTTGAATACTTTTGTACAACCTTGTAGTTTACCTAGAATCTTTATTACACGCCACTATTTAGTTAAAATTTAATTCAAACTAAGACACTCTTAAAACTGCTGAAATCACGTTTCCAGAAATTATAATATATAGACGGTCATGTATCCAATTCTTTACGTGACCCTGTATATCATTTTATCTATATTCTACAAACATTTCTTGGTAAATTAAATGCAGTTCAACATAAAAATCCATAACTCATCTAAAAAACACCTTTAAGCAATTTTCACCCATACCCAGTAATCCTTACGAATACTTTTGTGTAGCCTTGTATAGGAATTATAGCATTTATATATACCATATACTATGCATAAATATAGTGAATCATAAAAGCGCATATCATAATTAAAAATACACTTCCAGCAATCATCACTAATGAACAGTACTTCGGATACAATATAGTATCTGAAATATTTAGTGAGTCCCTGTAAATGCTATATACGTATTATTCATATTATACATGAAATAATTTATAGTATGTAAACCTCAGCGACATATATCAATTTCATTATATATGAAATAGATTAACATAATTAAAGTATGCCGCAAACAATTCCCTCCACCCCTATATCATTATGTATTTGAATTCCCTTTTTAGCCCTGTAAATGAACAATAACTATTCTTTGAATCGCATAGACAACAGAATGCATATTTTAGTGCACTTCATAAATGCATATAAATTTTATTATGTTTGAAAGCGTGCGTAAAATCATTAAAAATCATTTGAAACGATTTTTTCCCATAGCCCGTAATGTAACGGAAAACTTTTGGCTGGCCCTGTAAATGAACAAAGCATGCTACAAACTTCATTACAAATAGGCACCGTGCTATAGTAAACGTCAATAACATCCAAAAATTTCAGGGCAATCCGAGTATATTTTCAAGAGCTAGAGTGCGGACAGACTGCTAGACGGAGAGACAAACCTAAGTCATAAGCACTTTTCAACTTGTGTCCTATATTATGTATCCTGTATTATATGAACTTATAAAAAATATATACTAAAGCAGTTTAATCTATAACTTCCTATCAGGCATGAAAAACACTTTATTTCAATGCTTAAATATCATATTTTACTTTTTAGTGCCAATAATTACGCATATCATAAACGTAGAAAATGAATTTACAATAGAAGAAAATTTAATAACCGATTCAGAATGTCTATAATTAAATGTTTGATTAAAATCATAAGCATAAAAAATGCTTACATACAATTTAAAAAAAATAAATGTACCAATTTGAAAAACACTAAAAAACACTAAAACTATCTTATAATTAGTATTTATAATTGTACTATTAAACAACAGCA
Source organism: Maratus speciosus (assembly GCA_963932465.1). Lineage (NCBI taxonomy): Eukaryota > Metazoa > Arthropoda > Arachnida > Araneae > Salticidae > Maratus > Maratus speciosus. Next base: position 39,917,253 of record OZ010798.1, read on the forward strand.
AACTACAATAGATAAATTAAATGCATTATTAGATTTAACAATATGTAAAAAATATTTCCATATGGTATAAGGAATTCCTATTATTTTATAATTTTGGCAAATGTTAAATCTGAAAACATTGGTTTTAAGATTTAGGATTTTAAAAGATAATTTAAAATATTATTAACACTAAAAGAAAATTCTTTCAAATGTTTCACTACTGTAATATGTAAAAATGCATTTTCCCAGTATAATGTTAATTTCTAATCTGAAACAGTTTCGTATTCTCATGATAATCGAACATCATATTTAACCCCAAAATAATAATAACTATAAGTGTTAGTAATCAAAAAATAGTAAGAAGCCGATAAAATAATTCCAAATCATTCTCGTTCCATACATTTTCAATCTCAAGTAAGAGTAAATTAATGTTTATATTAATTCCAGTATGAATGTAGGCATGAATCAGTCTCTGTGCAGTTTTTTTTTTTTTTTTTTTTTTTTCAAGCGATGGCAGATTAAGATATTTTTCTTTACAGTTATCAAATTGGAAAATATCGCTTCTGACAGTTAAAGATCAGTCTCTTACAAATATAACATAAAACTATTTAACTCACAATATACAAATCAGGAACAAAATATTTAAATTAAATTACATTTACGTTCCATTAATATCCGTGTATCCTAAAATGGTCATTTCCTTATCTTAAAGTGTTGTAGACGTGGTGATGTTCTAGAAACAGTGAACTATTTCCCGCGTCTTCTCATATTTATTTTTCTGTGGGCAGACGATTTTCAAGCAGATGGTCTGTTACAGATTATTTGTTTTTGTATACAAGAAATATAGAACTTGAATGCGCAGTGATTTTCTGAAAGTGTTCGGACCTTGTGCGCATGCCGAACGAGCTCCGCAGCTTTGCGGTCATGTGACCCAGTTCAGTTGTTCTTTAGCTGCCATTGCGGCACGTTGTGTATTCTAGCGGGTCTTATCCCCAAGTATGAGTATGTTGTTCTTGAGCTGCCATTGTGGCACGTTATGTTATAGCGGGTCTTATCCCCAATTATTTTGTTTCTTATAGCGGGAGTATTCCCCCAAAAATATGTTTTATGAACGTCACTTGTTCTAACAGCGGGTTATTACCCCAACGTCACTTCATCATTCTATGTTCTTCAGTGTTCGTGATTGTTTGTAACAGAAAGTATCGTTAATTAAAATTTTGTATTTGAAGAAATGTCCAATGTATTTAACCTTTTCTTTTTATCCGTACCAAATAATTCAAGTTAAAATGTATTGTAAAGTTCTTTTTTCTAAATAATTACAATAATAATATTCATAATTAGAGTTTATTAGATAAAACATTGTTTAAATTTTTAAAAGGTGCAAAAATAAATTTAATGGTAATAATGACCCCCCTCCCCTTTTTTTTTCTTTTTTTTTAAAGTAAAGTTTGTTTTGCACAAATTTTGTATATTTCTTTTATTTTCGGAAAATGCTAATTTTATTTAAAAAGTCTGAAAGAAGTAGAATTTATGACTTGAATACAAATTATAAAAATGTTCTAAAGCAAGAAATGGATAGATGACTAAACTCTGAAGACCCTTTCTACGTGCTCATTAAAAGGTGCAGATTTAACTGTAACAGAAATTTTTTAGTTTGAAACCACAGAAGTGTTTCAAATAATCCTGGCCGGTAAACAAAGAAAGAAATAAATAAATTTCCTCCCAGCAAACTAAATATGTAAAGTGTATAAATTTAATATTCCTAATTCTAAATATATAATCCAAATGCTAGATAAAATTGAAATCATAAAAAAGTATACATTCACTGTCTTAGATATCAAATTGATAAAATATAGCCTGAAAATTTAGTTTATTAATGCTTGTATTGTGCACTTTATTTATTATGCCCCCCCCCCCCTCCCCTTTAGTGACAGAATTTATCATTTGCTATCCACTAATATATTTTCATTCCTTATGCCGCTGTAACTCGTGACTGTTTAAAATATTTCTCTTCATTTTCAAAGATTTTTGAAGTTCATACTTTTGTCACACTGTGACTTACAATATAGTGGTTTTTTTGTCACATATGTGACGTGACGTACGTTACATAGCAGTGACATAACAGTGACGTCACAATTTTTTTAATTGCCAGAAAAATATAATTTTACAGTAAATAACATGTTTTGAAGAATTTTCGTAATTTTTTAAAGTTTTCTAAGAAGTTCACATCTCAGTCACAATGTGACATCACTGAGTGGTGGCATTTTGGTCACAGATGTGACGTGACCACAGTGACGTCACCATGATCATGCATGCTATGAGGGATGATTAATGACAGTGGAAGAGAAAAAACAGCTAGGCTACAGCAGTTGTAATGGAACTGTGTTTTGGTAAAAAAATATCTTGGGTACAACTGTTGATCCAGCCAGAAAGAACAGGTTAAGAATAGCATTTACTTTAATTTCTGTGTTTTTTATTCACAGTTGTCATTACTATATTTGTTGATAAATTCCAAATATTAGAATATAAAAAAAGAAATGACCTATAATCCACAAAACCCTTGGTCCTGACTTGTGCGGATTAAAGAGAGTGTACTGTATTCATATTTTTTTAGTTAAAGGTACCACTGAAAAGAATTTACCATAAGTGGGTGCATTTTGTTTTGGGTATTTTCAACAAAGTCATGCGAATGGCAATTTCAATATAGATATTAGATAATGCAGTAGACTCCCTTAAATCCAAAACCCTAAAGTCCACATATTTTTTCAGATGTAAACAATAAAATTTACAGTTAAGTTGCAGGAATAAAATCCAAGATGGCGCCGAAATTGGCAATTACCGCAATGTGTTTTTTACTAAATTTTTTGTTAATCATTCTCTTTTGGCTATTACAGCTGATTTATTACTAAATAAATTATATTTCTTTTGATTTGATATAAATTAGCATATCTATATAAAAAATTCCAGGGTTTGAAATGGAAAAATTCACGAACTGGAACGCTATTTTAAAATTATTGTTCGCGGAATTTTTTTTTTAAATTACAGACAAATTTATTTCTAAGCATACAAAGCAGTATAAGGAAAGAATTCAAGATTCTAAATAACAATGAAAAAGTTACAGAGAGCGCAATAAGCCACGTATCGATCTTACAATCGCTTGACCACTAGATGGAAGCACAGGATGTTTGGAATGGAATTGAATTGATTTCATCCCTAATAATTTGATATTTTTCTAAATTTTTATTTTCCATAATTATTCTAATAATTACTTACTTTTAAACTAATAAATTATTTTAATATTTTACTTATTTTAATGTTTGCCTTTATTGTAAGTACTATTCATTATAATTTTCCTTGCTTAACTATCAATCAAATTAATGTTTCAAAAATGTAAACAAATCAATGACCAGAAATACGCAAAGTTCTAAAATCCACACAACCTCTGGTCCCAAGCTGTGCGGATTTGAGGGAGTCTACTGTATATAATAGAGATTCACACAAAAAACTATCTGTCCAAAATTTTCTAAAGACAGCCACAAAATTTGAGATGCAAATATGATTGATTTTTTTTTTATTTTTATTTTTTTTTTTTTGCACCTTATAAGCAGCCTGTGGATTTAATTTTTAATCTGAGATTTAGTGGAGTTTTTGCATTTTACAATGAATTCTTAATTTTTTTTAATTCATAAAATTAATCCTGTTTCGATCTTTTAGCTTAATATAATAAATTTTCTTCTGAGCAATTTTTTAATTTATTGCAAATTGTTTGAGCAATTTTTTAATTTATCGCAAATTGTTTGAGCAATTTTTAACATTTTTATTGGCCTTTATGATTCATAAAATAAATCTGGTTTCAATCTCTTATCCCATTCTAGTCATTTTTGTTATCTGTGGTTTTTGCATTTTTCCAGAATTTCTCATGTGATCCTTTGTGAGATATGGCAATAATTTTCTGAAAAGAAACAACCCTTAAATAAAAGTCAACATGTAACACTCACAATTGAACAATTACAAAAACAAATTTGAAGACACCAAACTTGTGTCAATGTGAACAAGATGTAGAAAATGTGAATTTAATCTAGTTGGGAAAAAAAAAAAATATCGCATAATTTAAGGTTCATTTGATTTGAGACCAGAGTGGGCCTAGAACATTTGGATGTTCACTACCAATGGCAGCAGATTATGAAAAACGACGAACGTTCCATTAGTATTGTTCCACTTGATGGAAAATTCAATATAAATATTTCTTCAAAATCTGGGAAGGGGGTACAAGAAAATGTTTGTGAGGGCGTAATAGAATTGAAATAACTGCAATTACAGAATTGAAATAGAGAAGTGGTGCATTAAAACAAAAAATTAATTACATTCATAGACACACATGAAAATCATACTTTTACACAAGTTACCTTAAAACGAAAAATTGCTTAATTTATCAATAGGCTTAACTCAATTCCACTGTAACTGGCAACTTTCCTTTAATTATTATTTCACTGCTTTGTTGGAAATCAAAAGAGATATACTGTAAACAGGATTTTAAAAAATATCCTTTTAAGAGTGAAAATAATAATAATACCACATAAAAGTTGCGATATAACCAGCAGGTAGAAAAATACGTTACTACGTTACATATCACACAACGCCATTTTTCGATTAGATTCCAGAAACCTATAAAAACGACGATCCGAGAAAACTTTTCGATGAAATATACATTTTCGATTAATAACGCCCTTTGCTAGATTATTTCTAAATAAATAAATAGCATGAGTCATTCTTAATCGAACATTAAATTTTAATCGAAGCATCTCTGGCGTCCTTTCGCCATTTTGTTGAGTGTAAAGAAATATGATGTGGTAAGTTAGGGTTTCTGTTTATCAATATAAGTATTATGTTAGTTCTTTGATGTTAACTGATATGCATACAAATATATGAGATTCCGATTACTTATTAAGTATTATTACTGTGAAGATGAGCATTTCGAAAAGTGGGTCATTCTTTAGATTGTTTGCATATTAGACTAGCATTTAGTAAAATTTTTCATCATCATACTTTTCTTTATTGAGTAATTAAAGCTTATGGATAAATGAGATAAAACGACTTTTTTGAAAAGGTAAAACACTGGTCTTTATTTAATTTAAAGGTTTATATGTTTAAAAGAAAACTATAAATAATATTTTTATGAGTATGTATTGAACTTCAACATGGGGCATAATGGACCACGTCCCTGCTGGGGTACAGTGGCCCGCAATGAATACTGCTCCTGTAATGAAGAATTTTCAAAATATTTAATAATTGCTTATTCTTTATAAAGAAATATTGTTTTAAAATAGTTATTTAACTATAAAATAAAGTAAACAAAGAAAAATGACAATTTCTTTAACCCTACAATGCATAGAGTAGCCATTTGGCACACTTTAAATTTCATGTTATATGTTGTTCAGATTATAATGTAGCCATCTGACACTTTAGTTTTCTCCTAAATTGTGAATAACAGTTCACATGGGAATTTTAAAATAAGTTTTCTTGTTCAGTGTAGTAGTTTTTTTGGGTTTTTTTGCGGGGGGGGAGTGGGGGGGAGAAAGAAAGAAAGAAATAAAAATCATATATTGTAGCGTTAACATATTAAGAAATATTTTGTTTTGTATTTACTGTTTTTGAAAAATATAACTAGCCTAATAAGTTAAAGATGACTTCACTGGATTGGTTATTTATAGCTTCAGAGCACATGGTTCGCTCATAATGAACTAATTTATCCTGACTATTTTGAGCTTCATTTGTCTTAATGTTTGCTGATTTTTTTTGTACTTGGTTAATAACTTATTTGCAATCACTCCTGTACTATCTTATATTGTTTTTTTTTTTTTCAAAATATAATAAATTTTTTGATAATTCTTTAGTTTTATGTTTTTTGCTTCAAAATGCTACTTGCAAATTTGTATTACAGTAGACTCCCTTAAATCTGCGACCCTAAAATCCGCATATTTTTTCAGATGTAAAGAATGAAATTTACAGTTAAGTTGCATGGACAAAATTCAAGATGGCGCCAAAATAAGCGACTATCCAATGTTTTTTTTACTAAATTTTTTGTTAATCATTCTCTTTTGGTTATTACAGCTGATTTATTACTAAATAAATTTACGTTACTTTTGATTTTGATATAAATTAGCATATCTATATGATGACGTATCGATCTTACGATCGCTTTACCAATAGATAGCAGCATAGGACTTTTAGAATCGAATTGAATCTTTAATATTTTACTAAATTTTTATTTTACATAATTATTTTAGTAATTACTTAATAAACTAATAAATTATTTTACTTATTTTAATGTTTAACTTTATTGTAAGCATTCATTATAATTTCCCTTGCTTAACAACCAATCAAATTAATGTTTCAAAAATGTAAACAAATCAATGACTAGAAATCCGCCAAATTCTAAAATCCGCACAACCTCTAGTCCCAAGCTATGCGGATTTGAGGGAGTCTGCTGTATTACATTATTTTGGAGGTAAAAGGGAAATAAAAAAGAACTGTATTAATTATAAATGGATTTATATTGTATTTCAGACAATAACTAATAGTGGACCACTATGCCCCACTTCCGGGGCACACTGGTCCACTTTACGGATGTATTTATATTTTTTTATGTACTGTTTATTTAATTTTTGGGCGATTCCGTGCGGAGAGTCACACACGTAACGCAGGCTTTAATTTTCATTTATTCAATTATTTATTAAATTTTAATTGTGATTTTAGGTGGTATGGTAAATGAGTTATTACCATATTTTTTAGTTTAAATGTGTGGAAATAAAACTCACAGAAAGATATCATTTAATTTCATACTTAAAATGTGCTTTTTTTCTGAAGTAGAAAAAAAGCACATTTTGAGTAATGAAATTAAATGATATCTTACTATGAGTTTTATTGCCACACATTTAAATTTAAAAATATGGTAATAACTTATTTACCATACCACTTAAAATCAGAATTAACATTAAAATTTAATAAATAATTGAATAAATGAAAATTAAAGCCTGCGTTACGTGTGTGACACTATCCATGGAATCGCCCTTTTAATAAATTATAATTTTACATTTTATTATTCTGAAAAATTTTGATAACTGTAAAGGAAGTTTGGTTTATATCTAGGAAGGGGGGGGGGGGGTCACTCAAAGGGTTAAAGTGTCTTAATAGAATTTTATGTAGCGGGCCAGTGATGATGACTGTTGACCAATAAATTGTCATGCTTACTGTCCTTGGGACCAGTGACTCTTTTTGTGAATTCTACCACTGCTGATTTCAAAGCTGCAGCTGCAAAATATACTGATTTCAAAGCTGCAGCTACAAAAGATACTGATTTTCAGCTGTAGCTACAAAATACACGAATTTCAAAGCGCAGCTACAAAATATACTGATTTCAAAGCTGAAGCTACAAAATATTATACTTATTTACTTAGAAACTTTATTGAATGACAGAAAAAGGTTGTGATATATTAATGAAAACAAGGGATAAAAATCTTGGCTGTTTATTTATTTACATTATTTTTCTGAATTATCCTTTTGGCTAGTGGATAAATGTTTATGATATAACTGTTTGAATGCATAATTAATATTTTTACTAACAAAATAATTAATAAGCCCATAAAACAATATTTAAAATACAGATAAATGTAGAGTTAAAAGTAACTTGATGACAACAGTTTTTTTTACCCTAGGTTTGTTTGGCAGAGCACAGCACCCAGTGGCCACTTTTGAATATTTTATCACTCAGTGACCCTTTTTACTCGTGATAGATGCACCCAGTGGCCCTTTACTGCTCTTTTTTATATACCCATTTTGTTAATTTTTTACTGAAATATATCAGTTGGTCATAAAAGAAAAATCATTAATTTTGTCAATTAGCTGAGGAAAAAAATAGTAAAATGTGTCAGGGAAAGGAAAGATGTGAAATTTGTCGATTGTCTACAAGAAAAAATGTCAAATTCGTTGATCGATTGCTGGAAAAACATCTTAAAGTTAATCTATTCATCGCAGTAAAAAACATGAATTTTTTTAATTGGGTATTTTAAAAAAAACGTGAATTTTGTCAGTCAGTCACAATGTGAAATGACAAAGTTTGCTAATCAATCAAAATGGCCAATTGACAAATTTTGCGACTTTTCACAGAGACCGTTTAAAAAATTTCTTAATTTTTGACAGTTTATGTACTAATTCCACAATATTTTACAGCGACCGATTGAAAAAGTTTTTTTTTTTACGTGACTGATTAAAGTTTCTCATGATTTTTTCTCCCTCAACTGAGTGTCAGTTTTAATATTTACCCCTGCGACTGATTGACAAACTTTGCTGTTTTTCAAGTGATGGACGCTTGGACGGACAAATTTCTAAATTTTTTTTGACAAACAAAAAAAGAATATGGCCACTTTTTCCTGCAATCTATGAACTTTGTGATATTTTCTTTCTACTGATTTCAGATTTTTGTTTCTTTTTTGTGACCAATCAAAGTTTTTCATAATTTTTTTTTCAACAACCAATTGTCAGTTTTAGCATTTTCCCCTTGACCAATTGACAAATTTTACGATATTTCACAGCGACTGTTTGAAGAATTTCCACAATATTTCTGACAGTTTACAGATGAATTTCAGTATGTTTTAAAGCGACTGATTGAAGAATCTTGTGATTTTTTCCAATGGTCAACTGACAAATTTCGCATTTTTTCTGATGAGCAAATGAAGAATGTTGCAACTTTTTCCCTGCAATCGATGAATTTTTTTATATTTTTCTTCTACCGATTCGCTATTCTTGTGGGGGTTTTTTGCGTGCACTGATCAAAGAATTTCAGGATTTTTTCCCCATGACCGACTGTCGATTTTGGCATTTTCCCCCTGCGATTGATTGACGAATTTTTTAGTTTTCAGTTTATAGATCAACAAATTTCATGATTTTTTTCTGATGAACGAAGGTAGAATGTTGCAACTTTTTTTCTGCAATTGTTGAATTTTGCAATATTTTTCTTCTACTGGTTGGCAATTTGTTATTTTTTGCGTAACCGATTGAAGAATTTCATGATTTTTCCCTGCAACTGATTGATGATTTCTGATATTTTTCAGGCGATTAATGGACGAATTTCTCGATTTTTTTTTTTACGAATGAAGGAAGAACGATGTAACTTTTTTCTCACAATAGATGAGTTTTGTAATATTTTTCTTTACCAATTAGTGGTTTTTGTGTTTTCTTTATGTGACTGTCGATTTTAGCACTTCCCCCTGAGACTGATTGGCAAATTTTCTATTTCTCAGTTGATGGATGGACAAATTGCGCGATTTTTTTCTGACGAACAAAGTAAGAATGTTGCAACTTTTTCCCGCAGTCGATACATTTTGCAATATTTTCCTTCTTGCCGATTTGTGTGTGTGTAGGGGGGGATGGTTGCGATCTATTTTTACAAGAGTAATTGAGAAATTTTGCGATATTTCTCCGCAACCAAATGTCGGAATTTAAGATTTATTTCCCGTTATCAATTGACATATTTCACGATTTTTTTTAGTTTAAAAAAAGCATACAAATGTAATACAGCATTATTTTCACTGATACTCTATTTACCGGGTGTCCTAAAAAGGACTGACTGATTTTAAAATTCAATAACTTGCAAACGGTGACAGATTTTTAAAAAATTATTGCAGGAGCGTTATGCATAAGGTCAAAAGTTTTATTACAGTGATTTTCGATTTTAGTTCGAATTACAAACAATAGATGGCACTGTAAGCAATAGTCGCTAAATACAGGCTCGATCTTTGGTCCTTTCTCTTGATCCATGCGGAAAAATGAGCTGGAAATGTATTATCCGGGCCACGAAGTACCAAAAATCGAGCCTGAATTTAGTGTCTATTGATCGCAGCGCCATCTATTGTTTGTAATTCGAACTAAAATTGAAAATCACTGTAAAAAAACTTTTGACCTTATGCATAACCCTCCTGCAAGAATTTTTTAAATATCTGTCACCGTTTACAAATTATTGAATTTTAAAATCAGTCAGTCCTTTTTAGGACACCCGGTATATTGCATATGATTTGTTTTATATTCAATCTGGTAGGCATAACAAATCACTGGAAATAAAATTACTATTATTACATTATTAATATCATTTATTGCTAAAAGCTGTCAATTTGATGAGTATTTAATAAATGTATACTAAATTACTGTTTTGCATAATTTACTTTAATATTTAATTTTTAACTATTTTATGTATGTGATTGGCGATTGGTAGTACTGATAAATAAAACTGGTGATTGACAACCGGTTTTAGTGATCTATCCACCTGTCCCGCATAATACGTAAGCACTGTTTATGTTAATAGATATTCATGCAAATTAGATACATTTTTTACAGTTTCCAATCAAGCTGTAATATGCATTGTTGGCTTGGTATTTTAGAAGTTCTTCTCAACAGGTGTGCCTTGAAAAGAGTTGTACATGTAACAAAAAAATTAGCGTGTGTATATATTTATTCATGTAAGCATTCGCTGTTTTCTGTCATACAAATCTGTATGTACCGTAATTTCCGGCCTATAATCCGCAGCCGCAATTTTTAGCCCTTATAAAAATATTTAAGCAGATAATCCGCAGATTATACGCCGGACTATACGACAATTACTCATTGCTTTCAACATTCCAAAGTACTACTAATAAACCACCTCCCTATTTATTTAGTTGCTCTATTTAAATGATAATTGTAATAAAATAATTGAAAATAATTATAATAAAATAATTACAAGTTATAAAATACAAATATTTTTTTTCATTGAATCTTATATCTAAAACGTTGAATGTCTTGTGAATACAGATAATTCTGTTATAATTGCTGTTTTTAAATCATCTTCCGCATTTTAAATAACGTCCTGTTTAAATTCTGCAGTGTTAAATAACAGGTTTTCTCTTAGACATTATTATAATTTTCAACGTGATATACCATCAAATACGTTTTGGTTTTTAATATACATTACAAGGACAGAATTGTATTTTATTATTCTATCCATAGAGTGCAGCAGTAAAACCGCGAAATTGCGATACGATAATGATTCATTCGATTATTGTGTGGTGGATTCCCATTGGCTGCATCGTAATATCGATCATTGTAATTAGTAAAACTGCCGTAATTTTGGGCGGAGCTATTTCATAAATGATTGAGGTTGCAGTTTTTGAAAGGGATGAGTTGACAAATGCTTTGTTCTTCATAAAAACATGTTGCCAAAAGGCTAAAAAAAAAAATAAAATCATAATCGGAAGCCACTCCCACTAGCACGTTCACGTCAGATGTGAACCAATCACAAGCAACTCCACGAACGGTCGATAGCAGACAATCGTTTGATAACTGTTTACATTTTTATTTTATGACTGCCGGTAGAAACTGGATGTCTGCCCTGAGCTTCTGCTTAAAAAAGTTTTCAGCAGATAGTCCGCACCGGTAGATAATCCGCACTTAAAATTTTTGAGGTTTTTTCACAGATAATCCGCGGACTATAGGCCGGAAATTACGGTACTTCAATTCAAAGAACTTAAAAGCGCTTTTTCATAAAAATTAAACCGATATATTGTACACGTTAGTCATTATTTAACATTAGCGCACACAGAATGGATTCATATGCACTACTTGCTTTACTACCTTCCAATTCTGGTAATGATTTTTTTTTAGTATATATGAATGTATTTTATATGAAATTAGTAACAAATAATAACGAATTTATTGATCTTATCATGTCAGTAAATTGAAAAGCATCAGATGAAAGAAATTCTATGAAGTATGTCTGAATGTGTAACTCTTTCAATTGCCGTTCATCCACAGGGTTTCTTTTCACTGTTAATAATTATTCTTTAAAAACTTTTAACATTTTAAAGCGGTAAGTAGATTTTTTTTCTTTAGTGCCATCAAGTTGTTTGCCGTTAAGTTTTGACAGGTTCCATCTAGTACATTATAAATTTGATTGCATTATTACATTCAAATTACTCTTTAAAATATTGAATAAAGCAATGACCAAAAATCCGCAAGATTCTAAAATCTGCACAACCTCTGGTCCCAGACTGTGCAGATTTGAGAGAGTCTACTGTATTCCTTGTCTTTATGATATTTCAGACTTTTATTGTAAGCGATGTTCTTGAATATTGAATTTGAATTTCTCTTTCTGCAAGTTTTTGCACAAACACTCATAACACGATTATTTATCATTGCAGGTCCATTCCCATCCCCAATTTTATTTAATAAGTCTATTAAGATTTTTATTGTAGTGACACTTCATTTTTTCAGTTATCTAAAGTTGTCTTTCCACATTCTTGTTACCTGTAAAACTTCCAACTGTTGTTTAGTGATTTAATAACACTCATCTTTTGGAATTGTTATTTTCAGTAAAAGAAACTTGATAAAGGTATATAGCTTCATCAATATTGTAATTACAGTCAATTCCCTGTAATCTGCAAAATCTTTAATGCAACATATATATTCAAATGTGAATAATGAAATTTAGAGTTCAGATTTGAAGTTCAGTTGAAGAAATGTTTTTATTTTTTAAAAAAACGTTACATTTTTTATTTCATTTCACTAATTCAGTCAAATTTTGAATTTAATGCTTGTTTCTCTATAATAATAATAATTACCAATTATTAATTTGAAAAATATCTATATTAACTTTTTGTCAGAATACTCTTTTATTTCTGAATCATAAGTTACATTTTTGCATAACTTGCAAGATAAAATTTCAAAAACTAAGATTATTGAAACGAGCAGCAAATACCCTAATGTCTCAGAAAATAGAAATTCAGGAATGAATGTGCATCTGCATTTGTATGTTTCAATATCTTTTTTTTTATTATTATTGCTATGTTTGATTATGCTTAAATCATTTACTTTTATGAAATTCATAAGCTGCTAAGTTTTTTCCAACGTTGAAGAGATATTTTACTGCAAAATTATCTTGAAAATCTTAAATGTTTATTTTATTTTGTAACAAATCTTTTTTTTTTTTTTTTTTTTAGCTGTTGTAAAATTTGGTAAAAAGTAGTTAATTATAGTTTCTTTCTAAAACATAATGATACATAAACAACTGTCTATAGAATAAATTCTATTTACAGAAATTTTCATTTTCCCTTATTTGATATTTATTGGAGTTTTTTTTTACTACAGTTACTGAGCTGAATGCCTCATTACAGTAGCAGAACTCTGAGATTTTTTTTTTTTTTTTTTTTTTTTGGCCATCTAATAAAATCTATGTTAAATACCAGTCGAGACAACTGAACAACAAGTTCCATTTGATTTACAGTTGATTCAAAAATCATCATCATCATCACTAGAATTCAAAAGGTAAGTTTTTAAACAGATTTTTATTTTATTTTTTCACAGTTTTCAGTTTCAAATTGCTTACTTTCTGACATATTTCTGAATGTGTCTTTGTTGATAATGGGTAAAATTGCTAGGCATTTCTAGTCCAATGTTAGAAATTAGAATGATATCGATAGAAGTAGTGAAGTGCACCATGCAAATCCAAGCACTGCTGAACAGGATACGCTATCATAGTTTCTAACTTGTACGGTTTTGCGTGTGGAAAAAAGGATCATGGAAAAACACGAATTTCATCAAAAAACGTTAATTTTTTCCAAACGATCGCGAAAAAAACGCTAATTTTGTCATAAGATCGCGAAAAAATGCCCTAATTTTATCAAAGATCTTATGAAAAACGCTAATTTTGTCAAAGGATTGGGACAAATACGCGAATTTCTTTAAAAATCGCGTGGGAAAACACTAATTTTGTCGAAGGTTCGTGAAAAGTACGGGAATTTAGTCAAAAATCGCGGGAAAACACTACTTTCGTCAAAGAATCGTGGGAAGAACGCAAATTTTGTCAAAGAATCGTGAAAAGAGTGCGAATTTCGTTAAAGAACGCATAAAAAATGCTAATTTTGTCAAAGGATTATGAAAAAAAACGCTAATTTTGTCAAAGGATTATGAAAAAAAACGCTAATTTTGTCAATGAATAGCAAAAAATACGCAATTATTCTCAAAGATCGCGGGAAAAAACACCAATTTTATCAAGTGTCTTTGAAAAAAGGCTAATTTTGTCAAAGATCGTGTAAAAAAACTGCTATTTTCGTCAAAGGATTGTGAAAGAAATGTTAATTTCGTCGAAGGATCACGAAATAAACGCTAATTTCGTCAAAGCATCACAAAAGAAATGCTAACATCGTCAAAGGATCGAGGAAAAAACGCGAATTTCGACAAAGGGTCTCGAAAAAAAACCTCTCATAATTAGCACTGGCAGGGGGCCCTCCTCCCCCCAATACCTCTGCTGTATGATTTCAGAAAATTCGCTGTGAATTTCATATTTTTTTTTTTTTTTACTTGGATTATCCATGCAAAAAAAAATTTCTTTTGAAATTTCACGTTTTTATTTTGAAAAAAAAGACTATATATGAATCATAGAAAATGTTCCCAAGTAGCACAGTTCCGTTTTTAAATCGTTGAAAAAACGTTATTCTTTAACGTTATAAATTTGAAAATATGTCTCGTTGATTCGATTATTTTCCAACGGTAAAAGTACCTGCATTTTCAACCATCTTTATGTTCTCATGTCTCTTTCACGAAAAGAGGGACAAAAAAGCAATGATAAAAATTACAATCAAAGTTTCAGTCAGAGTTTCAAATTTTAGGTAAGTTGTTAGCAAAAACTTATTATTTTAGAAATTACTGCTTTTCTATCTCAATTCAAATAAAAAATATCTTGAAATAAGAGAAGAGAGAAAAAAGGCTTCTAAAATAAGCATGTGTGCACAATTTTAGTTAACAACAACAAAAAAAAAAAGCCTGCTCTCTTTACAACACTGACCACATTCTGACGACACATCTTCGGACCAGGAAAAAAACTAAAATGTTATGTTGTTTAATTAAAGCTTAATTACACTTCTTAACACTTCCAATGTTGAGCTCTGTGGCCCCATTGTTTTAAATGTCAGCATTTAATTGATAACTGTTTTATCTTATAAATAATTTTCAAGAATTAAAACTGTAGTATTCTACTTACATAATTTTAAAAAAATGAATTTTCAATAAAATAGTAAATAAATTTTAAAACATATCTTTTAATTGCAGGTTTCTAGAAGAAAAATCTGATTATTTTAAAATGTAATATGCAATTAAACAAATAAAATAAAAATTTCATTGATAATTTACTAAAATTTGGCAAAATTAGCAACTTAAAAAAAAAAAAAAAAAAAAAAAAAAAAAAAAAAAAAAAAAAACATAAATTTTCTTATTTATATTATTAACAAATGAATCATATTCCATTAAAAAATTAACACCTCCCCTTTTTTGGTTTTATTGCAGAGCTAAAAAGAAAAATAAAATGTAAATTTACTTAGAGTAAGGCTATTGCAAACCAAAATTATTATCTAAAAAAAAAAGTTTTAAAACTTTAACTTTAGAAAACTCATGTATTGAGGTCACTCACAATACTTAAAATATAAACATACACTCTTTTTTAAAATATTCCACTCATTTTGGATCCAAGCACAATCTTCAATTTTAAACATTAGCATTTTTTTTTTCCTTGCAAGTTTATGTTTTCCAATTTGCTTCAGTAATTCTTATAAAAATATTTAATTTTTCTCCGAAAACAATACTGTTTTGTCTTTATTCTGTGCAATAAACTCGAAACTTGGAAATTATTCAATAATACGAAATATTGTTTTGTAGAAATCGTTGAAAAGACCTGAATATTTGTTAAATTAATTTTTTTTTCTTTTCTGATTATTAATGTAAAAAAATGTTTTTCAAAAACTCTCCACTTTAGGTTTATTTTACAGCTACAAAGAATAAAAAGTAAAACATAAACATGTATTTTCTCTTCTAAAACCTCTGTGTACTTACCTATAATTAAGTACATTTACATAATTTTAGTATGTGGACAAGTAAACAAATGAAATGTTGCAACTAAAGATCTTTGAATCATCTCAATCATTGAAATATGTAATTTTAATTCTGAAACCAAAATTTTATAGCCTTTTTTTTTTTTTTTTTTTTATATGAATTAATTACTCTCAAGATTCAAGCTAACAAGGAAGGATTAATATAAAGAGCTTTATGATTATAAGGTAATAAAAAAATTCTTAAAAAACAACAAACTTATTAAATTTTATTTTTTAGGATATTATTTCTGCATTGCAATGTTGTTTGTTCAATATTAATTTAAAAAATACCACAGTAGAATGTGTTAATGAAAGCACTAATGAATATTTTTAAAGCTAATTAAATGAAATTTGAAATATACTTACATATTTCAATGATATTAAACATTTTACACTCAAGAAAATATTAAAGAATTTTATTCGTTTCTATCAACATTTATTTAAAAAATAAAGAAAAAAGTTACAAGAAAATAGATTTCAGTTTCAGAATAGATATATTTTTAATAGATCATATTTTAAGAATAATTAATGCGGTCTTCTACTATGTTTTCATCAAAGGATTCTTCTAATTTAGCCCCTAACAGCATCTGAAAAGAAAATGGTCATTCCATGCAAAATGAGCAAATCAGCTGTGGCAGACATGTCACAGATTTTAATGAAAATCAGTCTATAAGTAGGTTATATCTATTTATGAGTTAATGTAAAATAATAGATTTCAGGATTGTTTATTTAAGTATTAAAATTTACATTAAAACTGAATGCAAAATCGAAGTTCTGTCTACATGCTTAAATATTCAATTTCGATTATTAGCCTTAGGAATGGAAAGACAATATTAAAAATTATTTATAATTAGGAATGAATAATAATTAACAGATTGGCGTAAGTTAGTAATTGTATCTTTATTCCGTAATGAGAAAAAAATTATTTTTCAAAAATTTTGAGGGGAAAATGCGACATTTCTATTACTCGATTAAGCATGAAGGTTACAAGGTTACTCTTACAAGGTTAATTTTTTTTTTTACGTTATAGCTAAAAGTGTATATTTTAAATATCGAAAGTTTCTTTCATGCCTTTTTTATTCCATAATGAGAAAAAAATAAATAGTAAAAAATGTTGAGTGTAAAATGTGTTTCCATTCACGATGGGGCACGATTTCATGTGTTCCCATGAAATCGTGCAATATTTTAAGAAAAGCGCGAGAATTCAAAACACATACACTACATGCGAAATTGAATATTTAAGCATGTAGACAGAACTTCGATTTTGCATTCAGTTTTAATGTAAATTTTAATACTTAAATAAACAATCCTGAAATCTATTATTTTACATTAACTCATAAATAGATATAACCTACTTATAGACTGATTTTCATTAAAATCTGTGACATGTTCTATCACTTTTTTTTAAAGTGAAGGAAAGCTTTATTAAACTTTCAAATTCTTTGATATTGTAGATAAAGGTGTATATTTTAAATGTAGACACTTTTATTTTTGCCTCAAGAGTATTTTAAATTAAAGTAGAAAGAAATTACTGAGTAGAAAAAAAAAACTATATCTTAATTCTAAATCCAAATAAAAAAACTAGATGGCAGCACTAAATTTGTTTTCCCATGAAATCGTGCAATATTTTAAGAAAAGCGCGAGAATTCAAAAGAGGAATAGCGAATGGAATGTAGCTAACATTACTACTTTGAACCCATTTTTGTTATGTTAGGAATCAAAAGGCAATCTTGAATTTTTTTTAACATATTCTAAAGACTTATTAATCTTTATGTCTAAGCAATATTGTTAATGTCGGATCTATCCTTTTTTTACTTTGGTTCATACAGAAGAGGAAAAATCACGATTTTGTAAATTTTTTTTTAATTTCTATTTTTTTTTTTTTTTTTTTTTTTTTTTTTAAGATGAAGAAAATAGATGGCGACTTTCAAACTTGGGGAATTCGATCTCCATATGTCATACTACATCAGGCATTATTTTCACAGATGTTTTTTAATTCCTTGGATTTTTATAACATTTCTAATTTTCTCAAAAATTCACAAATTTTCAATTTTTACAAGCAATATATAATTAATGATGGTGTTACTAGATTATTATTACTCAATAAATAGGAAGATAATTTTTCTGAGTTTACAAAATTATAAAAAAAAAAAAATCCTTTCTGTTAAATAGTTTTCAAGATACAGAACTTCAAACTTGCAACTTTGGCCGATTGCGGACATGCTATTCTAGATCACAAGTTTTTTAAATGTCCAAAACTGCTAAAAAAATTATTTTTTTGTCAAGATATTTTGCAGAGCATTACTTGAATATGAATTAAACCTCTGCATCGAATTTTATTAAAATTGGTTAGTATGTGGCCACGACTTTTTTTAAATTTTTGCTCATTTTACGTGGAATGACCCAAAAGTGATTGTGATGAATTATAACTTTATGAACACAGAACATAGGTAAGAATTGGGAACTGCATAAAATTACTTGACAGCAGCAAGTGCATTTTTTGAACAGACGAGTGAGTTTTAGATCACGGATGGTGAACCTTATTTTTAAATGTGTGTATCAAAATCCACAAACAACATTGAAACATGCAAAACATTTAATTAAACAGATCTTACAGCATGTGTGGATCAAATTCAAATCGGCCTCTTTCACACATTAAATAACCAAGAACAAAAATCAAAATGTAATGTTTCTGTATATTCAATTTTTATCAAATTTGAATTCAGAAAGGATTATATTCAGCATTTGTTTTTTATCTACTAAAAAAAAGCCAGTATAAAGAAAATAAACAAATAATGCAATTATGTTTGCATAATGCAAACATAATTGCATTATTTGTCTGTATGTGCTGCTAAGCCTCAAACAGTGGCAAACCCAGGATTTTATCTTGGGGCGGGGGGGGGGGGGAAGCATTGGCGGTGAAATAAAATAAAATTAATAGGGGCAAAATTTCTCTAATTATGATTACAGTATGAAATTACAAGGACACCCTAAGTAATGATCAAATTACTGTAATTAATTCAGTGTTTAATAATTAGTTATTTATTTTAATAAAAATTATTATATTTAAAATTTAATTAAATTAATAATTAAAAAAATTAATAATTTTGAATATACATAAATTAAATACTTAAAGAGATCCTAAAAACATTTATAGAATTTCCTATTTATATCTATCTGACTGTCAGAAATATTGTAGTTTAAAGGAAAATATCCAAAATAGCCTAGACGAGATAAATTGAATCAGTCATTTCAAAAACCACACGAGTCACTGAATCAGAACTTTTCAGAGGAAAAAAAAAACCTATATTATTCACAAGTAGACAAATTAAATTTTTTATGGATTTTTTTGGGCTGATTATAGCATTTGGACTTTGTAGATATTGAATATAATTTATGAATAATAAAAAGAAGATTAACATAAAAATTGTTCCTGGTTCATGTTCAGAAAAAAACTTGACTTATGTGTTTTTTGAAATAACCGATTCAATAATTAATTTTATACAAATTATTGGGCTAGTTCATTTAAATTTTACTCATCAGTCAGAATTTTATGTGAATTCATAAACTAAAAGATAAATTAATCTCTTTCTGGCATCACAGTTAATTCTTGTAAAGGCATTGCCTCTAGTCTTGGAAAAGGCCCCTGCCTTTACTATAAAATCTTTTTTTTTTTTTTTACAAAGTTCTTGAATTATTTCAGTTGCAGTTACATTAATCTCTTTATATAACATAACTAAGGATTGACCGAAACTGAAACCGAATTTCGGCAGAAAACATCCTAATGGTAGTAATTAATATATACATAAATATGCATAATTATTAATTAATTATACGTGTGGCCCATGTTGACTCTCTGTGCCTATGACCAAAACTTTTTATTTTCATATAAAATAAAATGCAATTAATTCACCAACGACACAGAATAATTTTCTAATTCTAAGAATCTAATTTTAAAATGTTTTAGGTACACATACTTCAATTACCTTTTATAATTGTTTTTGTAAATGATCCTCTATTATACTAGAATTTTCTCAAAAATATTCGAAACATTTCTGCAATTTCAAATTAAAAATTTTCTATTGCTGTTAAGTCTGCAGCTTTTAATGAGCACGTCAAAAGCGTCTTCAAAGTTTAGTTCTGTATGCATCTCTTGCTTTATAATTTGCACTCACGTTTTGAGTAAGTCATGACTGATTATTATAAACATTGAAATTCATAGCAATCTATAAAGAGTGTTTCATATGAGTCGATACACTTAAATGAATGAGTCATGTTGAAAATTTCTGACGGAAGAAATGAAACTTTTGGAATATGGATAGTTTCAATCTGGCTGATTTTTGGCAAAACTCAGATTTTGGACTGAAAACGAAAAAGAATTTTCGGTCGACCTCTAATTATAAAAAAGTCAGCCCATTTAACCTTGATTCTATCATGGTGGAACTTAAAATAAGTTTTTAAAATGTGTAAGATCAAGAAGGACCTTTCACTGATACAAGTTGTAATGGAAAGTGTTACAAATATTTTTAGTGATTTGTAGATGTTGGGGTACAGCAATTTGTCACATTTCGAAACTGCTTCGATGTCATTCTTGCATCGAGTTATTGAAAGCGATTTTTAAAATTTTCTTACCAAAACTTGAATTTAGTGTTCATGATCTCTGATTTTGTAGAAAGCAAATCATGTGCATAAAATTCACATAATTGATGAAAACATCATATCAAACATCTCTGTAATTTTGAATGGCAGTTACACCTAGTGCCTATCACCAGCCGAGGTTTCCAGGGTGTGCTAGGTTCGTTTAGCCTTGAAAAAGGCATTTTCTTACACTATAACATAACTGGATCGAAACAGCTGATAAAAAAGTATTTTGGCTTTTACCAGGATCTAAAATGGAGCTAAAGTAAATTAAAAAAAGAGAATAATCTTTAAAAAATTAACTAACTGAACTGGGATTAGAATAAGGAAAAGGCATGTTTACAAACAAAAACGTCTGCCAACCAATCTGCATACTACAGTTTTTCTTTTGCAATCATTGCAACATTTGCCAATTGTATTGCAGATCTGTTAATCATAGACCAATTAAATCACCTGAATTTCTATATACAGTAGGAGTTATAAAGGCAAATAGAAAATTACTGTGGATCCACAGTAATTTTACCCACAGTGACGTCAGCTGCTCTTTCCTTATTTCGAGACCATGCCAGTGGTATGATATCCGCAAGCTTGGAAACATTTCAGTGCGTCTAGAACTGATAAGAGCTCTTTAGTGATTGGTTCCTCACACGAGAAGTTCACTCACTGGCATCCAGAAAGAGTATAAACAAAAAGGAGCAACATGTCACTTGATTTCCGGGGGGGGGGGGAGGAAGGACCAGTTTGAAACAGCTTTCTTCTTTGTTTCAACCGGTTTTTTCTCCTATGTCACACTTTGTATTTCCCCTGTCGTCTCAGTATACGACTTGTCTTAAAGAGTCAAGGTATAGTGAGCAGGTACCACCGGGGCAATAAGATTTAGAGATAGGCTGAGCCTGACCACAAATAAACACACACACAAAAAAAGAACTTTAGTCCCGTAAATATTTTGTTGTGTTTAGCACCATTTGACCCCCCCTCCCCCCCATGGGTGCAGCAGCCCAAAGCAGAATGTTTTGCAATGTTGTGCAACGAACCTTCAGCTGATCAAAAATATTCTGCAGGAATTTAGAAAAAGACATAGGGGGATTTTGTATTTGCAGGATTGCAATTTCATATTAATACAAAAAACATTTCGTATTCAGCTGTATTGTGAAACTGTCGATTGGTAGAGGAGGAAAATGTTAAATTCAGCATTCAATGATGAGAAAAATTAACAAAATTCTTCAGTCGGTTGAAAAAAAATAATTGTGAAATTCGTCAATAAGTTACCGAAAAAAAATCATGAAATTCGTCAGTTGATGGAGGGTGGGCGTAGGGGGAGAATCACAAAATTCAATTGATCATGGGAAAATATTATCACAAATTCTATTAGGGGACTCTAAACAAACCAGTTCAAAATATTTTTTGTGAACAAGGTTCAAGTGTGCCCTGTATGAAAAATTCTCGCCTAGCGGCCCTTTTTTTCTAGAGTCATCACTAATGGGAGGGGGGGCGGGAGTTCGAGGAATGATAACATATGATATTAGAGGAGAGGGGGAAGGGTCCAAAATTACCAAAAAGTTGATAACGTTATATATGTACAGCCCCTTTACGAGAAAATGACTAACAGACAAACACAAGAGTGATCTTATAATGGTTTCATTTTTACTTTTAAAGTACAGAACCCTAAAAGTGAGTCAACATGTAAAAGAAAGTTTTACAATGAAAAATATTTTTTTGAGAGCGAAATGAAAATTTAAATTAAGTCAGCAGAAGTTAAAATTTCTTAGATACTTACGAGCAACATGACTTATTGATGTCAACAGCATTAAACTGCTGCTTTTTCGGTTACATACCCAATGAGGTTTGTAGTTGCCGAATCATCATCTGTCACTGATGAGTTCTACATCTTGAAAACTTGATGGATTAGACTTATAACTTCAATTAGTTGTAGGTGGACCATAGTTGTGAAATACTGACAATGGTACATAAGCTCATCTAGAAGATATGATCAGATTATAGTATCTAACTATTTGTTACATATCAGTAGCTAGTGTTACAATGTTTAACATAAAACATTGAATTTAAAGCCACTAACATGAAAAAAAAATGTAAAAAATTAGTTTAAACCAAATAAAGAAACCATTGTCTTTTTTTAATTTACTGATTTTTTTTTTTTTAATATGGACTGCAAATCTCTTTGTATATGTGCTATTCCAATACTGACATTATGTTATGTTTATTAATTATTCAATCTAATAATAGTTAAAATACAACAGCTATAACTTAAAAAGTTCAGTATTTAAATGTTTCAGCATGTAAAAGACAATAATAGCAAAAAAGTTTTTGAAAAAGTTTGTTAAAATAATAAACAAGTGTTAACTCTAGGTTAATTTAGCAGGGTGCAGATCCTGGTTACCCTATTTGACTATTTTATGTGCTTGGCAGCCTTTATTGACACTCTTTTGCATTTTCATTCATGCGCAAAAAAAAAGCATGAAATACATCTACTGGCTGTGAAAAAAAAATCTCAAAATATGTCGATCAGTGATAGTAAAAAAGAATAATAAATCTTAAACTGTATCAATGAATAGAGGGGGAAAAAATGTGCTATTTGTTGATCAGTTGAGAAAAAAATCAGATTTTTTTCAATAAGGGGGAAAAATTGTGAAGTTGGTCGATCAGTTAAGCAAAAAAAAATCAATCAAAACAACAAAAAAAAATTACTAATTTTGCCAATCAACCGGATGGAAAAAAAAGGTGATTAGTCCATTGGTCGCATGAAAAGAAAAAAAATTTGCCAGTGAGTTGTGGTAAAAATCCAGAAAATCATCAATCAGTGGCAACGAAAAACTCTCAAAATTCACCAATAGATCACGGGGAAAGTATTGCAAAATTCTTTTATCGATCAAGCAGAAAAAAAGTTTTGCCAATCGCAAGAAAAAATGCAGAATTTGTCAATCAGTAACAAGAAAATATTGCAATTCATCAGCCGATCAAGGTGGGAAAATGTGAAATTATTCCATAAGACGAAGCAAGACTAAAGGATAAATATCACCTGGCATTGTGTACAAAAATTAACTAATATCAAACTATGAGTACTATTATAAAACGGGACAGTAAACAAACCAGTTTAAAATATATTTTTTTAACATGATGCAAGAGTTCCTTTTTTAATTTAATTCCCCCGAGGTGATGTTTTTGTTTTAAAGTCAACAGTCTATAAACACCAACATTTGCAAGCGTTCATTATAATTTTGATTGCATTATTAAATTACTGTTTAAAAAATGTAAACAAAGCAGCGACCAGAAATCTGCATTATTCTAAAATTTGCACAACCTCTGGTCCCAAGCTGTGTGGATTTGAGTGAGTCTACGTATAACAATTTTTAAATGTTTTCAAAATGCAGTGGACCAGTAACCGGCATTTTGTGGAAGCATTACAAGCATTTTGTGGAATATATGTCATGTGTATTTAATCAGTTGCATATTTTTTAATCCATACTTATGTCAAATTTTTAATATACATAATATTTTAAATTATAAACTAAAAAGAATTTGCTGATTTCTGTATCTTAAAAATAGTAAAAAGCTATTTGTACTAAAGCATCTGGGTTGTGTTTACAATATATAAATACTTTTAAATGCAGAGTAGATGAGTTCAAGGCATTTTTGCTTTTGGAAGGGGAGGGGGGGATTTTAATCAGAGTTCAACATAGAAAGTGTACATTGAAATTTGTTAATAGTATTTTTAAATTAATTTCATTTTCTCATTTAAAAATCTAATCAGAGTTAATCTTAAGTACAGACGTGTAAGACATTTTTTGGAAATACAGGAGCCTGCTTAAAAATCTAGAGGCAGCGGGAATGCAGAATATGTCCGATCCGGCGATCTAGGATCGGGGGAAATTTTGCCCGCAAATTTCGTCATACGATCGCAAAACAACCGCGAATTTCATGTAAAGGGGCGAAATAAGCACAATTTTTGTCAAAACATGGCGAAATAACAGCGAATTTCGTCAAGAGAACGCGAAAAAATTAGCAAATTTCGTCAAATGATCGGGAAATGAACGCAAATTTCTTCAAAAGATCGCGAAACAATCTCAAATTTTGTCAAAATATCGCGAAACAACAGCGTATTTCGTCAAAAGTGGCGAAATAACTGCCGATTTCGTGAAAAGAGGGCAAAATAACTGCGAATTTCGTCAAAACGAAGGCAAAATAACCGCAAAACTCGTCAAAAGGAAATCGAATTAAACGCACATTATGTCAAAAGATCGCGAAAAAACGCAAATTTTGGCAAAAGATAGCTAAACTACCGCAATTTCGTCAGAAGATCACGAAACAATTGCAAATTTCGCCAAACGATCGCAAAACAACCTCAAATTTTGTCAAACGATCGCAAAACAATCGCAAATTTCATTAAACGATCGCAAACCTACCGTGAATTTCGTCAAAAGATCGGAAACAACCGCAAATTTTGTCAAAACGGGCGAAATAACCGCGAATTTCGTCAAAGTAACGCGAAAAAACTTGCAAATTTCGTCAAAAGATCGCGCAACAACCGCAAATTTTGTCAAAAGTTAACAGATCAACCGCGTATTTCATCAAAAAGGGCGGAATAACTCAAATTTCGTTTAAAGATCGCAAAACCCCCCCGCAAATTTCATCAAAAGATCCCGAAAGAACAGCAAATTTCGTCAAAAGATCATTAAAGAACCGCACATTTCGTCAAACGATCGCAAAACAACCGCGAATTTCATCAAAATACGGCAAAACAGCGAATTTCGTCAAAAGACGGCGAAATAAGCGCGCATTTCGTCAAAAGGAAGGCGAACTAACCGCAAAACTCATCAAAAGATAGCTACAAAACGCAAATTTCGTCAAAAGATCGCAAAAAACGCGAATTTCATCAAAGGGCCGCGAAAGTTAGTAATGGGAGTAGAATTCTCCCACTGTGCTGTAACCTTTCAGAAAATTTGCTGTGAATTTCAGAATTTTTTTTTCACTCAGTATTATCCCTGCTATATACACTCGCGTATAAGTTGAGAAATATTGGAAAGATAAATTTTTTATACCTACGATAATACAGCATTTTCCTATAACATATAGTAAAATTTGGGGGAAATTTTCATGTGGATTGGGGGAAATGTTGGGAGTAGAAACATTTTCTGCACCCCTGGGAGCCAGTGGTTACCAGTGGTAACAAATTTGTAAGAAAGAAAAAAAAACTACAGTATACATTTAAAATACTAAATACAAAATGCAAATTACTCTTTTAAATTAAATATATTATTTAACATATAACATGAAATTTTACTGCAAAATAAATAAATGATAGTAAAAAATATAAATTTCCATATAAAAAAAATTATAAACACTGGTGTAAGATACAAATAATAATTACTAAAAATTTTTTTAACAGTGAGCGGCACCCTTGCTTTCGCTGCATATTCTTTTAAAAATCAAAATAGGTTCAAAGTTGCACATTTACTTTATTATATATTTCAAATCTACATTTATTTTAGAGTTAAAATATGTAAAATTAGTTCTAAAAGATTTCTTTTTTACTATAAAATTAGATTTGAAAAAAAAAAAAAAGATTTAGGGTTGCGCAAATTTTATCTAATTACTCGGAAACTACAAGACCAATGCATGCAATTTTTTTAAATTAAAACATTTCCCACACTCAAATGGATCCCATTTCAATTTCCTCAAAATTGGTTCAGTACTTTTTGAAAAATTCAACAAAAACTAATAAAATCAATATTTTCCTGCATTAACTGCTTGCGAATCGCTGTGTTATATGAGCGATACAAGATGCGAGCAGCCAAGGTACAACAGAATTTACAAAAACTCGTTTTGCTTATTTTTTTATGTACGTTCACCGATTATTTGGAAATTACAAGACCAATTCTTGTTATTTTCTTGTAAATGAAAGAAGATACTCTCAAATGAGTCCCATTTAAACTTAATCAAAAATGGTACAGTCGTGGAAAAAAAAAAGTAAACACCCCCTACTAACTCCTCAACAAATTATCGTAGAAGAAAGCTACTGATACCGAACGAATTGAAATAAAGTCTACTTTTAAATGATGTATATAAAATTTGCTTAGGGGGCCATCTAAATATTAAAACGAACCATAACTTTGTTTTTTTCAATAGCAATACACAATTCTGATAGCATAAATGAACTCTACACCATTCAATTAGCCTAAAAACAATTTTTTATGCAATTCGTACCATAAGTTTTCGAGAAATTAATTATTTTAAAATGAGCGTATTTTAAGGGCTGTATCCAAATTGAAGTTCGGTACTCGATTGTTGACCGAGAGAGCCGCCTTCTTGATCAAGGCACCACTCAAGCAGTCAATGAAGCCTGTTGATAACAGAACAGCAGAAGAATTTCAAAATATCTACTCCCTTCTATCATAGACGGCCCCTTAAACCATCATTTTGCCGTTTTTTAAGCACAATTTGAAAACTATTTGGAAGAAAAATGTGAAATTTTGGATTTTCATAAAGCAAGACTTAATAAATCTAAATCCATAAAAAAAAATTATAGGTTGCAATTCATATTTTTTTCGAATATTAATTTCATAACTCATAATTCTCATAACTCATAACTCATAACTCAAAATTTTATGACATGATCATAAAATTTTAAAAATTGCAAATTCAGCATATTTATGTTTGGACACATTAGTATTATTGCTACACAAAAAATTAGCACATTAGGAGCATAATTTCAGGAGATATAAATAAAAATATGAAAATTTAATTTAACATTAGAAGCACTAAATTTTGAATGTTTAAAATTCAAAAACTTATGATTCAAATGATTTGAAATTTGGTGTCTAGGCATAGTTTGGACCGAAGATTTGAAATATCTCGTTAAAATTGGGTATTGCCATTGAAAAAAATGAAGTTTGGATTCGTTTTAATATGTAGATGACCCCGTAAGAAAATTTTATATGCATCATTTAAAAGTAGACTTTATTTCCAATCGTTCGGTACCAGTAACTTCCATCTACGATAATTTGTTGAAGAGTTAGTAGGGGGTGTTTACTTTTTCTTTCCACGACTGTACAGTACTTTTTCAGAAATTCAACAAAAACTAAAAAGAAAAATAAACAAACGTCTCTAAAATATTTCACTTTCAACGATTTTCATTGAGTGATGTAGTGCTATCTGTTTGGCAAGAAAGTCGCTACCTGGCAATCTTCCTCCCTCTTTATACGGTTTTGTTTCTAGGATTGTTGTAGGGAAAACCACAAAACGATTTTTGGATTGTCAAAATCTTTTATGACAGACAATCAGTAAAATAAAAAATCTAAATTGTAAAGCATTTAAATTCACCCAAGATGTAAGCAGCACATTCAGTTCGTTTGTCGAACTATAATGTTGGAAGGGTTTGTATGCTAATACAGGGTGGGCCAACAAAAGCCACTGGCAAATTTTTAAATTTAATATAAAATCAAGTAACTAAAGTCCTTTTTTTAAAAGTTTATAATAATAAAAAAAACTGCATTGTACACCTATGGGAAAAAGATATGAATTCTGTTTTCTAATAATTCTGGAAAAAGACTTGAAACAGAAAGCGAGGGCAGATAGTTTTATTATGTTTTATACTGGCTAAAGGCATCCTGCTTTTTTATCCCTTCGTTCTTTTTTTCAATTTGTGAATGTTTATTTATAATAACTTTTGTAAATCTTTCTGCTAAAGCTGGTTTCTGGTGAGCTTATTTTGCTTAAATATTAAACATTTTAATAAAAATAATCAATGAAAAGTATGTTTCTATGAAATGGAGTTTTGTGAAAGGGCTTGTTTTATTAACAAGAATTTGGTGAAGGAGCCTGTTTTAAATGGATTTTTGTGAAAGGACCTTCAATAGGTCCCAAATATTATGTGGATCAAATAGGTCCCAGCATTACTAGTGCATTCACGCTATTTAGCAATAAAATTACAAAATATGATTTAATTCATATTCAACAACTTTATACTGTTAATGTAAAAATTATTATAGAAAGCAAAAATCATTTTAAATATAAACAGATTTGATATCACAAGCAGTGATAATGGGGTAGAAGAAACGGTTATAATTATTTTTAATTAGTTTACTTTTTATGTATATCTTCAGAACTTTTAAAATAATGCTGCTTTTTTAAACATTCAAAGTTCTGAATTGTATAGAACGCATCATTAAAACGATGTATCTTACTTATTAATAACCCAAAATCATTTTACCTACCTTCCGTAAATGATAACATAATACATGCTAAATAAAATGAGACAAAAATAACTTAATGATAGAAATATTTAAAAAATATAATACATTACAAATGTTAAAAAAAGATCTGTTTTAACTTACTTTTTCTAGAGGTAAAGGTGATTTACGATCAACTTATCCACACTCATCAAAAACAACGTGCGCGTGTTCTGTTTAGCAATATGGCGGATAAACTTCGTCTTGTTTTGCTTCTGAAAAAGTGGAATATGGTTGGGCGGTTAACTGGTCGAAAGAAATTCAGGTCGCACGGCGTATTCTGAAATGAGTTGAGGAGATCCGACGTTGTTTCAACGGATTTTTCAGTTTGGAAAAATACCTATTAAACGTTGGAAAACTTAAATTTTTCACTGAACTAAAGGAAAATAGAAAACGATTAAAAAACCTATTTTAAAACGACAAAGGTATAGCCAAAATATCGTAACTATAAAACAACGTCTTTTAAAAGTGTTTTCTGTCACGGAATAAATTTCCAAATTCTTTAGTCTAAAATATTGCGAAATAAAGTGCATTTTTCAACGGACATAAAGCAACGTAACCAATTTTCAACAGTTCCGAATTATTTTCAATGCTATAACAACGTCAAGTGCTACCTGGGTTATGAAATATTACCTTTTTCGTTGCATGTGCATATGTCAGGCATTTTTAAGCACGTAAAAATCCATCATAAAAAATGTAGGGTTTACAAAATTGACATGTTGGCAGGTATGCGCTATGTTTCAGAATGTAGTTCATATTACATAAGATGTCACCGAGCAAATTACTAGTTAAAGGTATATATAAATATTATACAGACATACATACAATAAACACAATAAACCCAACTGGAGTGAAAAATTAGCCAGAGCCAGGAATCGAACCCGGGACTACAGTATACAAGACTGCTGTTCTAACCACTGAGCTACTCCGGCCGATGCCTGAGTCTGCAATTTCTCACTAATAAACCATGTTGGGGAAGTCACCAGCCATCTAAACGACAGCCTTGGATGACCGGATAACGATGAATAGATTTTAATATTACATCGATCTACGATAAATATAATACATACTACTAATAACACATACTACAATATATATTAAAACGCACATACACACATAAATAACGCCTGCATTCAACAGTTAAAGGTATATATAAATATTATACAGACATACATACAATAAACCCAACTGAAAAACCGCCGCGGCGAGCGGCCCCTATTCGACCGCAACCCTTTATTCTTCCACTTATACCAACTCTTTTGCGGAAGCTAGAATCTTAGGTCCCCGGCCAAGCTCCGAGTAACAGAATCTCTAGCGAAAGCCAGGTTGAATAAATAAAAAAAAAATAAAAAATTGAAACCGGACAATTTTAAAAGGGAAATTACACAAATTAAAGACACCGAAAACGGGGAAGGAAGGGGTCGGGGCGATGAAGCTACCGAACGACTCCTAGGTGCTTCTAGCTCATTATTAGCTTAAAGACCGGTTATCCCACCTTTAACTGTTGAATGCAGGCATTATTTATGTGTGTTTTAATATATATTGTAGTATGAGTGTTTTATTATAATTATCGTAGATCGATGTAATAGTAAAATTTATTCATCGTTATCCGGTCATCCAAGGCTGTCGTATACATGGCTGGTGACTTCCCCAACATGGTTTATTAGTGAGAAATTGCAGACTCAGGCATCGGCCGGAGTAGCTCAGTGGTTAGAGCAGCAGTCTTGTATACTGTGGTCCCGGGTTCGATTCCTGATAGTGTTTATTGTATGTAATGTCTGTATAATATTTATATACTAGAAAGATAGCCCGTCAAAAATGACGGAAAATGTAATATATAGATCTGTTATATACAACACATCTGCAAGAATATGTTTTTCTCGCTTGTTCCGTAGTGATAGATGAAAATAACACATTTTTTAAAAAGAAACACTTTTATGAAAAACTATATGTATAATGAATACATAAAAAATGCAATTTAAGTGTAAATTAACATTTGGTCGGAAAACTTCAGGATATACGACGTTTTTTGTAAAAACTTTTTTGTTATTTAAAAGCTGACCTTGCTTTTCAGTATCTTCGACATATATTTTTAAATGTCCTTCCTCTTTGCATCTTGAAATAATTACATATAGTTGTCCATGAGAAAAAAACCAGTTCTTTTAAATACAGTCCGACTGTAGAAAATGTTTATCCTTCTAACTTATCATATTTGTAAATGTCAGTATAAATAAAAATTTTATTCATATCAATTCATTTCATTCATTACTCATTCATTTCAAATGAAAAATACTATAAATTATTGAAAAAAGGTATTTTTTTGTTAAAAAACATATTCTATATTACATCTCTACTTCATTATTAATTTTCCAATCAAAGAACAGAACAAACCTAACAAAAAAAAAAAAAAAAAAAACGTTGCCGCTTTGAGTTGCCATTATCGTCTGCATGAGGAAAAAAAAATAAACACTATAAAAACCATAGAGGTAATTCAGTGTTGGGTGAATGCCAACATCGGCTCCCTTTTCTCATGTAGGCTTTTTCATGGTGCTACGACCGGCGGTGACGTCATTAACATTATATTAAAAGAGAGGCAAAATAGTAACTCAATGAGCGAAATTTTTTATGTGAACGATTCTAAAATGTCAATGACTCACCATAACAGCTCTGTGCTTGTTTACATTAGGAAAATTAAACACGGTTTCTCAAATGATTTAACGATAGCGCAACACATTAAACTTATCTAATAGAAAAATATACTGAACATATGCTGTTTTTATAGAAAAATGTGCTGAACAGACGTGATTCAAGATAGAAGAAATACATGTAAAAAAAAAAAAATTGAAATTTATTGCTCTAAAAAGTGGGAAATTTTTCGGATTGAAATGAAATTGTTTTATTTTCTCTTGTCCAAGAAAAAAAAAATGAAAGCTTGGGCGCCAATTCAATTTAACTTTTGTTTAAGTTTTTTTTATAATATTATATTATGTACATTACCTATGTATATATATGTATATAAAGTTGGCGGACGCGCTTTCATTTTTTTCACCTTGATCATGGGAAAATAAAACAATTTATTTTCAAGCCCAAATATTATTTGCTACTTTTTAGTGTATTTAAAAAAATATATATATATATATATATTGGCACAGATGTCATATACGCCCCACATTGGCGCAATTTTTTCCGACGGCAGTTTGGCGAAAACCTCGTTACCATATCATCTATATCCGGGTAACCATATCAAGCAAAATAACGACACTTTGGCGCCAGTTAAGTACCCGATGCGTATATGATATTGGAACCAGAAAAAAATCGCGCCAATATGGGGCGTATATAACATCTGTGCCTTATTTTATTCTTAATTTTTTTGTACAAAGTATAGCGCAGATAGTGCAAAATAATAGACATTTTGGTACTTTTCCACTATAGGGGTCCTGGCGATTTTTTAAAAATAGTAGCTTGGATTGTAAAGCTTGTATTAATTCAGGCATCAGAAAGTGAGATTTGTGATCAAATCATATAAACTGCTATGAAAATCAAATAAACAAACTTAAGTTTATTTATATAATCTATAAATATTTTACTTATATCTATATTATTGTTGTTTTTTTATATACAATTTACTTCTGTTTGTATACAAAAGTAGTTAATATAGTTTCTGTGTATTAAATAAATTGTGTAAATATTGAAAAATTACTTGTGTAGTATATGAAACAGTGAATAAGTTGCTAGAAAATATGTTGCCAAATTTCATTTTCTGGTACTTTTCCGTTATACGAACACCATTGTCGCCAAGCGTAATAGTTGGCGCAAAATGAAAATCATGTGAATTGAAACATTTGAAAGATTAAAGAAAAAACATGAAGATAAAGTGAGCATTTAAAAGATAGGTACTTCTTAGTTATCCCGTCGACCAAATTACTGTCGCCAAATTGTAAGATTAATTGCCAATAATGGTTGCCATTAATTAATTGTAAGATTAAATGCCAATAATGGCCAGTAAAACCATTAATTCGACGTTTTATTTGTATTTTTATTAATGTTTTACTAATTTATTTGTTCTTTCGTTATTTAAAATAAAAAAAATTATGTCAATGTGTATAATTTGGCGATTTATATAATGTGGCGAAATTGATCGACGGGATAACTAAGAAGTACCAAAAAGTATAACATTTGAAAATTACAGACTTTTACGAACTAT
This sequence comes from Maratus speciosus, assembly GCA_963932465.1. NCBI lineage: Eukaryota > Metazoa > Arthropoda > Arachnida > Araneae > Salticidae > Maratus > Maratus speciosus. Next base: position 39,950,267 of record OZ010798.1, read on the forward strand.
TTTATTAAATCACAAATATATACTTAAAATAAGTGAACAAATAACTGTTATACAATAGAGTAATAAATTAAAACTCATACCAAACGGAACAGATGTCATATATTCCCGCGGCCGCCATCTTGGATTTTTTTCTTGACGTGAAAACCGCTTTTCCGCCAAGTATAAATAGTCACGCAGCGATTTATGCGTTTGTTAGGATTAACGAAAATAAAATGTAAAACATCGCCAAGAAATCTCAAAATATCGAAGATGGCGGCCGCAGGAATATACAGCATCTGGCACAGATGTCATATCATATTGGCGCGATTTTTTTCTGACGCCAATGTCATATACGCACCGGGTACTTAACTTGCGCCAAAGTGTCGTTATTTTGCTTGATATGGTAACCCGGATATAGATGATATGGAAAAGAGGTTTTGGCCAAAATGGCGTCGGTAAAAAGTCGCGCAAATAAGGGGCGTATATGACATCTGTGCCCAGCATCTAAGCCTTGTTTTCCATTGCCGCCATTAAAGTTTCAGCTGTACGATCGGGAATAGGAGTAAGAAAACATCCCCGTGTTTCACGACATAAACCACCTAACACCCACTGAGGAGGAAGAAAACGTCCTACGTTGCTTTTTTTTCTGGTAAAAATCATCATTTCATCTACTTCTATAATTTTATTAGGTCCACCGATTTTTCTGTTTGGTCTTGAACACAAAGCATTTGCACAAACTTATCTCAAATAACTATTCCAGCCAGCTGTTGTGTTGTGTTTCATATCAAGTTGCAGACCACAAAACTCAATCGATGTCAACTCTTGGCACCATAAATACATAAACCTTAAAGCTTTAAGAAAAGACAACCGCGATCCTTCAAACCTTGTTTTCTGTCGTATTCCTACGCTTTCTCGGCATGATCGTTTTCTAAGCTACATCTCTATTTCGGATTTTCAAACCATGTTTTCTGTCGTATTTTTATGCTTTCTCGGCATGATAGTAAGCTACATCTATATTTCGGATTTCCAGAACTCATCCATAATTCCATTTCATGGTTTTTTGAACACGGCATTTTATTATGCAGAATTCCAAATTCCTGAAACAGTTTTCTCGCAATTTTCTCATCATCTGGTAATTGCCAAATGGTAAAATCCATCTCAGCGCCAGCAGTAAAAGTAAATTATAACTTCATAAAAAAAAATATTTTCAATTCGAATAGTAAATTAAATTGCTTTTAAGGTTAAATAATAACATTCACGCGATTCATGTTTCATAAATAGCATATTACAATGTTCCGCATGGTTTACAATAAAAATCCTTTCCACGATCAGGGTTGAAATAATTGGCGCATTTGCATACATTTTGGCATGGTGTCCGTATAAAGGAAGAGTACTCATTTTCTCTATCTCGCCAAGGTCCTATACTGGAAAAGTACCTAAAGCACATTAAAATCGGGAAGTTAGAAGCTCGGACAGTACAGCGCCGTCTACTGGCGGTTATGTTATAGTAGCATCGGGATGAAGATGCAAAGACGTACATTTTCGTATATTACACTTTTAAATTCTCATTCATCGATTCTGAAAAAAAAAACCCGTAAAAGTACGGAGTTAAAATTATATTGCGGTGACCTCGATTATGAAAGATTAATGGTTTTAAATGGGAATTTCGCCAAAAAAGCCAGCTATCGCCAAGTTGGCTTCATATATGACAACTTATTTCTGTCGCCAAATTTGGCGACATTTTTTTCAAATTTGGCGATATTTCGCCAAGTTCGTCAACCTTTGGCGCTACTGTGGTAACCCCGCATTAGTATTTTTCAACAATTACTCATTACGTCATTACAATGAGGCGGTTCTACCGGAATCGTGAGGGACACACAGAGACTTGGATTTGATATAAATAGATACCTTTAACTGTTCAATGCAGGCGTTGTTCATGTGTGTATGTGTTGTTTTAATATATATTGCAGTATGTGTCTTTTATTATAAATTACTAGTTGTTCCTGCAATTTTCATTATGTTGCTGTTTTTCAAACAAAGCAAAGTTTAATGAAAGTTTTGTCCAAAGATGGGCATTATTGTTAGAGTTATGAAAATATATGTAGATGAAGCATATATTTTTCATTCAGTAAGTAAATTGCAACTATAATTTCCTATACAAAAATTGCTTCATGTGGTTGGTTGCGTAATCTACTCCACCTTAAAATTCATACATCGACTTCTAGAACGTCCTGTATATTAAGTGAAATATTCAATTTGCTATAATATATAGAGAAAGCAAGATATTTTCCTTCCATATAATACCCGTTTTCTTTTTGTCGAGTTAACTACTCACAATTACTATAATCATCGGACAAAGAATTTTGATAAATAATTTCTCTTGAAACTTGTATCCAAGCGCTATTTAACCCTTTCGAGGGCGGTGTCCTTAAAATAGGACACCTAATTTCAATTCTGAAACTGACAAATGGCACCAAGAATATTTAATTAAAATTTTCCTTTTATATTGTAATCGGCAAGTTTTTATTTTCTTATAAATTCGTTTATAAATTCCGTTGTCAGTCCATTATTTCATTAGTTTATAAACAGAATTACTTCGCGCCAGAAAGGGTTCAAATTTCGTGATGGGCATAATATGTATCAACTTTTTATGCAACCCCCCTTTTCTTATAATTTAATGCTGGGGTTAATGAAGGGTGGATTCTTAGTGCCTCTTTTTGTAAAAAGTAAACGTTATTTTTGTGAAAAATAACCTTTTGAAATGAATGATGAAATTCAAGAGGTGCGTGCTGAAATTCAAAGCAAGCATTTAATAATAATAATTCTTTAAGTCCTTCTGCTGAAGTGTTCCTTAATTTGGAATTTTAATGGGTGAATTTTTATTGACCTTGACTTGAAGGTATAAAAGCAAAAAAAAAAAAAAAGTATCCTAGCTTCGACACCAACCAAAGTCCTTGTCATTACATGGCAATGCTCTACAACTGAGCGACCATTGGTGTATTATGCCCAGCGTTCTCGCTGATTATTCACCAGCGTTAGCAATTTGGCTAATCAGAAATAAAGAACCATGGGCGTAATCTGGCGGGGGCAAGGGGGGGCATATGCCCTCCCCCAGTTTTTTAAGAGCAGGGGCAAAACATGTATTTTGCCCCTCCAGTTTTTTGTCTTGTTTTCAAATTTCTGTATTTCCTTTTTCGCTTTTTTTTACCCCTTTAGTTTAATAATTTATATTACTGTCTTGGGTTTGAACGAGAATTGGATGCAGCAAAATCAAAACAACCAGAATTAATGTTTTCACGTTGACATAAGTAATTTTTCTTATGTCTTGACAAAACCTTCTGCTATAATAACAGTTCTAGTGATGGGCGATAACGAGATGTTTTTCTCGATTGTATGGACATCTCGATATTTTTCGATTGTATAAATTTTTTCTCGATGACTACAGTGGGCAAATTTCTTTTATAAACCATATATTATGTATTATATACGTCATACATTTATCAAGAATCGTCTCCGGGTGAACTGGAATGAATCGATGTTAATAAAGACTAGGTGACTTCGACCGCTAGCGGGCCCCTCCTTTAATCGGGGCCCCTAATTTATACGTGATCTTATAATATGAAATCACGAACAGGTTACCCGCTATATACGGCACTGATATATGATAGCAGGCGGGTGTGGTGTGCACGCACTACAAAATCTTGTAAAAAATATAATATCGAAACGAATGAACCAGATCTCTTGGGGGAGGGGTCAAAGCGAGCGGAGGGGCACAGCAGCTGCATAATATGATTAAGTCGTCACACGTCTTTAGGCCTTTCCAAACATATGTCACATGAGAAGTCTGGATCTGAATTTATAAAAATGCCCTCCCCGTGGGGGGGAAAGGTGGGGAGGGTGCGGGAGGTGGATAACATGAGTAAGTGGTCATAAGCCTTTCCAACAATATGTCACATGAGGTGTCTCGGCTAAATTTAGAAAAATACCCCGTGGGGGAAAAGTGGGAGGGGGGTGGTCACCGGAGGTGCATTTCATCAATAAGTAGTCCGAGACCTTTCCAACGATATCTCACATGAGGGGTGTTGGCTAAATTTGGAAAAGTGCCCCCGGGGGAGGGGGGGGCAAAGTGGTGGTGGGGACACCATAGGTACATAACATCAATAAGTAGTCACAGACCTTTCCAACGATATCTCACACGAGGGGTCTTGACTAAATTTGGAAAAGTGTCCTCCGGGGGGGAAAGTGGAGGGGGGGTCTTGGCTAAATTTGGAAAAGTGTCCTGAAATTTCATATATTATAAATAATATTTAGCGGAGGGCTCCATAAAAAAATCCGATCTAAAATGATAAAAGCGGAAAAAACTACCCTCGCAGTGGGGGCCAAATTGGGGAGGGGAGG